>JAVIAB010000117.1:66203738-66816238 GCA_032433765.1 Megaustenia siamemsis
TCTACTGTTCATGGTCCCCGGTATCATCTAGCCAGCTCGCCCTCAATCGAATGTTCCTAACTAAAACTCCTTTGTCTCACTTAACTCTCCCCTGCCTCATTTTAATCGCCCTACATGCTTTCTCCCTGATTCACGATGTGTTCATATTCTCCACTTTCCCCGTGGACCTGAAGCCTCTTACTAATACTCTCCGACCTATTTATCTCCCCTTGACCCGCACCAATTCTACCCTTTTCTCTCCCTCTTATTATCTTCCTGTTTTACCTTGTCACGTGGCCAAACCATTTTATCTGTTGTTTCCTTTTATATTCTATGGTAGGGGCTATTCCTAGCTTTTTTCTCAGTTCATTTCTGATCTTGTCTCTCAGACTGTTTCCTGTCATTCGTCTGACACATTTCATCTCTGTAGAGGTTATTTTTCTTATTCTTGCATCTAGTGTCCAGGTCTGGCATTAGTAGTACAACGTTGGGAAGAAGATTGTATTGTATAGTGCTCGTTTGCCTCCAGAGTTATTTCCTTGTTGGACAATAGTTGTGATAACTGTCCAATGATTTGACAAGCTTTGTTGCATCTTGACTCGATCTCTGCTATTTGAGAATTATCGTTTGTCATTAGACTTCCTAGGTATTTGAATTCCTCTACTTGTTTTAGTTGTCTGCCTTCTATAGTTATGTTGATGTTCTGTTTATTTTTGGCGACATTCATGACTTCTGTTTTGTTGATGTTGACTTTCATGTTGTATTTGTGCCTGAGCTGTTGAGTTTAAGTGTTCTTGTATGTCTTATATTGTTTCATGTAGTAGTGCCTGATCGTCTGCAAATAAAAGCTCGTTGATCTCCTCTGTCTCTGATGGGTTGGCTAGCTTGCATATTAGGTCCATGTATGTAATAAACAATAGGGGGACAGTACGCACCACTGTCTTAAACCTGATCTAACTTCAAAGTGGTCTGTGTAGCCTGCTGCTGTTCTGACCCTGCAGCTGCCGTTGATGTAGAGACTTTTAATAAGGTTGGTTAGATGTTGGCTTACTCCATATGTTGTTAGAATATCCCACAGTTGTTCTCTGTTTACTCTGTCGAATGCTTTTTCCTGGTCAATGAAGGCTATGTATAAGTTTTGATTGTGTTCTGTCGTTTTTTCTGCAAGCTGTTTTAATGTGAATAGTGCGTCAGTACATCCTCTGTTTTTTCGGAACCCCATTTGAGAATCGCTTAACTGTAGTTCTATTATTGGTCTCAGCCTTTTTTCCAAGATTTTGGCGTATAACAATGTTAATAATGCAAATAGTGTATTTAAAGTTGGTAATCAATAAAATATGGTTATAAAATTATGCATCAAAAACTCTATTATATTATCTATAAAACAAGTAACAGACTTTAAATATCGGGGAACAACAATCTGAAGATGGTAAAATCGGTAAAGAAATAAGACATCTGATGCAGTAAGGCAAAACAATTGTTGGGACAGCCATCCCCTACACTTAAACACAAAGCAGTAACCATTAAGAAATATCTTATACAAAGTATATTGATTCCAACATTGTGCTACCAATGCCAAACATGGTCACTTACGACTAAGCATAAAAGAAAGCAAGCCACCACAGAGCTGCAATGTCTGAGAAAGGCTCTGGGAGTAACCAGAAAGAACAATAAAAATGACATAAAAGAAAGAGTAGGCATTGAGCCAATCCTAAGCTACATACAGAAACAAGAAATAAAGTGGTTTGCCCATCTAGAAAAAGTGCATTGTGATTGCTTACCATACAAGAAGAATGTTCTCATTTAAACAAGAAGAAGGTATAATAATAAAAGTAAAACTGAAAATTCTAAATAAAACAGGGAGTAAGAAAGTCTAATACACTGTATGACAACCTTCGTCTGACAAAATAAACAAGTGTAAATCTATACACTGAATTTTATACATGAAATTGTGCGCACGCAAAGGAACATTTTAATCAATATAAGGAAGCATCCCTTACCTAAACATAAACTTACTTTACATAAATTACAATGAATGTCAAACCAACCAATGAAATTATGGGAAGCAATGTGCAAAAACCATGTTCCAGAAATACAATATCCATAAATAGACAAAGTATCAAAGATATACCTGTTGGTGGTAGCACTGTAGCACGATGAATGTTCACATCCTGGAATACAACTGGCATCTGCTCATACAGCTGCCCCTTCATGCGAGCTAAGGCTTGCCAAGCTAACACAAGATAACCAGTAGCAGGGTAGAGAACACGGCCATCAATTTTGTGCCCAATCTATTTGGACAATTTATCAAAAACAAAATATTACTAACAATATTCTTTCATTGAACATATAGACCTTCTCTAATCATATCAACAAAGTTATCATTTCAATGAATTTAGTGTTCTTTAACAGCTCTTGTAAAGCTGTGATGGTCAAGTGGTTACTAAACTCTTCTAAAACCAGGTGGACTGGTGTCTCATTGCAGTTTCAGTTTCTGAAAACTGGTCCCAGAAATGTTATCTAAATGTTTAGTGTAGCCTACAGCTGTTTGTTGATATTTTAGTAAATTTTCACAGCTCTGAAACATAATTTGAGTACAATTCTGCAAAATTACTTTAAGAATAATTATATATGTTGCTATAACTTACATTTTTATATTATCTACGGTTAAAATATTATTATTTTTCACTAGGTGAATTTGAATGATATTCACATTTTAGTCCAAAAACTTTTATGAGAAGAAATATTTCACAATTTTAAAAAAATATTTCTTCTCATAAAAGTTTTTCAACTAAAATATGAATAACATACAAATTAACTGTTCTAGAATATTAATATTTGTGTACGATGTCACTAATGGGAACCATCCAATAAAATATAAATCTCAAGTACGAGTGGAATGTATGTAGTTTCCTCAGGACATTGGTTATATATGTAAATACGTCTGTATGATTAAACTAATATACTACTTGGAGATTAAACCAAAATGGCCATGGCCCTCTTAGAACTGTATGAATTTCTCAATGCATCATATTGGTTGCAGTTTAGAGGGATGTATGTTGCTGTCTGGGGTGATTGCCTACAAGTATGCATTACCAACCCCGAAAGATGTGTACAATTAGTTGTGAAGTAGACATTGTCTTGTCCTTCAATAGAGAACTTTTTCCTCTCTAGTGTGTGGCATTCTTGATGTAATGGTGTGCATTTAGGAAATGCTTCTCAACTTCAGCAATCTACACTAATTGCAAGGTTACAATACAATAAAGTGAAGGAACAATACATTTTTGTTGCAAAATTTGTTGGGTTACATTAAATGTATAAATTGATTGTGGAACAGCAACAAGCTACGGAAGGAGTTGAAAATCTTACTATGTAATTATCTGGTGATTCTTCAGACACATCAATCTCAAAAACAGCAGCAGATGTGGAACCTCCAGTGCTGGGACTGAAATCCTCATTCCTAGGCACATCCCACAATGTGGAGTGATCCCAAATACTTCCAATGACTGGTGCAACCATTGGAGTTCCTCTTGGTACTGGGAAACTGACTGGTGGGTGGACTTTCATTGGATTCATGTTCAGGCCATTAGCAAAACACCTGTTTGAAAAAAAAAAATTTGTTAGGTATGAGAACTAATTATCAGTTACATAAAAGTAATAGATAAGGAAATTAAGCTGATGTTTACACCTTTTGAGCCAACAGTGTTGATTCAGCATGGCAATTTTGGGTTGATTTTCCTCTCGATATCCATTAGGCCAGACTAGACTAGACAAGTCAGTCTGTTACTAGAAAGGAGTAGTTATATATGAAGAGTTTCCTCACATGGGAAGAAGGGGAGATGACAAGAATGATAATTATCTAATATGAAGATCATAAATCTCCAAGCACAAATAATTGGAGTGGTCTTACTTGAGGGAGACAAAGAGATTGAGTGTGCATGTACTCAGAAAGGTCACGGGTGAAGCATGAATTTTGAGTGTCTGTGGGGATACGTACTGAGACAGACAGGTTGTAGGGCATTCGGCGGCTGACGATACAAGCAATGGGCTGTCAAAAAGAAACCTGGAAGGGTGAATGTAGTGAGAGGATATTTTCCAACAGGCCCAAAATGCTATAAAGTGCAGGAATTTGCAGAGAAGCAGTTGTGTCGTTAGATTATACTTAGAACTATGTATGATGTATACGAAATGTCTTAAACCCAACTTAGCCATGTATGCAAGATTCGGGAAATGGATGAGAGGCATTATAATAACTAAGAGACAGGAGCTGAGAACTTGTAATGCGGGTTAGCTTCTAGGAACATTAGAGTTACATTGTGAAGAAACTTGCTATTATAGAGAACATATGGACATGTGATTTCAAAGTGTGTTATATGAAGTTGTTACAAGTGATTGTGCTATTAAATATGTAAACTGAGACATCTCTCCTGTCATAATTATTAAGTTAGTTGTGGAGTAAAACATTGGCATGGTTGACACTGTTATAGTATATAGAAATATCCACCATCAGCATGTTATATCTCTCCATCAGAGATTATTAATTCTATCAGCAACTTTAATATTATCAATTAAACCAGAACAAATTTCTGTACAGAAACACTACAAAAAGGTGGAGAAGGGTCTGGATTATTCTGGCGCATGAGATCAGCTTTGACTCACTGACAACTTCTAGCTCTGTTGTTCAACGGCCCCATAATCTTGCTCGACTTGTAGCCATTTTTCCCTTGATGTCATATCTGTGAACAAGCTTAACATAACCTCTACAACCAGCCTTTTAACACATTCACAAGTTACTTACTTGCCCAAGCTGGAATAAAAGAACTCCAGGTTGTTCTCATGGAAACGCTTCATCAATCCAACAAACACTGCGTCTGCACCCAGGGATCTCTTGAGAATAGCCTGTAGCAGACAGTGAGGAGCAATTTCAATGGCAATGGCATTGCTTGGGACTTTCTGGAGACCCTCTTGGAAGAGCACGGCACTGACCAGATTGTTGACATGATACTCTGCAGAGGAGTACTGAGCTAGTTCCTCCCCCCATCTGGCTTCTGGCACCGATGTACTGATCCACTTAGGGGAACGTCTCTTTGGCTTGATAACCTGGAAAGTATTAACCAGTGAAAATAAATATAAAAGTACTACAAAAATAAGTGCTGCAGAAATTTTAAAAACTGTAATATGTATATGATTTTAAAAACTTTAATATGTATATGATTTTAAAAACTTTAATATGTATATGATTTTAAAAACTGTAATATGTATATGATTTTAAAAACTTTAATATGTATATGATTTTAAAAACTGTAATATGTATATGATTTTAAAAACTGTAATATGTATATGATTTTAAAAACTTTAATATGTATATGATTTTAAAAACCATAACACTAAGTTTATGAAACATCCACTTAGCAATACTGGTGGTAATGGGGAAGTGGAAGAAATAATGGGGGAGAAAAATTATATATATTTGTAAAAAAAAAAAAAAAAAAAAAAATACAAAATAGAACGAGAGATACAGATAAACATATGATGCTCAATGAACACAAATAAAAGCATCCAAGCCAGCTAAAAAGGTGGTTTAATAATTTGCCCTTATCGGAAAGATAAAATAACTTAAATAGCATGTAATGGAAAAAAAAACACAGCAAATCTTTTAACACTAGATCACAATACTTATATTTATGAGTCAAGGCTCTAAGATACATTTGTCTAACTTTCCAACATCCTTTGTTAATTTGGAGAAATAATATTTTATCTGAACTTTTGTCACAAATCTTTGGATTTACCCAAATAGAGCCAAGGGAATCGGATGCGGTAACCATCTGCTGGCTTTGGGCCAAAATTAAAATGCACAATGCTATGGCTATGGGATGAAACTTTGTTTTTTGGAATGTCGGTTGTTCGTCCAGCCAGTACATATGCTTTTATCTTTGTAATCGTTTGAAATAGAACTTTCGCACAATAAAGGGTATGTGTATATATGTATATATGTATATATATATATATATTTTTTTTTAAATTTTTTATTTTATTGCACCTATGGCCAAATTTATTTATTTTAAATCAAAAGCAGCACTTTAACTATGCATTAGTATTTTTCACTAAGCGTGTGTGGTGTTTGGGGAAAAAAATTTCACCAGCAATGACTTGTCTGGGGTCAGTCATCGGCAGGAATAATTAGGAAGGCATAGTATGAGAACAAATTTTGTGCACAGCAAACTGTCCAATTCCAAGAAATGTTATTTTGAGAATGTCATTTTTACTAAAGTATTGAAATCTACAGTTAACAAATTGTTACTCATAACAAACAAATGGAAAAAAATGTAAATGATCAAATGACAAATGCATAAATAAGTGAATTGTGTTGGGTCAAAAGACCATCAATTGCAGCAACAATAATAATCAACCAACCTTCAGAAGTGCAGCCTTCAGTTGAGGTGCAATGTCATTCATGTAGTAGGAATGGTAGGCAACATTAGAGGAGTTCACATCCCTCGCAAAGATACCCTTGGCCTTTAGCTCCTCCACAAACTTGGCTGTGGGTTCATATGGTCCTGAGATGGTGACAGTGTCCACAGAGTTGTGGCAAGCTGGCACCACACCTGGTGGACAAAGCTTCTTGCATTCCTCCCAAGACAGGCCTGACAAGGAACATTTCATAATTTAACATATATTTGTTCATTGTAGCCAAATAAATCAATCTACTGCATCTAAGTACCAGATTTACAAACAATTTATAGAAAATGTAGAAAATAAAGCTGGCATGCATTGTTAATTAGGAATTACAATAGGGTCATACTGGACTTCTGGAGGATACTGACTGCAGATTATGCTGGACTACTTGCCTGCTGCCACCAAGACATATAAGAGAAAACAGATAGATCAGTTTGCTAACTCAGTAAGAACTGAAAATAAATGCAGAGAAAACTGAGATTATGAGGGTAAATACCAAGAGTACAAAGAAAATTATTGAGATGAGTGGGACTAGACAAAATGGATCACTGTATATACCTAAGAAGCTTTATTTCATCAATTGGTGACATTGAGAAAAGGATCACTGCCAGAATAGGCATGTCTAGTCTCCCCATTTCAGCACTAAGTTTAGAATTTGTAAATCAAATGTGTGATCCATACTCATGTGCAGCAGAAATGTGGAGAATGAACAATAAGATAGAAAGCCGACTAAGAGGTTTAGAAGGACAGTCATAAGATGATGTATTTAAATATCCGTTGGGATCAAAACATGACAAAAAAAAGAAGTTGCCAGAAGACCAGGCATTAAAAACAATCAAGAAATAAGATGATAGGGAAAATGGCAGGGCCATATTCTACAAATGAAATGAACCAGGCATCCACACCCAGCATTAACATGGATACCTCATTTGATACACAGACTATTGGGGACATGGTGGCAAATCATACAAGATGAAATAAGGGCTGGCAAGAGTTATGAATGCTTGGTATCTTTTGTGAGTGCTATATGCTTCGATCAAAGTTTAGCATATTAAGGCGAAACATTGTTACATAATGAGTAGACAAATGAAGCAGCAGCTCCAACAAGAACCTCACAATCATAAATTTACTGTAGGAAGTTGTCGGCGACCCACAGCTGATGGCTTGTACCAGGATCAGTGCACAAGAACGATCCAGACCCAACTCCACATCTCCGTGGTGCCTCCAGAAACAGATTAACCTGTCTAATCTGGCCAAGTAAGTAGGGATCGAGGCAACCCTGTACTAAAAAATGCTATGCTGAAGTTGGATGTGTTGGGCCAAAAGGCGCAAATATCTCAGTTTTAGTGCAAACCACAACACAACACAGATTAGTCCACTTAACGTCCTTTTAAGGGCGGATGACGAAGAGGTGGGGAGTCATCAGGTGAACTCAAGCGTATGATAAGTTCACTGTCTCTGAGGATAAACTGATCATCAGGATTTTTTCTTAACCACCTCAATCAATCTGGTAGCTTTCAATTAATGGAGACAAACGGATATGCTATTACAACAGGAATTATTTTCAGATCAATCATAGGTTGTTGTATTCTGTAATAAAATAGTTCAGAAAAAGAAATATGAAAAATTAACAGCAACCAGAATAAATAAAATGTACCATTTATGATAAAGAAAGAACTACACTCACCAACAGCAGCCATTTTTCCTGCAGGAAGCGTGGCCTCAGATATACATCTGCCTCTCCAGTAAGCAGCCAATACTGTTTCTTCAGCTGTCAAGGAGCCATCAGCATAGGCACAACCTAACTCTCCTACTGAGTGCCCAACAATGCCATCAGGCTTGATGTCCAAAGATGTGAGCACATCAACAAGGGCAACCTTAGAGTGACATATATAGTAATACACATAGAGCTCAATTTGTTGTGCTAAAGTTATTTCTTCTTCTTCTTCTCTCTTTTCACTGATACCTAAAAGTTATATCATTTGTCGTTCTTGAGCTGCTCGAATTGCCTGAATTAGTGATTTCCCTTTGTTGTTACATGTCTCTGTCACTGCATCTATCCATCTTCTTCTGGGTCTTCCTCTTGGTCTTTTTCCATGCATTCTTGAGAAGAACGCCCTCGATGGTGATTGGTAAGGGTTCATTCTGACCAGGTGGCCAAACCATTTAAGTTGTTGTTGTTCTATATATTCTTGGCATGGTTTTGCTTTTACCATTTTTCTTATGGTTTCATTTGGTATTCTATCTCTTCTTGTGTTGTTTGTTACTTTTCTCAAGCATCGCATCTCACATGTATTGATCTTTCTTAAATGGGATTTAGAAAGGGTCCATGTTTGACTTTCATAGCACAAAGTTGGTATGAAAATGCTATTTATTATTTGTTGTTTAGCTGGCATAGAAATGTTTGCATGTCTTAGCAATGGTGAAAGCTGGTATGTGACAGCATTTGCTTTTGTATTCTCATGTCAATTTCTGTCTAGTTTTCCATCTTCTGTGAACATTGTGCCTAAATACTTGAATTCCTCTACTTGTTTTATTTCTTTATCTTTGATCTTAATGTTTAATGGGTGTCTTAATTTGCTTATTCTTATAGCCTCTGTTTTTGCTGTGTTAATTTTCATACTGTAGTTTGTGCAGCTTTTATCTAGAGATGTTAAATGTTACTGTAGCAGGTTTTCATCCTCATATATTAGGCATTGGTCATCTGAGCAGCTCGTTGATGTTGGAGTTTTCTACCTCTATGTTATTATTACAGTTATTTCAATATGTTAATTTAAAAACAAAATCATGAGGGCAGTGAAACCATACTTAATGTACGGCGTTCATGGTATGCAAACATTATACATATGTGCTGTGACATTATTTACAGATGCATGAACATTATACCTAAATTTAATGTTATTAAAAAAGTGGTCAACAAAATTGTAAAGAACTGCAACAATAAACCTCACAAGAAATCCATAATCATATACATTTGTATTTAACATATTAGCATAATAAAGCCATACATATTAACCTTTCATAACAATGAATTTAATATCTAACTAAATCAGTTATTTACACAATATATTTAAATTTATTAGCATTTTAAAATCTAGCTATGTACAAACAATGGAGTCATGGATGACAAACATTCAAACTCCTCACTATCGTCTGGGTGACTGCACAGGGGCTAGCTGAATTATGGCATTGAGTTACCAACAAATAACTATATTGTTGGGAAAATGAGGGACAGACATTTTAATTGCAGTTAGATTAAGATTGGGGAATTAGCAGAGACCATGTCTCTGTAACCTACCATTAAGTACAAGTAATAAACAAGGGTTTTCACCTGTATGGAAGCAATGCCAATGAAAGATGGAATGGTCTGGTCAAATGTTTTCTCATCACCGTTCATGATTAGGTCATAGAGGTTGATGTCATATCTACTGAGGATCTCTGTAGACCGCAGAATGGACTCCCTGAATGCCTGTATCTCCATCATCTGCCTGCCCATGCCATGCCATTGAGTTCCCATGCCAGCAAAAACAAACCACACTGGACGTCGTTCTGGACTGCATTTCTAATTAAAGATATACAAATTTGCTTTATATATCTATCTATCTATTGACCTTTCGAGCCGTAACCGGCCCATAGGGCGTAGACCAAGATACACCTTCTCCTATATGAATTTTTGTTCTAGCAGTTTTCTTTTAAAGATATTTTATCAAATCTCGCCATCTGTCTCTGTTCTGTGCAAGCAGTTCTATCTCATTGAGGGAGCCGATTCCTGCTGCTCTTGCCTCTCTCATCAATGTTCTTCTCAGTGTCTCCCTGGGTCTTCCTCTTTTTCTTTTACCTGTTGTTTCCCATATGAGGGCTTGCTTTGCTATTCGATTATTATCTCTTCTCATCACATGTCCAACGTATGACCATCGTCTTTTCTTTATTACTGAAGATATTAGTGGTTGATTGGCGATTTCTCTAATTTCCTCGTTTGTTTTGAATTCGTTCCATTCTATACCAAGTATTTTCCTTAGACATTTATTTTCGAATGCGTTCAACTTTGTTTCTATATCTCTTGTTGTTTTCCAGCTTTCACACGCATACGTAAGGGTTGATAGTACACTTGATTTGAATAGCCTAAGTTTTGTGTTTGTGCTAATGAGTTTTGATTTCCACAACTTTTCAAGGCTTCTGAAAGACATTGCTGCTTTAGCCAGTCTGATTCTAATTTCTTTGCTCGTATCCCCTTCTCGATCAATGTGACTTCCAAGATAGATGAAGTGATCGATCTCTTCTACTGGTTTGTTTTCCATGTATATTTTGTCACTTGTTGGAATTAAACTTTTCATGACTTTAGTCTTTTCATGATTGACCTCAAGCCCAATTTTGCTGGCTATTGATGATAGTTAAAATTATATGCTAAATATAATTATATTAATAATGCTTTATATATACTCACCAAAATATCACTAAGACAGAAAAAGATTTTTTTAATTAATCAAGATATATTTTAAAATATATAAAACAGTAACAGGGGAGATGGACACAATTAAGAAAAGGATTTGGATAAAGCTGAAAAGATTACTAAATGACAAAAACAAATGATTATGGATTACAGACAAACTATACTCTAAATAAGTTTCAGCTAGAAAAAAGAAAAAATATATTAATAAAAAAACAAATGTCTAATAAAAATACACTATGTATCATGAAATGAAACCTAGACCAGTGCAAAAGTAAGAGAAACAAATATCATCAAGAAAAAAAGATGGGCATATATGTTGGCCAATTATAGGGGAATTATGCTACTATCCGGTTGGCTTACCACGGCAACAGCCGGGGTTCGTACCCTGGCGAGGACACCTGGGTTTTACTAATTCCCTAAAAATTAGTAGGAGCCGCGATAGCTCAGTGGTTAGTGAACTGGACTACTACGGACAAGGGGTAGGGTTCGATCCCAACCGACGGCTCCGGGTTCACCCAGCCTTAAATGGGTACCGGATTTTTTCTGGGAAAGTAAAAGCAGCACGGGCGTAATACCGACCACATTACCCCAAAAATCATGTGCTGAAGGTCTGTAAAATAGGGTCACTAACACCATATTTCCCTATACGCCACTTGGCGTGACGGGGGGTACTTTACTTTTTTTACTTATGCTACTATCAGTGCCAGGAAAAATACTAAACAGAATCATTCTGGAGAGACTAAAAGAGGACATTGAGAAACATTTGAGAGATGAATAAGCGAGGTTTTAGTAAGAACAGATCATGTGCTGATCAAATAACTACTCTACATATAATAGTTGAACAAAGTTTAGAACTACAGTCCCCACTTTATATTGGATTCATAGATTACGAAAATGCATTTGATAGTTTAGACAGAGGAATGTTGGAAGTTGCTGAGTCATTACGGAATTCCAATAAAAGTTTATTAACTGATAAAAACAATGTATGAAGGAATGAAAAGTAGTGTGGTGCATGATGGGCAGTTTACAGAAGCATTTGAAATAAGAACATGAGTATGGCATGGATGCCTTCTGTCTCTATTTCTCTTTCTACTGGCCATAGATTGGATTATGAAAATAACTCAAAACAATAGAAATGGAATCCAGTGGTCACTGACCAAACAACTTGATGATTTAGACTTTGCTTATGACATAGCTCTCCTATCACACAGCCATCAACAGATGCAGGATAAAATGAGCATACTTGATGAAATATCACAACAGCTAGGACTGAAAATTAATAGAGATAAGACCAACATTATGAGAATTAATGCAGTTGGTAATAACCAAATAAAATTAGGAGACATACCTCTACTAGACATACAATCTGACATATATCTGGGCAGTAATATAGACAAAGAAGGAGGAACAGAGAATGATACCAAAATAAGGATATCAATAGCAAGAGAAGCATTCGTTGCACTGGGAAACATATTGAAGTCTAAAGAAATTAGGTTAAGTACAAAAATAAAAATGTTCAACTCCAATGTTAAGTCAGTCCTATAATATGGCTGTGAAACATGGAGAACAAAATTGACAATCATAAAGATACAGACTTTCATTAATGTATGCTTACACAGAATAAAAGGACGGAAATGGCAGGACAAAATCACTAACATAGAATTATGGAAATGTACCGGTCAAATACCAGTGGATAAAGAGATACAGCGAAGGCGCTGGATAGGACACACACTGCAAAAGCCAACTGAGAGTATTACACAACAGGCCCTTTTTTGGAATCCCCAGAGGAAAAAGACAAAGGAATTCTTGGAGATGAAGATGATGGGGAAGACATGGTATGGTCTTAAAAGAATGACAAGAAACAACAATTTAGAAAGTGTTTATTGAAGACCTATGCTCCACAGGGAGCTGAAAGATGAAGATATATGTTGGCCACAAGACAAGAAGATAAACACATTGCAAGCCCTCAAAAAGGAGGCAACTGTCAAAGAAAAAGAGGCAGACTTGGAGAAATGCTAAGAGGAACATGAACATGTGGTGAGACATGATCCTGTGCAAAGTTCATCAATACTGGAGGTATAGCAGCAATGAATCATCATGGGAGATGTCTACATATTCAAAATGATAGAACAGTCATCAGGATTTAATAGGAGAATACACTATGTAATACAATTTATTTGTCATTTATCTGCATTTAACACACAAACAAAAATGTTTGATCTGCAACTCTAATCAAATGTAGAACTTGTTTCACTATCACTCAAGGATGAACTCACTAACCTGAACCTCCTCCACCTCTGATGGTGCATTGAGAACAGTGTATCCTCTGTATGGGACAATGTTGGTGGGCATGTTGGCTGCTTCCTGGATCAGAGCCTGAAATTCAACACTCTGGGCATTCCTTCTGGCTTCTGCTAGTATTTTTTTTACTCCATCCTCAGTCCGTGCGCTGCAGGTAAAGAGTCTTAGCTGCTGACTTGCCACATGAGGCTCATTTTGCTCTTTATCGTGAGATCTGAAATTAGGAGTGTATATAAAAGTATATGACATTTTATACTGTTCTTGAATCAACAAAGTTGTCATTCCTTTGACTTCCAGCATTGTCTTTAACAGATGCTATATCATTTTATACAGGGACCTATAGTGGGGTACACCACATGCCCTATGTGGCACTGGAAGCTTGAAGTTATTTTGTCTAATAATTATCTTTTAAAGAAATCTTTTCAGGTGGAAATAATATTTGCTATATCTTCCATCATAATTAATATTTTTTTAATTACAAAAGATACACACAACTACTACTACATTGGCCACAAAATTAAGATTATCGGTCTTTAAAAAAGGGTATTAAATTGGCTTCAGCATAAATACTTTTTTTTCAGTAACAGATGTGTCTTTACTCTATTTCTGGCATTGGCCCGATGAGTACTAAAGAAATTAATACTCCATCATCCACCCTTAAAAGAACATTAAGTGGGTGTAAATGTGTTGTGCCATGCAGCTAGGCTGTGATATTTAAGCCTTTTTGGCCCAGCACATCCACTTCAGCATTGTATTTTTGTGAAACCAAGTTGCCTTCCCTATGGATATATTTCCAGGAGCACCGTTTGGGGTGAAGGAGTGTCTTGATCAACTCTGTTATTTTCCGCTCCTGACACATGCAGTCAGTTGCTGCCTGCATGTTTACTTTTTTATCTTTACTAAATAGACTCACTAAGCTCACTAATCCTGATGCAAACCATCAGTCATGTCACTCCAACCCACATGCATCCCCAGCTTTTTAAAAACTATTTACAAAAGAAAAGAATTAAAAGTAAGAGCTACACATTTTTTCAACATGTATCGAACCTGAAAATCGCATGAACATTGGCACCACCAAAACCAAATGAGTTCATGGCAACAAGACCTCCATTCCAGGGGTACAATCTGTAACCACTTTAAGTCTCCCATCAATCAAACCAGCAATGTCTGGATTTGGAGTCACAAAGTGAAGGTTTGGAGGAATCACCTTATCCTCCATGGCAATGATGATTTTGGCAATAGAAGTCAGACCTGAAAAGTGAAACAGATAAATGTATGTTACAATATGGTTGGAGAATAAGAGATATACTTGGATGGATGAGTCCTTCATAAAAAAAAATTACAAATCTGTGAGCTAAGCTTCAATTAACTTAGGTCATCACAATCATTCCCTTAAAACTATCATTGCTGCTTTTTAACAAATTCTGGAGTTGCCTTAGATTTTCTAATCGACTGGAGAATAAAGAGTGCATGCCCAGTGCAATCACAAAGAGGTGTTCGGGTCAGCAGTTTGATTACAACCTTTATAGTTATGTTTTTCCCCCCATTTACCATGATTCAAACCCACTCTCATATTTGGTTTCATATTTGAAGAATGACAGATTTGCCCATGAACCCATCCATTCTTATTAAAGAAAACAAAGAAACCAGTCTATCAATCTGAATATGCTACCATGAATTCATGATTCATTTAAAAGTCAAAAATATATTTATAATTCACTAGTTCATTATTATTATTTTCACAACTTTTGTTCATACTATTCATAAATATAAAAGCTACACTGCTGAATATCTGCTACAATCACGTTCAACATATAACGAACAGAAAAGGCTATCATTGGTACTGAATAAAAAGAAGCTGTATGGTGATGCTACTTAGCATTGAGCCAATGAATGCTTTCTTCAAACTTATTAATATTGATGTCTAGAGGTGTGCGCAGCAGCAGAAGAATAAACTACACACTGGCATAGACTAGAATAACTACACATTATAAAAATCATGATTAAATTAACTTCAAGTTGTCACAGACAAGAATGATCACACATGATAAAAATCATGATTAACTTCATTCTACAGACAAGAGTGACCATACACTTATACAACAAAAATTGAACAACATCAAACTTACCAGAAGCAGCTTCAGGATGCCCCATGTTAGATTTTGTAGAGCCTATGAGTAAGGGCTCTTTCCTGTCTTTACAGAACACATCAACAATACTGTTTGTTTCTTGAGGATCTCCCACTTTAGTTCCTGTTCCATGAGCTTCCATGTATGATATCTGCAAATATAATTATCCTTATAAAATTAGGTGCCATCTAGGCCCTCGGTTATATAATTTGACTTATTACAAAACTATAGTGAACATCTAGGCCCTCAGTTATACGATTTGAGTTATTACAAAACTATAGTGAACATCTAGGCCCCCAGTTATACGATTTGAGTTATTACAAAACTATAGTGAACATCTAGGCCCCCAGTTATACGATTTGAGTTATTACAAAACTATAGTGAACATCTAGGCCCCCAGTTATACAATTTGAGTTATTACAAAACTATGGTGAGCATCTAGGCTACCAGTTACACAATTTGCATTCGCAAGCTTTCACCTCTGGCAAAGTCCCTAGAGACCAGGAATTGAATTTTGTGTGTTATTAAATATACCTGGAAGGCATGTGCACAGGGATCCCTCACCACAGAGGGAGATAACTCTGTCTTGAGGTACTGGTACTTTTTCTGTCGATGAGCAATTGACAATTCAAGCTGGGCCTCGCTGTTGAGACCAGGGATGGTTGCAGCAAGAGAGAAATCACAAATAAAAATCCCAGCTGGTGGCAGCCAGGATTTGATCAGTCTCTGTCTCTCAAAGCCACCGTTTTGCCTCAAGAACACCCCCCCCCCCCCCTTTTCAATACAATTTGAGTTATTACAAATAGAAGCATAAACTCAACACCAATGACATGAGGAGAGGTCAGAAAAGCAACGGCTACTTACATCAAGTGGGCTGATGCCAATCTCATGGTAAACTTCATTGACTAGCTGTTTCTGAAGATCTCCAGATGGGAATGTAATACCTGCCAAGAGATCACATAGGTAAACATACAGAATAGGAATGTTAACATTTAACAAAGACTTATAGAAATTGAAATAAAAATTCAAACCCAAACTCCCTCGTGGTGAATGCTCAAAATAAGTGGCCTTCATTCTCCAGTCCAATATGTCCTGCCAGTAAAGGGATAATGCCATAAAGAAAAACTGAATATATAAACTGATAAATATTGCAAAGAGAAACATAAAATCAGCATAATGATAGACGGCAGACAACTAAAACAAGTAGAGGATTTTAAATACCAAGGAAGTCTAGTGATAAACAACAATTCACAAACAGCTGAAATAGACTCAAGATGCAACAAAGCTTGTCAAATCATTGGACATCTATCACCACCATTGCCCAACAAGGAAATAACACTAGAGGCAAAACGGGCACTCTATAATCATCATCATCATGTGCCATCTCCACAACGAAGGTTGGCTACTCTACAATACAATCTTTATTCCACCGTTGTGCTACCAATGCCAGACCTGGATCCTAGATGAAAGAACAATAAAAAAATAACTTTTACTGAGATTAAATGTGTTAGACAAATGATAGGAAACAGCCTGAGAGATATGATCAGAAAAAATGAACTGAGAAAAGGGCTAGGTATAGCCCCCGCCAAGAAATATACAAAGAAATAACAAATTAAAATAGTTTGGCCATGTGATAAGGCAGAAAGACAAAACACAACACAAGTCTTCAATAAACACCAGACCCAAGGACTGATCAAGAAAGAGATGAATTGACGGAATATCAGAAACAACAGCAGAGGCAAACAGAAAAGCAAAAGACTGAAAATTATATCTCCCTCGGCGCTGAAAGAAAAATGAGGAAGGAAAGAAGAAGAGTTAGATGTAATCAACAATTAATGGGAATTACAGCTGAAGCAATAGGAGTAACTAAATTAAATTCTAAAAATAAAAAAGCATTTTAACCTTGTTCCTTGTAGCCATCACAATTGGACTTAGAATGAACAACAGTAGCATATATTCTCTTGCAGTCAGCAGTTTTCTGTAGATAGATAGCCATAATGGCTTCACTCCTGCAGTAACCATCACCTACAAAAATGCATCAGAAAATTGTCATCATTACATAAATTTACTGCTCTTACTGGTGTTATAATTTCCAATATATAATCTGCAGCTTAAATGACCATACATATCTTTACTGTCCTGTAGGGAACGGGAACTAGGTACATAAATTTACAATATCGACAGCACATTTTAAAAATTTAATTCGTAGATGAGCTTATTCATAATTCTCATTCAACACGTTTTTTTTTTATTTAAGAAATTATAAATTACTTTTAAACGGAGTCCAAGAAATTGGGTCTAATGGCACGATTTACCAACACAAGTTTGGTGTTCAGTAATAAATACATAATTTTGATTACTCTTTAATGATATTGACAGGGTACATTTTATCATTGGCACATTGCAGCATTAGGGAGATACGATAGCTCAGTGGTTAGTGAACTGGACTACAAAGGACAAGGTGCAGGATTCGACCCCAACAGATGGCTTCTGGATTCACACAGCCTAAATGGGCACCGGATTTTTTTCTGGGAAAATAAAGCGGCATGGGCGTAATACCAACCATATTATCCCAAAAATGTGCTGGGGGTCTGTAGAACTTATGGTCACTAACACCATATTCCCTATACGTCACTTGGTGTGGCGGGGGCTCTTTACTTTTTACTTTACTTACATCACAGTATTTGGGCAATACTTTTGCTTTCATACATGACCGGAGGAAGCTAATTGTAAACAACTATAGCTATCTATAAATATCGCTGTGAATATTGGGCTGGGTTCTTTATGTTGCTGGACCAATAACAAACCATAAATGTTGAGAAAATCTGTGATCAAATATAAATACTCAACACCAAATTGATTGGTTACCATTAAAAATGTACACTAAATCTTTTTTATAGTCATGTGACATCATTTGCTTTGTGTTCAGTTTATAATTAAAATAATGTACTCATAAATCTGGTATCTGTTATACAAAGTTATAGGAAACTATAGAGTTTTACAGAAGCTGTACGGCAATGTGATCATTAAAAACTTATGAGGAACTCCCACACATTTTAATATGTACGGCAATATGATCATTAAAAACTTATGAGGAACTCCCACACATTTTAATATATTCCTCTATATTCAGCAAACTACTAATACATTGTTCGTCCTTAAAAGGAAGTTACCCTAGATTACAATACCGTAGTAAAATTTACAGCATCAAAACAACACAAATTCTTCAAAACTTTACATTTTTCAGTATTCAAATATTGCACACATTACACACACACCCAACACCGTTCAATGAATGTATATAATTACAGAATGTGTTTCAATATTTCGAATACTGGTGGATCTTATGTTGCATTTAATTTACTGAGCACTTTACTGTTATATGAAAATTTGTATACATGAATCTTTAAAAAAGCAAGGGACAATATTTTAATTTGATGCCTTAATTCTTACCTGAAATATCAAAGGTTTTGCACATGCCTTCTGGTGAGGTCATTCCCATCCTCATAAACTGGAGGGAGGTGTTAGGCTTGAGGCACAGATTTGTACCCCCAACCAGGGCAGAGTCTATGATGCCCATGCGAATACCCAGCAGAGCCTGGTCCAAGCACATCATGCTGGAGGAGCAAGCTGTGTCCACTGCATAACTGGGACCTGTTTATAGACAAAGCCATTGATAGCTTTATACATGTAAACTGGAGGACTGGTTGGTCTTGAGGCAAGACCCCTGTCTCAAGACAGAGAGGTTTGAGGGTTAAATTCCAGCTGCACCAGGTTGAGATTTTTATTTGTGATTTCTTTCTGTGGCAGTCTCAGCAGCGACGCACTGCTTGAAAAGTAAAATTACTCATCATCCTCATGTATCCTGCCGGTTGGTGTAGGCGATCATGTCCCTCCACAATCTTCTATCTACACTGCATCGTTATCAGTTCTGTTGTTGGCTGTTTTCCCATGCCATGACACCAAGCTATCCAGTATTTTCTCTCTTTGTCGTCCGCGATCTCTCTTTCCTTTTATTTTGCCAGTTGTAACCAAGTATTCCAACTTTGGAATTACTTATTTGGAAAATTACTAATCGAAAGAAAAAACAAATGTACTTTCGAAGACGGGGATATCTGCCTATGTGGCGAAGGCCCCCTGTGCACACTGTTTCCAGGGAAAAATGGATTAACACGCATTCAGTTCCGTGTGTTTAGGGACTTTGCCAGAGGTGAAAGCTGGCGAACACAAAAAAAAAAAAAAAAAAAAAAAAAAAATTGCTGTGCATTCATTAACAAGGAGTCTTATTATTTCATGTACTATGCTGGTTTGACACATGGATAGTCAGACATCTACATCTTGCATGTGAGTTTTTAAATTTTTTTTTCTTTATTTAATTTCCTCCTTTCTCTAGCATCAGGCTTTGCAGGATTGTCTCCAACTGTTTCCCCATTAACCACAGTCAGAAATTTCCCCAGCTGTTATTTTCATCATATCTTCAAAATACATGATTATAAATCAACTTCACCATTTCACTAGTTATATTATCAGGTGCCATGCCAACCATGGACAACTGTAACGCCCTAAATATTCTCATTAATGATATTTCTACCAGCTCTAATTTTAATGCCTTTCTTCTCATGGCATGAGCAAAGAAGGTACGCTGTCTTATTAGCCAATTTTATAGTTGTCTGCCGCCTTTCTTCCATGACATTTTAGGTTGCTTACTCTGTATTCACATTGCTGCCAAATGTCAATTTCCCCTTCAGCTCTTCCTTTTTCAACATGGCTATTCTGTCATCAGCCACTTCAGCATTTAGAGAAATGGTACTGAAGCTTTCACACAAATCCAGAGAAATGTCTAAAGTCTGGCAGACCCAAGCACCATCAGCATTCTAATCTGCATCACAGGCATTTACTTTAAAACACTAACCTTAAACAAACAAGATATGAAATGGTTCAAACACTTGGAATAAATTAAACCAAACCTAACAACAACAATAGCTTCATGCCTCAAAACATCAGGAAAGAGAGATCATGGAAGAGATAGATAGTGAGAATAAAATGTCATATGCAAAAGCCATTTCTATCCTAACAGCGTCCAAATACACCAAGAATGACACTACATCTAAAAGGGAAGTGACTAAAAGAATAAGCAATAAGCATCTTCAGACATTAGATTGTATTTTTCATTCATTCTTTCCCCAAGGCAACAACAGATTGATAAAATAAAGTTGAATCTTAAACATCACGCTATGTCTCTGCAAACACCCAATGCAAGTTAACCGGTCAAGGTATACAACAGGTTGAAAAGTTTCCTACTCAATGAAGATTAATACATTTCTAACTATTGTACAGTTGGTGTGGTATTTTTAAGGTAGAGTATATATATGACACTGAGAAGAACATTGATCAGAGAGGCAAGAGCAGCAGGAATTGGCTCCCTCAATGAGATGCTTGCACAGAATAGAGATAAATGGTGAGATTTGATTAAATATCTTTAGAAGGATTAAAAACTGCTAAAATAAAAATTTCTATAAGAGAAAGAGTATCTGGGCCTATGCCCTATGGGCCGGCTACGGCTCGAAAGGTCAATAGATATATGATATAACCACCCAAAAGAGAAACCATCATTCTGATTAAAAGGGAAAGACTAATGTAATCATTTAGCTAAGATGATCAAGATTATTGAAGAATGGATTGAAAAAAAATAGAGATAGATACACTCAGCAGTGACAATCAAAACAACTGATTCAGAATACATAATACAGCTGATGTCTAGTGTAGTTCATTCAACAAGTTGTTTCATCACATTTAATACATAATGCCTCACAGGTTGCTGCCACACTCAAATCACCATTCTGAAGAAGTAACACTGGGAGACACATATAAGCGTAATTCATTCTTGTGACAAGGCTTGATACTAGCACAGTTCATAGACATTTGTAAGATATATTCATTTACTAGAACAATATTTTTACGTTACAATAAACACAACAAACATGAAGTTCATTCATAAACTAATTCTTACCTTTGAAGTCAAAGAAATATGAAACTCTGTTGGCAAACATTGCTCGACAACATCCAGGCATTGTGTATCCAACTAGTGTTTCTGCATTCAGTCCCCAGGCATCTGAAGCATCTGATTGACTGACACCAATATAGACACCAGTTCTAGATCCCCGCACACTCTCCATACTTTGTCCTAGGGGGAAAAAAATCATATACTAAAAACAAATAACTTCAATTTATACACCATATTCCTAATTTCTAAATGTCAAATTTAATTTTTAAGCATCGAATTGTTTGCACCTTACTAATTAATTTACTAAGAAGTAATTAAGGCAAGCAGGAATGCTATGTGCCAATGAAAGAGACACTGTTGGTTGAAATTTCCTGAGTACATGACAAGCATGTGGTGTTTAAAAAGAAATTTGCAGGAAACTAATACAGTTGTTTATCAAGCAGCATTGGGTCAGTCAAAAAGGTTTTGCATTTTAGTAGGAATGAGTCCAGGCACATATCTCAAAATTAGTGTGAGCTTTAGTCTTTTATATGTACTCATCCCAAAGGGTGATGACATTATCCACACATTATGTCTTCTCTGTTTATGAGGTACCAGGCATACTATAGCAGGTCTTCACCTGTTATTCTGCTGGACCAGTCACATTCTAAAGGTTCCTTATCCTTCAGCTGTTGAAATGATGGTACTTCAATCTGTTGTGGCCTTGGAATGACTTATTCTTTCCACCCGGCTCGTCTAATCATAGATGAAAATTTCATACCCGTTAATTCTGGCTCATCTAATGCTTGCTAAATAAGATTTAATCTATATTTTCGGTGTTTAAATAAGATTTTTGTATTTAATCCAATCCAGCTATTCGATAGTCTATTCTGGATGTTTATGTTTGTAACTCATTCAAATCCAGTGTTATTAGAAGTAGATTTTATTGTGTTTCAATCGGTTTCAACTGTGTGTTATTCCAAGTGGTTCTGCAGCTGCTTTTCTTTGTTTGGATCCTTGGATGAGATGTTAATTCAGATGATTCCACTGGTACGGGCATGGGCAGTTGGGCAATTGTGGATTTTCATTCATTTTCAGTGATGCTGGGGCCTTCGACTAACTAAAACTGAACAAACCCTCCTCCACATCCTATTGTTGCTCCTGGAAAAAGACAGTCCAGTCTGGTCAAGCAATTAGGATTGAACCAGCAAGGCAACCTGGTACTCAAAAATGCCAGGTGTTAAGTCATATACATTGGGCGAAAATTGCAAATATCACTTTTACGGCAAACCATAGCACAAGAGTATATATGCCAACTTAATGTCCTATCAAGGGCGAATGACGGAGAGGACTATTCTTTTCTTCAGTGGTTGAGTGAACATGGTAAAGTAGAAAAATAAATCTGTACAGAAAACTGATTTAACTCCTAATGTCCGTGGGAACACTGTCATGGTTACTAACATTTTGCCAAGTGAACGCTGACATTTGTTACTTTCATTTTGTTTTGTTATAGTAAATACTACACATTTTAAGCTAACACATCTGCAAGGGATATAACTCTAATAGAATTTTCTGTCTTTAGACACGCTTCGACTGTTCAATGTGGGTTTAATTTGTTCATAAAATCGTCAAAATTTGTGTTGTTTTCTAATGTTTTCAATCGGCTGATTCGTGTATATAAATGAAAAATGGCTTGCAGCAGTGAAGTATCGTTTGCTCCTAAACGCAAATTATTATTAACAGCAGAAAAAGCTAGAGAATTATGCTATGAGAACTTTAAATGTGATAGTGATCTCGGTGATGTTAGTTTTAGTAGCTCTGTAGCAAGGATCGCAGATGTAATGTTTGTAGCAAACCTAGTGCCCCGAGACGGACTAATTTTATTTGTGAAGGATGTGATGATAGGTCGCATCTACATCCAAAACACTGTTTCAAACTGTGGCACACAAAATCCACATTTGATTCAGACTTATCAATAAATTAATTAAAATGCTGCGGTTATGTAAATATTGTACATAAACTTTAAATTTCATCTATTTATCCGTGGAATATATTTAGGTTACCACCCCTCCCTTCTTAAGTACATAAAAAATGTCACATAAAAATGATATATTATGAAGAATTGTGTGTATAGTACAAACTAGCTTTCATAGGATAGTGAAACTTCCCTAATTTGTTCACTAGTGGATATATTTACATGAAAACTCATTTCCAACACTGTCGGATTTAAATATACACCCACTTTGGGTAGGTCAGTACACATTTTTATATTTAAAAACTTTTTTCCAAAAATTTTGATTCTTAATTGCTTAAATTCTTATCCTTCAACTTTTTTTTCAAAATATTGTTTCTGATTATGAATCTGTGTCCTTTTCCCTTAAATTTGATGCCTAATATATATGTATATGACTTGTTATAGTGAAAATATGAAAGATTTGGTGAAAGGAGTATTTTTCAGGAAGAAAAAATTATGGCAAAATACTAGTGACTGGGTAGAAAAATACTGGACATTAAGAGTTAAAAGGGGAAAGACAAAGAACAGGCAATATTATCTTACCAGCATCAATGATTGCCTCATATGAAACTTCAAGTAACAACCGTAGTTGGGGATCCATGCAATTTGCTTGCTTAGGGTGTACACCAAAGAAGCCAGCATCAAAATGTTTCAGCTCCTTCACTTTTCCATTCTTAGGAGGCATTCCATGTAATCCTGATTGGTAACAATAAATCAATGATTGGTGATATCTCAAAATTTTGGGACTAAAGATTTTTATTGCTAATCCTCATATATAAATAATGTTGATTTATTATACCATTTGCCTAAAAAAGGCTATGAAATAATTTTATAATTAAATCTATGAACTGCATATGAATCTATTACCATTACGCTATAATTAAGGTTTTGTTAAAAATGCTTAAACAATGTGAATTCTACATTTACTAACTACATACGACCAGACCAAAGAAGTACTGATTGGACACAATTTTCAATATATTTGTATCATACAACACTAATCTACTAAAGTCCACCCTACTAAAAAAAAATAGACTATATTCAAATTTTCTTGCAATGTCTGTTGGAGCTGGTCCTGAAAATTATCAGAATACGGAGAAATGTAGTAGATTCTACACAATCACAAACAAATGTAGTAGATTCTACACAATCACAAACAAATGTAGTAGGTTCTACACAATCACAAACAAATGTAGTAGGTTCTACACAATCACAAACAAATGTAGTAGGTTCTACACAATCACAAACAAATGTAGTAGGTTCTACACAATCACAAACAAATGTAGTAGGTTCTACACAACCACAAACAAATGTAGTAGATTCTACACAATCACAAACAAATGTAGTAGATTCTACACAATCACAAACAAATATTGTCACAGTTCTGGGATCAGATCTAATACAAGCATGAGTGAACATTATATCCACAATGAATACTTATTTTTAAAATTATATACAGAATGAGTATATATTCTAATAAGTACTCTCACAAAAAAAATCTATGCTAACAGGCACATCTTAAATTATTCTACTCACCCACTGGCCATCTCCTATCATCTGCTGTTACCATGTCCTCCTTGTTCATCAGATGCTCACGGAACTCTTTTAAATTATCAGACTCAGGCAGACGTCCTGAAATGCCACTGATAGCAACCTCCCCATTGTAAACAAACTCTGGAAGGTTTGGGCCCAATCTGTTGTGGGGACCATCTCCACGAGCACCCCCATTACAAAGGGGCTCCTCTAGTGGTACTCTGGCAGGCATTTAATTTGATCTCAAGACACTTCAATCTGCGCACAAAAAGTTATAAAATACACAAGATTGATGGTGAACTGCACATGAATAAACCTACTCTTCAAAATAAATGGAAAGTTAACCTCACCTTCTTAGTTATTTTGAAGGTCATCAAACAAAGGTTTGATGAACTGGATATCTTGTAAAACTTTTTCAAATTTATCCTGTTAAACTAAATTAATGTATACATATGGTTTCATTTTTTATTACATTTAATTAATACTGATCAGCAAAACTAAAAGTGAAACTTGATTACACAATTTAAATACACAAAATATGCAAGTATAATTTTACAGCATCTCTGACTTTATTATAATTACATATCCTCTTCTTTCCTTCCTCATGTACCTTCCAGCGTCAAACTATAATTTGCAGTCTTTTGATCTTCTGTTCACCTTGACTGCTGTTATGTTTCCTAGAGTTTCTAATATCCTGTCAATCCATCTTTTTCGTGATTGGCCATTGAGTCTGGTGTTCTCGCAACATTTACTGAAGGCTCATTGTGTTGTGTTTTGATCTTTCTGCCTTGTCACATGGCCAAACATTTTATTTGTTTTTTTATATCTTCTTTGGTAGGGGTTATACCTAGCTTTTTTGTCAGTTCATTTCTGATCTTATCTCTCAGACTGTTTCCCGTCATTTGTCTAACACATTTAATCTCAGTAGAGGTTATTATCTTCTTGTTCTTGCATTTTGGCATTGGTAGCACAGAAGATTGTATTGTAGAGTTCTGTCTCTTAGAGTTCTTTCCTTATTGGACAATAGTCATGATAGCTGTCCAATGATTTGACAAGATTTGTTGCATCTTGAGTCTATTTCTGCTGTTTGTGAATTGTTTGTCACTAGACTTCCTAGGTATTCCTCTACTTATTTAGTTGTCTGCCATCAATAGTTATGTTGATGTTCTGTTTTCTTTTGCGATAAACATGACTTATGTTCTGTTGATTTCCATGTTGTTTTTTGCGCCTGTGCTGTTAAGTCTATTTGAATGTTTTTGATGGTCTATTTTCCATTGTATTTGTGCCTGATTGCAAATAGAAGCTTGTTGATCTGTCTCTGATGGGTTGGCTAACTTTCATATATAGTCCATGTATGTAATAAACAGTTCCGGGGGTTATTACACACCCTGTCTTACATTTCAGATATTACAATAGCCCTAAGATTATTTTTAAAATTAACTAAATGTTATACACTTTAAAATTCAGTAGGTTCTCCGACCAGGCACTAGAAACCTATAAATGAGGACTCCAAGTTGTAGTTTTATTTATAGTCACCAGTCACACATTCAATGCTAGTCAAAACTATCCTGTGACCTTTTTTTTTTATCAGATATCAGCAGACAGGGCCTTGGATAGATTAATGACCTTGAACGAGCTACATGTACATGATCAGATAATTGACCAGAAATAAAATAGCAAAATAAGCCAATGTTTGGGGCATGAAAGATAAGACCTTGAATAGTGTAAAAAGTAGCAAATATCAACAAAAACTTGTATAACCTTGACATTTTCTCCCTGCTATGAATGAATGTTAAAGATAAAGCTAAATGTGGCCATTGCATCAACAAAACTGCATATACTACTAAAGTTTGTGATATGAGATTATGATTAGTTGGTTGTCGAACTAGTATCTATTAATCTTTGCTATGAAGTTGTATTTACATAAGACTATAACATGTGAGCTGTTCAAAAATAGACCAAACTTTTCAAATAATGTAGAGCGACTGCAGCTGGCAAAATCTTGAAAATGCATCTAACTGCATGTATTGTCAATGAATACATTAGGTGCGCTATTTTTGAATAATTTTGTCATTTTTCAAACACCTTTTCACTTTCATATATCGCTTCTACATGTGTCAGGCCATATTACCACCTCTGAACATATATGTTCCACCTGTGGTAGCAGATTTAGTTAAAATACCTCTAAACACACAAGAGAGGTGTAACAATACAAACATGAAACTGTTAGCATCAATGACAACCACAGCTATCAAATAATTTGCCATCATCTATTTAAATTTATCTTTAATCTACCAACCATCTGACCCTAGTTAAACGTTCTTTAAGGCACTACAGTAAGATATTTATTATCTATTTGTTGCGCTTTGGTCATTCCTTTATTATTCATTCACTCATTACAGTTATTTTCTTGACCTTTCACCTGATGTATTTATAGTAATACTAATCATTTATATCTCCAGTTAAATACATCAAGATGCGAGTCCTTTCGGCTGTTCTTGGTAACTTTATGACTTTTGGAGGGGGGGAAATCGGTTTTAGCTTTCTGCTGCTTTTAGAATTATGTAATGTTTTATAAAAAAAAATGTATATGTAGAATAGTTTTAAGAAGAAACGAAATGCAGAATTTAAAAAAATAACTGGTCCTTTAACCCATATTAATTGATAGTACTGTAGTATTAACACACACAAAAAAAACAAATACAGGAAAAAATATGGAAGATATGCATAATAGTTTGTAGCACACACTGAGACCTAGCCATAAATTGATCGCATACAAATTCTGAGTTAATAATTGCTCCTACTACAGTTTATGCGACCTTTTCCAAAGAGACAGGACATACTACTACTCGATAGATATTCCAAATGGAGCTTGTCATGCAGTGCTCTCAGTTTTCAGTAGTATACAATATATAATATAATGCATGTAAAATGACATTTTAAATTTTTTCTTGGAAATAATACATTTTTATACATACAATAAAACTTCGAATAGCAAAATGTTGGGCATGTTTAAAAACACAGCAGCATACTAGAAGTAATCTTGGAAGGGAAAATACAAGGTAGCAGAGGCAGACCAAGATTAACAGAGACAAGTAACATCTAAACATCAAAAGAGGCACAAGTCAGCATATGCCTATGACAACCTGCACTATCAAAGCAAGAGACTGATCAAATTGGTGCTCCATGGTAGTCAAACTCTGATGCACTGAAGGCACTCTATAATGATGATGAATACATTTTATAAAGTGTTATTGAGACTGAGGGGAAAAAAAACATTTACTTGTGCATATTTTTACAAAATAAGAGAAAGTGGATCACAGTGCTAGAATTAGCGCAGCAGTCATTAAGAAGATTAAGAGATACCTCTTTATGAAATGATTGTAATGTATTGTATCTTAGTGAAGCCAACTAAAAATTGATTGGACACACAATGAGATATATAAATTCTTATCGTATTTGCTGGATGGAATCTTATGATTTAAAGTTAAACGTACAACAGCGTGACATTAACAATGACAACAGCGTCATTCAGTGAGCTGGTGGCAGTTGATCATGTGACATCAAAGGTTGATCATATTGGAATATTATTTTGTTATAATAACAATAAAATAGTATATACAATTAAACTAACTAGCCTGTTGTATTACAACAACCTGTAAAAAAAAAAGTACCCCCGTCACGCCAAGTGGCGTATTGGAAAATATGGTGTTAGTGACCCTATATTTTTACAGACCTTCAGCACATGATTTTTGGGGTAATGTGGTCAGTATTACGCCCGTGCTGCTTTACTTTCCCAGAAAAAAATCCGGTACCCATTTAAGGCTGGGTGAACCCGGAAGCCGTCGGTTGGGATCGAACCCTACCCCTTGTCCGTGGTAGTCCAGTTCACTAACCACTGAGCTATCGCGGCTTCCTACAACAACCTGTAGAGACTACTAGACTAATGGTCTATCTCTTAGTTACTGAAGTGAAACTGAACTCTTGATCAGACTAGTATTAAAATTCATTAATCGGATCGTGTTTTCTTTTAGTTACGCACTAAGTTACTTAAATTATAAATATAGCACTGTTGTCCACTTTACAATTGTGTTGTGTAAGTATAGTATAGTTTACAGTTTAGTCAGTGTTTATACAAAATATGTACAGTCCAGTTTAAATTTGTGTTGTATTGATTTATGAAGTTGGACAAGTCTGACAGACCAGACAAGTTCTCTTCAGTTGTCAAAGTAAAAAAAAGCATTGCTTGCTGGCTGAGACCCATCACACTTTTTTAGTATTAAATCCTACATATGGCATGCTACATAATACATTTATTATTACAAGGCAAGTAAGATCCTGGTTCTTGTTCAGACTACTTCTGACGTGTATAGTGTATGATTATATGATAATATATATAATTTGTAATAATTATTTTGTTGTTTGGTAGTTCAATTCACTGGAAATGTAGAAACAAAGTGAAGTAACAAACCAAGAAGCTTACTGTACAGTGTACTGTACTAATATAAATATTTTATTTCAGTGCAACGTATAGTATCTATATATATTAATATATAATATTCAGTAGTTTATTATATATTATAGTTTTATATAGATTGTAATAAATGCCTTGTAGCAGTGAGTGAGTGCACCATGTGCGTGTCATGCGACCACTTTTAACATGAATTCGATGACGAAAACTGATGCGAAATAACATAACATAAAATATAATTAATAAATAATAATGTATTAATTATATAATATAATATTCAGGAATTCGAAATGATTAACATAATTTTGAGTCCTCTATCATTTTCGAGATCATATCATATTATCATATGTCTGTCATTAACATTGGTTGTGAATTTATTCTGCTAATACATTTTGGAACATTTCCATTTAGGCTTCTTCAGTTAGTTAGTAGTTAGTTCAGTTAAGTTTACGACTTGCGGCATGAGGACTCAAGTGAACCAACATTTTACATTGCCAACAATCATTACCGCACCTCGAAGACAAAGTAGAAAAAAATTGGCATAAATCGGATAGAATAGTTAACGATTTGATCACTTCATAAACGCCGACGTTACACGTGCCGAAAATGTGACGATATGTCAGGATCTTATTATCAGTACACGAGACAAGCACAAGCAGATCTTACATTTAACAGCAGCAATGTCCACTCCTGGTGTTAAAAAAAATGCCCGTCAGACGGTTCTCCTCATGCGATTCGTAAACACTTTCGTCAGATGTGGGCTCATCGGAACCAGCCAATGAGAATGCTTGGAGACATCCAGCGAGCATGCGTACTGCTACTATCACCTTCAGCCCGTAATCGATTTCCATACAATCCCGGCGATACAATGTCGGCATCATCATCAAGAGTCAAGCTACAATGTATGTCACTTTTTTTTTTCATTACAATACAAATTTTCATGGCAGTAATTAAAGCAATAGCGTTGCGAGGGGAAATACAGACTGTTACCCACGTATGGCTTTTTTTTTTCAGTGACTCAATGAATATACTGTGGATGATCGAAATGAGCTGGTCTCGAATGTAGTTGCTGAAGTCTCAGAAGAAGATAAGTCTGGCAAAAATTTGCTTTATTTTGTGGAGGTAGGACGAGTTGTTGCAATGGAATGCCACAAGTTGATGCGCGCAATGTGCCCTTGACTCATTGAGTTTGGCGGGTCGTAAAGGTTTTCTTGACATTCCAGGTTTTTATGGAGTTCGTCTAGACCCAGCTATGATGTAACTGTCTAGTCTAGAGATACTGCAATACTAGGTCTTCTATATCAGTAAGAGCCACCAACACAGGGAACAAGGCGATCCTAGCTTCTGGTAGCCAGTTTGTTTTGATGCAGGCTGATACCAGGGATATCTAAGATATGCTGATGATACTGTTCTACTAGCAGAAAATCCTAAAGACCTACAACAATTGCTTAATGTGATAAGCATAACAAGCAAAAATATGGACTAGAAGTGAAATTCAAAAAGACTAAAACTATGATCATAAACAAAGAAAATTCTCAGACCTACAATTAAATATCACAGTTGAGGGAGTACATTTGGAGACAGTCCAGAGCTAGAACAACCTGGGACATATTATAACCAATGATGGAAAATGCAAAACTGAAATAAACAAAAGAATAGGTATGGCAAAAAGTAATTTTAATGCCATGAAAAATATACTAACAACAAAACAAATATCAGCAGGGCTGAAACTAAGAATTGCAAAATGTTACGTCTTCTCAATATTCCTGTATGGTGCAGAAACATGGACATTAGACAAGAAAACAGAACAGAAAATTGAAGCCTTTGAAATGTGGATTTATAGAAGAATAGGTAGAATTGGATGGAAACAAAAGGTAACAAACGATACAGTTTTAAAACAACTGAAAATAAAAAGAGAACTACTAAACACAATTAAGACAAGACAAATGAAATTTTTGGGGCATGTTAAAAGACACAACAGCCTACTAAAAGTAATATTGGAAGGAAAAATACAAGGTAAAAGAGGCAGACCAAGACTAACATGAACGAGTAACATCAAAAGATGGACAAGTCAATCTATGTCAGCCTGCACCATCAAAGCAAGAAACAGAGTAGAATGGCGATCCATGGTAGCCAACCTTCGTTGCGGAGAAGGCACACGATGATGATGATACCAGGGAAGGCCACGAGAACTGCTAGATTAAGATTGTGGTCAGCTGATGGTCCGCCAATCGCATATAATCTACAACTTTGAATGGCCTGCAAGAGCACCAATTAAAAAGGGATGATTATAGTCAGAGAATATTAGGCTGCTCAATTGGGCAATTACATTGCACTGCTTTATTATAGACATAATTTCAGCGGGTACTCTAACTGGTTCGTTTTCTCAAGATTTGACCACGCCCATCATGTTTGCCATACGTCAGGTTTGTGTCTCGGTATTTGAAGTCATTACCATGTCCGACTCAGGTAGAATTTCAGGGAGTAAGAAATAAATGTTTACTTTACGCCGTGTAGAGTTTAAGGTACAGAGATTAGATGTCTGAGAAAGGCGCTTGGTGATTCGTTACCATACAAAGCATATATTAAAAGAGAAGAAGGGAGAAGAGCAGGAGATAGACCCAGAGTAAGATGGACAGACAACATCCAAGAAACGCCGCAATAACCTCGAATGATAATGGAAACAGCCAAAAGGGCGAGAACCCTAACTTTGTATCTCTCTCGACACTCGAAAGGGTACAAGAAGAAGTGAAAAAAAAAATAAAGTTAGAGTTTACGGGGTATATATTCTCAGTATGTACATTTTTCAATGACTGACGACAAATGTATGGGAGATGTGGCCCCTATCACCCAAATGACTATACTATCTTAGTGAAAATCTATAGTACCATTTTCAGAGACCGGTGAACCCCGAAGCCGTGAAGGTCCGGGAAAAAAAATATTAGCTACACGTGGAATTGAGCTCAGAACCTCATGATTAGTAGTCGAGTGTATTCGATAACCACTCTGTTTCTATTTCTGCTAGTACATGATATTTATTGTATGAATGTGACACTTTTTTCTGATACAGAAAATGTCAAAGAAAATGGGTGAAGTTGCAAAGACTTTGTCTGTGGCTTATTCTCCAAAAAGGGATCTAAAGAGCTTGACTGATTGATTCGTTGATTGAATGCACAACTTGACACGTTAACAATTTTCGATGAAAAATGAAGTTGAGTTAGGGAGTTGATCTGATAGTCGACATGAAACTATAAAATTAAAATGTTATACGTTATATAAACGTTATATGCGGCAGGTTAACTAGAGTCTTGATTAGTTTCCACGGTTCTGCTGGAAAAGCTGAAACTCATTCTAAATGGACGTAGTACAGTACTAGGTCTTCTATGTCAACAGACTTCATCACTGGCGGTTTTTACCCAGTGGCAGTTACCAGCACCTGGGACAAGGCTACGATGAATGATGGCAGTACAAGTGTTGTGTCATCAATTGTTTTATATTTTTTAAAGGGAGCTCCTAATGAAAAATAAGAAGAAACAAATCTACATTTTTCGAGCACATCGTGAGAGAGAACAGCTGGAATACCTGGTTACAGCTGGCAAAATACAGGGAAAGAGAGATGGTGGACGACAAAGAAAGAAGATACTAGATAGCTTGGTGTCATGGCATGGAAAACAGTCAACAAGGGAATTGATATGATGTACTGTGGATAGAAAATTATGGAAGAACATGATCGCCTACGCCATTTGTATAACATATACTGATATTGATTTTTTTTTAAAAAATAGTATTACTAATTTGTTATTTTTCAGTTCAAATTCTGCGCACCTAGCAATTTTGACCAGGGGATTACCATCCGATCAGGTCTCTCTCTCGTGTTGCAACACTGTCCTCAGATCGTTAGTCTGACAATTTTTATGCAAATTAATTTGAGGAGCCAGAATGTGGAAGTTTTTACTGTAGCGACCACGATTGTGCAGGCTCATGCATTCCTTGGAAGGAGGTGTGGTAACAAACAAGAGTATGAACCACGGTATACATATACTGTAAATTGTATATTAACGCTCAAGTACTTACCACAGTTTCCGGCTCACCCAGCCTTAAATGGGTACCGGATTTTTTTTTCTGGGAAAGTACAGCGGCACGGGCGTAATACCGACCACATTATCCCAAAAATCATGTGCCGAAGGTCTGTAAAGATTATAGTCACTAACACCATATTCCATATACGCCACTTGGCGTGACGGGGCCCTTTACTTCTTTTTTTTTTTTTCCTTACAGTATAATTAATGAATGTGAGGGCAAAGGCGCCCGACACCAACAGAGATGAAAGCTGCTAGTGATCATAGCTGATGGTTTGCGTCGCGATGGTGAACCAGAATTATCCACAGCATATTACACCCTCTTTACAGTGCCTGTAATAACATGGAGAGAAGTAATATTAAAATAATATTATTAGGGATGGAAACTTCAGTGGCGATAGTTCAGCGAATCATTTCGGGGGGGGGGGGGGGGGGGGGGGGGCGAAGGCGCGCCTCACAGCAGCAGAGCTGGAGGTTGTCAGCGACCCACAGCTGATAGCTTGCGCCAGGATCGGTGAACCAGAACCATCCAGACACTGCTCCACTTCTCCGTGTGTCTCTAGTAACAGACTAACCTGTCTAGTCTGGCCAAGCGAGTAGGGATCGAAGAGGGAAGACAACCCGGTACTCAAAATGGCATGCTGAAGTCGGATGTGTGGGGCTAAAGGCTAAAATATCACAGTTATAGTGCAAACCACAACACAACGCAGACACGCCCACTTACGTCCTTTTAAGGGCGGATGATGAGAGGTATACTCCTTTAGTCATCGAGCGAACTCAAGCAAGCATGCAACATTTCAGGGGAGAGGTATGTTTACAACACTGGGAGAAAAATCGAACTAGTCCAGTCTGTCCACGTGATTAGGAATCGAGAGGGAAGGTAACCCGGTACACAACAAACACTATGTTGAAACTGGATGTGTTGGACCGACAGGTGTAACTATTATAGTTTTTATTGCAGACGTCAGTATACGTACTTAACGTGCACATAACGTCCTCTCTACGTCATGTGCTCAGCAACAGTGATAAATAAGAAACAGATGTGATAAACATTACCAGAGAAATTAGCACCTACTTAACTCTATAAGAAGCAACATCATCATCATCAGGTACCGGGCCTACTGGCGTAGGTGATCACGTCTCTCCATAACTTTCGATCTCGACAGTTATTTATCATTTCTGTTGTTGACCTTCTGCCAAGCCATTCTCTTAAGCTGTCTGGTATCTTTTCTCCTTGCTTCCCTCTATCTCTTCGTCCCTCAATTTTCCCTGTTGTTACAATATATTCCAGCTGTTCTCTTCTCATTATATGGCCAAAAAATGATGATTGTTTCTTCCTAATAGTGGAACTTAGCTCTCTTTTTTCTTTGGTCTCTTTCAGAACGTTTTCATTACTCTTCTTAGCTGTCCATGTTATTCTCAACATTCTTCTGTTAACCCACATTTTTACAGCCTCCAGTGATATTCTTGTCTGTTGTCTTATTGTCCATGATGATTCATATCCATATGCTAAGACTGGCTCTACATAACATTTAAGAACTCTTTTTCTTATTTCTATGTCAAAATGGATTGCATAGTATCTTCCTCATTTTCTGGAAAGCTGCTTTTGCCTGAGCCATTCTGCATCTCACCTCTTTTGTATATCTTCTTCTGAGGTTAACAAAGTTCCCAAATATTTAAATTCATTTACCTGTTTTAATATTGTTCCACTTGTCTTTATTTTTCACTGAGGTGAGGTATGATGTCTAAGAAACAACAATTATATTTAAAAAAGTAATTTATTTGAGAGATTTAGTAACGTAGTTGTGACGTAATGGCTTGACTATACAGTAAATGTGGGTTCGAGTCCACCTTGAGGGTTCCAGTCGACCAAGTAAAAAATCTCACTGAGTTGGGTCAGGTAATGAAAGTAAAGTAAGCAACGACACTCCGTCGTCTCCAAATACTGTGACCCAGAGGTGTTAAAACTGAATTCTTCACTCCCCTATAGTATATGTTTACAGGACATTCTGTACCTAACGTTTTAATTTATCTCATTTAGACTAACAAACGAGTACGCCCGTTGTTGAATTCAGTAGTTCCCAACCTTTCTGCCTGGAGACACATTGGTATGAAGATCTGTAAATCATCATCATCATGTGTCATACCGGTTGGCGTAGGAGATCATGTCCCTCCACAATCTTCTATCTACAGTGCATCGTATCAGCTCTGTTGTTGACTGTTTCCCATGCCATGACACCAAGCTATCCAGTATTTTTCTCTCTTTGTCGTCCGCGATCTCTCTTTCCTTCTATTTTGCCAGTTGTAACCAAGTATTCCAACTTTCCTCTTCTCATGATGTGCCCGAAAAATGTTGATTGCTTCTTTCTGATGTTTTTTAAGAGCTCCCTTTTTGTGTTGGCATCTTTGGGAACTTCCTCATTGGTCTTTTTAGCTGTCCAGAGAACTTTCAACATTCTTCTGACAAATCCCATTCCCATCTCTCTGGCCTCTAATCGTCTTTTCATTTGTTTGTCTACTGTCCATCATTCGTTTCCATAGGTCAGAATTGGTTCTATATAGCACCGATGAACTCTTTTTCCCTCATTTTTATTGACATAGATTTGTTGCATAAGATATTTTTTCATTTTCCGAATGCTATTTTGGCCTGAACTATTCTGCTTTTTATTTCTGTGGTGCATCTCCCGTCTGATGTTATTGTTATGCCCAAGTTCTGTAAATAGCTCACGAGATAATACAATTAAAGTAATTTCTCTTGTTTACTATGGATAAATTAAAGTCTTATATCATGTCGAAGGCGGATATATTTCGGGTCTAAATGCGCAGATATTGCTGTGGCATGAACTAGCTACATAAGACATTCCCATTCACTTAAGGAGTGAATTGTGATGAAGGACATATACTTTATATAATTAATTATTAATACGTGTGTTATGTTTTGCGTGTAAGATATATTTTGCAATAAATAATGTGTACTGGTAAATACTTTTTTTTCCCCTTTAATGAAATACTGCACCTGCAAATGATTTGAAAATATATATTCAGAAAAAATAACACTGATAACTAGAGTTGAAATACAATTCGTAACGATGCAATTTGTGTTGGAAGGTATGGTTTCTAGGCGACGCACCAGGGGTAGACCAACAAGAAGGTGGTCTCAAGACATTAATGATACCTTGAACATGACATCAGAAGAAGTGGGAGATCTGACTAAAGACATTTTTTTCAGACGCGCTGTGGTGAGTGCAACGTTCTGCAAAGGTCATACGACCTAACAATGATGATGCAGTTCGCATTTAGCGCCAACAATATAAAAACTAACCCAGTTAAAAAAAAAAAACACTCACATACACAAAAACAGACAATCCAGTTCGCAAGTTTGACTTCATATTTTCTGTTGGGCTCATGAAGCAGGTTGGGAAGCACTGTCTCAACGGTTCAAGTCGCCAAGTTCAGGAACAAGGAGGATCGCGCCTCACATTATCCTGCGCGAATCCACATAAAGGCTGTGCTCGATACCGCTGTAGGGACGCCACGTGTGTCCTGGAGTAGGGCAAACATGGCTGGCCTCATGTGTAACTCGAGAACCATGTGCTCGCATATTTTAACTTTCTTTACCACTTCTTTTTTTTTTTGCACGATTCCATGATCAGTGTGTGTGACATATTAAATAAATGTTAACCTGCCAATCTGGTTTCTTGCGCTTATTTATGTATTTACATCGAATAAAAGGTTTTTTTTTTTTTTTTTTTTTTTAAATATAATTTATACAGAAAAATAGAGCGAACAAAGTAGTGAGGTGTCATAGCCGTAGCCTACATAACACAGCTCTGATCTGTGTCACTAGACATAATAATTGAAGCGGCAATAAAATAATGATGCTTGAAATGGTATTTTTAAACAAATGAATTTAGCTTCAAAGATATAACAGCTATTTCAGTATCCGGTAAAATAATGACCAAATTACCCCTACTATCGACTGTGGGAGAGGTGCCGCTGTGTGACTGAGGTCAAAGCGGATGGAGTGATCGTGGGACGAGTATGCGTCATTCGTGACCGTGCGATACATGTAAGTCAGACCATGATCAGGCGCTGTCTCGCTGGCGTTGTCGTGAAATTAAATAAAGGGCCCCGATAAAATATATAAATATGGTTTATTTCCTTTGGCCAAGGCTTGGTTACTGGTTTTGTAACGCAGTAATTGACCTGTCTCTCAAACCACCACCGGCACTTTCCAGCTGTGGTATTAAATGGAATACATAAACAGCTCATGTCACGTGATAACATTATGGGCGGGGTGTGTGTATGTCATGCGATGCATTTTTTGTTTTAGACGATGGTAAATAATTAATAAATATATAATATCTTCAGTAATTAAGAAAAGACGGTGGTCATATGTTGGACATGTGATGAGGAGAGATAATAACCGAATAACAAAGCAAGCCCTCGCGTGGGAAACAACAGGTAAGAGGAAAGGAGACAAATAATAATAAATGAATATTATTATAGAGGGAAACTTCCGCGGCGATAATCAGCGAATCAATTCAGAGGTATGTTTACAGCACTCGGAAAAATTACAAATAATCAACAGTAAAAAAAAAAACAAAGAACAACCTTCTTGCAAAGAACCGTACTCCTTGGTTCGATCGTGTTTAGGACCATATATTGTTGTTCTTTGTTTTTTTTATGCTGTTGATTATTTGTCGTTTTTTCCGAATGCTGTAAACAAACCCCTTCCTCTGAATTAATTCGCAGGTTAGAGGAAAAGAGGCCGACCCAGAGAGACACTAAGAATAACATTGATCAGAGAGGCAAGAACAGCAGGAATCGGCTCCCTCAATAAGATAGAGTTGCTTGCACAGAACAGTGACAAATGGCGAGATTTGATAAAAGATCTTTACAAGGATTGAAAGCTGCTGGAATAAAAATTTAGATAAGAGAAAGAGTATCTGGGTCTATGCCCTATGGCCGGCTGCCGCTCGAAAGGTAAATAGATAGAAAAATTAACCTGTTAAAATGTAAAACACCGAAAACAAAATAAAATTCACATATAACAAAAGAGAAGGGTTTATAACAAAAGTGAATGGCTTATAACAAAAGTGAAGGGCTTATAACAAAAGTGAATGGCTTATAACAAAAGTGAAGGCATATAACAAAGAGAAGGGCTTATAACAAAGTAAAGGGCTTATAACAAAAGTGAAGGGCATATAACAAAAGTGAAGGGCATATAACAAAAGTGAAGGGCTTATAACAAAAGTGAAGGTCTTATAACAAAAGAGAATGGCTTATAACAAAAGTGAAGGGCATATAACAAAAGTGAAGGGCATATAACAAAAGTGAAGGGCTTATAACAAAAGTGAAGGTCTTATAACAAAAGAGAATGGCTTATAACAAAAGTGAAGGGCTTATAACAAAAGAGATGGCTTATAACAAAAGTGTAGGTCTTATAACAAAAGAGAATGGCTTATAACAAAAGTGAAGAGCGACAGCCTGTGGTCCGTTATTTAGCAAATCGACCTTGATTATTTCTCATATTTTTTTTTATGTGTTCACTGTCATAGTTGGAGCCACGAAAGCTCAGTGGTTAGTTAACTGGACTACAAGGGACAAGAAGTCGGGTTCGATCCTGATCGGCAGCTTCTGGGTTCACCCAGCCTTAAATGGGTACCGGATTTTTTTTTATCTGGGAAAGTAAAGCAGCAGGGGCGTAATATCGACCACATTACCCCAAAAATCATGTGCCGAAGGCCTGTAAAAATTATGGTCACTAACACCATATTCCCTATACGTGGCTTGGCGTGACGGGGGCTCTTTACTTACTTACTGTCATATATGTATAACCACACACAATAAATAAACACTGACCAGCTGTTATACGTCATCATCATCATTATTGAGTGCCGTCTCCGCATCGATGGTTGGTTACCATGGAGCACCATTTCACTCTGTCTCTTGCTTTGATGGTGCAGATTGTCATAGCTTGTCCATCTTTTGATGTTACTCCTCCTTGTTGGACGACTCGTCCATGACTAACAAGTCATGATCTGCTTCTGCCTCTTTTACCTTGTATTTTCCCTTCCAATATTACTTTTATTAGGCTGTTGTGTCTTTTAGCATGCCCCAAAAATTTCATTTATCTTGTTCTAATTGTATCCTATCTAGCACCATCGTCTTTGCTGTATCTCTTTATCCATTGGTATTTTCCCATATTTCTATGTTAGTGATTTTGTCCTGCCATTTCCCTCCTTTTATTCTGCACAAGCATCCATTAATCTATCTTTCGTTCGCCCGAAGTATTGTCTATATCTGCAATGTCGTTTCCTGTATACATTTTACAGTCTGTTGTAATTCTTGCAATGGCCCATATAGTTTTGTCTGTAGTGTTGTATCTATGGGCCAATGGATTTCCTCAGTCTAATATATTCAGCGCAGTCTTGAAGTATGTGTTCAGCAGTCTGGGGCGCCTGTCCACATGTACAAGTAGTTGATGTGCCGATCGTGAATTTTGTATACATGTGACTATGGAGTCGATTGTGTCCTGTTCTGAGGTGTATAATGATAATTTGTTCATATCTATTCATATTATGAAAGGCATCCTGATTTGGGTCTTGTGGTCCTCTGATTGATTTGATTATCTGTTTCTTACGATGGTATGTAACCGGTGTATCTAGTTGTGTGCCTGTTGAACCTTCCTTTGCCAAATGATTTGCTTTCTCATTTCCTGGTATTCCACAGTGAGATGTGATCCACTGCAGGGCAACCATGTGGTGCTTGCAGAGTTCAGTCAATAAGGTCTGCAGATGTGGTAATTTTCTGGATTGTAGTGCCTGGAGTACTGATCTTGCATCTGTCAAAAACACTACAGGCTGTGGACTAAGATTACTGTTCAGCAGTTTTTCTATTGCCAACTTTATTGCTTGTATTTCTGCATCATAATTGTGACAATATTTCCCTGTTGCTATTTAATTCATATTCCTAGTGTTATTTGGGTACTCTATATATGCACCTGCTCCCCCATTCTTTACTGCATTCTGTGCTGATCCATCTGTGTACACACGAATCCATAGGTCTTGTGGGTATTCTTCATCCAGGAAACTGAGAGTTATTGTTTTTCGCTGTAGACTATTCTGTTCCTCTTTGTAAACTATTCCTTTCACTTCTGTCCGTATTTGAACGGATAATCCTGATTCCTCTGTCCAGAGAGTTTGTTCTGGTACGGGCAGTAGGGGGTTAACAACTCTTGGCATGTCTGGTTTTTGTCTACTATGTGTGTACCATATTCATTATTAAATAATGCAAAGATTTGGAGTCGATTTAATGTCCCCACTTTGATACGTTAACAAGTAGATCAGACAAGGGAGAGTAGCCACGAAGAAACAATGGATTCGATTCCCACTGCCTGTGGTAAGATTCGAACTCGCGAATTTCTTCTCCGAAGCTTGACGTCATCATATCACCTAATCCCCCCCCCCCCCCCCAAAAAAAAAAAACGCAATTAGTATTCACATGTTTATGGGTGTGTTTCTCTGGAAGCTGTCAACAACAGAATTGATACGATGCACTGTGGATAAATAAAACGATGCATGAAAACACAAATGAACTATCATCAATAGCCAGCAAAATTGCGCTTGAGATCAATCATGAAAAGACTAAAGTCATGAAAAGTTTAATTCCAACAGATGACAAAATACACATGAAAAACAAACCAGTAGAAGAGATCGATCACTTTATCTATCTTGGAAGTCACATTGATCGAGAAGGGGATACAAGTAAAGAAATTAGAATCAGAATAGATAAAGCTGCAATGTTTTTCAGAAGCCTTGAAAAGTTGTGGAAATCAAAACTCATCAGCTCAAACACAAAACTTAGACTATTCAAATCAAATGTACTATCAACCCTTACGAATGCGTGTGAAAGCTGGAAAAGAACAAGAGATATAGAAACAAAGTTAAACGCATTCGAAAATAAATGTCTAAGGAAAGTACTTGGTATAGCGGGGAACGAATTCAAAACAAACGAGGAAATTAGAGAAATCGCCAATCAACCACTAATATCTTCAGTAATAAAGAAAAGACGATGGTCATATGTTGGACATGTGATGAGAAGAGATAATAACCGAATAGCAAAGCAAGCCCTCATATGGGAAACAACTGCAACAGGTAAGAGGAAAAGAGGAAGACCCAGGGAGACACTGAGAAGAACATTGATGAGAGAGGCAAGAGCAGCAGGATTCGGCTCCCTCAATGAAATAGAGCTGCTTGCACTGAACAGAGACAAATGGCGAGATTTGATCAAATATCTTTAAAAGAATTGAAAACTGCTAAAATAAAAATTCAGATAAGAGAAGGAGTATCTTGGTCTACGCCCTATGGGCCGGCTACGGCTCGAAAGGTCAATATATAGACTGTGGATAGAAAAATTATGGAAGGACACGATCGTCCGCGCCAACCGGTATGGCACATGATGATGATGATCATCATCGCCTATATTCTGTAGAGGACTCAGTTTTGGGAATCATATTAATCTTAGCAGGTACTGTTAGGTGTGCTCCAATCTGCGCCAAAATGCCGTTCACGTTTCTCTTTTCGAGAAATTGATTTGTGGCTTATTAAAAACTCTCTGTATCTATCTCTCTCTCTCTCTCTCTCTCTCTCTCTCTCTCTCTCAATGTACACGTGTGTATGTTTGCACGGATGTTTGTGTGCTTGATGTACACGGAAGATGCGCGTCTGCGCGTATGGGTTTTTTTTAATATTCATAAAATGAAGAGCTCTGAATGTATATACAGACCACTTCATTGCTGCCATGAGCTGAACTCACGGAACAAGTAGTGCGTGGAATATGAAAACAAAATCAGAGCAATGATGATTATATATTTGAAGTTGCAGTCAAGAAGAATAATTTCAGGGATGTCGGGTTGGTAGTGTTTATTGCTTTCTCTGGTTGCGATGTGCCGTATCGACGGGTTGCGGGTTCAATTGTGGTGAGATTGTTTATTGTTTATTGTTGATTTAATATTCGTTGTCTGCTGTTGATTTTATCTAATTGCTGTTCTAACATACATCTCTCTTAGCATCCACCCATTAAATGGGCGTCCACGCACTGCGTTGCTAGTTAGCTTGCTTGCGTTCGCCTGATAATTAAAGGAGTACACCTCTTCGTTATCCGCCCTTAAAAGGACGTTAAGGGGGCGTGTCTACGTTGTGTTGTAGTTTGCAGTAGAACTGTGATATTTACACCTTTTGGCCCAACACATCGGACTTCAGCTTGTTATTTTTGAGTATCGGGTTGTCTTCCCTCTCCGGTCCCTACCCATTTTGCCAGTCTAGACAGGTTAGTCTGTTTCTGGAGGTACCGCGAGGAGGTGGAGTAGGGTCTGGATGGTTCTGATTCACCGATCCTGGCGCAAGCGATCAGCTTTGAGTCGCCTACGGCTTCTAATTCAACGCTTTTACCTCCTCGTTTTGTTCATGTGTTATGAATTCATGCGCCTGTGAGTATAGTGGTGTAAACAACAGAAGTGGAAGAAGTTAATATTTAAGAGACACCTTTCACGTTCGTCCTTTTCTTTAACCTCAGCTTTCTATAATTTTAATAAGACTCATTAAAAGAGTAGAGTAAAGAGCCCCCCTCACGCCAAGTGGCGTATAGGGAATATGGTGGTAGTGACCATACATTTTACAGACCGTCAGGACATGATTTTTGTGGTAATGTGGTCGGTATTACGCCCGCGCCGCTTTACTTTCCCTGAAAAAAATCCGGTACCCATTTAAGGCTGGGTGAACCCGGAAGCCATCGGTTGGGATCGAACCCGACCTCTTGTCTTTTGTAGTCCAGTTCACTAACCACTGAGCTATTGCGGTTCCCAATAAGGCTCATTGGCTGGAAGGAATGACTCAAACTTTGAGACGTTTTCAACATTTCAGCATTTCAAGCTGGGGTGGGGTTGGGGGGTAAAATGACGTTAGCCGTCTATACCTTGCGTTGCTCAAGACGTCACACAATTTGGGTGATTTTGGGATTTCCCTCTCAGCCTTCAGGCTTTAAGGAACCGCGAATAGCTTAGTAGTTAGTGGACTGGACTACAAGGGACAAGAGGTCGGGTTTTCTTCATGATCGACGGCTTCCGGGTTCACCCAGCCTTAAATGGGTACCCCAGAAATCATGTGCTGAAGGTCTGTAAAATGTATGGTCACTAACACCATATTCCCTATACGCCACTTGGCGTGACGGGGGTTCTTTACTTTTTATTTTTTTTACGTCAAGCGAAAGTGAAACTATAGATGGCTGTAGTTTAACAACTATAGATGGCTGTAGTTTAACAACTATAGATGGCTGTAGTTTAACAACTATAGATGACTGTAGTTTAACAACTATAGATGGCTGTAGTTTAACAACTATAGATGGCTGTAGTTTAACAACTATAGATGGCTGTAGTTTAACAACTATAGATGGCTGTAGTTTAACAACTATAGATGGCTGTAGTTTAACAACTATAGATGGCTGTAGTTTAACAACTATAGATGGCTGTAGTTTAACAACTATAGATGGCTATAGTTTAACAACTATAGATGGCTGTACTTTAACATCTATAGATGGCTGTATTTTAACAACTATAGATGGCTGTAGTTTAACAACTATAGATGGCTGTAGTTTAACAACTATAGATGGCTGTAGTTTAACAACTATAGATGGCTGTAGTTTAACAACTATAGATGGCTGTAGTTTAACAACTATAGATGGCTGTAGTTTAACAACTATAGATGGCTGTAGTTTAACAACTATAGATGGCTGTAGTTTAACAACTATAGATGGCTATAGTTTAACAACTATAGATGGCTGTACTTTAACATCTATAGATGGCTGTAGTTTAACAACTATAGATGGCTGTAGTTTAACAACTATAGATGGCTGGAGTTTAACAACTATAGATTGCTGTAGTTTAACAACTATAGATGACTGTAGTTTAACAACTATAGATGACTGTATTTTAACAACTATAGATGGCTGTAGTTTAACAACTATAGATGGCTGTAGTTTAACAACTATAGATGGCTGTAGTTTAACAACTATAGATGGCTGTAGTTTAACAACTATAGATGGCTGTAGTTTAACAACTATAGATGGATGTAGTTTAACAACTATAGATGGATGTAGTTTAACAACTATAGATGGCTGTACTTTAACATCTATAGATGACTGTAGTTTAACAACTATAGATGGATGCAGTTTAACAACTATAGATGGATGCAGTTTAACAACTATAGATGGCTGTAGTTTAACAACTATAGATGGATGCAGTTTAACAACTATAGATGGCTGTAGTTTAACAACTATAGATGGCTGTAGTTTAACAACTATAGATGACTGTAGTTTAACAACTATAGATGGATGCAGTTTAACAACTATAGATGGATGCAGTTTAACAACTATAGATGGCTGTAGTTTAACAACTATAGATGGCTGTAGTTTAACAACTATAGATGGCTGTAGTTTAACAACTATAGATGGATGCAGTTTAACAACTATAGATGGATGTAGTTTAACAACTATAGATGGATGCAGTTTAACAACTATAGATGGCTGTAGTTTAACAACTATAGATTGCTGTAGTTTAACAACTATAGATGGCTGTAGTTTAACAACTATAGATGGATGTAGTTTAACAACTATAGATGGATGTAGTTTAACAACTATAGATGGATGTAGTTTAACAACTATAGATGGATGTAGTTTAACAACTATAGATGACTGTAGTTTAACAACTATAGATGGATGTAGTTTAACAACTATAGATGACTGTAGTTTAACAACTATAGATGGATGTAGTTTAACAACTATAGATGACTGTAGTTTAACAACTATAGATGGATGTAGTTTAACAACTATAGATGACTGTAGTTTAACAACTATAGATGGATGTAGTTTAACAACTATAGATGGATGCAGTTTAACAACTATAGATGACTGTAGTTTAACAACTATAGATGGATACAGTTTAACAACTATAGATGGCTGTAGTTTAACAACTATAGATGGCTGTAGTTTAACAACTATAGATGGATGTAGTTTAACAACTATAGATGGCTGTAGTTTAACAACTATAGATGGCTGTAGTTTAACAACTATAGATGGCTGTAGTTTAACAATAGCGCTAGCTAAATACAACACCGAAGCCTGAAACCATCGCTCCTCATCTCGGACGCTGCACGCCTAATGCCCGTAGACCATGATACATTGCGAACTATCGACTTCCAAAGAGTGACTGTATCAAACATAAACTTGTCTGCTTAGTCTTTTCACTTTGCTCTAGAAAACATTGTAACATACTTCTGATGGTGTACAATTTGAGTGGAAATAATTATCCAAAAATAAGATCAGAAGAGGAAATAAATACCAGTTTATATTTTGGCACCGATACAAAGTATACTTTCCAGCTGAAAGATCAACAGGGACCATGAAGCGACATAAGCTAAATTAATCGATGCATGAATTAACAAGAGCTATTAATTTGTTATATTCAGAAAGTATAATGTTTTTTAGGCATCTTGAAGTCAATGTCATACAGTCGAACCCCGAAACATGTTGACATGTTTCTATTACTTCTTTTTCTCTCCTTGTGAACTCAGGAACTCAGGAACTTTTATTACCATATTTCTTCCGGTTTGTCTTCGCTGGCTTATATTTCCGCTGTATCTCACTTATGTTTTCCTTTGTTTATATTGCCATTACTCTTTTCCTTCTTCGTCTTGGATTATATTGCCCTTTTTTTATTTTCTCAAGTCTTTCCTGTTTTTTATTATTAGTGGGTTTTTTTCCCCTCCATTAGATCACTCATTTGTTTCTATCCTTATTTCCACTTTAATTTATTTTATATTATTTTGTCATTACTACTGTAAAGCTGGTACTGTGCAAGAAGCAGACAGATTCATAGAAAAGGAGAATACACGCGAAAGAAAAGAAGAAAAAAAACATTTCCTAGGGACACTGCAAAATCCTTAATCAACTATGACTGACGAAGGCTACAACCGCTACTACTAATATATGATAGAGATTTTCGGGTGTTTATTTGTTAACAGGTGCCTCAACATTTCATTTAGCTTAGCAAGTTTAAGGCCTCAACATTTCATTTAGCTTAGCACGTTTAAGGCCTCAACATTTCATTTAGCTTAGCAAGTTTAAGGCCTCAACATTTCATTTAGCTTAGCACGTTTAAGGCCTCAACATTTCATTTAGCTTAGCAAGTTTAAGGCCTCAACATTTCATTTAGCTTAGCAAGTTTAAGGCCTCAACATTTCATTTAGCTTAGCAAGTTTAAGGCCTCAACATTTCATTTAGCTTAGCAAGTTTAAGGCCTCAACATTTCATTTAGCTTAGCAAGTTTAAAGCCTCAACATTTCATTTAGCTTAGCAAGTTTAAGGTCTCAACATTTCATTTAGCGTAGCAAGTTTAAGGCCTCAATATTTCATTTAGCTTAGCACGTTTAAGGCCTCAACATTTCATTTAGCTTAGCACGTTTAAGGCCTCAATATTTCATTTAACTTAGCCAATTTAGGGCCTCAACATTTCATTTAGCTTCGCAAGTTTATGACCTTAAAGTTTCATTTATCTTAGCGAGTCTAGGGCCTTAACGTTTCATTTATCTTAGCGAGGTTAGGGCCTTAACGTTTCATTTATCTTAGCGAGTCTAGGGCCTTAACGTTTCATTTATCTTAGCGAGGTTAGGGCCTTAACGTTTCATTTATCTTAGCGAGGTTAGGGCCTTAACGTTTCATTTATCTTAGCGAGGTTAGGGCCTTAACGTTTCATTTATCTTAGCGAGGTTAGGGCCTTAACGTTTCATTTATCTTAGCGAGTTTAGGGCCTCAACGTTGCATTTAGCTTAGTTAATTTAGGGTCTCAACATGTCATTTAGCTTAGTCAGTTTAGGGCCTTAACGTTTTAGTTAGCTTAGTTAGTTGAGGGCCTTAACGTTTCATTTAGCTTAGCGAGTTTAGGGCCTCAACGTTTTAGTTAGCTTAGCGAGTTTAGGGCCTCAACATTTCATTTAACCTAGCAAGTTTAAGGCCTTAAAGTTTCATTTATCTTAGCGAGTCTAGGGCCTTAACGTTTCATTTAGCTTAGTTAGTTTAGGGCCTTAACGTTTCATTTAGCTTAGCGAGTTTAGGGCCTCAACGTTGCATTTTGCTTAGTTAATTTAGGGCCTAAACATTTCATTTAGATTAGTCAGTTTAGGGCCTTAACGTTTCATTTATTAGCGAGTCTAGGGCCTTAACCTTTTGTTTAGCTTAGTGAGTTTAGGGCCTTAACGTTTCATTTAGCTTAGCGAGTTTAGGGCCTCAACGTTGCATTTAGCTTAGCGAGTTTAAGGCCTTAACGTTTCATTTATCTTAGCGAGTTTAGGGCCTTAACGTTTCATTTAGCTTTGCGAGATTAGGGCCTTAACGTTTCATTTAGCTTTGCGAGATTAGGGCCTTAAAGTTTCATTTATCTTAGCGAGTTTAGGGCCTTAACGTTTCATTTAGCTTAGCGAGTTTAGGGCCTTAACGTTTCATTTAGCTTTGCGAGATTAGGGCCTTAACGTTTCATTTAGCTTTGCGAGATTAGGGCCTTAACGTTTCATTTATCTTTGTGAGATTAGGGCCTTAACGTTTCATTTATCTTAGCGAGTTTATGGCCTTAACGTTTCATTTAGCTTTGCGAGATTAGGGCCTTAAAGTTTCATTTATCTTAGCGAGTTTAGGGCCTTAACGTTTCATTTAGCTTAGCGAGTTTAGGGCCTCGACGTTGCATTTAGCTTAGCGAAGTTAGGGCCTCAACGTTCCAATTAGCTTAACCAGTTTAGGGCCTCAACGTTTCAATTAGCTTAACCAGTTTAGGACCTAAACGTTTCAATTAGCTTAGTCAGTTTAGGGCCTCAACGTTTCATTCAGCTTTGTCAGTTTAGGGCCTCAACGTTTCATTTAGCTTAAACAGTTTATGGCCTCAACGTTTCAATTAGCTTAAACAGTTTATGGCCTCAACGTTTCATTTAGCTTAAACAGTTTATGGCCTCAACGTTTCAATAAGCTTAAACAGTTTATGGCCTCAACGTTTCAATTAGCTTAAACAGTTTATGGCCTCAACGTTTCATTTAGCTTAAACAGTTTATGGCCTCAACGTTTCATTTAGCTTAAACAGTTTATGGCCTCAACGTTTCAATTAGCTTAAACAGTTTATGGCCTCAACGTTTCATTTAGCTTAAACAGTTTATGGCCTCAACGTTTCAATTAGCTTAAACAGTTTATGGCCTCAACGTTTCAATTAGCTTAAACAGTTTATAGCCTCAACGTTTCATTTAGCTTAACCAATTTATGGCCTCAACGTTTCAATTAGCTTAACCAGTTTATGACCTCAACGTTTTGCTTGGCTTAACCAGTTTAGGGCTTCAGCGAGTTGAAATCTTACATGTATCGGATACTTTATTGTTTGAATACTTGTAACAGAATTACACAAACAATCGACAGAGCAGTTATTATTTTATTGTACAGTAACAAGAAATGTAGACGAAGCATTTAATATTTTAAATTGTCCTTTATCATAAAGCCAGTTACCATACCATGTAGGAGTGTACATTACACCCCACCACTTGTACCCTCCTACCAGCTTTACCGTAGAATTGCATTTATTTGCTTGTTCTCTAAGAAATGATTTAGAGGAAAATACAAGTATTTAATGGGAGCTGTGATAGCTCAGTGGTTAGTGAGCTGGACAACAAAGGACAAGAAGTAAGAGTTCGATCCTGATCGACGGCTTCCGGGTTCACCCAGCTTTAAATAGGTACCGGATTTTTTTTTTTCTGGGAAAGTACAGCGGTACAGGCGTAATACAGACTACATTATCCAAAAAATCATCAACTGAAAGTCTATAAAAATGATGGTCACTAACACCATACTCCCTAGACGCCACTTGGCGTGACGGGGCTCTTTTTATGGTTTTTTTTTAAAAACAAGTATTGATAATATCTTATGACGAATGCATTAAAAAAAGGTAAATGATATTATATAGTCAATGATTGATTGTAAAATCGATTAAAATTTACACATAAACATAATGAGTAACCGTTGAAAGGATGCTGTTGGGCGTACAGTTAATATCTATATCATTTTATATGGTAATTATGTTAGAATATTGATTATATGGTTATGAGTTAGTAACGATCATACACATACATATAATAAATAAATTAGTTCATATATATATATATATATATATACACACACACACAGCCACCTTGCGCCAGGATATCTGTTATTAGTCATTATTTATATAAACATCACGAGGGTATGAAAAGCAATGACGTCAACTTAAACAACTATCTTGGCAGGCAGGTGTAGTGGTTTTGCTTCGTTTATCATCAACATATTGCTGCTGTTGCATTTTTATCTATACTTTTGTCACCGAAAGTAAAAAAAAAGTAACTTTGAAATTTTGTCATAAAGAAACATCATCTAGAGCACGTTTTGCATTCTGAGCACTATCTCTTGGCAGTTAAAAGTAGAAAAGAACCGGCCACAAAGGCCGCAGTGCTAAGCAAATCTATGCTTGCCGAAGACTAGCGACATAACGTTTCCATGCTTAATTAACCCGGTAAACAATGAGAAGAAGAAAAAGAATTGAAAAGAGAACACTTCTACTTCTTCTTCTTTCCTTCCTCACTTGCCTTTCAGTGTCGAGGGGAGCTATAATTTGCGGCCTTTTGTTTTTCTTTTCGCCATTTGCTGCTGTTATGTTTCCTAGTGTTTCTAATATTGCATCAATTCATCTTTTTCGTGGTCGGCCCTTGGGTCTGGTTTTCTCGCAACGTTTATTGAAGGCTTGTTGTGTTAGAGAATATCTATGTCACATAAATAAATTGTAGAGCGAGCACAAAAACGCTTCTTGGTTTACCTTGAAATGTTAACCAAATGATTGATTCCAGAACTAGAAACTGAAGGTTGTGACTACAATATTACAGAAAGATTTGGGTACCACTTACTGGCGTCTTGCTGTCCGCAGGTTTCTTAACTCGCACCTTCCAACGAGATGGACTGGCCTCTCTGGACGAAATGACCTGGTGTTCTACAAGTTCCCACAAGATTACCGGATCTGACTATTTGTGACTTTTTTCTGGAGGTACGTGAAGGACAGAGTGTACATACCTCCACAACCAGCAACGATGGATGATCTATGTACGTACCTCCACAACCAGCAACCATGGATGATCTATGTACATACATCCACTACCAGCAACGATGGATGATCTGTGTACATACATCCACTACCAGCAACCATGGATGATCTGTGTACATATCTCCACTATCAGCAACCCTGGATGATCTGTGTACATACCTCCACTACCAGCAACCATGGATGATCTGTGTACACACCTTCACTACCAGCAACCATGGATGGTCTGTGTACATACCTCCATTACCAGCAACCATGGATGATCTGTGACACACCTCCACTACCAGCAACGATGGATGATCTGTGTACATACCTCCACTACCAGCAACCATGGATGATCTGTGTACACACCGCCACTACCAGCAACCATGGATGGTCTGTGTACATACCTCCACTACCAGCAACCACGGATGATCTGTGACATACCTCTACTACCAGCAACCATGGATGGTCTGTGACATACCTCCACTATCAGCAACCATGGATGATCTGTGACATACCTCCACTACCAGCAACCATGGATGATCTGTGACATAACTCCACTACCAGCAACCATGGATGATCTGTGACATACCTCCACTACCAGCAACCCTGGATGATCTGTGTACATACCTCCACTACCAGCAACCCTGGATGATCTGTGTACATACCTCCTCTACCAGCAACCATGGATGATCTGTGTACATACCTCCACTACCAGCAACCATGGATAATATGTGTACATACCTCCACTACCAGCAACCCTGGATGATCTATGTACATACCTCCACTACCAGCAACCATGGATGATCTGTGTACATACCTCCACTACCAGCAACCATGGATGATCTGTGTACATACCTCCACTACCAGCAACCATGGGGGAGCTTAAGAGCCTGCGACCTGCGGTCGCAATAGCAGGGCCGGCGCACCATCAGCTGGCCAAGACCTAGCAGATCTACCTCCTCGTGGTCTCCCCTGATAACAGTCTGCGTCAAACAGACTGGCTAACAGAAGCTAGGATCGACGTGTTCCCTTTAGTGGTGGCTGTTACTGATTGAGGGCCCAGTATTGCAGTACCTCTGGGCTGGACTATATAGTAGTTTCCCAGCGTAGCCTGGGACAGGCGACCTCCAACCTCCAGTAAGAGCCGGGAATGTCAAGAAAGCCATTACGACCCGCCACATCTTATGAGTCAAAGGGCAGACAAGCTCGTATCAATTCGTGGTAATCCGTCAACAACAACAACCAGCAACCCTGGATGATCTGTGTACATACCTCCACTATCAGCAACCATGGATGATCTGTTTACATACCTCCACTACCAGCAACCATGGATGATCTGTGTACATACCTCCACAACCAGCAACCATGGATGATCTGTGTACATACCTCCACTACCAGCAACCATGGATGATCTGTGTACATACTCGTACCTCCACAACCAGCAACCATGGATGATCTGTGTACATACCTCCACTACCAGCAACCATGGATGATCTGTGTACATACCTCCACAACCAGCAACCATGGATGAAATGTGTGCATACCTCCACTATCAGCAACCATGGATGATCTGTGTACATACTCGTACCTCCACTACCAGCAACCATGGATGATCTGTGTACATACCTCCACTACCAGCAACCATGGATGATCTGTGTACATACCTCCACAACCAGCAACCATGGATGAAATGTGTGCATACCTCCACTATCAGCAACCCTGGATGATCTGTGTACAAACCTCCACTATCAGCAACCATGGATGATCTGTGTACATACCTCCACTATCAGCAACCCTGGATTATCTGTGTACATACCTCCACTACCAGCAACCCTGGATTATCTGTGTACATACCTCCACTATCAGCAACCCTGGATTATCTGTGTACATACCTCCACTATCAGCAACCCTGGATTATCTGTGTACATACCTCCACTATCAGCAACCCTGGATTATCTGTGTACATACCTCCACTACCAGCAACCCTGGATTATCTGTGTACATACCTCCACTATCAGCAACCCTGTATTATCTGTGTACATACCTCCACTACCAGCAACCCTGGATTATCTGTGTACACACCTCCACTACCAGCAACCATGGATTATCTGTGTACACACCTCCACTACCAGCAACCCTGGATTATCTGTGTACACACCTCCACTATTAGCAACCCTGGTTATATGCTGGAACGAATAACTGTAGCTGTAAACTCGATCACGCCGGATATGTTGTACAGGCTGGTCAGAGTTGAATTATCCCATCGATGTTTGCCGAGCAACAGTTGGGGCGCACATCAATAGTGTGATACCAACTGATATAATATGACTATATGAAGCTAAGAGTTAATGTAACTGGAGTCACTAATCTGTAAGAACATTCCAATATCGTTGCAATCTAAGTTTTTATAAAATAAAGGAATGTTTCTAACGGATATTAAAGATTTTAAAAGTTGTGTTAAGTGTTCTATGCAAGAAGTAGAGAAAGATATGATAAGTGTTTTAAAATGTAATAATTTAACAAGTGATAAATAGACCGTAAAAAGAACGTAAGTGACACCTAGCGATCACGTGGAGTAAACATCTGCCGAGCTGCCACCTACGTCCGTTTTTTAATTAAGCCCTTAATTTACGCCAGACTTAGCAGGTCGGTATGGGATAACCATTTTATGCTTATAGAAAATACAGAACATGGAGATAGGCAATAAATATAAAGTAGCAACCATCAACTTTTGCGGAATAAAGAACAAAGAAATAGAACTTATGAGGGAAATTAAAATAATAGGATACTACTCTGGGATACCAGAGGAAACGGGCAAGTAAAGAAAACACACAGGAACTAGGCGATAATATTTTCAGGAGTCGACAACACAGAAAGAGCAAAACACGGAGTAGGCTTTTTCGTTGACTCTGAACACACAAAGAATATTCTAGAAATAAAACTCCGAAAGAATAATCTCAACCAGACTACTAGAAGATCTCTGAAAAACAACTTATATACATGACCATGCACCATGGAGTAATAATAAAAGAGACAGTGAAGAATTCTATGAGACACCCAATGAAATTGTCAACAAGCCTGATAAAAGCGACGGCATCTTAGTGATGGGAGACTTTAATGGAAGGCTTGGTTAAAAAAAAACAGCTAGAACAGAGGTATTCTGAGACCTTTTGGCAAAAAGAAACATGAAAGAAATTAAAATGGAAGCAGACTGCTGGAATTATGTAACCAAAAGAATCTGTTCATCACCAACATATTCTTCAAACACAGAGTCGCAAATATACATCGGGTACAAGTGAAATGACACAACATGGAAAAGCCAGATTGATTTTATACTAACAAGTAAACATAACAAGAAAAGAGTAACCGACAGCAGGGCTATCCCTAATAACACAGACGGCCCGGACCATAAAATGGTCATGATCACACTCAGACAGCCAAAAACAAAGAGAAGATACGCCAGCAAATAAAAGAAGCAACCAGAACAGACAATTAAACTAAAATAATTAAAAAATCAAGAATCAAGGAAAACCCTAGAAGAAAAACTAAAAGATGAATTCAAAGAACTCTCTAATGAAGTAAGCACAATAGAATAAAAGTGGAACCAGTTTGAGAAAGCAATAACCAAAATCGCAACAACAGTATGTGGAACAAAACCAAGGACAAAAGAAGGGAAGAAGATCAACCTATGGTGGAATAGCGCTATCAGAGAATCAGTTAAAGAAAAGAAGAAACTTTTTAAAGAGTGGAAGGAGAAGAGGAACCAAGAAGAATATGAAAAATATGCCTTAGTCTGGAAACAATGTTAACATTTTGATCAAAGAAGCTAAGCAAAACAGCTGGACAGAATTCGGGCAAAGTCCCTGCTCGACTTCAAGCCAGCAACAAGAGATACAAAGCAGTAAAAGCAACAAGAGCGAGAAAAGAAAACCACGATCGTGCTGAGCTCATAAATGACATAGACGGACAGTCAATATCATATAACCAACATATGCAACAGAGATGGAAAAAATATTTCGAAGACCTATTGAACATAGCACCAACTACTAATAACACAACAAAAACCATGCTTAAATGCACAGACGCTGAACGCAATAACAAATGCTGAAAGAAATAAAGCACCAGTGATAGACAACATACAGTAGAAATAATAGTAGCAGCAGAAGAAAGATGAGTTACATGGCTGTACAGAATATTCAATGCAGAATGGCACCAAAAGAAAGCTTCAGAAAACTGTGTGTCCCATAACATCATTTATGCCGTCATATGCCAACGATGCCACATGACGTACATTGGCGAGTCTGGTGACGATTAGCGGAAAGATTTTGTGAACATCTAGGAGATGTTCAACATAATACTGGCACTCCAATGTCTTCCCATTTCAACACCCAAGATCACAAGGGCAAAGACGACATCCACATCACTGGTATTGTCCTTTGTTACTATGGCGACCACAGCCGATTCGCTTTGGAGAACCGCCTCATAGTCCAGTATGGCTCGTTGACCCCACGAGGCATGAATGTATCACACTCGTACACATAGTTCCCTTTCGGTTACTCCTTCCCTTTTGCATAGCCTTCTCTACTGCCCATATTTGGGTTCTTTAGTCTATCTACTATGCCATGCCATTCATAGCTCACCTCCACTAGTCCCCATTGAGACACTTCGGTGTTCTCCTACACCTCTTTTTTTTGTGCTACTTACCCCTCATATGTTTTTATTGTACCCCACTCTCAGCCGTTTGAGTTCCTGTTATTCTACTGTTCTATTCTTTCTCCTCTGTTTTTTTCACACTGACCCTGGTGTGTACTCTTCTGGTGATATGTGCGTTATGCGCACTTTTCTACAAATATATGATTGTCCCTGTATGGGTGTGCACATGCATGTGTGTGTACATATGTATGGGTATATATATATATACATATATATATATGCTTGTATGTGTGTGCAGGTATGTATGCATATATATGTATTTGTATGTAAATGTAGGTATATGTTGATATGTATAAGTAGGTGCATGTCTATTTGCACGTGTATATATGTACACACGTATCTGTGTGTGTGTATACATGTATTTACGGGCCCTTAGATAATTTTATACATTGTCAGTGTCTTTGTAGTCGAGGTTACCTAGACAGCGTTCCCCCTGCTCGTGTATTTTTAGAGCCCTTCACCTGACCAGAGGGTATAATTACAGCTAGACCCGTGTGACTCGCCCTTTTCCCGTTCTGACCACGGTCCACGACACAGGGAAGTCATTTTTCTTTTCTTTAACCAATTTCGATTATTTTGTTTTGGATGTTTCCTTACTATAGTCCGTTCAGATTCGTTTGCCGAGATGTTATGATTTATAATTCAAAAAGTTCTTGATGATTTCACATGATTTTTGGCATACGGTGTTAAAATGTCCATGTCACGAGAACATATGTGTTACTCGATGTCTAGCTATAACGGTTTTCTTAAAGCGGCGAATTCCTTTGATCTTTGCCCATGTAACTATTATTTTGACCCTAATCAAAGTGTTTTACAGTAACCTAGTGCAACGATGACCCATAGGCGTGTCCATAAAATTTTACTGGGTGGCAAGTATACAAATTTTAAATTATATATAGAACTTTTGTTCGTAGAGTCAATTTGATATAGTTCCATGCTCTTGGTGTGAGTTTCCAAAATGTTGTCTCTGCCTTTCAAATACGTACATTTAGTTCCTCATCTAAGGAAAGTGTGGCTGTAATAGTGGATCCAAGATAGCTGAACTTCTGTACTGACTCAAGCAGGCTTCCATTCAAAGTAATGGTTGTTGGTTTGCTTATAACATATTTTTGATTGCTTGGGTGGTCTTGAACAATAAACTGTTTAACAAATCAACTAGGAAATTTTGCAAATCAAACTATTTATCTGTAGACTTAATCAGAGTAATGATCATTCAGAATCAGACGAGTCAAATAGGTCGATTACTGCTTTCGGCTGAACAAACAACAAACCAACCTTTTTCCAATATTCCTCTTCTTGTCGTAACACATGATCCTCACATTTTACCCAGTAGTCTTTATTTATATTTGATAGAGCCTGATTTGTAAGTGTCTCAACATCGCATAATTTGAAAGTTTTATTTGTATATGCTACGTGTCCTTTAACTTTTGCCCAAACTAGTTCTATAGGATTTAAGTGTGCATGATATGGAGGTAGTCTCAAACATCTATGGCCATGTTCTTGAATTAACTTGTCTATTTTAAATATCTTTGTACGTTGTGTCTGTTTTACAAGGCTAAGCAATTCGGGTTTCAAGTAGCTGTCGTTAACTTGTATGTGTTCTTTTATGAGCCACGTTTTGATTGCATCTTTTGTACTTGATGATGTTGGGATTCTATTTTCTACGTTAACTACGTTATGGTATGAAGCATTGTCCATTATCAGACAAGAAGGTCGATCTAATATTGGAAGGATACTTTTCTCGATCCAGTCTTTAAATATGTGCCCATTCATTTCGGAGTGGTAGTCTCTATTGTCTATGGATTTTGAAATGAAAACGAGATGAGCATTCTGCAACAACCCATTATGTCTGCTACCTGCATGTGCAACTATCAAACGTTGCCCTTTACTGCTTGGTACTGATCTTTTAATACTTCCATCTGCTAACTGCCATTCCTTTTCATTTGTATGATGAGCGTTGATCCAAGTTTCATCTAAATAAACAATATCATAATCATTTTCGCGCATTTCCTTCACTTCACGTAAATACTTGCTTCTAAGAGCTACTAGATGTGGCTTCTCACAAATAATGTTTTTTCCACCAGCATACTTTCTAAAGGTGAAGCCTGCACTTCTTAATATTTTCCATAATGAAGTTTTTGATATTTCAATGTCGTTGTTAGTTTTCAGCCAAAGCTTCAACTTTCTAAGTGTCACTTCTTCGTTTATATCAAACATTCGACAGATTTCTCTTTTTACTAGGTCCTTATCAAAACTGTCTAACGTTTCTTTCCTTCCTTGCTTTCTTGCATTTGTTGGCAATAAATATCCGCTTCCTTTAACTATTCGATCAAATGAACGTTTACACAAACCTAAAATATGCATTGTTCTCTTCTCAGGGTTTGATAAAGAACAATAAAGATGTCCCTTTTTACGCTCTCTGCAGAAGTATTGATAAATCTTTATAGCAATGTTATGCTCAGTAAAATATTTTGCCTTTATATTCATTCTCACATAGACTTGCAGAAGATAATATGGATAGTGCCGCCTCCTTTCTGTAAATATTGAGATTTGCCTCTGAATTATGACTCGAACTCGAGTCTACGGCCGTGATTTTGACGTCACATAATTTCCGGTTTCGGCTAAAATGTCATTTTGTGCTAAACGGGAAATTTCATATGTAACATTTCTTTATAAAAATTTATAGTGGAAACATAACTATTTTTAATACGGTGCGCATTCAGCCGTGAAGGTCATGCCTATATGTTAAAGAATCAGCTGTGAGATGTAAGCATCTACATAATCCCGCCGGTGTTTATAATATCGATTAACTTTTTTTAAATATAGGTTAAATAAGGCATCTTTGAAACTGGATCACATTTCTTTGATAAAAAAATATTTTTATAGCGACATTAGTATTCTAAACCTAACTTCAAAAGATCAATGCAAATGAACAATAAGTTTTTGAAAAAAATAAATTAATGTCTAGGCAAACGAATCTGAACGGACTATAGTTAGCTATGTAGGATTATTTTTATTCACTTACATATCTGTGTGTGCGTGTACAACAAAAAAAAACTACTAGTAGTGGTGGCTGTTTCCCCATTTTAAATGTGCACGTGCATGCACCGAAACCGCACTGCAATGGTGCAAAAAAAAATAAAATTACATTGGGGGGGGGGGGTAGCTTTTTGTTGTTTTTTTTTATGGAATTTGATATGTAGGGGTGTCAAATATTATGTTTGAGGTTTGCCTTGAGGTTAAATTTCATTTTTTAAAATCGATTTCAGGGGCGTATCCCACAAAAATGGTAAGGGGGGTAACAATTTCAAAAGTGATTTTTAAGTAAATTTTTGTTATGGGGATGTCTAAAATAAAGTTTTAGGTAAGCCTACGTGCTAAATTTACGATTTTCATCGAATTCAGGGGCGTAGCCATCAAAAATTATAAGGGGGGGGGGGGTAACAATTTCAAAAGTGATTTTAAAGTAAATTTTTGGTATGGGGATGTCTAAAATAAAGTTTGGGGTATGCCTAGAGTGAAAATTTACGATTTTTACCGATTTTATGGGCGTATCCCTAAATAATGGTCAGGGGGTAACAAGCATAAAAGTGATTTATAAGTAAATTTTTGCTATGGGGATGTCTAAAATAAAGTTTTAGGTAAGCCTACGTACTAAATTTACGATTTTCGTCGAATTCAGGGGCGTAGCCACCAAAACTGGTAAGGGTGGTAACAATTTTAAAAGTGATTTTTAAGTAAATTTTTGGTATGGGGATGTCTAAAATAAAGTTTTAGGTAAGCCTACGTGCTAAATTTACGATTTTCGTCGAATTCAGCGGCGTAGCCACCAAAATGATAAGGGGGGGAGTAACAATTTTAAAAGTGATTTTTAAGTAAATTTTTGCTATGGGGATGTATAAAAAAAAGTTTGGGGTATGCCTAGAGTAAAAATTTACGATTTTTACCGATTTTATGGGCGTATCCCTCAAAAATGGTAAGGGGGAACAAGCATAAAAGTGGTTTTTAAGAAAATTCTTGATATTGGGATATTTAAGTGGGTAAAATTTTGTGCTCTGGACTAACTTTTTTGGACCTTGAATATAACTTCCTGGTCGCTGTGTCTAACTATTATGACTATGTGAGTAGCTCTTTGGGATTTTTAGGTCGATTTTTTGATTATGATCCTACATTTTTGTGTGCTGGTAGTAAAATGTTTGCGATTTGGCGTAATTTTTGGGACTTTGGATGTAACTATCTGTTCGATGTTTCTAACTAGTATGAGTGTGGGAGTAGATTTTTATGTAGCCTTTTTGAATTTGAGCCCAATTTTTTCTGTTATGGTGATAAAATGTTTGCGATTTGGTCTAATTTTTTGGACCTTGAATATAACTTCCTGCTCATTGTGTCTAACTATTATGACTATATGAGTAGATTTTTAGAGTTTTTAGGTCGACTTTTTGATTATGAGCCTACATTTTTGTGTTCTGGTACGAAATGTTTGCAATTTGGCCTAACTATTTGGAACTTTGGATGTAACTATCTGTTCGATGTTTCTAACTAGTCTGAGTATGGGCGTAGATTTTTAGGGTGTTTTATGTCGCTGGGGATAAAATGTTTGTGATTTGGTCTAATTTTTTGGACCTTGAATATAACTTCCTGCTCCTTGTATCTAACTATGATGACTATATGAGTAGCTTTTTTAGTGTTTTGAGGTCGACTTTTTGTGTATGAGCCTACATTTTTGTGTTCTGGTGATAAAATGTTTGCGATTTGACCAAACTTTTTGGACCTTGAATATAACTTTCTGCACGTTGTGTCTAACTATTATGACTGTCATGGAAGTCCTCTGGTATTGCATCAGGGTCAAAGCGCGTTCAAGTAACCCGCCACCGGTATTATTTCCCCCACCATTGACCCGGCCGGTGGCTTTTATCAGGGACCGAATCGATTTAAAATAACCCATGTGTCAGAATCGACAGCACTTAATGTGGAAAATGAGGTCAGTTATCACGATATCAGTAATCCTCTTCTCTGATTGGTTAATCTAAAGGTTAGTCATTTCGTTGATGGGTGTCCGATAGAAATCCTCTTCTCTGATTGGATAGCCTAGATGTTAGTCGAGAGTGAAATAGTGTCGTCCAACTTTTATTTACCAGTTGCATGTGAAACTTCGTGTTATAAGCGCGAATGATTCACGGAAGTTTATTTTCATAGTACTGTTCAGTCTAGCGGTCTGTGTTGTAGTGGTATATTTTACGGTGTAAGTTGAATTTTTTTTTCTGTTTTTCTCTTATCTCATAATGATGTGGTAGGTTATCATTAAAGGAATTTCGGTTGTATTAATGGTGATGTGTATAGAGTACGAATGATAGGAAAGAAGTCTAGTAGGGGTTAGAAGAGAGAGAGCGAGAGAGAGAGAGATCGAGAGAGAGATACAGAGAAGTCTAGGAGAAGGAAGGCGAAGTGGTAGACATAAAGGGTGAGAATAATCAAGTGTTACAATAGGAGGGACGCTAAAAATATACGGGAGGGCGGAACGATGTGGGAGAGATAAAGGGAGAGGAGGGAGGGAGGGTGGCCTGATAGGTTAGACGTCTAAGAGAGGATAGATGAGAAAGATGGAGAGAGAGAGAGAGAGAACACGATGGAGAGGAAGAGATAGCGAGAGAGACAGAGATGGTGAGGGAGAGAGCCCGAGAGAATGAGTGAGAGCAAGAGAGACAGCAGTGGAGAGGGAGAGAGATACCGAGAAAGAGATAGCGAGAGAGAGATAGCGAGAGCGAATGAGACAGAGCTGGAGAGGGAGCGAGAGAGAGCGATGGAGCGGGCGAAAGATAGCGAGAGACAGAGATGGAAAGGGAGCGAGAGAAAGAGCGATGGAGAGGGAGAGAGATAGTGAGAGATAGAGACAGCGAGAGCGAAAGAGACAGAGAGGGATCGAGAGAGAGCGATGGAGAGGGAGAGAGATAGCGAGAGATAGAGACAGCGAAGGAGAGAGATAGCGAGAGCGAAAGAGACAGAGCTGGAGAGAGAGAGGGATGGAGCGGGAGAGAGATAGCGAGAGAGACAGAGACGGAGAGGGAGAGAGATAGCGAGAGATAGAGACAGCGAGAGCGAAAGAGACAGAGCTGGAGAGAGAGCGATGGAGTGGGAGAGAGATAGCGAGAGCGACAGAGACGGAGAGGGAGAGAGATAGCGAGAGATAGAGACAGCGAGAGCGAAAGAGACAGGGAGGGAGCGAGAGAGAGCGATGGAGACGGAGAGAGATAGCGAGAGATAGAGACAGCGAAGGAGAGAGATAGCGAGAGCGAAAGAGACAGAGCTGGAGAGAGAGAGAGAGAGAGCTGGAGAGAGAGAGAGCGATGGAGCGGGAGAGAGATAGCGAGAGAGACAGAGACGAAGATGGAGAGAGATAACGCGAGAGACAGAGACGGAATTGGAGAGAGAATGAGAGAGAATGATCGAGAGCGAAAGAGATAGCGAGGGAGAGGGAGAGAGAGAGATAGCGAGAGAGAGAGAGAGAGAGAGAGAGAGAGAGCTAGCGAACCACTATTACTGATGAAAGCGAGAGCTAGCACCTGCTTTCCTCCCTTTTAAAAATCATCACAACACACTATTTATTTACAAGCACACATATATCGTGAGGCAGTGCGCATCACGAGGTCACCTATGCTCACCGAGGTCTCGCGGTGTTGGTCGATCCGTCTTGCTGCGTGTATACTTTCTATATAGATAAAAACACAGGGTATCGAGGTCTCGCGGTGTTGGTCGATCCGTCTTGCTGCGTGTATAGTTTTTATATAGAAAAAACGCAGCCGGATGTTTACTTTCTATGTAGACACACACAAAAACAGGACATTTAACAAAACGCAGTTGCGTGTATACTTTCTATATAGAAAAAAACATGGCATTTAACGCATTTGCGTGTATACTTTCTATATAGAAAAAAAACAGGGCATTAACGCAGAAAAATGCAGGAATATATGGGGCATTATCAGCCACCACTACTACTTACGTCCAACTGACGCACTAGTCACTCTAAAACACTAGCAGAAAAGACGACAACTAAAATTTAACATAGCTTCCATTGACCAGGAAAAAGCATTCGACCGAGTAGACAGAGAACAACTATGGGGTGGGGGGGGGGTGGTACTATCAACATTTGGAATAAGCCACCATCTAACCAACCTAATTAAAAGTCTCTACATTAACAGCAGCTGCACAGTCAGATCAACAGCAGCTGCACAGTCAGAGCAACAGCAGCTGCACAGTCATAGCAACAGCAGCTGCACAGTCATAGCAACAGCAGCTGCACAGTCATAGCAACAGCAGCTGCACAGTCATAGCAACAGCAGCTGCACAGTCATAGCAACAGCAGCTGCACAGTCATAGCAACAGCATGCTACACAGTCATAGCAACAGCAGCTGCACAGTCATAGCAACAGCATGCTACACAGTCATAGCAACAGCAGCTGCACAGTCATAGCAACAGCAGCTGCACAGTCATAGCAACAGCAGCTGCACAGTCATAGCAACAGCAGCTGCACAGTCATAGCAACAGCAGCTGCACAGTCATAGCAACAGCATGCTACACAGTCATAGCAACAGCAGCTGCACAGTCATAGCAACAGCATGCTACACAGTCATAGCAACAGCAGCTGCACAGTCATAGCAACAGCATGCTACACAGATCATTCTGAAGTTAGATCAGCAGTAAGTACGTACTATCTCCCCTATAATTTATTACTTACATAAACTGCACATTAAGTTAGCCAACCCATCGTAAATAGAGGAGATTAACGAGTTTCTATTTCCAGACGATCAGGCACTAATATTTGACAACATAGGAGATCTACAAAAACATATAGATAGACTTAACAGAACGGACACTCAACACAACATGATAATCAAACTCAACAAAACAGAAGCCATGAATGTCACAAAACAGAAACAGAACATCAAAATAACAATCATCATCATGTGCCATACCGGTTGGCGTAGGTGATCATGTCCCTCCACAATCTTCTATCTACGGTGCATCGTATCAGTTCTGTTGTTGACTGTTTTCCATGCCATGACACCAAGCTATCCAGTATTTTCTCTCTTTGTCGCCCGCGATCTCTCTTTCCTTTAATTTTGCCAGTTGTAACCAAGTATTCCAACTTTCCTCTTCTCATGATGTGCCCGAAAAATGTTGATTGCTTCTTTCTGATGTTTTTTAAGAGCTCCCTTTTTGTGTTGGCCTCTGAGAACTTCCTCTGTGGTCTTTTTAGCAATCCAGGGAACTTTCAACATTCTTCTGAGAAATCCCATCTCTGTGGCCTCCAATCGTCTTTTCCTTTGTTTGTCCACTGTCCATGATTCGCTTCCATAGGTCAGAATTGGTTGTATATAGCACCGATGAACTCTCTTTCTCACTTTTATTGACATAGATTTGTTGCATAAGATATTTTTAACCTTCTGAAATGCTATTTTGGCCTGAGCTATTCTGCTTTTTTATTTCTGTATGCATCTCCCATCTGATGTAATTATTGTGCCCAATTATTTGAAACGTTGCACTTGTTTCAGATTTGTCTCGTTTATTTTTATGCTGCATGATGGTGGTGATTGTTTCTTCGATATAAACATTACTTCTGTTTTCTTACTATCTAGACTGAGACCTTTCTTGTTGCTTTCTTTTACTATTATGTCTATCATTTCTTGTAGTTCATTCTCTGTTTCTGCTATTAAGACTGTGTCATCCGCATATCGCAAATTATTTATGTTGTGACCGTTGACTTCAATTCCTTTTTTGTCTACTATTGATCACATAATATATTCGATGTAAAGTGAAAACACATCCGGCGACAGAACACAGCTTTGTCTGACTCCTTGCTTTATATATTGGAATTGTCCTGTTTGGTTATTAATTCGTATAGCTGCAGTTTGTTGACAGTACATGTTTTTTATGATTCGCAGATCCTTGCCATCAATGTTTAATTTCTCCAGCATATTGATTACTTCCACATGCTTTACTTTGTCAAATGCTTTTGTGTAGTCTATAAAGCACATATATAGATCTTTCTTTACCTCTATAGATCTTTCTATCAATGTTCTTAAGATGTATATTGCATTATTGGTGCCCTTTCCTTCCACAAATCCACATTGTTCCTCACTTATTTCTGGTTTTATTTTGTTCCTTATACGTCTCATGATTATTCTTAGTAATATTTTAGTCATATGGCTCATGAGACTAATAGTGCGATGGTCTTCACAATCAGTGGCTCCTGACTTCTTCGGTATGGCTACAAAGATAGATTTTAGTAGATCTTCGGTTATGTGTCCAGTGTTATATATGTCATTGAGTAATTTTGTTATGACTTGTACTCCCAGCTCTCCTAATGCATTTATCTCTTCGATTGTTATATTGTCTAACATAACAATGGACGGTAGAAAACTAAAACAAACTGAGAAATGTAAATATCTAGGAAATCTAGTGACAATCAACAATTCACAGGAAACAGAAAGAGCCTCGAGATTCAACAAAGCTTGTCAAATCATTGTACAACAACCATCACAAATATTAAACAAGAAAATACCTCTAGAATCTAGAAGCAAAACGGGCACTCCAACGTTGTGCTACCAATATCAGTCATGGACCCTAGATGCAAGAACAATAAGAAAAATAACCTCTACTTAGTCTAAATGTGTTAGGCTAATGACAGGAAACAGCCTGAGAAATAAGATTAGAAATAGTGAACTGAGAAAAAAAGCTAGGAATAATTTTCGCTATAGAGTACCTAAAGAAGCAACAGATAAAATGATTTGTCCACGTAAGTGACAGAAAGATTAAAACACAACGAGACTTTAGTAAACGTTGCGAGAACACCAGACCCAAAGACCCATCACGAAAAAGATGGATTGGTAGAGTATTAGAAAGGGAGAATTGAAAAACAAAATTGAAAAAAATGATATGGTGAAAGCTTTACTAGAAACAATAGGAAAAATGAAAGCAGGATAGGCCAGTAGAAGAGCAAAAGACCGCAAATTATATCTCCCCATGTCGTTGAAAGGCAAATGAGGAAGGAAAGAAGGAGTATTTTTGCCTTCTTCTTCCTTTCAGCTCCCTGTGGAGCATATGTCTTTTAACAAACACTTTCAGTTCCCTGTGGAGTATAGGTCTTCAACAGACACTTTTAGCTCCCTGTGGAACATAGGTCTTGAACAAACACTTTCAGCTCCCTGTGAAACATAGGTCTTCAACAAACACTTTCAGCTCCCTGTAGAACATAGGTCTTGAACAAACACTTTCAGCTCCCTGTGGAGCATAAGTCTTCAACAAACACTTTCAGATGTCTGTGGAGTATAGGTCTTCAACAAACACTTTCAGATGTCTGTGGAGTATAGGTCTTCAACAAACACTTTCAGCTCCCTGTGGAGCATAAGTCTTCAACAAACACTTTCAGATGTCTGTGGAGTATAGGTCTTCAACAAACACTTTCAGCTCCCTGTGGAGTATAGGTCTTCAACAAACACTTTCGGCTGCCCGTGGGGCATAGGTCTTCAACGAACAAATTTAGCTCCCTGTGGAGCATAGGTCTTCAACAAACACTTTCCACGCCGTTCTGTTTCTTGAAATTCCGTTCAGACCATTCCACGCTTCTCCATCCTCTTCATCTCTGCATCCACCAGTCATCTCCAAGAATATTTTGGTCTTCCTCTTTGTCTCCTCCCATGGGGATTCCAAAAAAGGGCTTGTCATGTAAAACCCTCAGTTGGCTTCAGCAGTGTGTGTCCTATCCAGCGCCATCATCTTCGTTGTATCTCTTTGTCCACTGATATTTGACTGGTACTTTCCCATATTTCTTCGTTAGCGATTTTGTCCTGCCATTTCCATCTTTCTATTCCTCGCAAGCAGTATTTCTGTGCTTGTACTGTATTATCAACAATCCAGACTGCCGATGTTACCCTTTTCCACAGCGCAAAGGACACAGAGTAACACATTATCGGTAACACAGGCACAGGATTGACCAATCAGATGCATCCACCTGAAGTACACACTCTATGAAGGCGGAAACACTTGCTAGTTCGTCCTATTTATAACCATAAAAGAAGTAACATAAAATAACACAAACTCCAATACAACGAACTCGTGATTTTGGGGGAGGGTGTGTGAAGGCGCCTGTTAACAACAGAGCTGGTGGGGTTTGCTATGAGACTAGAGAATAAGACTGCATAACCAGTGCAGTCGCCATGAGGCGTTCAAGTCAAAATTTTTTATCAACTGATAGATTAAAAAAAAAAACTGTTCAGCTCCCACACTGTACTTCGAAATTTATCTAGAGAAAGAAAATGTATCCATTCCATCACCTGCTCGCCGTATTCATTCCTCAATCTTTCTCTTTCCCTTTTTCTCTCCCCCATTCTCTCTCTCTCTATCTATCATATATATATATATAAATATATATATATATATATATATATATATATATATATATATATATATAGTAAGTAAAGTAAAGAGCCCCGTCACTCCAATTGGCGTTTAGGGAATATGGTGTTAGTGACCATACATTTTACAAACCTTCAGCACATAATTTTTGGGGTAATGTGGTCGGTTTTACGCCTGTGCTGCTTTACTTTCCCAGAACAAATCCGGTACCCATTTAAGGCTGGGTGAACACGGAAGCCTTTCGGTTGGGATCGAACCCTACCCCATGTCCTCTGTAGTCCAGTTCACTAACCACTGAGTTATCGTGGCTCCCATATATATAGTTATCCCTCGCTACTTCGCGGTTCATTTATCGCGGCCTCAGCACATCGCGGATTGTTCAAAAATTCAAAATTGAGGAAATATGGCGCGAAAGTTGTCAGCACGCCAGCAGAAGGCAGGGAGTGCCCACACAATTCAAAATCCACGTCTCTGATTGGCTACTAGCATCCCGCCATTTGATATCCCTCCCGACTCGGGAATCTCGCAAGCTGATTGGCCTAGACGTTTCCCCACCTTCGCTCTCATACCCAGCGAAGACGAAGATGACAGATGACCGCGCTCATTCAAATCAATGTTTGAGTGATGCTTAGTCTCGAGGTGTGCTCATTTTTGCTGTTCTCTTGTGTCTTTTTGTGCAAAATAGTGCTTGTGACGCCCTTGAAAATGGCTCCTAGACGTCCTCCACCCTCTAAATCCTCTAGTGAACCCAAGAAGAAGAAGAGAAAAATGATGACTGTGAACGAGAAAGTTAATTTATTGGACATGCTTAAGGCAGGCCATAGCTATGAGTTTGTTGCACGCCATTATGGATTGAACGTTATATCTACGTATGTTATACACACACGTATCCTATTTATATCATTTATACATTATTTTATGTATGTTATTTATACTATTAATATTTTATTTACATGTTTGAAACTATTCTTTAATGTTCTAACGAAAACATATGCACTTATATGGTTTCATATACACTTATTGATATTATACATACAAAAAAAATGTACGTATGTTAAAAATGAGAGGGTGACACTACTTCGCGGTTTTTCACTTAACGCGGTTCTGGTCTCTATTAACCGCGATAACTGAGGGATTACTGTATATAATTGCTAACAATACCAATTCAGGTCTCTAGACCCAAGAACAGTAAGAAAAATAACCGCTACCGAAATTAAATGTGTTTGACGTATGATAGGAAACATTCTGAGAGATAAGATCAGAAATGAAGAACTGAAAAAAAAATCTAAGAATAATTGCCGGCATAGAATAAATAAAGAAACTACAGATACACTTTTTTTGGCCACGTTATAAGGCAGAAATATCAAAACACAACATAGCGAGACTTCAATAAACGTTGCGAGAACACCAGATCAAAAGAGATAGATAGATAGATAGATAGATAGATAGATAGATAGATAGATAGATAGATAGATAGATAGATAGATAGATAGATAGATAGATAGATAGATAGATAGATAGATAGATAGATAGATAGATAGATAGATAGATAGATAGATAGATCGATAGATCGATAGATCGATAGATAGATAGATAGATAGATAGATAGATAGATAGATAGATAGATAGATAGATAGATAGATAGATAGATAGATAGATAGATAGATAGATAGATAGATAGATAGATAGATAGATAGATAGATGGATGGATGGATAGGAGATATGATTTTTTAAATTGACCGAAATTCTAAAATCTCTCTCATCCTATAGATGTAGTGTAGACTACATGCATTTGTATTACCGTTGTCAACGGCCAGAACACGAGATTATAAAATGGCTTCTGTTCTAGCATTTAATTACCTATAACGTGTATATCGCTGGGCCGTTGAGCTCTAATTATTTGACTAGGACGTTAAGGTTGAAAGAAACCCTTGTAATAAAATAAATAAATATCAAAGAAGATTAAAATCGAATTACCAGCAGAGCAGAAACATGACGAGCCAGAAAATAATCGATAATGTTGATCTAGTATATGGATTGAGACACATGAGCACGTAGAAGCGATAGCTCAGTGGTTAGTGAACTGAACTACAAAGGACAAGAGGTTGGGTTCGATCCCAACCGACGGGATCTGGATTCACTCAGCCTTAAATGAGTACCGGATTTTTTTTCTTGGGAAAGTAAAGCGGCACGGGCGTAATACCGACCACATTACCCCAAAAATCATGTGCTGAAGGTGTGTAAAATTAATGGTCACTAACACCATATTAAGCAAAAACCTTTTGTACTTAACTTCATCGACTTCAAAAAAGCATTTGATAGTATTCATAGAGATTCTTTGTGGAAAATTCTGAAGCAATATGGCTTACCATCAAAAATCATAAATATTATCAAAGACATGTATGATGGTTACACATGTGCAGTTCGAACAGAGGAAGGACTGAGCGAATGTTTCCCAATAGAAACTGGGGTTAAACAAGGATGTATTTTATCGCCCTTGTTATTTGGAATTGTTATGGACTTCATAATGAAGAAATGCTGCACTGGTAATAAAGGCATCGAATGGATACAAGGAGACCATTTGGAGGACCTGGACTTTGCTGATGACATAGTTCTCATCAGCAATCAGATAAAAACGATGCAGGAAAACACAAATGAACTATCATCAATAGCCAGCAAAATTGGGCTTGAGGTCAATCATGAAAAGACTAAAGTCATGAAAAGTTTAATTCCAACAAGTGACAAAATATACATGGAAAACAAACCAGTAGAAGAGATCGATCACTTCATCTATCTTGGAAGTCACATTGATCGAGAAGGGGATACGAGCAAAGAAATTAGAATCAGACTGGCTAAAGCAGCAATGTCTTTCAGAAGCCTTGAAAAGTTGTGGAAATCAAAACTCATTAGCACAAACACAAAACTTAGGCTATTCAAATCAAATGTACTATCAACCCTTACGTATGCGTGTGAAAGCTGGAAAACAACAAGAGATATAGAAACAAAGTTGAACGCATTCGAAAATAAATGTCTAAGGAAAATACTTGGTATAGAATGGAACGAATTCAAAACAAACGAGGAAATTAGAGAAATCGCCAATCAACCACTAATATCTTCAGTAATAAAGAAAAGACGATGGTCATACGTTGGACATGTGATGAGAAGAGATAATAATCGAATAGCAAAGCAAGCCCTCATATGGGAAACAACAGGTAAAAGAAAAAGAGGAAGACCCAGGGAGACACTGAGAAGAACATTGATGAGAGAGGCAAGAGCAGCAGGAATCGGCTCCCTCAATGAGATAGAACTGCTTGCACAGAACAGAGACAGATGGCGAGATTTGATAAAATATCTTTAAAAGAAAACTGCTAGAACAAAAATTCATATAGGTGAAGGTGTATCTTGGTCTACGCCCTATGGGCCGGTTACGGCTCGAAAGGTCAATAGATAGAACACCATATTCCCTATACGCCACTTGGCGTGATGGGGGCTCTTTACTTTTTTACTACATGAGCAGGTGGTTATGATTCTTCATAAATAAGCGATTACTTGACTCCATGCCTTTTTGGTCAAGACAACCACTCTACAATAAAATCTTCATTCCAACGTTGCTATACCACTGTCAGTCCTGGAGCCTGGATGCGAGAACAATCAGAAAAATAACCACTACTGAGATGAAATGTGCTAGACAAACGCCAGGAAACAGTCTGATAGATAAGATCAGAAATGAAGAACTGAGAAAAAAGGCTAGGAATAACCTAAGCCATAGAATATATAAAGAAACAACAGATTAAATGGTTTGATCACGTGATAAGGCAAAAAGATCAAAACGCAACACAACGAGAGCCTTCAAAAAATGATGCGAGAACACTAGAATCAAAAACCGACACGAAAAAGATAAGATTCCTGAATATTAGAAACACTAGGAAACATAGCAACAGCAGAGGCAAATAGAAGAGAAAAAGATAGCAAATTACAGCTCCTCTTGACGATGAAAGGCTAATAAGGAAGGTATGAAGAAAATGCATTTTTAAAATTGGCACGTGACACAGAAACATGGAGAATAACAAATAATTTAAATGCAGCAGATAAAAAACAAGCAATTTTTCAAACAAATACGTCACATGACAAACAGACATTGGGTCACAACCACGGCGGGTAATAAACAGATTATATCTGATTTCTTTTTGATAATCAGAGACTGAAAACAGTTAAGCTCACAATGTGTGGATTAATTTCTTTTTGATAATCAAAGACTGAAAACAGTTAAGCTCACAATGTGTGGACTAATTTCTTTTTGATAATCAAAGACTGAAAACAGTTAAGCTCGCAATGTGTGGACCGATTTCTTTTTGATATTCAGAGACTGAAAACAATTAAACTCACAATGTGTGGACTAATTTCTTTTTGATATTCAGAGACTGAAAACAGTTAAGCTCACAATGTGTGGACTAATTTCTTTTTGATATCCAGAGACTGAAAACAGTTAAACTCACAATGTGTGGACTAATTTCTTTTTGATATTCAGACTGAAAACAGTTAAGCTCACAATGTGTGGACTAATTTCTTTTTGATATTCAGAGACTGAAAACAGTTAAGCTCACAATGTGTGGACCGATTTCTTTTTGATAATCAGAGACTGAAAACAGTTAAGCTCACAATGTGTGGACCGATTTATTTTTGATAATCAGATACTGAAAATAGACTAAGAATGTGAAGATTGATCTCTTTGGTAATGATAAACTGAAAACAGTTAAACTAAGAATGTGAAGATTGATCTCTTTGGTAATGATAAACTGAAAACAGTTAAACTAAGAATGTGAAGATTGATCTCTTTGGTAATGATAAACTGAAAACAGTTAAAATAAGAATGTGAAGATTGATCTCTTTGGTAATGATAAACTGAAAACAGTTAAACTAAGAATCTGAAGATTGATCTCTTTGGTAATGATAAACTGAAAACAGTTAAACTAAGAATGTGAAGATTGATCTCTTTGGTAATGATAAACTGAAAACAGTTAAACTAAGAATGTGAAGATTGATCTCTTTGGTAATGATAAACTGAAAACAGTTAAACTAAGAATGTGAAGATTGATCTCTTTGGTAATGATAAACTGAAAACAGTTAAACTAAGAATGTGAAGATTGATCTCTTTGGTAATGATAAACTGAAAACAGTTAAACTAAGAATGTGAAGATTGATCTCTTTGGTAATGATAAACTGAAATAGTTAAACTCAGAATGCAAGGATTGATGCCTTTGATGATGATAAACTGAAACAGAGTTCATTCCCCATCCTTTGTGGGGATAAAAATGGTGTTGTAAATTCGTCTTTTCAGTCAGCATCCAGGGAGGGTCGATCTCAAAGAATAATAACTTATTTTAATTACAAATTTGACACCAATACTGAATGATAATTGTAATAAAAGTAGCTACTGGATCACAGAACACAAGACCGCAAACACTAGTTTTCAATTACTTTTATTTAAAAATGTATTTGTCGAGACAGTTAAAATCATTCAAGTTTACCGGAACTTTATGTTGGTGAGGCGGGACGTGTGATCTGTGTTCCATTGCAAATTCACCACTTGGACCGCGGTCGAATCGAGTGTTTCACCAAAATGGAGACCTAACTTCATTTGTTGGGACAACAATTCTTAGGCACGCTGTTGATCATGATGTCTTATGTCGGAGTTGGCTCGGGCGCATAGAGAGTATGCTGCCCGTGATGGCCGTTACAGCGACCCGAAAGTGTCCATTTTTAGCTGTGCGCCATTTATACAGTTTAATGTTCAATAGATTGATTAGAACGGTTCAATAGAACATTTTTTATGAACGTAAAGACACGCACTTTTACAGAACGCAACATGTTCAATAGAGCCTTATGGATGATTGCGATGAACACTTTGTTGGTTGTTAGAACAGGGGCTGAGCAGATATCGGAATGCCGTGCCTGCAGTGAAGCCATTCCTTTCTAAAGTCTAAAGTCTACCACAACGTGTTACGAAAAAAAAATAAGCACATCTCTAATTCATTGTCATCATCATCATCGTCATCATCATCATCATCATCATCATCATCATCATTATCATCATCATCATCGAGTACCGGGCCTGCTGGTATAGGTGATCATGTCTCTCCACAACCTTCTATCACGACCGTTATTTATCATTTCTGTTGTTGACCTTCTGCCAAGCCATTCTCTTAAGCTGTATGATATCTTTTCTCTGTGCTTCACTCTATCTCTTCGTCCCTAAATTTTCCCTGTTGTTACAATATATTCCAGCTGTTCTCTTCTCATGACATGGCCAAAAAATGATGATTGTTTCTTCCTAATATTGGAACTTAGCTCTCTTTTTTTCTTTGGCCTCTTTCAGAACGTTTCCATTACTCTTCTTAGCTGTCCATGGTATTCTCAACATTCTTCTGTAAAACCACATTTCTACAGCCTCCAGTGATATTCTTGTCTGTTATTTCATTGTCCATGATGATTCACATCCATTTGTTAAGACTGGCTCTACATAACATTCAAGAACTCACTTTCTTGTTTCTATTATCAAAAATGGATTGCATAGTATCTTCCTCATTTTTTGGAAAGCTGCTATTGCTTCTCTAATTACTCAGCCCATAAAGGGTAGTTATAAGTGGGCTTTTGTGCTGTGCTTTACAGTAAATTACAATATTTGCACTTCCGTCCAATGCAAAGTTCTTCAGTTTGTTATTTTTAAGAACCCGGTTATTTTCCTTGCTGGTAAGTTCTTATCTTGATCAAACTGGTTAGGCTGTTTTCAGGGGTATATAGAGGGGTATTCAGGGGGAGTATCGAAGATATACTCCCCCTGTTGAAATTAATATTGGGAGTAATATTACTGTTAAAATAATATTAGAAGTAATATTACTGTTAGAAGTAATATTGGAAGTAATATTACTGTTGAAAGTAATATTGGAAGTAATATTACTGTTAAAAATAATATTGGAAGTAATATTACTGTTAAAAGTAATATTGGAAGTAATATTACTGTTAAAAGTAATTTTAGAAGGGAAAATACAAGGTAAAAGAGGCAGAGGCAGACCAAGACTAACATGGACGAGCAACACCAAAAGATGGCCAAGTCAGCCTATGACAATCTGCACCATCAACGCAAGAGACAGAGTGGAATGGCGCTCCATGGTAGCCAACCTTTGATTCGGAAACGGCGCCCAATGATGATAATGATGATGATATCGAAGAGGTAAAAAAGAATCTTGATCAGTTTTAGTTTGTAGTTCTGGTGCGAAATGATAACTAGGAGGCAGTGATAAATTTCTTCTTCTGCTTCTTCTTCTTTTTTCTCCTCCTCCTATTCTTCTCCTTCTTCTTCTCCTACCCTACCTCCTCTTCCTTCTCCTTCTTCTTCTTGATCTCCTCCTCTCCTTCTTTTCCTCATCCTCCTTCATCTTCTTCCTCTCCTCTCTATATTTTTATCCTCCTCATCTCCTCTTTCTCCTCCTCTCCATCTTCATCTTTTCCTTCTTCTTCTCCTCCTCCTCCTCTTCACCTCCTCCTCCTCTTCACCTCCTCCTCCTCTTCCTTCGTCGTCTTTCTCTCCTCTCCTTCTTTTCTCATCTTCCTCTCTTTCTTCTTCTCATTCTCTTCACATCCTCTTCCTTCTTCTTCTTCCTCTCCTCTCCTTCTTTTCTCATCTTCCTCTCCTTCTTCTTCTCTTCCCTCTCTTCACCTCATCTTCCTTCTTCTTCCTCTCCTCTCCTTCTTTTTCTCCTATTCCTCACCCTCTTCTTCTTCTCCTCTTTCTCTTCACCTCCTCTTCCTTCTTTTTCTTTTCTTCTCCTCCTCTTCTTCTCCTCCTCCTCCTTCTCATCTTCTTCTTCTTCTCCTTTCCCTCCTTTCTTCTTCTTCTCCTTCTTTTTCTACTTCCCCTCTCTTATTCTTCTTAACTAGCCGTGTGCTCTAGCGTTTGGTTCTCGTAGCACGACGCTGTGACCAAGAGTACGGGTTCGATCCTGTTTCGGACCATCTATTTATTATTCTTTGTTATTCTGTGACTTTTCCCCGATTGTTGTGAACATACTTCCTCCCCTGGAACGATTCGCTGATCGCTGTAGCTCCCCTCCACGACAATATTCATTTATAATTAGTTGTCTAATGTGAATGTGATGGGAGAGTGAAGGCAAACTCGGTAAAAAATATGACGTGAAAAAGTCGGATAAATGTGTTTACTTGCTCACCACGTTGACTAAAGGAACAGTTTGGGCCTCTCCGTCATCCTCTTTTAAAATAACGTTAAGTGGATGTAGATACGTTGTGTTGTAGTTGTAGTTCAATTGAACTGTGATATTTGCGCTTTTCGGCCCAACATATCAAACTTCAGCACTTCGTTTTAAAATACCGGGTTGCCTATCCTCTTAATCCCTACTCCCTTGCCCAAACTAGACTGGTTTGTCTGTTTCTAGGGGCACCGCGAAGAGGTGAAGCAGAATATTGATAGTTCTGGTTCACCGATCATTCGCTGACAGCTTTCAGAACTGTTCCTCAACAATGCATTAAGCCCCCCCGGACACATAAATGACGTGTAGACCGCGGCACACGTCGTAATACGTGTTCTTTCCATGGAGAATAACAACAAAGACAACATGTTATTTAAATCACAAAGGCTAATCGTTTGTGTTTATTTTATAAAATATAAACACACCAATCACTTCCAATCAATTCTCAAAGTTTTTCTTCTTCTTCTATATTTAAGCTCCCTGTGGAGCATAGGTCTTCAACAAACACTTTCCAAGCCGTTCTGTTTCTAGCCATTCTATTAAGATCATTCCATGTCTTCCCCAATCATCTTTATTTCTGCTTCCATCTGTTTTCTCCAAGAATATCTTGGTCTTCCTCTTTGTTTTTCCCCCTGTGGATTCCAAAAAAGGGCCTGTTGTGTAATACTCTCAGTTGCATTTCGCAGTGTGTGTCCTATCCAGCTTCATCGTCTTCGCTGTATCTCTTTATCCACTGATATTTGACTGGTACATTTCCATAATTCTATGTTAGTGATTTTGTCCTGCCATTTCCATCCTTTTTTTTTAAGCTTCCATTAATGAAAGTCTGTATCTTCATGATTGTCTTTGTTTCTCAAAGTTATCAACACAAAAACGGAACTCCTAAGAAACATCAGAAAGAAACAATCAACATTTTTCGTGCACATCATGAAAAGAGGAAAATTTGAATACTTGATTATAACAGGCAACATACAGAGAAAGATAGATCGCGGACAACAAAGAGAGAAACAACTAGATAGCTTGGTGTCATGACATGGAAAACAGTCTATGACTGAATTGATACGCTGCACGGTGTATAGAAGATTGTGGAAGGATATAATCGACTACACCAGCCCAATGAGGCACATGATAATGATGCATTATTTCCAAGAAATTTATCAAATTCACTTTCCAAGAATCGTAAAGGCTGCACGTGACGTGTCGACGTGTGCTGCGAGCTCAGCATAAACCCGATCACAAAAACACAACAATAAAGGGTGTCCGGTTAACGCAATCGATAGGCGGTTGGCTTACCACGGCAACAGCCGGGGTTCGTACCCTGGCGAGGACACCTGGGTTTTACTAATTCCCTAAAAATTGGAAAATAATGATGAAAAATGGGATAAAACAGACTTTACACGCAAAATTCAGTCCCACAAAATTGAGTGGGTGGGACTTCGTCAGAGGTCAAAGCTGACGAAAGCGAACGAACGAACACAACAATAAACATGTACCACGCACGAAGTGTGTTATTTTCTTGTTTCTCTCACTATGATTGATTTAAAAAAAATATTTTTTCTTTTCTTTTCTACAAATTAATAACATTAACAACATTTTAAGAAAATCTGTCTTCAGAGGTATGTGTGTATCAGAGGTATGTGTGTATCAGAGGTATGTGTGTATCTATCGTCATTGATATCCTCTGATCTATAGAGGTGTGTATGTATTTATCGTATTTGATATCCTCGGACCTATAGAGGTATGTGTGTATTTATCGTATTTGATATCCTCGGGTCTATAGAGGTATGTGTGTATCTGTCGTCATTGATATCCTCGGGTCTATAGAGGTATGTGTGTATCTATCGTAATTGCTATTCTGAGGTCTATATATACTTACACAGTATATGTGTATCTCTCGTCCTTGATATTCTTGGGTCTATAGAAGTATGTGTCTACCTATCGTCATTGATATCCTGGGGTCTATAGAGGTATGTGTGTTTCTATCGTCATTGATATCTAGGGGTCCATAGAGGTATGTGTGTTTATATTTTCCTTGATATACTGAGGTCCATAGAGGTATGTGTGTTTAAATTGTCCTTGATATACTGGGGTCCACAGAAAGTTATCACATACACTTAGATGGAATTTGTGACGGAAACTGGTGTTCCCTTATGTTGTGGTCATAGGTTGGCCATGAGAATAGAAACCACGAGAATACCAAAACAGGCTCGAAAATGGGAACCTGCACGTAAATGAAAAAGAAGCCGACCTAGAGAAACACTAAAACGAACATTGAGGCGAGGGGCAGCAACAATAGGTATCAGCTCCCTCACCGAGAAGCGACTTGCACAGAAGAGTGCCGTGTACTGACGAGATACATTGCGGGTCCCGTGCAAGGTCTGACACTTAATAAATAACGTCAGACACACGAGTCTAGAATCTTCTTTGGTTTGAAGAGCGCGTTGCCACTAGCCCGTTTTAATTCTAGAGTTATCTATTTGCTGAACAACAGTCTATCTGTCCGATTATTTTACAAGCTTATTTTTTTAAATAATGAACGTATAACTAGCCAGGTCTTTTGTTTTTTTTTAATTTGTACTTTTATTTAGCAGAAGATATGCAAGTAATAGGGAGCCGCGATAGCTCAGTGGTTAGTGAACTGGACTACAAAGGACAAGGGGTAGAGTTCGATCCCAACTGACGGCTTCCGGGTTCACCCAGCCTTAAATGGGTACCGGATTTTTCTGGGAAAGTAAAGCGGCGCGGGCGTAATACGGACCACATTACCCCGAAAATCATGTGCCGAAGGTCTGTAAAATTTATGGTCACTAACACCATATTCCATATACGCCACTTGGCGTGACGGGGGTACTTTACTTTACTTGTATGCAAGTAATGCATTACTGTTATTAAATATTTATTATATTCCGACGCTGTATACACACTCATCTCTAAAGTTTGGATACATCGTCAAAAATACATATTTTCAAGAAATGAAATTTGCTAACATTTTATTCAACTGGAATTTTAAATAACGTCTTCGATATGATCTATCTTTGATGAGATTTGTAAAATTCACGTGAACTCGATGTAATAAATACAAACTTTTGCCGCAAATTTTAGCACATTCATTCTTTATGCGTTCAATCAAGTGTGTTTTCTTCCCCTTTAGCATACCCAAGAAAAAGAAGACAAGGGGATTAAGGTCAGGTGAACGAGGAGACAACTCCGCATGACTAGGTCTTCCAATCCAGTTAGTGAAATTGTCATTCAGCGAATCTCCATGTATTTTTGTCCATGTGCCCAGACTTTTGAGACATCTGTACAAGACTGTTTTCAGCTGGAGCGAGTTTCGGTAAACTATTTTGTTTTAACCGATACAGAGAAGGCGAAGGCGCGCCTCACAGCACCAGAGCTGGAAGTTGTCAGCGACCCATAGCTGATGGCTTGCGCCATGATCGGTGAACCAGAACCATCCGCACCCTGCTCCACCTCGTAGTGGTGCCTCTAGTAACATTCTAACCTGTCTAGTCTGACCAAACCAGTGGGGATCGAAGAGGGAAGACAACCCGGTACTCAAACAATGCCATGCTGAAGTCGGATGTGTTGGGCCGAAAGACGCAAATATCACAGTTATACTGCAAACCACAACACAACGCTGACACGCCCACTTAATGTCTTTTTAAGAGCGGATGATGATGAGGTACATTCCTTCAATCATGGGCAAACGCAAGCAAGCAACGGATGCAGATACATATTCATTAAGTATTTTTAAATTATGGGGGGCCTCGGTAACCTAGTTGGGAACACCACCAGACTGGACTACCGACTTTCGGACAACCCGTGTTCGATACCCGCTGGAAGCAGTGTGAATTATACTCGTGGTTGGAAAAAAAAATACCTCCACGGTCGATCTAGCGATTGGCAGAAATGGGTACCAGGTTATTACCCTGGGAAGGTGAGGAATGTCGCATCGCATCGTGAGTTTCGATGCTTGAAGCGACATGATCCAGAAATCTCCGAACATTTCTGGATAGCCGGCCGAGCACGTATGGTTGGAAACTCGCGCGCTAAGATGCCGGTTCAAGTCTCGTACTTTACTTTTACCTTCTAAATTATGGTTGCCGGACTTTTGTAATGATGTTTAGAAATTGGTTTGGCGCCTGATTTATAAGACAGATAATACTATATGTCCACTGATTAACAATCTCTAGATACCCATCGAGCCTTTTCAAAATTAACCATCATTTACCTTCCCTTACTATACTGTTGGGGGGCGTGTTGGTATCGAGGCAAGACGTCGGCTTCGAGACAGAGAGGTTGTGGATTCAAATCTCAGATGCACCAGTTGATATCTTTATTTATAACTTCTCTCTGCGGCAACAACCCCTGGTCCCAGCACAACCACCCCTGGTCCCAGCACAACCACCCCTGGTCCCAGCACAACCACTCCTGGTCCCAGCACAACCACTCCTGGTCCCAGCACAACCACCCCTGGTCCCAGCACAACCACCCCTGGTCCCAGCACAACCACCCCTGGTCCCAGCACAACCACTCCTGGTCCCAGCACAACCACCCCTGGTCCCAGCACAACCACCCCTGGTCCCAGCACAACCACTCCTGGTCCCAGCACAACCACCCCTGGTCCCAGCACAACCACCCCTGGTCCCAGCACAACCACTCCTGGTCCCAGCACAACCACCCCTGGTCCCAGCACAACCACCCCTGGTCCCAGCACAACCACTCCTGGTCCCAGCACAACCACCCCTGGTCCCAGCACAACCACCCCTGGTCCCAGCACAACCACCCCTGGTCCCAGCAGCGAGGCCTGGCTTGAAACGTCAGTTACTCATGGCCGGAAAAGTATGACTACCTCTGAAGACGGAGTTTCTAACTTTTGCGGTGAGGGACCCCAGTGCGGATTAACGGATTAAAAACGGATTAACGAATTAAAAACGGATTAACGGATTAAAAACGGATTAACAAGCAAAATTCAGTTTCTAGTCTCCAGGGACTTCGTCAGAGGTGAAAGCTGGCAAATGCAAAAAAAAAAAAAAAAAAAAAAAAAAAAAAAAAAAAAAACTATACTCTGAAGTAGTGCTCTTCAACCTTGTTAGTTCTAGCGTCCACTTGTATAATTTTTTTAATTTTAATTTTTGAGAAATAAAAATATATTGAGAGAATAAAGTTACTCGATTACCTACTGAGCGTATATCTTATATATCATTAATAAACATGTAACTATTCTGCCACCGCCCATCTTAAAGTCAAAACCGCCCACTAATGGGTGGTAACGACCTGGTTGAAGAGCACTGCTTTCAAGTCAAAGCAAAGGAGTGACTTTGGAGAAGTGGATGGACAATCAAACAACAAATGTGAATCGCTTTTCTTTTGTATTTTTTCCAGAGTTTCAGAGGTTTTATATATCATGACTTTCTAGTTTTATATGATTGAGTTATTGAGTTCAAGCAATATATATATATATATATATATATATATATATATATATATATATAGAGCATTGCTAACCTCATATGGTAGATGTACAACAGAGGAGAGATGCAGAATGGTTCAGGCAAAACCGTTTTCCAAAAAATGAGGAAGATACTGTGCAATCCATTTTTGACAATAGAAACAAGAAAAAGAGTTTTTAAATATTATGTAGAGTCAATCTTAACTTATGGATGTGAATCATCATGGAGAATAGGACATCAGACAAGAAAATCATTGGAGGCTGTAGAAATGTGGTTTTACAGAAGAATATTGAGAATACTATGGATAGCTAAGAAGAGTAATGAAAATGTTCTCAAAGAGGCCAAAGCAAAAAGAGAGCTAATTTCCAATATTAGGAAGAAACAATCATCATTTTTTGGCATGTAATGAGAAGAGAACAACTGGAATATATTGTAACAACAGGGAGAATTGAGGGACGAAGAGATAGAGGGAAGCAAAGAGAAAAGATACCAGATAGCTTAAGAGAATGGCTTGGCAGAAGGTCAACAATAGAAATGATAAATAGCAGTCGTGATCGAAAGTTGTGGAGAGACATGCCTACTTACCTACCTACCTACCTGCCTGCCTGTCTGTCTGTCTAAGCCTATGTATGTAAAGTTTTTCATCACGCCCTAAGGTGTGAGGGAAGGTGTTAGCATCTATATATTTTCAATGACACCTTAATAGGATGATGTGGTCAGTAGCACAGTATTTCCGGAAGGTAGAAGCTTACTCCGAAGTCGACACACACACACACACACACACACACACACACACACACACACACACACACACACACACACACACACACACACACACACACACACACACACACACACACACACACACACACACACACACACACACACACACACACACACACACACACACACACACACACACACACACACACACACACACACACACACACACACACACACACACACACACACACACACACACACACACACACACACACACACACACACACATATAGCGAGAGAGAGAGACTCATCATCATCTAAATCATGCTGGCAAGCGATAACGTCCAACCACAATCTTCTATCCACAGTGCATCGCATCAATTTTGTTGTTGGCTGTTTTCAATGCCACGACACCAAGCTATTTGGTACCCTCTCTCTTTGTCGTCCGCGATCTCTCTTTCCCTGTATTTTGCAGTTGTAACCAAGTATTCCAACTTTCCACTTCTCATGATGTGTCCGAAAAATGTCTATTGTTTCTTTCTGATGTTTTTAAAGAGCACCCTTTTGGTATTGACCTCTTTGAGAATGTTTTTGCTGGTTTGTTTGTCTGTCCAGGGAACTTTAAATATTTGTCTGAGAAATCCCATCTCTGTGGCCTCTAAACGTCTTTTCATTTGTTTGTCTACTGTCCCTGATTCACCTCCATAGTAAATATATTCTCGTATCTGTCTGTAATGCATATCTATCTCGATATTGATATCTTTTTGTAGTTCTGTTCGCACCAATACCTTCACTTCCCTCTAGTGCAGAACATGAGAAAGGCCTGGTTTACTTCTGTTATTAACAATCGTATTTTCATATTGTGCTTATCTCGCCCAACTGAGACACTTACCCCTACACCTTGGCCTATATTCTTCTATCACATTTCAACTATCGAAAGTGCAACAGCCGTTGAAATCATTGCTTGAACTTTGACAGTTTATTCACGTGAAGAGGAAGTGATATGACTGTTCATGTCTGGCTTAAAGATTGTGGGAGTTCAGAAAAGATCGGTGTCGTTTCACAATCAGGCGAATGTTGTAGGCGTGACTCATGTTTGGCTAACGTTTTTTTTCTCGGAGGTATAAACAATTAATAAAATAACAAAAAAAAAGGTTCTTTATCTTTGTGGAAACTAAATATTGGAACAGCTACCTCATATACTTCAACACAAACTAAATATTGGAACAGCTACCTCATATACTTCAACACAAACTAAATATTGGAACAGCTACCGCATATACTTCAACACAAACTAAATATTGGAACAGCTACCTCATATACTTCAACACAAACCAAATATTGGAACAGCTACCTCATATACTTCAACACAAACTAAATATTGGAACAGCTACCTCATATACTTCAACACAAACCAAATATTGGAACAGCTACCTCATATACTTCAACACAAACCAAATATTGGAACAGCTACCTCATATACTTCAACACAAACTAAATATTGGAACAGCTACCTCATATACTTCAACACAAACCAAATATTGGAACAGCTACCGCATATACTTCAACACAAACTAAATATTGGAACAGCTACCTCATATACTTCAACACAAACCAAATATTGGAACAGCTACCTCATATACTTCAACACAAACTAAATATTGGAACAGCTACCTCATATACTTCAACACAAACCAAATATTGGAACAGCTACCTCATATACTTCAACACAAACTAAATATTGGAACAGCTACCTCATATACTTCAACACAAACCAAATATTGGAACAGCTACCTCATATACTTCAACACAAACCAAATATTGGAACAGCTACCTCATATACTTCAACACAAACTAAATATTGGAACAGCTACCTCATATACTTCAACACAAACTAAATATTGGAACAGCTACCGCATATACTTCAACACAAACTAAATATTGGAACAGCTACCGCATATACTTCAACACAAACTAAATATTGGAACAGCTACCTCATATACTTCAACACAAAATAAATATTGGAACAGCTACCTCATATACTTCAACACAAACTAAATATTGGAACAGCTACCGCATATACTTCAACACAAACTAAATATTGGAACAGCTACCTCATATACTTCAACACAAACTAAATATTGGAACAGCTACCGCATATACTTCAACACAAACTAAATATTGGAACAGCTACCTCATATACTTCAACACAAACCAAATATTGGAACAGCTACCTCATATACTTCAACACAAACTAAATATTGGAACAGCTACCTCATATACTTCAACACAAACCAAATATTGGAACAGCTACCTCATATACTTCAACACAAAGCAATACCTATGCCACCATGAAACATCTTATACAGAATATATTCATCCCAACAAGTTCCAAACATAGTAACTTACAACTTAGCATGGAAGAAAGCTGGTCACCACAGAGACGAGATGTCTGAGAAAAGTGCTTGGAGTGACCAGAAAAGACAGAACCAGATATGATATTATACGAGAAAGAGTAGGCATTGCGTCAATCCTAAGCTATGTACAGAAACAACAAATAAACTGGTTTGCCCATCTAGAAATAATGTCGTGCCATTCTTTATCGCCAAAAGCAGATATTAAAGGAGGAGAAGGGAGAAGAGCAAGAGACAAACCCTGAGTAAAATTGGCAGACAACATCGGGAGAAGAGCAAGAGACAAACTTTGAATAAAATGGGCAGACAACATCGGGAGAAGGGCAAGAGACAAACTTTGAGTAAAATGGGCAGACAACATCGGGAGAAGGGCAAGAGACAAACTTTGAGTAAAATGGGCAGATAACATCGGGAGAAGGGCAAGAGACAAACTTTGAGTAAAATGGGCAGACAACATCGGGAGAAGAGCAAGAGACAAACCCTGAGTAAAATGGGCAGACAACATCGGGAGAAGAGCAAGAGACAAACTTTGAGTAAAATGGGCAGACAACATCGGGAGAAGGGCAAGAGACAAACTTTGAGTAAAATGGGCAGACAACATCGGGAGAAGGGCAAGAGACAAACTTTGAGTAAAATGGGCAGACAACATCGGGAGAAGAGCAAGAGACAAACCCTGAGTAAAATGGGCAGACAACATCGGGAGAAGAGCAAGAGACAAACCCTGAGTAAAATGGGCAGACAACATCGGGAGAAGAGCAAGAGACAAACCCTGAGTAAAATGGGCAGACAACATCGGGAGAAGAGCAAGACACAAACCCTGAGTAAAATGGGCAGACAACATCGGGAGAAGAGCAAGAGACAAACTTTGAGTAAAATGGGCAGACAACATCGGGAGAAGAGCAAGAGACAAACTTTGAGTAAAATGGGCAGACAACATCGGGAGAAGAGCAAGAGACAAACTTTGAGTAAAATGGGCAGACAACATCGGGAGAAGAGCAAGACACAAACCCTGAGTAAAATGGGCAGACAACATCGGGAGAAGAGCAAGACACAAACCCTGAGTAAAATGGGCAGACAACATCGGGAGAAGAGCAAGACACAAACCCTGAGTAAAATGGGCAGACAACATCGGGAGAAGAGCAAGAGACAAACCCTGAGTAAAATGGACAGACAACATCAAAGAAACGCTACAACAACAATTGACGATGAGTGAAGCCGCCAAAAGGGCGAGAAACAAGACCTTTAAATCTCTCGCGACACCCGAACGGATACAAGAAGTGAAGAAAGAACGTTTTACAGATAAAACAAAAGATTAGGGAAACCAACGTTTCAACTCTTGAAGATCTTCAACAGAGAGTGTTTCAACAAATAAAACAAAAAAATACCGTTCTCACATTGGCAGCCAGACAGGTGTGACACCGCAAATTAAAATATCGACTTTGAGCTGCACACTACGCGGTGACAGCGTTGTGGTACGAATTCTTTGTTAATCAATCCTCACTAACTCTCCTACTTGGTAGACACCAGAAAAAAGTAAAAAAATGTCGAAATACTTAACACGGACTGCAACTCATAGCTGACTGACTGCATCAGTGAACTAAGACTGATTAAGGTCATACTATCCCACCATCACCTAAATCAGACTAATTATTAACCAGTTTGGCTAAACATACACATATATATGTGTGTTCTTTTTCTTTCCTTTTGACGTTCCCCCGATAACTACTAAAGTATATGGTTGACCTGTTCGTCATCCGTCCTTACAATGGCGCTAAGTGAGCGTAGACGCACCGTGTTTAGACTTGCAGTAGAACTATGATATTTGCGCCTTTCGACCCAATACATTCGACCCCCAACACAGAATTTTTAAGTACCGGGTTGCCTTCCCTCTTCGATCCCTGTTTCTAGAGGTACCGAGAAGAGGTGAAGTAGGGTCTGGACGGCTCTAATTCTCCGATCCTGACGCAAGCCATCAGCTGTGAGTCGCTGACAGCTACCAGTTCTGCTGCTTTTGAGCATCTTGCCCCCGCGTAGATGATCTTAAAGAGATTCGTACTTGGATCTCTGTAATGCTATTTGACAATGGATGTATTTGGCCAACAAACGCAGATTTACATAGGTTATCGCGTAAGAAAGAAAGAGAAATAAAGAAATAATGAGAAAGTTCACAAATCAGTAAGAAAGAGAAAGAAATAGAAAGAAAGAAAGAAAGAAAGAAAGAAAGAAAGAAAGAAAGTAAGAAAAATAAAGAAAAACGTAAGAAAGAGAAAGAATGAGAGATAGAAAGAGAAAGAAATAGAAGGAAAAAGAAAAAGAACGAAAGAAAGAGAGAGAAAACAAGAAAGAGAAAGAAAGAAAGAGAAAGAAAGAAAGAGAAAGAAAGAAAGAGAAAGTAAGAAATAGATAGAAAGAGAGAGCAAAATAAAGTAAGAAAGAAACAGAAATTAAAAGAAAGAACATGAAAGAAAAAGAAATAGAAAGAAAGAAAAATAGAGAGAAAGAAAGAAAGAAAGAAAGAAAGAAAGAAAGAAATAAAGAAAGAAAGAAAGAAAGGATTTCTTACTCACAAACCTGACTTTGTTGACGCTGAGGATATCGGTCATAATTAATGCAACATTTATTTTAAAGTGAACAAAGAGTCCAGTTGTATTTCCTTTATTGTCAGATTCTACAATTATCCCTTCCAACCCCCCCCCCCCCCCCCCCCTCTTTTCCACCAATAATGTTAACGCATTTACTCGGGCCATTTCGTGGATGTTGACTCCTAAGATATTTACGTGTACTGTACATACGAGTACATTCGTGTTATCATATATTTTTAAAATAACATCCTAGTAATGTGTTTGTACAAAGACTTGATAACTAAGGGGTATCTATAGAGCGACACATAATATACGGCGTGTGTGTTCGCTTGCTTGGGATCGTTACTAACCTATATTCATATAATCGATCTAATCTACTCTTTAGATATGGGGGTATAAAGTGTTGAATCGTCGAGCCCTTCTATTTTCAAGTAGTTTTAAATTGTGAAAATGCCCTGACTGTTGCCGTTAATATATTAAAATATTTAAACATTAAAAATAATTAGCTTATAAACACCATTCTGCAGAGGAAATTAAAATACTATGGCCACAAAAGAGACTCTGGGGTGGAAAGAACAATAATGGAAGGGATGGTTTCTGGGTGACGTATCAGGGGCAGACCAAGAAGAAGGGGGTTTCAATACATTAAGGAGACCTTGGATATGACATCAGAAGAAGTGGGAGATCTGGCGAGATACAGAGATTCTTTCAGACGGGCTGTGGTGAATGCAAGGTTTTGTGGGAGATTTAGCTAGATGCATAGATTCTTTCTGATGGGCTATGGTCAATGTAACGTTCTGCGGGAGATCTATCTATCTATCTATCTATCTATCTATCTATCTATCTATCTATCTATCTATCTATCTATCTATCTATCTATCTATCTATCTATCTATCTATCTATCTATCTATCTATCTATCTATCTATCTATCTATCTATCTATCTATCTATCTATCTATCTATCTATCTATCTATCTATCTATCTATCTATCTATCTATCTATCTATCTATCTGTCTGTCTGTCTGTCTGTCTGTCTGTCTGTCTGTCTGTCTGTCTGTCTGTCTGTCTGTCTGTGTCTGTCTGTCTGTCTGTCTGTCTGTCTGTCTGTCTGTCTGTCTGTCTGTCTGTCTATCTATCTATCTATCTTTGGTTCGCCTGAAGTATTGTCTATACCTGCAATGTCGTTTCCTGTATACATTTTACTGTCTTTTGTAATTCTTGCAGTGGCCCATATAGTTTTGTCTGTAGTGGTGTATCTATGGGCCAATGGATTTTCCTCAGTCTACTATATTCAGTGCAGTCTTGAAGTATGTGTTCAACAGTCTGGGGCGTCTGTCCAAATGTACATGTAGTTGAGGTGCCAATCTTGAATTTTGTATTCATGTGACTGTGGAGTCGATTGTGTCCTGTTTTTTGGCGTATAATAACTTGTTCATATCTATTCATATTATGAAAGGCATCCTGATTTGGGGCTTGTGGTCCTCTGATTGATTTGATTATCTGTTTCTTATGATGGTATGTGACTGGTGTATCTAGTTGTGTGCCTGTTGAACCTTCCTTTGCCAACTGATCTGCTTTCTCATTTCCTGGTATTCCACAGTGAGATGGGATCCACTGAAGGGCAATCCTGTGGTGCTTGCAGAGTTCAGACAATAAGGTCTGCAGATGTGGTAATTTTCTGGATTGTAGTGCCTGGAGTACTGATCTGACATCTGTCAAAACACTACAGGCTGTGGGCTAAGATTACTGTTCAGTAGTTTTTCTATTGCCAACTTTATTGCGTGGATTTCTGCATCGTAATTGTGACAATATTTCCCTGTTGCTATTTTTTTTCATATCCCTAGTGTTATTTAGGTACTCTATGTATGCACTTGCTCCCCCATTCTTTACTGCTTTCTGTGCTGATCCATCTGTGTAAACACGAATCCGTATGGTCTTGTGGGTATTCTTTATCCAAGAAACTGAAAGTTATTGTTTTACGCTGTAGACTATTCTGTTCCTCTTTGTCAAGGAGATCTAGCTAATCACATATATTTTTTTAGACGGGCTGTGGTGAATGCGACATTTTGTGAGAGATCTGGCTAGACACATTCATTCTTTCAGACAGGGTGTAGTGAATGCAATTTTCTGCAAAGGACATGCATCCTGATGATGATGTTGCCTTTCACATTGCAGGAAAATGAAGTGCTCGGGTCAAAGATGTCACGATTGTGAACATTTTCAGGATTTTATTCTATTCTCGCTGGCCCTAATACTTTAGATTGATGTGATTTGGTTGACTCTCTAATGTCATGCTCATAAGACGCGGTAGCTCAGTAGTTAGTGAACTACCGAACTACCGAGGGAAAGGATTCGGGTTCGATCCTGATCGACGACTTTCAGTTTCATCCAGCCTTAAATGGATACATAGTAAAGGCTGCAAAATGTCCAAGACTAGAACTACTGAGATGTACTGTCTGTTCTAGATTCTTTGTGATGGACGAACTCTCTGTCTGTCTGTCTGTCTGTCTGTCTGTCTGTCTGTCTGTCTGTCTGTCTACCTACCTACCTACCTACCTACCTACCTACCTACCTACCTACCTACCTACCTACCTACCTACCTACCTACCTACCTACCTACCCACCCACCTACCTACCTACCTACCTACCCACCTACCTACCTACCTACCTACCTACCTACCTACATACCTACCTACCAAAAACCCACCTACCTACCCACCTACCTGCCTGCCTGCCTGCCTACATATCTATCTACCTATCTATCTATCTATCTATCTATCTATCTATCTATCTATCTATCTATCTATCTATCTATCTATCTATCTATCTATCTATCTATCTATCTATCTATCTATCTATCTATCTATCTATCTATCTATCTATCTATCTATCTATCTATCTATCTATCTATCTATCTATCTATCTATCTATCTATCTATCTATCTATCTATCTATCTATCTATCTATCTATCTATCTATCTATCTATCTATCTATCTATCTATCTATCTATCTATCTATCTATCTATCTATCTATCTATCTATCTATCTATCTATCTATCTATCTATCTATCTATCTATCTATCTATCTATCTATCTATCTATCTATCTATCTATCTATCTATCTATCTATCTATCTATCTATCTATCTATCTATCTATCTATCTATCTATCTATCTATCTATCTATCTATCTATCTATCTATCTATCTATTACTTAAACAGACAGATAACTTCATGAGAGAGTCTGGAATCCTACTCTGAGTGAGTCCTGATCGCAGAGAGAGAGAGAGAAAGAGAGAGAGAAATGGACACATACTTTTTCTAGAAAATAACGACACCTCTGGCGTACATCAACCACAGTACTACAAAAATAATGTGTCGAAAGTCTTTTTTATAACACATGATCCCTGACACCATATTTCCAATATGCCACCAGGTGGCGTGACGGGGCTTTTTCTTTCCTTTTATGTCCCCATAAGAATTTCACGAGAAGAGGAAAGTTGAAGAAAGATCTATCTATCTGTCTGTCTATCTCGACAATTGCTTGTAGGTTTGCCATTGGCAATAAAGAGAAGAGAGTGACCAAGGTTTGCTGGTTAGCGCACCGGCTTGGCGATTACTTGAATGCGAGCTTAATCCCAATTTGCCGCTTATTGAATCTTCTCTGTTAAGAGAAAAAATCGTCGTACCTCTGGACTACCCAGCTCCACGGTGATGTCTCTTGATTGAGTCGTGGATGGTAATAACAGCACAGGGGGTTTCCCATACTCACAGCAAAATTCAATGGCCAAGTACGATGACATTTAATACGTCAGTCTCTATGGACATTAAGTCCCAACTTTGCATATCATACACACATTTATCGGAAGATTTCGTGGCGGCTGCACTGGACATACGGCTCTTATTCACCAGTCCCGCCTGTGGATTCCAGAGTTGAGATAAATAACAGAAGATTGTGCCTTTTTTTTTTTTTAAACGTTTATATGCACGGCTGTTAGTTTTTATTCCTAAGTGGTATTTTAGTTCTAATCTTTTTTCATCATTTATCAACGAAGATCATGGTCCATCCCACTCATTCTTAAAAATGATATTTTTTGTAAGTGGCGTCATTCAGTGACACAAAACGTAACATTTTTAGGTCAAGTAAATTGATAAGCGTTAATGATATTTTAGTAAGTTATGCTTGTAACACAAAAGATCAAAGAATCGGCCAATCTGAGAGTTTCAGAGGATGCAATATTCATTTTTCAACAACAATCGTGTTGAATGAATAATAGTTCTATTATACATAACATATGTATTTTATCTTCTGGAAAGACAGAACAATTGAAATTAAATCAGTGAAAAATAGCTGTGTACAACATTATATGTCAGGAAGCACTTTTTTTTTTTTTACGACAGATTGTTAAAACCAACTCATAATCGAAACAATATTACTTGAACGAGATGGGATTTCTCAGAAAAATGTTGGGAGTTCCCTGGATAGCCAACAAGATCAGTGAGAAAATTCTCAAAGAGGCCACAGAGATGGGATTTCTCAGAAGAATGTTGGGAGTTCCCTGGAGAGCCAACAAGATCAATGAGAAAATTCTCAAAGAGGCCACAGAGATGGGATTTCTCAGAAGAATGTTGGGAGTTCCCTGGAGAGCCAACAAGATCAATGAGAAAATTCTCAAAGAGGCCACAGAGATGGGATTTCTCAGAAGAATGTTGGGAGTTCACTGGATAGCCAACAAGACCAATGAGGAAATTCTGAAAGAGGCCACGTAGATGTTATTTCTCAGAAGAATGTTGAAAGTTTCCTGGACAGCTAAAAAGACCAATGAGTAGAGGCCACAGAGATGGGATTTCTCAGAAGAATGTTGAAAGTTCCCTGGACAGCTAAAAAGACCAATGAGGACATTTTCAAAGAGGCCAACACATAAAGGCAGCTCCTAAAAAACATCAGAAAGAAACAATCAACATTATTTGGGCACATCATGAGAAGAGGAAAGTTGGAATACTTGGTTACAACTAGCAAAATACAAGGAAAGAGAGATCGCGGACGACAAAGAGAGAAAGTACTAGATAGCTTAGTGTCATGACACAGAAAACAGTCAACAACAGAACTGATACGATGCACTGTAGATAGAAGATTGTAGAAAGACATTATCGCCTATGTCAACCGTATGGCACATGATGATGATTACTTGAACTCAATTACCGAAATAGAAAACGTCCGTAGGTTTCAAAGACAGAACCACGAAGACAGAATTAATTTTAATCTGGCACATTTAGTCTTGTCACGTTCTCTAGTTCCTAGCTAAGGATCTCAAAACTGAGACCAGTGGACCAGAACAGAACTGCTGTTGACAGGTCAACCTGCCCTTTCGCAGAGCTCCAATCTTTGAACCGAACAACAATAACTCAAAGTATCTTCATAAGGTCATCATGTTCTTAGCAGAACGTTGCACTCACCACATCTCTAGCCAGATCTCCCACTTCTTCTGTTGTCAATTTCAAGGTGTTATTGATGTCTTGAAGCCACATTCTTCTTGGTTTGCACATGAAGCGTCGTCCAGGAACTATGCCTTCCATTATTATACTTTCCTGCCCGATGCGTCTTTTGACATGGACATAGTATTCTTATTTTCCCTACAGAATGGTATTTATAAGCAAGTTCTTTTTAATGTTTAAGTCTTTTTAAATGTCTTCTTTCCTCTTTTTTCATTATCCAATGTATTTTATGAATTTTTCTGCAGCATTTTTCTTTGAATGAAGCGATGTTTTTCCTAGCTGTTTGCGAGAATGTCCATAATTCACAACCTTATGTTGCTATCGAGAACATAATTGTCCACAGTAATTTTAAATTGACTACACAGTAAACCACACACTCAATTATCTCTCTCTATTTTTTTACGTTCCCATACAAAATAAATCCAGTACCCATTAAGGCTGGGTGAACCTAGAAGCTGTCGATCAGGATCGAACTCGACCTCTTGTCGTTGGTGGTCCAGTGCACACACTTCGAAACTATCGTGGCTCCCATTCATCGGGTGAATGCTAGAAAAAAAAATGTTCCGCGCTTTAAAGGGCGTGAAGTGGACGTAGATACGCCGTGTCGTGGTTTACGGCAAGTCACTATATTATCTCCTTTGGGGCTATAACACACCGTTTTCAGTTTGTCATTTTTAGGAAGTAGGCTACCTCGTGCCTGATCCCTTTTTTTAAATTGGATCCAAATAATGATACTTTTACCAAGAGCAACCACAAGAGGTAGGGTTCGATCCCAACCGATTGCTTCCGGGTTCACTCAGCCTTAAATGTGTACCGAATATTTTTCTGGGAAGGTAAAGCGGCACGGGCGTAATACCGACCACATTACCCCAAAAATCATGTGCTGAAGGTCTGTAAAATGTATGGTCACTAACACCATATTCCCTATACGCCACTTGGTGTGACGGGGGTACTGAACTTTTTTCTTACCAAGAGCCACATGGAGGAGGTGGCGTACGATCTCGATCAGCTGTTATCGACGGTGTTAACGGAAGCAGTCAGCTAGGGATCGATAACCAATTAAGTTAAGGTACAGTCCGACCTAATGAGCCATGTTACAAAAATCTTGCTAAAAGTTATACAAGGAAGGATTCAGAATAAAATCCATACTGAATTAGATGAGCAGCAATTTGGATTTAGGAAAAATATCGGGACAAAAGAAACCATATTCTGCATGAGAACATTAATCGAAAAGTACACAGAAGTAAACAAACCAATATATGCCTGCTTCATAGAGGACACCAAAGCTTTTGATAGAGTACACCACAAACAACTTATAGAATGCCTAAAAGAGATACATCTAGATGACATGGACATACGACTAATATGTAATCTATACTGGGAGCAAACAACAATAATAAAATATAACAAAGAGAACTCTGCACCCATTGATATAAAAAGAGAAGTAAGACAGGGATGCATCCTATCACCAAGCTTGTTCAATCTATACACTGAGCAAATCTTTAAAAACATCATAGAGATGCCAGGCCTACAAATTAATGGAAAGATAATCAATAACCTAGGATATGTTGACGATACTGTACTACTAGCAGAAAATCCTAAAGATCTACAATTACTTCATGAAATAAACATGACAAGCAAAAAATATGGACTAGATATAGATATGAATATCAAAAAGACTAAAACTATGATCATAAACAAAGAAGATACTCAAAACCCACAAGTGGATATCAAAATAGAAGGAATAGACCTGGAGACAGTTCAGAACTACAACTACCTTGGACATCCTATAACCAGTGATGGAACTGAAATAAACAAAAGAATAGGAATGGAAAAAAGTAATTCTAATGCCATGAAGAAAATACTAACATCAAAACAAATAACACCAGGGCTAAAATTAAGAATAGCAAAATGTTACATCTTTTCAATATTCCTGTATGGTGCAGAAACATGGACATTAGACAAGAAAACAGAACAGAGAATTGAAGCCTTTGAAACGTGGATATATAGAAGAATAGGTAGAATTGGATGGAAGTAAAAGAAAACAAACGACGAAGTCTTAAAACAACTAAAGATGAAAAGAGAATTACTAAACACAATTCAAACAAGACAAATGCGATTTTTGGGGCATGTTAAAGGACACAACAGCCTACTAAAAGTAATCCTGGAGGGGAAAATACAAGGTAAAAGAGGCAGAGGCAGACCAAGACTAACATGGACGAGTAACATCAAAAGATGGACAAATCAGCCTATGACAACCTGCACCACCAAAGCAAGAGACAGAGCAGAATGGCGCTCCATGGTAGCCAACCTTCGTTGCGGAGACGGCACTCGATGATGATGATGACAGTCTGGCGTCTTGTCTTGTGTCTTGTCTTTGTCTTGTCTTATGTCTTGTGTCTTATCTTGTGTCGTGTCTTTTCACTTGTCTGTCTTGTATCTTGTATTTTGTCTTGTGACTTGTCCTGTTTCTTGTCCTGTGTATTGTCTTGTATATCGTCTTGTCTTAAACCACAAACTTGCTAACTTGTGAGTTTGCCTACTTCTTGGCGGGGCACGGAAACTTGCCAACTTCAAAGTAAGTCGTCTGGATAATATTATATCACAACTGCCACTCAAGAATGAAGTGACAACTACTTTGAGCACGAAGCCCCTTGCTCATGCGGCTAAAAAACGTTACGTGGCTAGGGAATAATGCAGTGATAATTATGTCTTGGGGAGCCGCGATAGCTCAGTGGTTAGGGAACTGGACTACAAAGGACAAGAGGTAGGGTTCGAGCCCAACCGACGGATGCCGGGTTCACCCAGCCTTTGATGGGTACCGGATTTTTCTGGGAAAGTAAAGCGGCACGGGCGTAATACCGACCACATTACCCCAAAAATCATGTTCCGAAGGTCTGTAAAATTTATGGTCACTAACACCATATTCCCTATACGCCACTTGGCGTGACGGGGGCTGTTTACTTTTTAAAATTATGTCTTGGCCCCAAAGCTGATTTTAAACCCGAGAATATGATGATGCCGAAGACGAATATGAAGAAGAAGAAGCAGAAGAAGATGAACATGAAGCAGAAGAAAAAGATTAAGAACAATTGTTTTACTTTGGTGTCTTGTGGACTGTCTGCTCATAGATAGGAGGAAAAATAAAAAAAAAATAAAAATGGTATGTTAGAAACTTTACGTGATATATGGACGACACAGACTAAACGACGCTTCGGCCCATTAGGCCTTCAGCAAGAACAGACAAGAAAAACAGACACACAAAACTAATAACGAAACATTCAAAACAAAAATATTCGAAATATGTTAAAGAAAATACAAATGTCTATCCTGTGTGTATGAAAAGGAAATGGTAACAAAAGTGTGGCTTTTTTTTTTTTCCAAGATATCTGCGTGGTGGATTGGTAGTCTAGAGGTACGGCGTCGATCTCAGGACAGAAAGGATTCGGGTTCAAAGCCCACCAGAAGCGGAGGTGACTTTTCAAAAATAGGAAAAATGAATCCATGGTACTTATAGAAGGTTATCCTCCCCTGATCTCTCCGGTTGTGAGATCCGATGTCTAGTTAGCCTGTCGGATAATGACAATAAACAGGAGATCCCGTGTGCACTGGCGCACGTTAAAGATCCCTTGGTAGACATCATCGTAAAGAGTAGGTCATAAATATGGCCGCTGTCGTCCCCAAAATTGTCAGCAGAAACCGACCCACATTGTGGATCCCAGGTCGTGCTACGGGGTTCGCGCACGTGGGTCAGGATTCTTCTCGGATTTTTTCGTGTTTCTCGAGGGGGATATAAGAGCACCTATGGGTTCGTCAGGTGTTCACTGATGATAATCCTAACACTAAACAAATAACACTAAATGCAGATCTATAATTAGATTTGGCACACGACTATGTGGCGCATGCTAGTGTGGCAAGGCTGAAGTTCAACAGTTTTAATGTCAGGCCTCAGTGCGATCACTTCATAACTCCAATTATCGACGACGTATTCATAACTTTTTACAAGACTTCAGACACGTGATCAATAGTTCAAGGTCACAGGATCAGTACATTCTGATTCACTTTCCTTCACGAGTATTGTCAGTCCTTAAAACGAACGGAAGTTACGTCACTATCACCGGCGTTGTGTAGTTCACTTCTGATTCATTCTCAAACAAACACATACACTTACACAAAGCCATTTCAAGATCCACTCGGTGTCACTTACATTATGATCCCTTCCACAGAATGCCCTACTGGAATCAATGCTTCTTGGCTAAATTTAAAAAGGAAATTATTACACGAATCACCGTAATGCGAAGTGTTCTGCATATATGATATGCCGTATATTAGCTTTTCACTGAGCAAATTGCTTAACAGAGATGTTTAGTTCAGGGGTGTAAAGTTCACTCCAACTTGCTTCTTGTAAAGTTTAACCTGTGCATGTCTTACTTTATACTTGATGATGTTTTAATACTTACTAAGCATAGCGACCAGAATAATTATCTTCTTCTTCAATATCATCATCATCTTTTTTCACAGACACAAATTTTTAAAAACACCACTTCTTCGACAATGACTGGGATCATTACAGAGATTCAATATTTGTAGTATTACCTTCTTGTATGTCCCGGACCACGCTGTTATTGTCTACAGAGCAGACAGACTGGCCGGTTCAGAATCATTAGCTGATGGACAGCCGATGGATCGGGCAGATTTCACAAACAACCAACGAGAGAAAATAAATTAAGATTAATAAAATTGGATCAGAACTGCCTTATTCTTCTACGTGAACCCGTCGACTTTTACTCTTCATCTCTCTCTCTCTCTCTGCGTTCAGGACTCAATCAGAGTAAGGATTCCAGACTCTCATATGAAGTCAGCTGTCAGGCTAAGTGTGTTGATCGCCCCCACAGACAGAACATCACAATTAGAGTCTGTCAGATCCACTCTGACTGAACACCCGTTAATACGTTGCACTGTGTTCTGCGCCAGTGGCCCAGTGCATCCAATTTCAGCCAGCATTTTATTCGGGTTTGCTTTCCCTAGCCTTTGATTGTCCCCAATCTTCCTGCAAGGCAGCAGATGATCTTTTCTGTAGGGGGATTCTGCCCTTAGATGGTAGGCCCTCCCAGGTTTACGAGCACCATCTGCCCGAGTCACTAGAGGTGACTAACACAGACACGGACACACAAAGATGTGAGATGTGACTAACACAGACATACACACACAAAGATGTGAGATGTGACTAACACAGACATGCACACACAAAGATATGCGATGTGACTAATACAGACATGCACACAGCGATACGAGGCATGACTAACACTGACACACATCAAGATATATGACACATGACTAACATAAACATGCACATAAAGATATGAGATGTAAATGACATTGACATGCACACACAAAGATCTGACACATGCCTAACATAGACATGCACACACAAAGATCTGACACATGCCTAACATAGACATGCACACAAAGATAAGAGATATGACTTACATAGATATGCACACACAAAGATATGAGATGGGACTAACATAGCCATGCACACACAAGGATATGAGATGTGACAAACACAAACATGCACACACAAAGATATGAGATATGACTAACATAAACATGCACACAAAGATATGAGATATCACTAACCCAGACATGCACACACAAAGATATGACATATGACTAACACTGGTACACACTAAGATATGAGATATGACTAAACACAGACACACATAAAGATATGAGACATGATTAACACGGACACACCGAGATATGAGATATGACTAACATGACACACACCAAGATATGAGCCATGGCCAGCACACACAAGCTAAGATATGAGCCATGGCTAGGACAGAAACACAGCAAGATATGAGCCATGGCTTCACAAAAAAACACCAAAAAATGAACCATGTCTAGCACAGAAACACATTAAAGTGTCCATATGCTTGGGCTTGTTGTAGTCGGCAGACTCTTCTGAACGTGGGAATCACAGGTTTCGTTAAACAGTTGTCCGGAGTTTTGAGAGTGCAGTCTGACCCATAGAACGTTCTCTTGCATGTACAGATTCCCGATCGACTGTTGACAGGTGTCGTTGAAACAGTTGTCCGGACATTTGAGAGTACATATGATGTCACAGCCATCAGAACACATCTGTTCGCACTGTAGCCCAAAATTACCATCTGGACAAGTGTCATTACAGGTATAGCCAAGATGTTTACAATGTAGGCATTTTCCAGATTTTTCCTCAAATAAAGGACAGACACTGAGACAAGACCCGGAACAGTCGTGTCCATAGATCCCATGTGAACAGTAGCCGTGACAAGTACCGATGATGACATTGCAGCCTTTACTACACCCACTACACACTGCACAAAACGACAAGACTGCTCGTCCAGACAATATGTGTCTGTAAATGTTTGCACCTCACATACCGTCAGTGCACTGTCGGCCTGCGAAATGGTCGGTGAGAACTCAATCTTAATGTGTGCCATTGACGTTTGTGTTTTGACTACAATAGTGTTCACAGATAAATTAGGGTAGGATATATCATTATACTGGAACACTACTCCGCCACTGTCAGAGAAAGCCCTTAGAGTGTCATTCTTTACCCGAATCATAGTGCTAGCTCGATGATAGATTCGAATGATGTGAGTCTTCTTGGACGTTGCAAAGTTCAGATACCAGTAAACAGAACTGGTTCCACTTCTCCAGTGTGTGTGTGTGCAGTCATTGTCATAGAGATTGGTCTTTGTTTTGCTATTAATTTCGGCCTCTGGTCCACATCCGTCTCCTGTATAACAAGCATCAAATGTTTTGTGCATTAAATTGGTCTGGTTTGTGTTCTGTTTGAGAGCCAGTTTCCGACCCCCACCAATGTGATTGGAGCAGATATTTGCAACTATCGCCCTTTCAATCCGTAACTTGTTGATCAGACCAGCCCCAGGGCAGAAGGCATCAATCTCGTGCGGACTAACTACAAACCTTGATACATTGTTACATGAGGCAGAACCATTCAGTTTTACCGTGAAACTGTCCGGATATTTTAAGTCATTCGCATAAATCCTAAACCAGGAGCACGGCAAAGATTGATTGAGAGTTGCCTCAAATGATGTAGAATCTGTGTCCGGATTACATGAGGTGTCGTTGCCATCAAACAGGAAAGTAGGTTCAGATTTTTGGGCATATTTGCAAATAAAATCCAAGTACTGACACTGGGGTGCGAAAATTGTGTGCTGACAACTGTCATTGTTTGGGCATGTCCCTGTAGTTTTGTCACAAACTAAGCCATTATAGCAGTGACATTGTAACGTACAATTTGTCCCAAACCAACGGGCTGCACAAGTAAGGTCATTAGCTTCCATTGTTGCTAACGAAGCCAGGGAATAAAGACTTGATCTACAGCGATGGTTAACGAACTGTGTACACACATTTATTATCAAACCCGTGTTTACATTTTAAAAAAATCCGCCATCTCACTGTGGTAACAGATAGCGTGAAATTCTCTAACAGAATGAGATAAACCGTTGAAGACAAGGAAAGTCAACATTGTTTACATGGCTTGGACGCAAGAAGCGTCCATTTTGGTGCGTCCCATCTACTCTTCATCTAGAAATTACGTTAAATGGACGTAGTAGCGTTGTGTTGTGACTTACATCAAGCTTCTATCACATCCGGCAAATTGGTGGTTGGTTGCGTTCGCCAGATGACTAAAGTATTCTAGAGTATTCGTAGACTGTAGAATTCCTCTTCGTCATCCGCCCTTAAAAGGACGTTAAGTGGACGTGTCTGCGTTGTGTTGTGGTTTGCAGTATAACTGTTATATTTGTGCCTTTCGGCCCAACACATCCGACTTCAGCACGACATTTTTGAGTACCGGGTTGTCTTCCCTCTTCGATCCCTGCACGCTTGGCCAGACTAGACAGGTTAGTCTGTTACTGGAGGCACCACGGAGAGGTGGAGCAGGGTCTGGATGGTTTTGGTTCACCGATCCTGTCGCAAGCTATCAGCTGTGGGTCGCTGATAACTTCCAGCTCTGGTGCTGGTAGGCGCGCCTTCGCCTCTATCCGGTAAATTGATACTTGGTCATCTTTCCGCCGTGATCCCCATTCGATTGATCAGATTGATTGATCAGATTGATTGATCAGATCGATTGATCAGATCGATTGATCTGTTTCCAGACCGCATGAAGGTGGAGCAGTAATTTAATCAGCTCGGGGTCGCTGATGTTGAAAAAGCAGTCAGACTGAAGTACATCAGCAATATGCAGAGTTACCGTTGTCTACGCTTCTGGGCATGAGGGAGTATAGGGCAATGAAAGAGTGGACAGGTTGGCTACCTGTGCTGTCGTGGAAGAAGAGTCAACCAATGAAACGGACTCGAGACAGAGAGGTTGGAAGTTCAAATCCCGGCTACGCCAGTTGGGATTTTTATTTATGATTTCTCTCTGCGGCAACCACCCCTGGTCTCAGCAGCGAGGCCCGGCTTGAAACGTCAATTACTCATGGACGGAAAAAAAATCTGAGTACCTCCGAAGACGGAGTTATCTGCCTGTGCGGTGAGGGACTCCTATGCACACGGCTGCCAGTTAAAAACGGATTAATACGCAAAATTCAAAACTGGTGAACGCAAATAAAAAAAAAAAACCAATGGAACAGGCATACGTCATTAATGCTCTCCGAGATTCGGAAAGAGCACAGAGCTTCAACAACCATGAGTCCACGTCATTAATGGTCTCCGAGAATCGGAAAGAGCACAGAGCTTCGAGAGCCATGAGTCCACGTCATTAATGCTCTCCGAGATTCGGAAAGAGCACAGAGCTTCAACAACCATGAGTCCACGTCATTAATGCTCTCCGAGATTCGGAAAGAGCACAGAGCTTCGAGAGCCATGAGTCCACGTCATTAATGCTCTCCGAGATTCGGAAAGAGCACAGAGCTTCGAGAGCCATGAGTCCACGTCATTAATGCTCTCCGAGATTCGGAAAGAGCACAGAGCTTCGAGAACCATGAGTCCACGTCATTGCTCGTGATGAAGAAGATGGAAGTAAAGTTTAGCACAGAAAAAAACGAGAGGCTTAGTGAGAACTTATCAACCAACACAAATTGGAGTCGTCAGTCGCTGGGCGATTCAGAACATGCTGAGGAGGGGATATGAGCCCCTATGGACATGTTCGGGGTGCAGTGATGATAACCCACACATAACTCAATAACTAGTTGAATTATGTATCAAAGCGCAACGTAGCATAGCAGCCTACCAGAATAATCAGTGTCCACGCAATTTTTCATCTTTTTGCTATCGATTGAGCACCAATGTGTTTTCTCGTTGTGCTGTGATGAATACGTTAAATAATTGTGGAAGTAGCTAAACCGTGGTGTTATTTAACAGTCATTCATTTTATCGTTTACCAGTTAAGGGCAATAGATGTGTCGTGTCATTAGTTTACGCTAAGCTGCATTACCTGTGCCTTGCGACCCGATACACCCGTCTTTGGCAAGGGTAGATTTCTAATTGCTTAGAATTGTGCCTGGGAGGCGGCCATTTTTAACCTGCTCTTTTCGACCTTTAATTGGTAAAGAGTTCTCGAAGACCCTTTTTTTTGTCTTTATCTCAGCGGGCTTGACATCGGATTTCATTATTCATAAATCATTTGTACATCATTTATAGATCATTCATAGTTAGAAGGGGAGCCGCGATGGCTCAGTTGTTAGTGAACTGTACTAGTAAGGATAAGAGGTCGGGTTCGATCCTGATCGACGGCTTCTAGGTTCACCCAGCCTTAAATGGGTACCTGATTTTTTTTCTGGGAAAGTAAAGCGGCACTGGCGTAATACTGACCACATTACCTCAAAAATCACGTTCTGAAGATCTGTAAAAATGATGGTGACTAACACCATATTCCCAATACGTCACTTAGCGTGACGGGTACTCTTTACTTTACTTTTACATAGATAGAAGGGTAGCGCCACGGAAAACAAAAACACAGATTCGAAGAAACAAATTCTTGTCCAGAGGCCAGTGCCTTGCCTCTTGACCACACAGTCTCCCATTTAACTATCATAATTATTGCAGCCACAAAATGACAGAGATATATCTCGCCAAAGACACATTAAGCAAAGGTCACTTGAGCGGCTACTTGATACTGGAAGATAATTCAAACATTGACAATATTATAAGCTTTTAATATTTTTGTTTTGTTGTATACTTATATACTTGTTGTTTTTTACATTTATAATTTCATGAAGGTAAGATGTGTCATCATCATTATTATCGGGTTGCGTGTCCCTAGCAGTTCGTTCTACTCATCACAACTCGCCTGAAAGAATGTCTTTGGCCAGATCCCCCACTTCTTTTGTCAAGTTCAAGGTCTCTTTAATGTCTTGAAACCACTTTCTTCTAAGGCTGCTCCTTCCATCGTGTAGGTTTTTAAATATGGCATCTTTTATCTTTTTTCAATATCCAAGTTTTCTTAATGATTTTTCTGTAGCATTTTGTTTCCAGTAAAACAACGTTTTTCATTGTTGTTTATGACATTGCCCTCGATTCTCAGCCGTATGTTGTTAATGGGAAAATACATGCTCTCGATAGTTTTAATTTCACTGCCTTTTATCGGTATTGTGCTATATATTCTCTCATGGCTTGACTTTTTATGTTAATGGTCTTCTTTAGGTCTACTTTTGATCTCCCTCTGATCTCCTTTTGTCAGTCTCCACCGTTAGCTATTTCAGGTTTTAGATATTCTTAGTTTGTTGCAAATTTCAAGTTCATCCTTGTTGATAGTAGTGTTTTTTTTTTCTGTGCGTTCGACAGCTTTCACCTCTGGCAAAGTCCCAAGAGACTAGGAACTGAATTTTGTGTGTTACTCCGTTTTTCCCTATCAGTCGTGTGCACAGGTGTCCCTCGCCGCACAGGCAGATAACTCCGACTTCGGAGGTACTCATATTTTTTCCCGTCGATAAGTACTTGACGTTTCAATCCGAGCCTCGCTGCTCAGACCAGAGGTGCTTGCCACAGATAAACCACAAATAAAATACCAACTGATGCAGCCGGGATTTGAACTCACAATCTCTCTGTCTCGAGGCCGGCGCCTTGCTTCGAGACCAACACTCCCCTTAGTTGATGATGTTTTTGGATTGGGTTTTTGTATTGTTAGTGGATATTATCTGAGTTGTCTCTATATTTAGATAGAGGTTTTGCTCTTCACTGTGTGTGTGTGTTTTATTAACACTCAGTTGTTTTTTTTTTTTATTTCTTGGTAACATGTAAACACGCCAGATATGCTTCTTCTATCTTATAAGAATAAATAAAAACAAATCTCGCAAAATAAAATGTGAATAAGTAAGATTTGGTTATTTGGTTGGTTATTTGGTTATGGAAGGCCCCGGTATCGCTGCAAACGAATTAAAATCCATAATTGCTCAACCGCCCGTGCCAGCGGAATCATCCGAATTAATATCTCATCTCTCAAACAAAGAAAGGTAACTGTAGTCGCCATCGTAGCAGTCTCAGCACACGCCAAAAGACATAAGACGAAACTGCGCAGAAAGTGAACACAGCCAACTGTTCCCTATCATACGATATCATCATTCATCGTAAACAATTGGAATATCGAAACATGATCAAAACGGATAAGACACAGCTCACGGTGTGCACAGAGCACTTAACTCAGTAGCTCCTGCAACAAGCCGGACTTGGAATATGAGGAAACTGCAAAAAGGAACACTTTTCATACATAACCTTCAATTGTTCCCGCCGCCTATCCACGATATACCGAAAGTTCACGTCCTCTTGAAAATAATGATCGTCGGAATTTTAAAAATGTAAACGGTTGATGATGTTAGGCCATCGTTGTTGACTCCAATTCCGAACTTATAGACACACAGTTAGTCGCCAGGTTATGCCCGTCGCACATCAAACAACAGACCGTAAGTTTAGCATCCGGAAGTTCTCAAATAGAGATTAAACATCTCCACTGTGTTAAAAACAACCCACTGTCTTTTTTTTTAGAAGAATAAAATTGGAATACTTGGTTACAACAGGCAAAATAAAAGGAAAGAGAGATCGCGGACGACAAAGGGAGAAGATACTGGATAGCTTGGTGTCTTGTATGGCATGGGAAACAGTCAACAACAGAACTGATACAATGCACTGTAGATAGAAGATTGTGGAAGGACATGATCGCCTACGACAACTAGTATGGCACGTGATGATGACATGATGATAACTGTGTTTTTTTACGAGTTATCAAACCAACCTTTATATACCATCTGTTATGATGATGCTATTATGTGGCATTTCGTTGTCTGATCTTTCGTTAAGCTTAATCGACATGGTTGATGCAGCACACACTAGATGACGCAGAGACATCACAAAGGGATTGGGCGGCGTGTATATCATGTGTTTCTAGTGCGTCAAAAAGATGGAGGTTTAAACACCAAGAAACATAAACAATGACAAATCACTCCAAACAAACTTATAAACAACATACAAAAGCAGAGAAACTTGTTTAAAATGCTTGTTACTTAAATAACAATAGCAACAATGGGACTCTTGAAGTTTCAATAAAGGAAAACAACGTACAAGATGGAGATTCTGAAATATTTTAGCTTAAAAATATTCACAGATGATTGTTTAACCATAAAACTGACGTTTTAGTTCACCTATTTTGCTGCATTTATTTAGCATTTATGTGTCAAGGGAAAAGTATTAAAAGAGGTAAATGAATTTAAGTATCTGGGGACAATTTTAACCTCGCATGGTAGATACTCAACAGATGTGAGATGCATAATGGCTCAGGCAACAGCAGCTTTTCCCCCAAAAATGGGAAGATACTGTGCAATCCATTTTTGACAATGGAAACAAGAAAAAGAGTTCTTAAATGTTTGGTGGAACTAGTCTTAACATATGGATGTGAATCATCATGGACAATAAGACAACAGACAAAAATATCACTGGAGGCTGTAGAAATGTGGTTTTACAGAAGAATGTTGAGAATACCATGGGCAACTAAGAAGAGTAATGAAAACGTTCTGTAAGAGGTCAATGTAAAAAGAGAGCTAATTTCCAATATTAGGAAGAAACAATCATCATTTTTTAGGCCTCGTACCGAGAAGGGGACAGCTAGAAATATATTGTGACAACTGGGAAAATTTAGGGACGCAGAGATAGAGAGAAACAAAGAGAAAAGATACCAGACAGCTTAAGAGAATGGCTTGGCAGAAGGTCAATAACAAAAATGATAAATAACTGTCGAGATCGAAAGTTGTTGACAGACATGATCACCTACACCAGCAAGCATGATACTTGATGATGATATCACAAGATGACCTGAGTCTGCAGTAGTATAGTAGGGCTTTTAGGACCCCGAAAACCCAGACTATCCTGAGATTATTCATTATGAAAAAAGTCTAGCTTGAGATTTTTTTTTCTATATGGGAGTCCCGGTCGTGGTGACCTCTCGTTGACCTATCGGCGTGTCGGGGTGACCTCTCGGCGGGGTGACCTGTTGTCGTGGGGGAAATGGGGTGGGTGACCTGTTGTGATCTCTCGTCGTGGTGGGGACTCATGAAAGTGGGGTGGGCGGGGTGACATAACTTTGTACTTTCATACAGTCTTTTTCAAGAAAACGTTTAATGTATACCTAAAATTTCTTTGCATCTAAAGGTAACAACTTACTCAGTACTTGTCCGTTACACATACACAGGCCTAGGTATGTACACGAAGGCGCGTTAATGAGTTTAACACGTGGAATCATCAGCAGCATGAAATTTATTAATGTCCAAATTGACGGCTTGTCCGTAACACAGAAACCGGCGCGTTAATGACCTTAGCAGGTACGCTGTCAAAGACCCGTTTCTCTGTGAAATTTTTCGCCTGAGTAGCTTAAACCAGCCTAGTCGACTACATAAGCTGCGCTAATGAGTTTAACACCTGAACGGTAGACGGACATTAAAGGATAACTTGACCGCTTGCCCGCGAGACTGGCCGCTGTGGCGCGCTAATGAGTTTAACACCTAACGGCAGGAAGACATTAAAGGAAATATTGAGCGCTTGCTGTCCGCGAAACAGACGACGTGAGAGCTGCGCTAATGAGTTTAACATCTGAACGATCAAATGTCATTTACCAGGGGAAATTTACTGTGCGGCTGTTTTAAAGTGACACGTTTGGGGGGAAATTAATATGTTTGCAATGGAAAGTAATTGATCACACAGAATTTAGAAGTGTATATAAGTAGATTCGAATCCGCAAGTCAAATATTCTCACAACAGTCTCTGAAGCAGTTTCAACGAGTGTCTTGTGGCCAAGTGAATTTCTTTACAAACCGTAAGTAGAAACTTAATTTTATCATAGATTCTATACTGTTGATTATTTTAATACAACAAAATAGGAATAGTCTATATATTAATACATCAACATAGACAACACATGTTACACATTCAAATATTTATAATTGAACAATTATGATTTAAATAGTACAAATATGAATACAACACAACTGAAAAAGTACACATATAACAACAGTCACGTGTATAGGCTCAATAATAAAAATGTCACTGTCCGGCTGCAGAATTTATTAATTTTACTTGTCTGGGCTTCCTTGCTCTGTTGGAACTGTCTGTTTGAGTTAAATGTCTATCAAACACTGGTGCATAGGAAGGTTGATTAGCGTTCAAAACACAACCATACTCCATTTTGACAAATCCTTGATCAAAGACGGCATGGGTAATTGGCGACTGTGTGGAAATTGAATCACTCGGGGCATCCATGTCTCTATGATCTTTCGGTTGATGGCTGCCCTTTATACGATGTATCAACGCGGCGTGGTCCGTATATTTATAGTAACTAATGCAATACGTGATTGGACGTGTTGAGATATGTTCAGACAGCCGCCATATACGATGAGTCACTCGAAGTTTGTTCCACGAAGCCGATGCATCCATGGAGTCATCAAACGATAAATGATACGGTCGTTAATATGTTGTCGCATTGAACATTGCATGGGAATTCTGTTAATGCTCGCACCACGACACTTTAAGATTATATAATAAACACAATATAGACCACAGGTGTTGCTAAACAAATCGTGTAAAACTCGTGGATTGTAGACGAATGGAGCATGTGAATTCCTCTTGATTTAGTTTAAAATATCAATGTGCCTGAGAGGTAAACCGTTGGAATCGAAATACTCTATTTGTCCAAGGCCGTCGTAAAAGAGGGCGACCCAGTGTTCACCTGGTTTGTTGGCAGGGTCGGTGTTTATAACATAGGCTGCAGTCTTGGTTGGGTCGAAGAAGAGTGGTAAGCGGTTTCGTGGGAGGACAGTAACAAGGGAACAACGCCGAACGAAAACATCGGACATCAAGAAACTGTAAATATCCCCCGTGTTAATTTTCTCAAACAGCGTAGTCTGTTAGAACCTGTCGTGTCTTGGACACTTCCAGTACTGAATCCAACTCGGCGTAGACAATAACTTGTAGGGGCGTTGTTGTGGGAGCGGCGAACTTGAGCTCTATCAATAAGGGTCCGCTTGTTGCTAGCTCAAACTGGGATCCGTATAGCATGCTGGGGGAGAGGTCAAAACCAAATACAAAAGCCGTCCTTAAACTGTTGATAATCAACACCATTTCCAGCGTCTCTACTAATCAGTCCCATAGCCAAATTTGTACCAAAAAAGATTGGGTACCGAGCATTCCCACTTAAAAGAGCCTTTTCGTGGGCCAGAGAAATTGATGGGTTTAGCTTAGCTTTCCTGACCACGAGGGCAGCATAAGTGGGAATGCTCGGTACCCAATCAAGAGGGTTACCATCAAAACACTTGCCATTGCTAGCGGCATGTTTTCCCACAACCAAGACAATTTATTCTTGTCTCAAACTTCAACACGTATAGTAATAGGTGTAACTACCGCCAGTGCCTTTAATAGCGTTTATGACACTAACCCGTTCAATTTTCAACACTTTGATTTGACGTATATGAACCTGACGGTTGACGGGAGATGTGTTTCCTGAAAACCCCTAACTATGGACTTTGAACGCAACCACTATACGCGAGCCTTTTTTGGTACAAATTCGTCGTCTGTTTCGCGGACAGCAAGTGCTCAATTTATTCTTTAATGTCTTTCTGCCGTTCAGGTGTTAAACTCATTAACGCGCCACAGCGGCCAGTCTCGCGGGCAAGCGGTCAAGTCATCCTTTAATGTCCGTCTACCGTTCAGGTGTTAAACTCATTAGCGCAGCTCATGTAGACGACTAGGCTGGTTTAAGATACTCAGGCTAAAAATTTCACAGAGAAACGGGTCTTTGACATCGTACCTGCTAAAGTCATTAACGCGTCGGTATCCGTGTTACGGACAAGCCGTAAATTTGGACATTAATAAATTTCATGCTGCTAATGATTCCACGTGTTAAACTCATTAACGCGCCTTCGTGTACATACCTAGGCCTGTGTATGTGTAAAACTTTCATGAGTCCCCACCACGACGAGAGATCACAACAGGTCACCCACCCCACTTCCCCCACGAAAACAGGTCACCCCGACACGCCTAGAGGTCACCCCGCCACGCCGAAAGGTCAACGATAGGTCACCCCGATTTCATATAGAAAAAAAAATCTCATCTAGACTGTTTTCATAATGAATAATCTCATGCTAGACTGAAATTTGGTTGGTCCTAATTGCCCTATTATACTACTGCTGGCTACATTAGCTCATCACTACATGAGATATTTTACAGTCATTGCTCCAACTATTAACAACACACAAACTCAGAGTTTTTAAGCTTACATTTGGGTTAAGCTTCTATTATATTTGAGTAAATATGTGCATAAAAATAACATATATTGTTTCTTAATTACTAATTTGATAACTTTCTGGTGTAAAGACATAATTTAGAACCAGAAACGTTATTACAGTTTAAACTGTAACTAAATCTAGTCTATTATAACCAATAACCAAAAACTGTAACTAAATCTAGTCTACATGAGTATAGGTAAAGGTAAAGTACGAGACTTGAAAAGGCGTCTTAGCACGCGAGTTTTCACTCATATGTGCTCTGCCAATTCAGAAGTGTTCGATGACTTCTGGATAGGGTTACTTCAAGCATCGAAACTCACAATGCGAGGCGGCATTCTACACCCTCCCAGAGTATTACCCTGGTACCCATTTCTGGCAGCGGTTGGGCCGTCTCCGGGGGAGGGGGATGGGGGAGGTATTGTTTTCCCAACTACGAGCAAATATCCACACTGCTTCCAGAGGGAATCGAACATGGGTTGTCTGAACGTCGGTAGCCCAGTCGGGTTGTTTTCACAACTAGGCTACCGAGGCCCCCAGTTGAGTGTATATTAGAAGAAGAATAAATAGACCAGGGCAACTGGTTCTTAAGTAAAATGTCGACTTCTGTGCAAGACAATCCCGACTTCGAATCGCCCACAGACGGTGTGAATTTTTCACTTTGAATCGCCCACAGACGGTGTGAACTTTTCACTTTGAATCGCCCCACAGACGGTGTGAACTTTTCACTTTGAATCGCCCCACAGACGGTGTGAACTTTTCACTTTGAATCACCCCACAGACGGTGTGAACTTTTCACTTTGAATCGCCCCACAGACGGTGTGAGCGTTGCAATTTGAATCGCCCCACAGGCGGTGTGAACTTTTCACTTTGAATCGCCCCACAGACGGTGTGAACTTTTCACTTTGAATCACCCCACAGGCGGTGTGAACTTTTCACTTTGAATCGCCCCACAGTCGGTGTGAACTTTTCACTTTGAATCGCCCCACAGACGGTGTGAACTTTTCACTTTGAATCACCCCACAGGCGGTGTGAACTTTTCACTTTGAATCGCCCCACAGACGGTGTGAACTTTTCACTTTGAATCACCCCACAGGCGGTGTGAGCTTTTCACTTTGAATCACCCCACAGGCGGTGTGAACTTTTCACTTTGAATCGCCCCACAGGCGATGTGAATTGCCAAACCGTGTTTTCTTCGAACCCCGCTCTCTAAGCAGTGAGATTCAATGTCTATCTCTTTAGAATAACAGTGGGTGGAGAAATATAAGATGTCCCGTTTGCACTCTGCGCGTGTTAAAGAACACGTAGCATTATCTGATATTAGATGATATCGTATGACAGGGAACAGTTGGCTGTGTTCACTTTCTGTGCGTTTTCGCCTTCTGTCTTTTGGCGTGTGCTGAGATTGCTATGATGGGGACTACAGCTACCTTTCTTTGTTTGGGAGATCAGTTAGTAATTCGTATGATTCCACTGGCACGGGAGGTTGAGCAATTATGGATTTTAATTCGTTTGCAGTGATACCGGGGCTTTCCATAACCAAAGAACGTAGCATTAACAAATATAAAAGATTAGGTAAAATAGCCACTGAACTGGCACACTTGTTAAGCAATCTACATGTGCTGAAAGATGCAGATATCGCGGCTTGTCATAAACTGGTGAGACTTTTTTTTTCATTCCTACCACAGCTAAGTCTCAATTTATATACATTATTATTTTCTATACATACATATAAGCAGCACGGGCGTAATACCGACCACATTACCCCAAAAATCATGTGCTGAAGGTCTGTAAAATATAGGGTCACTAACACCATATTTCCCTATACGCCACTTGGCGTGACGGGGGTACTTTACTTGTTATACATACAAATACTCTATTTCCACCTTTTACCTATTCTTCATCATGTAGTACATCCCTCATTCGTTTCATCATTTCGTGTCTTGCCCCTCTGCCTATTTCTCCTTGGTCTACCAGTCCCTATCAGTGTAGATACAGGAATAGTCATCTGTTTCCTATCATTTATTGTTGTTCTCATTTTCTGAAGAAGGTCGCATGTAGACCGAAACGTCAGTATTTTCTTGTGTTCCTTTTATGTAAAGCTGTCACCATACCTTGTAGGAGTGTACGTCACACCCCACTACTGGCTCCCTGCTACCAGCTTTACCACAGCACTGCATTGATTTGCTTCCCCCACCTTTTCCCCATTTAACAAGTGAGAGTTACAGAGGAAATATAAGATAAACGGATTATGTTTCTGACAGAAGAAAATTGGTATGAGGACTAACATATTACTGACAAACAGCTGTGCACACGAGCTGTTGAGGCCGGGAAGGGTGTAAAGAATTGTGCGCCATCGTGCATATTGTGCGAGACTACTAAAGAGGGTTGACATGGGACTGGTTATCGTTTATGTAAAAAAAAAAATAATAAAGCCGTAAAAACTTCACGAACAAGGACGAGTCAAAGCAAGAATAAAAAGTAATGTCACTATCTAGGTTAGATAAGGGGCTCTGTCTAGGAGATAATACATTACACGACAAGATCTGTTTTTTGGAATCCACAGGGGAGGAGGCAAAGGGGAAAGCCAAAGTATACTTGGAGAAGAAATATGGGAGCAGAAACGAAGAAGATATGGAAGACATTGAGCGATATTAACATAATGGCACCAAACAAACTGTTGCAAAAGTGTTGAAGACCCATGCTCCACAGGGAGTTGAAAAGAAGGAGAAGGAGTGCTCAGGCAATAGCAAAAGGATATAATAGAATCTCGGTGGCTGAGTGGACAGTGTGCTCGTTTCCTGATCACAAGGGTCGAGGTTCGATCCCCATAAGTGGCGGATTTTCTTTTTCCGACCGACAAGGCTCCTGGGTTCATCCAGCCTCTAAAAATGGGTACCAGAGATTACTTGGGAAGTAAAGGCGGCCTGGCGTGATACTGACTGCAGCCAACTATAGATTTATTTAGGTCTGCGGACTGAAAGGAAATTCTTGAAAAACGACCAACTAGCGTGACGTTTTAAGCTTTGCGAGCAGTGTGGTTGCGAGTAGAGTGAAGTCAGCCATCTATTTCTCCTATATTTGATTACATCGCGCCAGTTTGTGGGATTTCTGGTTTTATTGTCTGCCCGCTGGCCTTAGTAGATCTACAGTTGGCTGTGGATCGATCACATGTGTGACCCAAAAATGTGTCGTAATTAAAATAAAGAGCCCTGTCACGCCAAGTTCCATATAGGAAATATGGTGTTAGTGACAATAAATTTTATAGATCTGCGGCACCTGATTTTTGGGGTAATGTGGTCGGTATTACGCTCGTACCGCTTTACTTTCCCAGAAAAAAATACGGTAGTAGTATACAAGGGTCCAACTGATAAGCATTTGGCCCGTAAATTAACAAAGATATGTAGTAGGTGCGCGGCGCACCTAATGTACCGTAGGTGCAGGGGGAGTTAACCATGCCATTTCGTGTCGGGATGTTAACCTTTAGTCCCGGTGACCCGGAAGTGACGTGTTTATGTCTGGTGTGTGCTGACTTTGGAGTTCTTTATGTACTTGATCGTTAGTGATAGGTTAGTAGATTATACAACATCATTGACAAACAATCAATATAAAACAGAAGACAAAGATATATTTTGTTCTTTTATTATCTCAATAGGTGTATAACATACATTGATATTATATAGCATTACAAAAACATTCAGTACATTGAGTCAATATATAGTACATGGATAACATTTATTTATAGATAGGTAGTTGGATGTCTGCTTAGCGTTGTGTCATAAATGAATCATAAGGGGTGAAACTGTTAGAGATTCCTGGTTAGGCTAAGCTGGTAGTGTAAAGAGTTAAATATCTAGAGGCGTAGTCGAGACGTTATCATCAGCTACCTTTCTTTTTATATAGAAATAGGAAAGAGCATTTCTTGTTTGACTGTAGGAAAATATAGAATTATTTAAGACTTTGAAACCTACATTTTTTCCACCCTTGGCCTTTTGCGTGGCGAGAACCTCTAAAAACATATCTTTATCTAATTTGTTGTGTTGCTTGCTTAGCCCTTTACAACTGATTTTATCGTAATCCCCACTACAATGGTACGTCTTACTACATAAGCTAACAAGAGCTGTCCCTTCGTACTCTAGTTTAAAAAGACCGGGCGTTCGTTTGGTGTATGCTTTAACACCCTTACAGTTTATACAGTCTGTTTTGCTAATATGCTCATCGCAAAACTCGGCAGGAAACCAGTCTTTATATACACTATTAAACTCATCCCACAGACCTGACTTAACTATGTCCTCTAGCTTAGGTGCGCTTAAAGCCAAGTATAAACTATCAGTATCTGTTTCACATAACTGAAAGTCGGACCTGTCCACAAACTTATCTAAGAACTCGAAATAAAAATCTAACATACGAAGTTTTGCATATTGATAGACGAAGAAACCAATTTGTAGGGGTAAGTCCCAAACAGTTTTCTTTTTCTCCATCTCAATTTCAAAAAGATCCTCCCCTATTTCAGTCATCTTTTTAAACCGGGAACTATTAACCATTTTCGATATCTCATCCCCCTGAACATACGAGACAGCGCTATGATTGGCCTTATTGGTTAGAGTCTTCCCGTAGGCTGAGTTTCCTAAGAGCTTCATCGTATCGCTTACTATAGATTGACTTTCATCTAGATCACCAGCCCGCCTAGCGTCAGAAACCATTTCGCCAAACTTTTTAAAACAACTAGACGGTTGATATTCTATAACTTGATAGATTTTTGTTACCGCCAATCCGTGGTCTAAATACCATTTTAACAGTGGTGTTGACAACAAAATTTTTTCCCCGACATAACTACCTATTAGGGTGCGACGAGGGGTTGACAACAAGTTATGTTTGAGGGCATATTCACGCATAAACGGTCCAATATCATCACGCGTGACATCAATATTTTTGAAAATTGGAGTCATCTCACTGAAATGTTCCTTCAGACGGTCGGGGACGTGTAGATCACATTCCACTAAACCAAAACATGTCCCATCTGAAACAGAAGCCAGAATCTGTTTATCACTGAGAGGGAGCACTTCTTTAGAGTAAGAGGGTCTAGCTCTAGGGATGGCTTTAGAAAGGAAAGCCCTAATGGTTGGGTCAGACTTTTTCAGAGCCTGCCACTCACATTCCCACATAACTTCTACTGGGACTTTTACCTCCTCAGTTAGATAGGTGTGTATCTCACATGTTTTTTCAAACAGCTCGAACAAGGGCTTATCATTAACAGGGTTTCTATCTTTACCTTTGGTGAGGGGACAGTCTTTGTGACCATGGTACAAACAACCATGAAAATTGTAGCCTCTTCTATTGGATTTATCCCACCCATCCACAGGGATATTTCTAGCACCCAATCAAAACTCCCTCCCATTAAACTGAGTTTTCAACTCCACCCCTTTTTGGTAGGCGACCCATGTTAACCACTCGCGACTTTGTTGGACATAATAGTTATCTTTTTCGACCCTAAACCCGGTCTCCATTCTTCTAATAATTGGGTAATCTGTTGGCATCGGGTTCATCAGAGCCCAAAGATACAACGCATTGGCATCGTAACCTTGGATGGATTTGACTACCTTTCCACCCCTAATAAGCGTTTTGCCTATCTCGTGATACCTATGGAAAATTATAGAGGGACCCCCGACTATATTATCTCTAATCATTGTGTGCAGACTCGCCTGTTTGCTCGAACATAAACTAAACATTACACCCCTATCAACGGTCTTAAAAAGATACTTTAAACAAACACCCGGAACCGAAATGGCGTCTTTAAAACAGTCTACACCCCGCTCCCCATAAAAGCGAACCTGCTGCTCCAAGGCTTCTAAAAAGGGGACTACATCTTCGTTGTTATACCACACCAAAAAGTCCCTAAGTGTGGTCATGTTATTGTCCTGCCAGACCTTTTTACACAGAGCGTACTCCTCTTTGGAAATATTGGAATTTTTTAACGACGAATAAAACGCTTCGTGTGGGGGTAGTTCTGCCTCCTCCAACTTTTGGGGGTCGTCTATATATTCATAACAAAAGTAACCCTTTGTCTCCTCTACTTTATAGGCTGCCAGATATTTACTATAGCTAAACCCGGGGGCTAGATAGTTTACTACATCTAAGAATTTTAGATTCGGCGTTGCAATACACATGAAGTTATTGTTTCTTTTAACTATAAACTTGAACGGTTTTTCTACTTTGTAGTCTACTTCCATTTTAGCTTCCTCTTCGTCGATAACATCGGCGTCTTCTTCTTCTTCTTCTTCTTCTTCACCCACTTGGGCAGTGGCATCCATGAAGTGCTTTATTAAATAAGGTTTAATGACGTTGACGTCATATTTCCCCGAGTTAAAACCTATCACTGGAAGCTCTTTTAAATACTCATCAAACTTAGCTATTAGCTTGTCTTTATTCAGTTCACGGAGTTGAGTAAAAATACTTTCAAACCGAGCTCGCAACAACGAGTATGCCTTAGCAGCTATACCAGTGAGATAATCAACCATCTGACTAACTAAAACCTGTGGGTCACCCTTGGTTATGAAGCATATTGGTCCCTCCCACCCAGGGACATTTGACGCTACAGAGCAGGAGAGGGGTACGTGTTTAGCTACAAAGGTAGTCGAGTGCGTCTCTTTGGGAACATTCCTACTATCAAAGTAACATTCATAATCGAATGTCACCCTGAATGGGTAAATAAAACACTCTGGAGTACTGATCCCTTCAGCGCTGATCGCGTCCCATACACTTTCAGGTGAAGAGTAAACCCCACCTTTATATGTCTCTACAGCCATATCCCCACTACAAGTTTTTTCGTGCCTATCCATACGCCCAAACTTCTTCCACAATTTTCCACATTTTCCACAAGAAAAGCTTTTACTAGCCCTAGAAAGATCGTTTATATAAAAGAAGTGGTTTTTGTAAAGTAAAAGACGGAGAGTTTCACTATAACTACTGCCACTTCTCAGAACAATACGCAAGGCTTGCTCAGAATCAAACTCAAAAATATCTATGTTTACTGAAAAACAACTTTCTAAGAGAGACATTTCAGCAAGAGTTACACCGTGAAAGTTACTTAACTTTAGAGACGGGTTAAACTGTTTGAAAAGTAGTTTCGAAGCCTTCCTAACATCAGTATTTGAAGTTCCTCGATGGACAGCTAGACAACGGAAAAAGCAGAGATTATCATTGTAAACTTTAGAATGGGAATCTGTTTGAAGGATATTAATGCCGTAGTTGGATGCAATGTAGGGTGGAATATCTAACAGACACCCTATAGGATAATCTTGAAGTTTATAAACATATACACTCGTACTGACTAATGATTCTAAGGTATATTTGGTTGTCTCCCTGTTTTTATTTGCATACCCTAATATATCACTTTCATTTAACCTATCAACAAATGTTTCAAAATCATTTCTGTTGTTAACTAACAAGGGTTTGTCTAACCCTGTCGCATTATTCGAGCTGGCGTGAAAGTAACGCAGCCCCTGTGTCTCCTTATGTCTTAAAACTAGATGATGACTATAATTCACCTTGAAACGCTTTTTCTGGGCTAGAAAAATTGGGTTTACAAGGGTCTTCCAATCTATAGGAGTATCAGGCTGATGAAATATAGTGTACGTATCCATGTATTTGTTCCTACGTTCATGTGTTCTAATAGCTAACCAGTTGTTCTTATATAGCTTCTTAATATCTTGAGGTAACTTATTTAAAGAGTCTATTTCATTAATAAGTCTTGGTCTCTTTGAGGGTTCTTGAGTCAACCTCTTTACTGCCCGTTTGCGTGAGGTTGTCGATACCAGTGGGCCTGCTGGCGTTGATCGTGTTGAGGTGTCCACAGCTGTGTCATGGCTACCAAGATGTACTTGCAGATGGCTTGCCCCAGTAAAGCTTTGTTGACAGATGTGGCAGATATGTGGGTTAGCACAGGTCTCTTTTGAAGGTACATGATCTGTTGACACTGGAGTTGGTGATGCAGGAACCACTGATACAAGAGATGCAGGATGCTCTGTCTTGATATGTTTGGCAAGATTGTCAGCTCTATTATATACTCGTTCACAAACATCACATTTGTATTCCTGACGCCCATGTACACTAGCAACGTGTCGTTTTACGTTCCGGCTCCGGGTGAAAGTTTTGGCACAGATATGACAAATGTTAGACATCTGTAGAAAAGAAATTGAAACATTACAACTAAAGAGTAAAGAACAGTAAACATTACAAGAAAAGTAAACAACAAGATACACAAACTATCGAAATTAGGTTACAAAAGTAACACGTGGATGCTAAAAAACCAACTTATCGAAAATAGGTTACTAAAATAACACGTGGATACTAAACAACCATCTTATCGAAAACAGGTTACTAAAGTAACATACTATAACATTAAAGAACTAAGATAACACTTACCTTTTATGTGTTTGAAGGCACGAGACACGTCCGGCGGCAACAACTGTAAGCGAAAGTCTGATTAGAAGCTTCACAGTCGCGTTATATATACGCCAGAAACACCGGAAGTGTTACTAAAAATGGAACTGACCGCTGATGCAATACCGGAAGTGTTACTAAAAATAGCTTTTGACCGCTGACGTGATGCCCGTGGAGTTTCTAAAAATAGATTTTGACCTATGATGCAATACCAGGCAATTTTATGATAGTTACGCCCCTTGACCCTTTATGAGGGGACGCCCATGAAACTGTTAGAAATAGTAAATTTACACTCTAGGGTTACTCAAAACTTTATTTTAGTCATCCACATAGCAAAAATTTACTTAAAACTCACTTTTATGGTTGTTACCCCCTGACCCATTTTTGAGGGCTACGCTCATGAAACTGTTAAAAATAGTAAATTTAACATATAGACATACCCCAAACTTTATATTAAGCATCCCCATAACAAGAATTTACATAAAAACAACGTTTGAAATTACTACCCCTGTACCCATTTTTGGCGGTTACGCCCATGAAACTGTTAAAAATAGTAAATTTAACATATAGACATACCCCAAACTTTATATTAAGCATCCCCGTATCAAGAATTTACTAAAAAACAACTTTTATGAGTGTTGCCCCCTTACCCATTTTTGGCGGTTACGCCCATGAAACTGTTAAAAATAGTAAATTTAACATATAGACATACCCCAAACTTTATATTAAGCATCCCCATATCAAGAATTTACATAAAAACAACGTTTGAAATTACTACCCCTGTACCCATTTTTGGCGGTTACGCCCATGAAACTGTTAAAAATAGTAAATTTAACATCTAGACATACCCCAAACTTTATATTAAGCATCTCCGTATCAAGAATTTACATAAAAACAACTTTTGAAATTACTACCCCTGTACCCATTTTTGGCGGTTACGCCCATGAAACTGTTAAAAATAGTAAATTTAACATCTAGACATACCCCAAACTTTACATTAAGCATCCCCATATCAAGAATTTACATAAAAACAACTTTTGAAATTACTACCCCTGTACCCATTTTTGGCGGTTACGCCCATGAAATCGATAAAAAAATTGAAGTTTAACCTATTGGCATACATCAAACATAATATGTGACACGCCCATGTATCAAATTTGCCTAAAAAATCAACCAAAAATTAGTAGTATACAATGTCAATTAGGGACTCCAAAACTGCCGCCAGGAATATTCCTTATATAAATAGTCTACCGGCAGATTTTTCTGCCGCCAGGAATATTCCTTATATAAATAGTCTACCGGCAGATTGAGGCACATTTTTTGGTGCCGTTTTTCCTTATATGAGAGTCTACCGTTTTTCCTTATAGTCTATCCATCCTAATTGACATTGTATACTACTAATTTTTGGTTGATTTTTTAGGCAAATTTGATACATGGGCGTGTCACATATTATGTTTGATGTATGCCAATAGGTTAAACTTCAATTTTTTTATCGATTTCATGGGCGTAACCGCCAAAAATGGGTACAGGGGTAGTAATTTCAAAAGTTGTTTTTATGTAACTTCTTGATATGGGGATGCTTAATATAAAGTTTGGGATATGTCTAGGTGTTATATTGACTATTTTTAACAGTTTCATGGGCGTAACCGCCAAAAATGGGTACGGGGGTAGTAATTTCAAAAGTTGTTTTTATGTAAATTCTTGATACGGGGATGCTTAATATACAGTTTGGGGTATGGCTAGCTGTTAAATTTCAATTTTTTATCGATTTCATGGGCGTAACCGCCAAAAATTGGTACAGGGGTAGTAATTTCAAAAGTTGTTTTTATGTAAATTCTTGATATGGGGATGCTTAATGTAAAGTTTGGGGTATGTCTAGATGTTAAATTTACTATTTTTAACAGTTTCATGGGCGTAACCGCCAAAAATGGGTACAGGGGTAGTAATTTCAAAAGTTGTTTTTATGTAAATTCTTGATACGGAGATGCTTAATATAAAGTTTGGGGTATGTCTAGATGTTAAATTTACTATTTTTAACAGTTTCATGGGCGTAACCGCCAAAAATGGGTACAGGGGTAGTAATTTCAAACGTTGTTTTTATGTAAATTCTTGATATGGGGATGCTTAATATAAAGTTTGGGGTATGTCTATATGTTAAATTTACTATTTTTAACAGTTTCATGGGCGTAACCGCCAAAAATGGGTAAGGGGGCAACACTCATAAAAGTTGTTTTTTAGTAAATTCTTGATACGGGGATGCTTAATATAAAGTTTGGGGTATGTCTATATGTTAAATTTACTATTTTTAACAGTTTCATGGGCGTAACCGCCAAAAATGGGTACAGGGGTAGTAATTTCAAACGTTGTTTTTATGTAAATTCTTGTTATGGGGATGCTTAATATAAAGTTTGGGGTATGTCTATATGTTAAATTTACTATTTTTAACAGTTTCATGAGCGTAGCCCTCAAAAATGGGTCAGGGGGTAACAACCATAAAAGTGAGTTTTAAGTAAATTTTTGCTATGTGGATGACTAAAATAAAGTTTTGAGTAACCCTAGAGTGTAAATTTACTATTTCTAACAGTTTCATGGGCGTCCCCTCATAAAGGGTCAAGGGGCGTAACTATCATAAAATTGCCTGGTATTGCATCATAGGTCAAAATCTATTTTTAGAAACTCCACGGGCATCACGTCAGCGGTCAAAAGCTATTTTTAGTAACACTTCCGGTATTGCATCAGCGGTCAGTTCCATTTTTAGTAACACTTCCGGTGTTTCTGGCGTATATATAACGCGACTGTGAAGCTTCTAATCAGACTTTCGCTTACAGTTGTTGCCGCCGGACGTGTCTCGTGCCTTCAAACACATAAAAGGTAAGTGTTATCTTAGTTCTTTAATGTTATAGTATGTTACTTTAGTAACCTGTTTTCGATAAGATGGTTGTTTAGTATCCACGTGTTATTTTAGTAACCTATTTTCGATAAGTTGGTTTTTTAGCATCCACGTGTTACTTTTGTAACCTAATTTCGATAGTTTGTGTATCTTGTTGTTTACTTTTCTTGTAATGTTTACTGTTCTTTACTCTTTAGTTGTAATGTTTCAATTTCTTTTCTACAGATGTCTAACATTTGTCATATCTGTGCCAAAACTTTCACCCGGAGCCGGAACGTAAAACGACACGTTGCTAGTGTACATGGGCGTCAGGAATACAAATGTGATGTTTGTGAACGAGTATATAATAGAGCTGACAATCTTGCCAAACATATCAAGACAGAGCATCCTGCATCTCTTGTATCAGTGGTTCCTGCATCACCAACTCCAGTGTCAACAGATCATGTACCTTCAAAAGAGACCTGTGCTAACCCACATATCTGCCACATCTGTCAACAAAGCTTTACTGGGGCAAGCCATCTGCAAGTACATCTTGGTAGCCATGACACAGCTGTGGACACCTCAACACGATCAACGCCAGCAGGCCCACTGGTATCGACAACCTCACGCAAACGGGCAGTAAAGAGGTTGACTCAAGAACCCTCAAAGAGACCAAGACTTATTAATGAAATAGACTCTTTAAATAAGTTACCTCAAGATATTAAGAAGCTATATAAGAACAACTGGTTAGCTATTAGAACACATGAACGTAGGAACAAATACATGGATACGTACACTATATTTCATCAGCCTGATACTCCTATAGATTGGAAGACCCTTGTAAACCCAATTTTTCTAGCCCAGAAAAAGCGTTTCAAGGTGAATTATAGTCATCATCTAGTTTTAAGACATAAGGAGACACAGGGGCTGCGTTACTTTCACGCCAGCTCGAATAATGCGACAGGGTTAGACAAACCCTTGTTAGTTAACAACAGAAATGATTTTGAAACATTTGTTGATAGGTTAAATGAAAGTGATATATTAGGGTATGCAAATAAAAACAGGGAGACAACCAAATATACCTTAGAATCATTAGTCAGTACGAGTGTATATGTTTATAAACTTCAAGATTATCCTATAGGGTGTCTGTTAGATATTCCACCCTACATTGCATCCAACTACGGCATTAATATCCTTCAAACAGATTCCCATTCTAAAGTTTACAATGATAATCTCTGCTTTTTCCGTTGTCTAGCTGTCCATCGAGGAACTTCAAATACTGATGTTAGGAAGGCTTCGAAACTACTTTTCAAACAGTTTAACCCGTCTCTAAAGTTAAGTAACTTTCACGGTGTAACTCTTGCTGAAATGTCTCTCTTAGAAAGTTGTTTTTCAGTAAACATAGATATTTTTGAGTTTGATTCTGAGCAAGCCTTGCGTATTGTTCTGAGAAGTGGCAGTAGTTATAGTGAAACTCTCCGTCTTTTACTTTACAAAAACCACTTCTTTTATATAAACGATCTTTCTAGGGCTAGTAAAAGCTTTTCTTGTGGAAAATGTGGAAAATTGTGGAAGAAGTTTGGGCGTATGGATAGGCACGAAAAAACTTGTAGTGGGGATATGGCTGTAGAGACATATAAAGGTGGGGTTTACTCTTCACCTGAAAGTGTATGGGACGCGATCAGCGCTGAAGGGATCAGTACTCCAGAGTGTTTTATTTACCCATTCAGGGTGACATTCGATTATGAATGTTACTTTGATAGTAGGAATGTTCCCAAAGAGACGCACTCGACTACCTTTGTAGCTAAACACGTACCCCTCTCCTGCTCTGTAGCGTCAAATGTCCCTGGGTGGGAGGGACCAATATGCTTCATAACCAAGGGTGACCCACAGGTTTTAGTTAGTCAGATGGTTGATTATCTCACTGGTATAGCTGCTAAGGCATACTCGTTGTTGCGAGCTCGGTTTGAAAGTATTTTTACTCAACTCCGTGAACTGAATAAAGACAAGCTAATAGCTAAGTTTGATGAGTATTTAAAAGAGCTTCCAGTGATAGGTTTTAACTCGGGGAAATATGACGTCAACGTCATTAAACCTTATTTAATAAAGCACTTCATGGATGCCACTGCCCAAGTGGGTGAAGAAGAAGAAGAAGAAGAAGAAGAAGAAGAAGAAGAAGACGCCGATGTTATCGACGAAGAGGAAGCTAAAATGGAAGTAGACTACAAAGTAGAAAAACCGTTCAAGTTTATAGTTAAAAGAAACAATAACTTCATGTGTATTGCAACGCCGAATCTAAAATTCTTAGATGTAGTAAACTATCTAGCCCCCGGTTTAGCTATAGTAAATATCTGGCAGCCTATAAAGTAGAGGAGACAAAGGGTTACTTTTGTTATGAATATATAGACGACCCCCAAAAGTTGGAGGAGGCAGAACTACCCCCACACGAAGCGTTTTATTCGTCGTTAAAAAATTCCAATATTTCCAAAGAGGAGTACGCTCTGTGTAAAAAGGTCTGGCAGGACAATAACATGACCACACTTAGGGACTTTTTGGTGTGGTATAACAACAAAGATGTAGTCCCCTTTTTAGAAGCCTTGGAGCAGCAGGTTCGCTTTTATGGGGAGCGGGGTGTAGACTGTTTTAAAGACGCCATTTCGGTTCCGGGTGTTTGTTTAAAGTATCTTTTTAAGACCGTTGATAGGGGTGTAATGTTTAGTTTATGTTCGAGCAAACAGGCGAGTCTGCACACAATGATTAGAGATAATATAGTCGGGGGTCCCTCTATAATTTTCCATAGGTATCACGAGGTAGGCAAAACGCTTATTAGGGGTGGAAAGGTAGTCAAATCCATCCAAGGTTACGATGCCAACGCGTTGTATCTTTGGGCTCTGATGAACCCGATGCCAACAGATTACCCAATTATTAGAAGAATGGAGACCGGGTTTAGGGTCGAAAAAGATAACTATTATGTCCAACAAAGTCGCGAGTGGTTAACATGGGTCGCCTACCAAAAAGGGGTGGAGTTGAAAACTCAGTTTAATGGGAGGGAGTTTCGATTGGGTGCTAGAAATATCCCTGTGGATGGGTGGGATAAATCCAATAGAAGAGGCTACAATTTTCATGGTTGTTTGTACCATGGTCACAAAGACTGTCCCCTCACCAAAGGTAAAGATAGAAACCCTGTTAATGATAAGCCCTTGTTCGAGCTGTTTGAAAAAACATGTGAGATACACACCTATCTAACTGAGGAGGTAAAAGTCCCAGTAGAAGTTATGTGGGAATGTGAGTGGCAGGCTCTGAAAAAGTCTGACCCAACCATTAGGGCTTTCCTTTCTAAAGCCATCCCTAGAGCTAGACCCTCTTACTCTAAAGAAGTGCTCCCTCTCAGTGATAAACAGATTCTGGCTTCTGTTTCAGATGGGACATGTTTTGGTTTAGTGGAATGTGATCTACACGTCCCCGACCGTCTGAAGGAACATTTCAGTGAGATGACTCCAATTTTCAAAAATATTGATGTCACGCGTGATGATATTGGACCGTTTATGCGTGAATATGCCCTCAAACATAACTTGTTGTCAACCCCTCGTCGCACCCTAATAGGTAGTTATGTCGGGGAAAAAATTTTGTTGGACCCTTGTATACTACTACTTACGGTACCCATTAAAGGCTGGGTTAACCGGAAGCCGTCGGTTGGGATCGAACCCTACCTCTTGTCCTTGTAGTCTAGTTCACTAACCACTAAGCTATCGTGGCTCCCAAAAATGCGTCGTGGTCATAGAAAAACACTATATTCCCCAAACATCTAGCAAGGCGTGGAGGTGGAGCCTTTACTTCATAGAATTTAATAGCAAAAAAGAACTGTGGGAAATGGATGGAGGTGGGAAAAGAAAATAGAACTCCAGATTACTATTATTGCCTGCCATATTTTAAAATGAGATTGGCAGCATTTTAATCTCTCTTATTACCTGCCAGTTTTTGCCAGCCAGATTTAGTGATAAGATTGACAGTTCTATTCTGGCTGCTATAATTGTTAATACTTCTGCATTCACGATTGGAATTATTACAGAGTTTTCTACGGTAACGTGGTGGTCAGGAAACAAATTCGTCATTGTAATGTTGCAAAGATAACACAAGACCTCTGCCTTGCGCCTTCTTTATTACAAACTGTAACTTGTTTCCCTTCTACACCTCCCTTTCTTCTTCCTCTTTTCTTCTTCTTCTCTTGTTCTTCTTTATCTTCTTCTTCTCTTCTTTATCTTCCTCTTCTCCTCTTCTTTCTCTTCTTCTCATCCTCCCTTCCTTTTACCTCTTCTTCTCCTTCTCTTCCTCCTCTTCTCCCTCTTCTTCTCCTTATTCTTCTTCTTCCTCTCATTCTTATATTTCCTCTTCTTCTTTTTCTTCCATTTCTTCTTCCTCCTCTTCTTCTTCTTCTTCGTCTTTTCTTACTATTCTTCTTCCTCTTCTTTTCTTCTTCCTCTTCTTCGTCCTCTTCTTCTTCTTCGTCCTCTTCTTCTTCTTCGTCTTCTTCTTCTTCACTTCCTATTCTTTTCTTGTATTCTTCCTCTTCCTCTTCTTCAATTCCTGTTCTCTTCTTCTTCTACATTTTTCTTCTTCATTTTCTTTTCTTCATCTTCATCATCATCATCAATATCATCATCATTATCATCATCATCATCATCAATCTTATTCTTCTCTTCTTCTTCTTCCGTTTCTTCTTCTCTTCGTCTTCCTTCCTTCTTCTTTCTCTTCCTCTTTTTCTTCCTCTTCATCTTTATCTTCTTCATCTTCTTCTTCTTCTCTTCCTCCTCTTCTTCTTCTTCTTCTTTTCCATCTCTTTTTCTTCTTCTTTTTCTCTTTCTCCTCTTATTCTTCTTCTCTTCCACTCCTTCTTCTTCTTTCTCTTCCTCTTTTTCTTCCTCTTCCTATTTTCTTTTTCATCAACTTCTTCTTCCTCCTCATCTTCTTCTTCTTCTTCCCTTCCTCATCTTCTTCTTCTTCTTCCCTTCCTCATCTTCTTCTTCTTCTTCCCTTCCTCATCTTCTTCTTCTTCTTTTTTCTCTTCCTCCTCTTAATCTTCTTCCTCTTCACTTCCTCCTCTTCGTCTTCTTCTTTTTCTCATTTTCTTCCTCTGTTCGTTTACTCAATGATTAACGTAACAGTTAACCCTTCTCGTCATCCACCCTTAAAAGAACATTAATGGGGCGTGGGTGCGGGTAGTTTTAGTCTGGAGTAGAACTGTGGGATCCGAGACTTTCTGCCAACCACATCCGATTTCATTTGCATTTTTGTGTCTCGGGTTGCCTTCCCTCTTCCGCTGGTTAGGCTGTTTCTAGTGGCACCGCGAAGAGGTGGAGTATGATCTGGATAGTTTTGGTTCATCGATCCTGAGCTATGATTCATCAGCTATGAGTCATCAGATATGAGTCATCACATATGAGTCATCAGCTATGAGTCATCAGATATGAGTCATCAGGTATGAGTCATCATCTATGAGTCATCAACTATAAGACATTAGTTATAAGTCGCTGACAGCTTTCAGCTCTGATGCTGAACAGTGACTCAGCCCTCAGACGCAACTTTTAATGTCGTCGAGATGAGTCCGAGACGCCAGAAAGCATGTGGACTGAAAACGGCCCGAGTCTCATTGCTGACTGTAGCGTCAGAATCAACCAATGAAAAGTTAGCAAGATTCTAATCGATCTCACCCAGGCAGATATAGAAACAGATTAACTAGTCTGATCAAGTAAACATGGAACAAGAGGAAAGGCAACGCGGTACCCACAAATACCGTACTGAAGTAGGTTTTGCTGCGAAATGTTGCAGATATCGGAACTTGCTGTTAATAAAACAACACGACTCCTCAACGACCATATTAAGCGTTTCTAATGGCGAACATTGAGCCGCGATAGCTCAGTGTTTAGGGAACTGGACTAGAAAGGACAAGAGTTCGGTCTTGATCGACGGCTTCCGGGTTCACCCAGCCTTAATTTAATTGGTAACCGGATGTTTTTTTTCGGTGTAAGTAAAGCGGCACGGACGTAATACCGACCACATTACCCAAAAAATCATGTGCGGAGAGTGTGTAAAAATTATGGTCACTAACACCATACTCCCTATACGTCACTTGGCGTGACGGGGGCTCTTTACTTACTTAAGGGCGGACATTGAGGTGAAAGTTGAACAATATAAAGTAGCGTGAATGATTTAAGAGTTTAAGTTGAATTGGAAAAGAGCTTTGGTAGAACCGGAATTGAACGTGGGGGGGGGGAGAAGAGGGGAAGGCCCCCGTCTCGCCACATGGCGTATATGGATTATAATGCTCTTCTTCTTCCCCCCCCCCTTTCCTCATGTGTCTTTATGTCTTCAAGGGAAGATATAAATTGCGGTTTTTGCACTTCTGTTGGCGACTGCTGCTGTTATGTTTCCTAATGTTTCTATCATTCCATCAATCCACCATTTTCGTGGTCGGCCATTGGGTCTGTGGTTCTCGCAACGTTTAAATTAAAGCCCATTGTGTTGTAATTTGGTCTTTCTGTCTTTTCACATGTCCAAATAATTTTATCTGTTGTTTCTTTGTGTATTCTTTGGCAGGAATTATTCCTAACTTTTCCCTTAGTTCTTCATTTCTGATCTTATCTCTCAGTTTCCTATCATTCGTCTAAAATATTTAACTCTGTAGTGGTGATTTTTCTTATTGTCCTTAAGTCCAGGCTCCAGGTCTGGCATTGAAAGCACACATTTGGAATGAAGATATATATGTGGAAAAGGAGCCCCGATAGCTCAGTGATTAATGAACTGGACTACAACGGGCAAGAGCTAGGGTTCGATCCCAATCGACGGCTTCCTAGTTCACCCAGCCTTTAATGGGTATGATTTTTTTTCTGGGAAAGTAAAGCGGCACGGGCGTAATACCGACCACATTACCCCAAAAATAATGTGCTACAGGTCTGTAAAATGTATGGTCACTATCACCATATTCCCTATACGCCACTTGGCGTGACGGGGGTACTTTACTTTTTTTAAAAAATATATATATATGCGGTGTTAGTGATCATGCGTTTAATTTTCAAAAGAACTTCAGTACATCATTTCTGGGGTAGTGTGGTTTTTCTGAGGGAAAAGCCCAGTACCTATTTAAGGTTGTGTGGATCTTGGAATTCGTGTCCTTAATAGAAAAGTTCGCTAACCACTGAGCTAACGCAGCTCGCAGAACCGGTATGGGGTCAAACAATATGAAAGTTCTTAAGCAGAAGCAACGAAGATGAAGTTATAAAGTTACCTTAGGAACTCGACATCAATATCCGAACGGAGCCAAATTTCACAAAAAATGTTTAACCATATCTGACGTCAGTATATGTAACTTTTCATTTATATTGTTACAGGAAAATCAATATGTGGCATCTTGTGTTGACTATGCCTAGTCTTGCATGACAAGTAGCGGACTAATGTAACATGTAATAAGAATTAATATAATTCTAAATTATGATGAGAGTTGATATAAATGCTTAGAGTAAATTAGAGTCCGTCACGCCTGGTGGCATAGCGGGGAATGTGGTGTTAAAAAAAAAAAAAAAAGTAAAGTACCCCCATTTCGCCAAGTGGCGTATATGGAATATGGTATTAGTGACCTTACATTTTACAGACCTTCGGCACATTATTTTTTGGGGTAATATGGTCGGTATTATGCCCGTTCCGCTTTAGTTTCCCAGAAAAAATTCCGGTACCCATTTAAGGCTGGGTGAACCAGGAACCGTCGATCAGGACCGAACCCGACCTCTTGTCCTTTTAGTCCAGTTTACTAACAACTGAGCTATCTCGGCTCCCATATAATGTTTCACTTCTTGTTTAAACAATCTGTTGTCATCATTCACTTCTTGTTTAAACAATCTGTTGTCATCATTCACTTCTTGTTTAAACAATCTGTTGTCATCATTCACTTCTTGTTTAAACAATCAGTTGTCATCATTCACTTCTTGTTTAAACAATCTGTTGTCATCATTCACTTCTTGTTTAAACAATCTGTTGTCATCATTCACTTCTTGTTTAAACAATCTGTTGTCATCATTCACTTCTTGTTTAAACAATCTGTTGTCATCATTCACTTCTTGTTTAAACAATCTGTTGTCATCATTCACTTCTTGTTTAAACAATCTGTTGTCATCATTCACTTCTTGTTTAAACAATCTGTTGTCATCATTCACTTCTTGTTTAAACAATCAGTTGTCATCATTCACTTCTTGTTTAAACAATCAGTTGTCATCATTCAATTCTTGTTTAAACAATCAGTTGTCATCATTCATCCTTGGGTGCCGTCTCCGCATCGAAGGTTGGCTACTAGGGATAGCAATCTCTTGTCTTGATGGTGGATATTTCATAGGTTCAACTGTCTATCTTTTTATGTTATCTTCCTACTTTAATCTTGGTCTGTCTCGTCTACTTTGTACCTTCCCTTCCAAGATGACATTTAGTAGACTACTGTTTCAAACACCCCAAGCACAATCACAATCGAGTGCCTTTGTATTCCATGTTAGTCAGTTCTACTCTTAAAACAAATTTTGATTTTCTTCTTATGCTGCGTGCGCCCGATGCTTACTCTTCTGTATCTTAAAAGACCTAATAGAAACCCAATGGGCGTTACGGCGTTGTGTCTAGGATTACAGCAGCAAGGTGTGTTTTTAATGAGTTAGTAATTCGGATGATTCCACTGGCAAGAACAGTTGAGCAATTATGGATTTTAATTCGTTTGCAGTGATACCGGAACCTTCCATAACCATAACCATAACCATAACCATAACCATAAAAGAGAGAGAATAACCATACATTTTTAAAAACTGAGAAACTGCGAGGAGAGAAAGTTATAACACACACAACACACACACATTTTGACAGCATGCTGAAACACACACGCACGTACAAATCCACACAGACAGTCACAAATACACAGACACTTGTTTATTGCTTTCTCTGATTTCTGCTGCTTTTTGTCTGCAGTGTTTTGTTTATTGATTTGTCGAGTTGAGTAAAAAGTAACAAAGTTCCTGTGCTATTCATGACTGACAGCTGCAATTTGAGAACCACTATTATCAGACATGACTAAATATCAACAAAATTAATGGATCTCATCAGAGACAGAAGATCAATGAGCTTCTACATGGAAAAATGGAAGACCTACAAGAACACTTAAATAGGCTCAACAGTAAAGGCACAAAATACTTCATGACAATAAACATAAATAAAACTGAAGTCTTGAATATCGCAAATTAGAAACAGAGTAGCAACATAACTATAGACGGCAGACAACTAAAACAAGCAGAGGAATTTAAATATCTAGGAAGTCTAATGACAAACGATAATTCACAAACAGCAGAGATAGACTCAAGATGCAACAAATCTTGTCAAATCATTCAACAGTTATCACCACTATTGTCCAACAAGGAGATAACTCTAGAAGTAAATCGGGCACTCTAAAATACAATCTTCATCCCAACTTTGTGCTACCAATGCTAGACCTGGACACTAGATGCAAGAACAATAAGAAAAGTAACATTTACTCAGATGAAATGTAGGGAGCCGCGATAGCTCAGTGGTTAGTGAACTGGACTATAAAGGACAAGGGGTAGGGTTTGATCCCAACCGAGGGCTTCCAGGTTCACCCAGCCTTTAATGGGTACCTGATTTTTTTCTGGGAAAGTGAAGCGGCACGGGCGTAATACCGACCACATTATCCCAAAAATCACGTGCCGAAGGTCTGTAAAATTTATGGTCACTAACACCATATTCCCTATACGCCACTTGGCGTGACGGGGGTACTTTACTTTTTTTTTACAGATGAAATGTGTTAGACGAAGACAGGGAACAGTCTGAGAGATAAGATTAGAAATGAAGAACTGAGAAAAAAGCTAGGAATAACCCGTCATAGAATATAGAAGGGAGCCGCGATAGCTCAGTTGTTAGTGAACTGGACTACAAAGGACAAGAGGTAGGGTTCGATCCCCGGATTTTTTTTCTGGGAAAGTAAAGCGGCACGGGCGTAATACCGACCACATTATCCCAAAAATCATGTGCCGAAGGTCTGTAAAATTTATGGTCACTAACACTATATTCCCTATGCGCCACTTAGCGTGACGGGGATATTTTACTCTTTTTTTTAAATAGAATATATAAAGAAACAACAGATAAAATGGGTTCGCCACGGGACAAGGCAGAAAGATCAAAACACAACAGAACGAACCCTTCAATAAACGATGTGTGAACATCAGACCCAAAGGTCGACCACGAAAAAGATGGATTGACGGAATACTAGAAACACTAGGTAACATAACAGCAGAAGAGGAGAATAGAAGAGCAAAATACCGCAAATTATATCTCCCATTGACACTGAATGGCAAATGAGGAAGAAAAGAAGTACAGGTTGAATTACTCGATCAAAATAGAGCAGTACACTAAAGTAGTTTCAAACTGAAAAAAAAATGAAACATTACGTTTATGTTATGGGAAGTAACTGTGTGTAAACATTGAGAAACGTTTCAGTGACTGGTTATATCCCTTATACAAAAATTGAACGGCTCTAAGTTATTTAGGGTAGACTCGAATATTGGACTAAGTAAAGTAAAGTAAAGTACCCCGTCACGCCAAGTGGCGTATAGGGAAATATGGTGTCAGTGACCCTATATTTTACAGACCTTCAGCACATGATTTTTGGGGTAATGTGGTCAGTATTACGCCCGTGCTACTTTACTTTCCCAGAAAAAATCCGGTACCCATTTAAGGCTGGGTGAACCCGGAAGCCGTCGGTTGGGATCGAACCCTACCCCTTGTCCGTGGTAGTCCAGTTCACTAACCACTGAGCTATCGCGGCTCCAATATTGGACTAAGAAACCGTAAATCGTCAATCGTGGAGAACTATTATTTCTGACCTATCTACCTTCTTCGGCCCAAGAGGTAAATTAACAAATACGATATGAAGTATACCATCGTTGTTACAAGCTACGGCTCTGATATAACCAATTTGATATCATCTTCTGTGTTCTCTGACTGACTCTAATTATAATTCTCTTCATTGTCCACACTTTAAAGGACTGCTAAATGAGTGTATCTTCTTCTACCTTTTAGGTCCCTGTGGAGCATTTCAACAGACACTTTCCAAGCCTTTCTGTTTCTTGCCATTCTTTTAAGATCGTTCCACGTCTTCCCCCATCATCTCCATCTCTGCTTCTATCTGTCTTCTCGAAGAATTCAATGGTCTTCCTCTTTGTCTTTTCCCTTGGAGATTCCAAAAACGGGCCTTTTGTGTAATACTCTTAGTTGGCTTCCGCGTAAGCATCCATTAATGAAAGTCTGTATGAAATGAGTATAAATGAGAATGTATAAAATGAGTGTATACTCTATGCTTTTGTTTATAGGAAGCTGCGATATCAGAATCTTTATGCGCGACTCATCTGAATTCAGCACAACATGTGCAGCACATGTGAGGCGCAGAATGACATAGACATCATTACAAAGCGTAAATAGCGTGGATTGTAACTTTTGTTTGTCAATGAAAAGTTGAAAATAAAAGATTCATGCAGAGCCACGGTGGGTAACCTTTTGATTATCTGAAAGCCAGATCTGAAAACTAAAAAGACGTCGAGAGCCAGATACAATCACTTAAAGAAGCCATTACACAATTTAATTTCAGTCACAAGCGATTGTAATGTACAAATCATATTAGTTATTCTCTCTCTCTCTCTCTGCGATCAAGTGTCAATCAGAGTAGGATTCCCGACTCTCTCATGAAGTCAGCTGTCAGTTTAAGTGATTCGATTGCCCCATATAGTTTCTCTTCCAGGGAGGTGGGTGTGGACTACGATGTCCTTCTCAGGTTTATTAGTGATTGAGAGTGGAAGACAGAAAAGAGAGTGGGATGAATGGGCGAGGAGTGAGACAGTAAAGGGAGAGGGGAGAAAATTGAAATTATAAATATAAAGCTTTGCATTTCTGAAAAGATTATGCTTGGACTTCACACACAAGGTTGTCCATGTTTGGGTGCTATTTGACTAACTGCAATGTGTAGTGTGGTTTCTAAATTTGTGTCAGTTAATCGATTTCTTGCTTTTGATTTGGCCCGCCTGAATTTTGAAAACAAATTATTCAAATTGTGTTACCAAACAATGAAGTATTTTTTGGAGCATTTGCTGTCTCTTCTTCTCTCTTCTACCTTTTAGCTCCCAGTGGAGCATAGGTCTTCAACAAACACTCTCCAAGTCGTTCTGTTTTTTGCAATTCTTTTAAGATCATTCCATGTCTTCCCCATCATCTTCATCTCTGCTTCAATCTGTATTCTCCAAGAATTCCTTGGTCTTCCTCTTTGTCTTTTCCCCTGGGGATTCCAAAAAAGGGCCTGTTGTGTAATACTCTCAGTTGGCTTCCGTAGTGTGTGTCCTATCCATCGCCATCGTCTTCGCTGTATTTCTTTATCCACTGGTATTTGACTGGTACATTTCCATAATTCCACGTTAGTGACTTTGTCACATTCCCCAACATTTCCCTCTCCCAAATTTTATCCAATAGATCATGTAACATCTTGGTAGAGGTGATAATATCTGCTTTGATGGCTTCCGAAGCTGGTCCTGTGGCTTTACCATCTTTTAATAGTTTGATGGCTTTCATTATTTCCTCTTTGCTTGGTTTTCCGCAGTTAACGTGTTACTCTTCTTCTGCTGGTAGTATAGAGCATTTGCTGTGATCATTGGATATTGTTGACGTGGGAAAAAGATGTATAGAAGTCCAGTATCTTTGAGTCCATCCACTTTGATGTGATCACTGGATATTGTTCACTTAGAGAAAAAATGTAAAGAAGTCCAGTATTTTCGAGTCCCTCAATTTTAATTGAAGAATATTTTGCTCTTGCAAGCAAATAACTTCCATTTGTATCTCCGCCAGAGCAGCATTTACATCGATATCAAATGGTGTTGAAAAATATTCTAATCTTGTTTGTTGTGCAGAAAAATCTTTGAAACGTTCCACGAACTGACAGTAAATATCATAGATGGCGTCATCACAGAGGATGAAATTAACAAGAGATTTCTTCTGTTCTCCAAGCTTTACCAACAACAAAAATTACTATTTCCTTTTAGCAGTTTACTCTCCCACAGTTTCAGTTTTTTGTTGTTGTTTTTTTTTGTATGGAAAGCTGTGACATGCCCGTAAAGTTCGTGCACCAGTTGTCCTTGTGTTTATAACTTGAGATTAAGGTAATTAAAAAGTTGAGTCATGTCAAAAAAAAAAAACCCTAGCTGGCAGATTCACTGACTGCCCGATAATTCTTTGATCGGACTACCCTTCAATTTCATGAAAAGTTCTACTTCAGCACGTAAGTCACAAAATCTTTTCAGCATTCTCCCTCGACTTAACAACCGGCGAACTTCACAATAGTAAAGCAGATTGTCATACTCTGAATCGATGTCATGAAGAAATTATTGGAATTTACTATGGTTGAACCATATCGCTTATATAAAATGCACACACGATGCCACGATTGGCATGACGTCAGCAATATTAAACGCTTTAAGGCACATATTTTCTTGGTGAATCGTACAATGTAGGAATGAAACATTACTATGACCTAATTCGGAATCACTAATATCTTCAGTAATAAAGAAAAGGCGATGGTCATATGTTGGACATGTGATGAGAAGAAATAATAACCGAATAACAAAGCAAGCCCTCATGTGGGAAACAACAGGTAAGAGAAAAAGAGGAAGACCCAGAGAGACACTGAGAAGAACATTGATGAGAGAGGCAAGAGCAGCAGGATTCGGCTCCCTCAATGAGTTAGAGCTGCTTGCACAGAACAGAAACAAATGGCGAGATTTAATAAAATATCTTTAAAAGAATTGAAAACTGATAGAACAAAAATTCAGATAAGAGGAGGAGTATCTTGGTCTACGCCCTATGGGCCGGCTACGGCTCGAAAGGTCAATAGATAGAGAATTCGGAATATAATAAGTGGGATTTTATTAACCAGGCCTGATTTTTGACCAATCAAAGTTGACACTCCACCTGTTGATACTCCACCTGTTGACACTCCACCTGTTAACACTCCACCTGTTGACACTCCACCTGTTGACGCTCCACCTGTTAACACTCCACCTGTTGACACTCCACCTGTTGACACTCCACTTGTTGACACTCCACCTGTTGACACTCCACCTGTTAACACTCCACAAAGACTGTATAAATTTAATCCAAAATCTTTAAGACCGAGCTCCAACGCTTTCAAAATGTCTTCACCTGTTGTGATGTCTCTGAGTGGTTGTAACGCAAATATCTCCTCTCTAACCTTAAAGAATTGTTTAATGTCCTAAATAACAAAATAACTAAATGCACCGTGTCTGTAATTTCACTTGACTCATTTATTACGACGGAGAGTTTTACGAATTCTAACGGTCGCGATTTAAAGCTTTTTTTTAAAAAAACATCTTTTCCCATTCAATTTTTGTGTCTTCAAAAAATCCGACGCGATAAACTTACTTGGTGAAATAAAGATAAACCCTTATCAGGACAAAGCACTTTAGCAGCTGCTTCGAAACCCTCTTTCTCAAATTCCACATCGTAAAATGGTTTCAATCTCTTCACAATTTTCTACCAAAATAGTAGCTCACACAAACATTTCCGAACGTTTATTCACAATGTACAACAGACTGTTGAATCTCCAAGGACTACTCTAAATGCCTTATTTTGTCCCGCCTAAGTGAGTGGTTAGTGTGCTGCTGACAACTGGCCAAACGATTGTAACTGCATGATAAGATTATTAGTATGAATGTTATTGTTATTAATAATATTATTATTAATGTTATTGTTATTAATGTTATTGTGATTAATGTTATTGTTATTAATGTTATTGTTATTAATGTTATTGTTATTAATGCTATTATTATTAATGTTATTATTATTAATGTTATTATTATTAATGTTATTGTTATTAATGTTATTATTATTTTAATGTTATTATTATTAATGTTATTGCTATTAATGTTATTATTATTAATGTTATTGTTATTAGTGTTATTGTTATTTTAATGTTATTGTTATTTTAATGTTATTGTTATTTTATTGTTATTTTAATGTTATTGTTATTATGTTATTGTTATTAATGTTATTGTTATTAATGTTATTGTTATTAATGTTATTGTTATTTTAATGTTATTGCTATTAATGTTATTGTTATTGATGTTATTATTATTAATGTTATTAGTATTATTGTTTTTACTCTTATCACTAAAATGATTATTATTTTGCACCGGCATAGCTTCGGGGTACTACCAGAATTCTGAAAATGTGTATACCTGCTAATTTTAAATTGAGCGGCCTGGCGTAATACCGACCACGCAGAAACAACGTGTCGTTGGTGATCGAACAATGTGGACGCTAAAACCATATTTCCGAGTGCGAAGGCGCGTATCAGCAAGAGGGCAGAAATCTATCAACGACTTATAGCTGATGGTGTGCGCCAGAATCGGTGAACTAGAACTACCCAGATCCTACTCCACCTCTTTACGGTGCCCCTAAAATCAAACTAATCAGTCTAGTTTGGCCAATTGTGTAAGGATCGAGTGGGAAGGCAACCCGATGCTAAAAAAAAGTCATACTTACCTCGAACGTTTTGAGCTGAAAGGCGAAAATATTAAATTTCTTCAGCAAACCACAACGCATTTAAGATACGTCTGAGCTACTTAACGTCCTTTTAAGAACGGACGATTAAAAGGGCAGGGAGAGAACTCCTTCGTTTATCGGGTCAACGCAAACAAACAACAGGAATAACATATTTCCTATGCGCCTGTATGTTGTGGAACGAACGCTTCCTTAACATTACCTCAAAAATCTACAAGTACTACCATTTTCCTAAGTGGCAATGGTTGTCAGGCAATCTTCTTCTACCAAATCCTGTCACACAAGCTGAAGGGTTAAAGATTGAAAAGTGTGACAGGAACGATAATCAGACCACCCCTCTCGGCTGGGAAACGAAACAAAATATCGCATCATCTGTGGCTCCAGCACGCGCGCTTCCATCAAATATAAAGTGGGTCAATATTCTACGTCTGCTTCAACTCGCAAAGAACCATTTCCTCTGTTGCTATGTAAACAACACGCCCCCCCCCCCACCTCTTTCCACGTTTACAGATTAGAACACTGCAACCCTTTAAAAACACATTATAAAAAGAGAACGCGTAAACAAATGGAAAAAAACGGTGTCGACCAGTCAGGGGCGTATTTTTACTAAAGATGAGAAAGATTTGAGTTTGCGACTAATAGAACAAGCGTATGTTGTGTTCATAACTATCATTTAATTCTTTTCTTCTTCTGCTTTTCTCTTTTCACTGATACCTAAAAGGTGTCGTGGTTTATATCATTTGTCGTTCTTGTGCTGCTCGAACTGTCTGAATTAGTGATTTTCCTTTGTTGTTACACGTCTCTGTCACTGCATCTATCCATCTTCTTCTGGGTCTTCCTCTTGGTCTTTTTCCATGCATTCTCGAGAAGAACGCCCTTGGTGGTGATTGGTGAGGATTCATTCTGACCAGGTGGCCCAACCATTTAAGTTGTTGTTGTTCTATATATTCTTGGCAGGGTTTTGTTCCTGCTATTTTTCTTATGGTTTCATTTGGTATTCTATCTCTTCTTGTGTTGTTTGTTACTTTTCTCAAGCATCGCATCTCACATGTATTGATCTTTCTTAAATGGGATTTAGAAAGGCTACATAGTAAAAGAAATTCAAGCGTTCTTGTGTTATTTCGAACGGATTTATTTATGATGTATCTTTTAAATAAAGCAGCGAAATGTTAGTAACCGTTCTTCTCTCTACTTCAAATATGCACAACCCTTTCTGATTTAAATTTGACTCGGTATTTGTACACCGCCTGGTAATTGGTCCACTCATAGTCTCAATGGGTTCCAGAAATTTAGCTCTATTTTTTGTCGATTTGGTTTGCATTTTTTGGGAGTTTTTGTAGTTAATTTTACGGGTTTTTTTTCTGGCTTAAAAAAAAATCGTTGTACAATAAATTACAAACTACAGTAAAGCATCATCATCAAGTACCGGGCCTGCTGGCATAGGTGATCATATCTCTCCACAATTTTCGATCTCGATAGTTATTTATCATTTTTCCTTTTCTTTTTTCTTTTTGTCTTTTTCTTTGTTGTTACCATTACCTCTGTCTTTTTACTATTAAGGCTGAGTCCTTTATTTTCACTTTCTTTCACTATAATGTCCAACATTTCTTGTAACTCATTTTCACTTTTAGCGATTAAGACTGTATCATCAGCATACCTTAGATTTTAGATCGTATTTATATTATCGTAAATAGCATATTTAATTTAAAATTAGTTTTTATTTTGTTTCCTCCATGATAGGCAACCCATCAACGGCAGTGACCAAGAATAGAATCAGCAGTTTTATTTTCAATGCAATGGTCACATTTCAACGTTCAAGTAAGCCTCGCAACCATCGATGTTAATGATGGCCACTGTCTCTTCATCTTTTTTCTTCTTTAAATATGACAGGAGAGCCGCGATAGCTCAGAGGTTAATGACCTGGACAACTAGGGGTGAAGGATCGGGCTCGACCCCGGTCCACAGCTCTTAAGAGAAAGTACAGAGCCCCGTCACGCCCCACAGCTCTTAGGTTCAGCTTTAAACGGGTACTCGATTTTTATGGGAAAGTACAGAGCCCCGTCACGTCCCATAGCTCTTAGGTTCAGCTTTAAATGAATACTCGATTTTTCTGGGAAAGTACAGAGCCCCGTCACGCCCCACAGCTCTTAGGTTCAGCTTTAAATGAGTACTCGATTTTTCTGGGGAAAGTACAGAGCCCCGTCACGTCCCATAGCTCTTAGGTTCAGCTTTAAATGAGTACTCGATTTTTCTGGGAAAGTACAGAGCCCCGTCACGCCCCACAGCTCTTAGGTTCAGCTTTAAATGAGTACTCGATTTTTCTGGGAAAGTACAGAGCCCCGTCACGCCCCACAGCTCTTAGGTTCATCTTTAAATGAGTAATCGATTTTTCTGGGAAAGTACAGAGCCCCGTCACGCCCCACAGCTCTTAGGTTCAGTCTTAAACGGGTACTCGATTTTTCTGGGAAAGTACACAGGACTGGCGTGATACTGACCTCATAAAATATAAAATGAGCCGTATCTAAATTAAAATTTGAGAACCGGTCATGTACCATTGAACATCATCAATTATCATCATCAAGTAGTATGCCTTCTGGCGTAGGTGATCTTGTCTCTCCACAACTATCGATCTCGACAGTTATTTATCATTTCTGTTGTTGACCTTCTGCCAAGCCATTCTCTTAAGATGTGTGGTATCTTTTGTCTTTGCTTTCCTCTATCTCTTCGTCCCTCAATTTTCCCTGTTGTTACAATATATTCCAGCTGTTCTCTTCTTATTACATGGCCAAAAAATGATGATTGTTTCTTCCTAATATTGGAAATTAGCTCTCTCTTTGCTTTGGCTTCTTTCAGAACGTTTTAATTACTCTTCTTATCTGCGCATGGTATTCTCAACGTTCTTTTGTAAAACCACATTTCTACAACCTTCAGTGATTTTCTTGTCTGTTGTCCCATTGTCCATGATTAATATCCATATGTTAAGACTGGTTCTACATAATATTTAAGAACTATTTTTGTTGTTTCTATTGTCAAAAGTGGATTGCACAGTATCTTCCTCATCTTTTGGAAAGCGGCTTTTGCCTGAGCCATTTTGCATCTCACCTCCGTTGTACAGCTACCATCAGAGGTTAACATTGTTCCCTGATATTTTAAATTCATGTACCTGTTTTAATATTGTTTCACTTGTCTTTATTGTGTATTGCGGCCATTGAACAACCACATCAATAGAATACAACGAAGCCAAACTCCAGCATGTCCACTCTGTGAGCACCCACATCAAACAGTAGAACAACACATGTTTGAATGTCCAAAAGCTCACCGATATCAGGGCAACTCTACTTCCTCAAAAACCTGATAAATGGAACACCCTGTACGGAACTTCAAACGAACTCAGCAATAGCTGCAGATATCTTTACATGGCATTGGAACGAAGAGCGTTAGCTCACAGGCTTCAGGATTCATAACAACAATAATAATTAAAATAATATGGCCGTTCAACAACATATTTCATATATGCCGTGGAGGGAGCTATTCTGCTAATTTTCTTTCTATTCCCTGGAGTGTCACTAGAAATGTTATAATGGAGCTACTGTTTTTTTCCAGACCTAGTGAATGACCTAGATTGATGAAAGTTCCCTGGACAGCTAAAAAGACCAATGAGGAAATTTTCAAAGAAGCCAACAAAAAAAAGGGAACTCCTAAAAAAAATCAGAAAGAAACAATCAACATTTTTCGGGCACATCATGAGAAGAGGAAAGTTGGAATACTTGGTTACAACTGACAAAATAGAAGGAAAGAGAGATCGCGGACGACAAAGAGAGAAAATACTGGATAGCTTGGTGTCACGGCATGAAAAACAGTCAACAACAGAATGATACGATGCACTGTAGATAGAAAATTGTGGAAGGACATGATCGCCGACGCCAACCGGTATGACACATGATGATGATAAGTAAAAAAAAGTAAAGTACCCCCGTCACACCAAGTGACGTAAAGGGAAATATGGTGTTAGTGACCCTATATTTTACAAACATTCAACACATGATTTTTGGGGTAATGGGGTCGGTATTACGCCCGTGCTGATTTACTTTTCCAGAAAAAAAATCCAGTAACCATTTAAGGCTGGGTGAACCCGGAAGCCGTCGGTTGGGATCGAACCCTACCCTTTGTCCTTTGTAGTCCAGTTCCCTAACCACTGAGCTATCGCGGCTCACATAAATTTAAAGTATGGAAAATTCCAGCCAGAATAACAAGTTAAGGGAGTAACAATTTATAATGGGTAGTTGACACACAGAAAGTGGGGAGGAAGGTAAGGTAGAATTATACTGAGAGTTTAGATCCATGGAAATTTCCACGATTTCCACAACAGCAGGTTGGGGAAATGACAATATAGCATTTGTTGACCCCATGACTTTGGCCATCTGATAAATAAGTTGTCATCCAACTACCAGGAAAGGTCATTGTCATGAGGTATCCATTATTTAAATAGGGCACAGAAAGTCACGGAAACAAAGTGTTATTTATCAAGTCGTGGATAGTTGAGACACATATCAGATTTTGAGTCACAGAATGACGAGGAGTGACCAACTCAAGTAGTCAGAAAGGTCGCAAATTATCATTTTGCGATAGTTTGATTGGCTGCTAATTTTAGGCGAAGAGTGTGAGGTTGGAGTATTTAAACTTCAACGCTATAAATTTGAGTTAGTCAGAAGTCAGGGATAGAACAGTCAGAGATAGAGACAGACAGGAATGAGAATTAGACAAGTTAGGAAATTAGACACACAGTTAGTAGAAGTTAAGTTATGATTAGAAAGTTGAGCCAGTTAGTTAGGAAGTTAGAGAATCTTCAAGTTGTAGTTTTAAGTCAGTTGAGAAGTTATTAAGTAAGTTGAGAGAGAGCAGTGAGTATAGCAATGAAAATATGAACTTTAGTGTTGTGAAAGTGTTTAAGAGTATTTCAAGTTGTTTCACATTCCTCATGAACGTAAGTTGAATAATGTTGTATGCAAGATATGCACTTGGGGCTGATCATAGCCATCGGCGATTTGCCTCAGAGAGGTCCCGAATTAATTAACATTAATTTATGATAAGTGCATCCACTACAGAACGACCATAGGCCAAGATTAATAATAGAAATAAATAAACTGATTATGATTATGTAATGAGAGAGAAAGAGTCTGTCATGATTTACCTGTTGTGATCAACTATAAATGTGATGTGCTGTCAAGTTATAATATAATATCAGAAACAAGAAACAATAAATATACTACAACATCTTTTTATTTTTAGTTGTTTTAAAACTTCATCTTTTGTTTTCTTTTCTTTCCATCCAATTCTACCTTCTTCTGTAAATCCACATGCATAATGAAAACCATTTTTGTTCTTTTTATCGGGAGTGAAATAAAAACTTAGACCCGAACACCTCCAGCGACTGTTCAAGACATTCGGCCCTTATTCTTCGATCGAAATCCACACCCTGCAGACTGCAGTAATAGTATAATGTTGTAAAGATAAGTTGTTTTTTTTTTTTTAATGAGTACAACCTTCACCATGCGCTAATAAATAAAAAAAAACAAAGGTAAAACCCCTCGTTACGCCAAGTGGTGTATAGGGAATATGGTGTTAGCGACCATAACTTTTACAGACCTTCGGCACATAATTTTTCGGGTAATGTGGTCGGTAACATGGCGCTAATGCTTCATTTAAAAAGCTCTAGCTATTTCAAGATCCCGTACTGTAAAAAAAAAAAAAAATAAGCCGAAAAATCTTCACAAACATGAACAAGTAAAAGAAAAGATTAAAAGTAAATCACCTGGAAAGATAAATCCTCACTGTCTAAGAGATGTAGGACGCAATCCGAGATGACGCTGGATAGGACACACACTGCGGAAGCCAACTGAGAGTATTACACAACATGCCCTTTTTTGGAATCCACATGGAAAAAGACAAAGAGGAAGACCAAGGTATACTTGGAGAAGACAAATGGAAGCAGAGATTAAGATGATGGGGAAGACATGGAATGATCTGAAAAGAATGGCAAGAAACAGAACGGCTTGGAAAATGTTTGTTGAAGACCTATGCTCCACATGGAGCTGAAAGAAAGAAGAGAGAGAGAGAGAGAGAGAGAGAGAGAGAGAGAAATATTTTACTTATCTAATATTCGCTTCATTCAGCCTTCCACCTCGCCCTCCTGCTGCTAAACCACAACCTCAAGTGCTATGAAATTGATTCTCCGGACGAAAACACTAATCACTCAAATGTGTGTTCTGACAAGCTACATTCCAGTGTGAGGTAAAACACTCAACAGCTTATAAACATCGGAATGAGGATTTGAATGGGCAACTGAAATGATTTCAGTAAATAGGTCATGTTAGCTGGCAGTGACCTTGAAATGGTAGATGAACCCAATAGTAGATGAATGGTGAGCTCGGTGTGAAACATTAAATGAAGGACACGACAAGCCCGTAAATCTATACCACGTTAGGAGAAACAAGAAAAGAAATAAAGAAAGAAAGAAAGAAATAAAGAAAGATTTAACGAAATAAATTATGAAAGAATGAATAAAAGAAAAAAGATAGAAATAAAGAAAGAATGAAAGGAAGAAATGAAGAAAGAAAGAAAGAAAGAAAGAAAGAAAAGAAAGAAAGCAATAAAGAAACAAAAAAGGAAGGAAGGAAGAAATAAAGGAAAAAAGAACAAAAGAAGGATTGAAGAAAGAAAAAAATGAATGAAGAAAAAAGAAAGAAAGAAAAGAAAGAAAGAAAGAAAGAAAGAAAGAAAGAAAGAAAGAAAGAAAGAAAGAAAGAAAGAAAGAAAGAAAGAAAGAAAGAAAGAAAGAACGAACTAGACCAGTTAAGCCTTGAGTATGACGTATACGGCGTTAGTGCTCATATTTTTCACCCTCGTCAAATTGTTGGAGTGGCCAGATGTAAACTAGCGACACAATTCATTCACGTCAATTTAGCGTCATTTTAAATTGGGAAATGGAGCCTTTTGACATACTGGAAGCATTGATTGTCATTAGTTTTGTAATAGGAATCTACTAATGTCTCTTTCGCTATTTGTGGAGTACACACGATGACTACTAAAGGAATGAATAACCCTTTTCGTCATGTTTATCACACCCCACTACTGGCTCCTTGATACCAGCTTTACCGCAGCACTGCAATTATTTGCCTGTTCCCAATCCTCTTTGTCATTCGACCTTACAAGAACGTTAAGTGGATGTAGAGGCACTATTTTATTACTTTTTCGCGTCTTTCGGTACAACACATCCGACTTCAGCACGGAATTTTTGAGTACCAGATTGCTTTCCATCTTCAATCCCTACGCGTTTGGCCAGACTAGACTTGTTAGTCTGTTAGGCACAGCGGAGAGGTGTAGTAAGGTCTGGGTGGCTCTGGTTCACCGATCCTGGAGCAAGTCATCAGCTCTGAGTCGCTGGTATCTTCCAGCACTGTTGTTGTCAAACGCCTCGTCTCCGTACATTATTCTATTTTGTTTAACACCGGGGTCACCAATGTGAGGGAACAAACGAATAGAGCAACTATTATCTGCCACGCATGTGTCATAAGACGCGACTAAGTAGGTTCAGAATCGTCGCCCATGCGAACGTGTAGGACATGTACTGAGCGACCCTGTCAGCGGAGTTTACTGATACATCTTGGGCAATGCTGTGACAAGTGGTGGAACATATATGGGGAATTTCCACAATTAAAGTGGATCCATGGAGCGATTAGAATAGAATAAAACATTCTCTCAAGAGGGTGCCTCGGTAGCCTAGTTGGGATAAACCACCCGACTAGGCTACAGACGTTCGGACAACCCGTGTTCGATTCCCGCTGGAAGCAGCGTGAATTGTACTCATGATTGGAATAAAATACTCCCGCGGTCGACCCAGCCACTGGTAGAAATTGGTACAAGGGTAGTAATCTGGGAAGGTGAGGAATGCCGCATAGCATTGTCATTTTCTATGCTTGAAGCGACACTGTCTAGAAGTCTCCGAAAACTTCTGGATAGGCGCCCGAGCACATATGGGTGAAAACTCGCGTGCTAAGACGCCGATTCAACTTTACCTTTTACCTTTAATCTATCAAGGTTAATCATTTCCACCATTGGTAAAAGATAAAAAGCGATACAATTATAATTTGGCAGAGATGACAATTGTAAACTGTAAGTTAATAAAGAGAATGTCAGCAAATGTCTTGTTCAAGGGATAGGATGGTTAACATTGTTCATTTGCATTCTCCCAGTCACAACAAACATACACGAAATCAGAGACATCACGAATCTTCTCTATTACCTAGAATCCTCGTTTTTGTTGAGGGAACGTACTAGCGCTTCGGTTTCTATTCACTTACACAGGAAAGGAAAAGTAAAGTACGAGATTTGAATCGGCGTCTTAGGACGCGAGTTTTCACCAATGTGTGCTCGGCCGCCTATCCGGAAGTGTTCTGAGACTTCTGGATAGTGTCGCTTCAAGCATCGAAACTCACGATGTCAGGCGGCATTCCTCACCTTCCCAGAGTGATAGCCTGGTACCCATTTCTGCCAGCGGCTGGGCCGACCGCGGGTGTATTTTTTGTTATTGTTGCAACTACGAGTACAACTCACACAGCTTCCAGCGGGAATCGAACAGGGGTTATCCGAACGTCGGTAGCCTAGTCGGATGGTTTTCCCAAATCGGCTACTGATGCCCCCTTACACAGGAAGATATCAACCAATGCACAAACTCTGCAGCACCAGCAGATGTTCCTAACTATTTTACCAATAATAGTTTATATATCTGTACCGCACGGACATTGAGTTATTTGTGGGTTATCATCATTGCACTACGAACGTGTCCATAGATGCTCAGATTCCCATCTAAGCAAATCCCGCAGCGTCCAGCGACTCCAGTTCTGTCTTGGTTGATACGTCTTTCTATACGCCCACTAAACTTCTCGTTTATGGCTGTGCCCATCTTTACTCCCATCTCTTTCATCCGAAGGAGTGATGTCGGCTCATGGTTGTCAAAGTCATGAACGCGTCCCGGGTTTTGGTAGACATTAATGACTGATCGTCTTTGATTGATCGTCTTTGACGACAGCACAGCTAGCTAGCCTGTCCACTCTTTCATTTCCCCATACTCCTGCATGTCCAGGAACGTAGACAAATGTGACTGCAGTAACATACATTGTACTGATTTACAGCGACTATGAAAGACTCAGTATCAAAAGGCCAATGACAACAGCGACCAGGAACAAAGACTATTTCCCGAAAATCATTGTGTACTGTTAATGTAAATGGGTCAACATTAAATTATTTACCTCTAAAAGAGAAAAGTCATCTCATACTCGGCAGGTGGAACGTTAGGACCATGTGTTCTGGATTAATCAATACGGACATTACAAAAGTTGAGTGCGCTGCCTTCGGCTAAGAATGAACATCAAGTGGCAAGACAAATGAACTAAACTTAACATCTTGCAACGAGCCCAAACTCCCGTCCATCATGGCAACATTACGAGTTGGAGACTGGTGTGGTGGGGTGACGTTATCAGAAAGGATGACAATCGTTTTCCCAAACAAATATTGTATGAGACGGAAGATGGACAAAAGAGATGAGATGCAGAATGGCTCAGACAAAAGCAACCTTCCATAAAATGAGGAAGACACTATGCAATCCATTTTTGACAAAAGAAACAAGAAAAAGAGTTCTTAAATGTTATTTAGAACCAGTCTTAATATATGGATGTGAATCATGGACAACAGGACAACAGACAAGAAAATCACTGGAGTCTGTAGAAATGAGGTTTTACAGAAGAATGTTGAGAATACCATGGACAGCTAAGAAGAGTAATGAAAACGTTCTGAAAGAAGCCAAAGCAAAGAGAGAGCTAGTTTCCAATATTAGAAAGAAACAATCATAATTTTTTGGCCATGTAATGAGAAGAGAACAACTGGAATATATTGTAACAACTGAGAAAATTGAGGGACGAAGAGATAGAGTGAAGCAAAGGGAAAAGACATCAAGCAGCTTAAGAGAATGGCATGGCAGAAGGTCAACAACAGAAATGATAAATAACTGTCGAAAACGAAAGTTGTGGAGAGACACGATCGCCTACGCCAGCAGGTCCGGTACTTGATGATAATGATAAGAACTTAGAGACAAAAGAGCAGACCCGTGCTGATTTAAAACATTTTGCAGGGCTTCCTTGAGTGAATTCTGTATCTGAGAAAGAAAATGGGAAAAACTGGCGTCAGATCGTAGCACATGGAGAACAAAAATAAATAAAAACGACACAGTAGCATTCAAGTAAACTTGATGTCAAAGTCAGATACAAAAAGTGTTGGAGAAAGGAGATGAGGCCAGGCACCATAAATGTATCTTGTTCATACTGGGATCGGATCTGTGTATTCAATATTGATAGATTCAGTCACGAGAGAAGCTGCTCAACAAAACAGCATCCAGGAAAAGACACTCATATATTACTAAACTAACGGCACGATTGCATGCCACCATCCGTCTGTCTAGACGCCAAATTATTTATATATATATATATATATAATACATAAATATTTCGATCCCAGCCGACGGCTCCGGGTTCACCCAGCCTTAAATGGGTACCGGATTTATTTATGGGAAAGTAAAGCGGCACGGGCGTAATACCGACCACATTACCCCAAAAATCATGTGCTGAAGGTCTGTAAAAATTATGGTCACTAACACTATATTCCCTATACGCCACTTGGCGTGACGGGACTCTTTACTTGCTTTTGCTTTATATATATATATATATATATATATATGTCAAGGAAGTGGATTTTACTTAGGAATTATATTAATTTCAAACGATAGATACACATCATAAATAAGGTGCAGAATGGCACAGACAAAGACAGCATTGAAAATGTAAAGAGCTTTGTATGCACTCCTTCTTTGTCGATGAAAGTAGAACAAAATGTAGTTTCATGTAGAGCTAATCATGAGATAAAAGAACAAATCAAACAAGAACATGTACCTCCGCAGAAGACTGTGGACGCACATCCGTCATGTGCTTAGAAGGGATGAAGAAGTCACCGCGTCAGATCTTCATGCAGACACAGGGCACCATGAGCAAGCAATAACGATCAGAAGTCAGTCTAAGAGTAATTAATAGAGAGTGCTCAACTATGGGATAAAGAACAGAACAGTATCTACAACACCTAACATTGAACCATCAGACATTGAGAGTTACGATTTCTATCTTACGTGTCGTTAGGCAGAGAGTAAGCAACAAACTAACGAATTAGAATTAACTAACTAAAATAAAGTTAACTAACTAACTAACTAACTAACTAACTAACTAACTAACTAACTAACTAACTAACTAACTAACTAACTAACTAACTAACTAACTAACTAACTAACTAACTAACTAACTAACTAACTAACTAACTAACTAACTAACTAACTAACTAACTAACTAACTAACTAATTAACTAACTTACTAGCTAGCTAGCTAACTAACTAACTAGCTATCTAGCTAACTATCTAACTATCTAACTAGCTAACTAGCTAACTAACTTACCAACTAACTAACTAATCAACAAACCAACCAAAAACTAACGAATTAACTAACTAAACTAAAGTAAACTGACTAACTAACTAACTAACTAACTAATTAACTAACTAACTAACTAACTAACTAACTAACTAACTAACTAACTAACTAACAAACTAACAAACTAACCAACCAACCAACCAACTAACGAATTAACTAACTAAAGTAAACCAACTAAACCAACCAACTAACGAATTAACTAACTAAAGTAAACTAACTAACTAACTAACTAACTAACTAACCAACCAACCAACCATCTAACGAATTAACTAACTAAACTAAAGTAAACTAACTAACTAACTAACTAACTAACTAACCAGCCAACCAACCAAGCAAACTAGCTAAACTAAACTAACTAAACTAATTAATTACTTAAATGAACTAACTAAACTAAATACAACTAAACTAAATACAACTAAACTAAATAAATAAACTAAATAACTACATAACTGAATAACTAACTGGCTGACTGACTAACTAACTAATATTGATATATGGTGGTAAATTCTGGACCGTCGAAACAAATATTTGGAGGGAGGCGACAGAAATGTGGTTTTACAGAAGAATGTTCACATTACCATAGTCAACAAACAGCAAGTGCGAGGACTTCTCAAAGCTTATTACCACGATCAGGTGTAACGACCAATGGGGTAGGAAAAGGGAGAATATACTAGACAGCTTTTGGGACACGTTAGAAAGTGAGAAGTGAGAACTAAGAATCGCAAAATGTTACATCTTCTCAACATTCCTGTATGGTGCAGAAACATGAACATTAAACAAGATAACAGAATAGAAAATTGAATCCTTTGAAATGTGGTTTTATAGAGGAAAAGGAGAATTGGATGGAAAGAAAAGAAAACAAACGATGGTGTCTTAAAACAACTAAAAATGACAAGAGAACTACAAAACACAATTCAAACAAGACAACTAAGATTTCTGGGGCAAGCTAAACGACACAGTATCCTACTATATGTCATCTTGGAAGGGAAAATACAAAGTAAAAGGGACAGAGGCAGACCAATACTAACATGGACGAGTAACTTCAAAAGATGGGCAAGTCAACCTCTGACAACCTGCACCATCAAAGCAAGAGACAGAGGGGAATGGCGCTCCTCGGTAGACAACTTTCGATGCGGAGACGGCACTATACGGAAATAAGTAATTATGATGCGGAAGTGAGTAACCGACACATTTTGGACAGAAAGTTGTGAAGAGACTTACTTAGCCACCTTTGTTAAGTGGCATGATGTTTGATGATGATGATGATGATATCTGCACATGCAAGTTGATACAAATACATCAATTTATGTTTAAAACGTAAATAAAAAGAAAAGTAAAGTACCCCCGTCACGCCAAGTGGCGTATAGGGAATATGGTGTTAGTGACCATCAATTTTACAGACCTTCAGCACATGATTTTTGGGGTAATGTGGTCGGTATTACGCCCGTGCCGCTTTACTTTCCTAGAAAAAAAATCCGGTACCCATTAAAAGCTGGGTGAACCCGAAGCCGTCGGTTGGGATCGAACCCTAACTCTTGTCTTTTGTAGACCAGTTCACTAACCAGTGAGCTATGTTTAAAACGTACTTGTCTTATATTCAAACTATTATATACCTTTCCTGAACAGAAAAAAAAAGGTAGACTTATACAAAGTTCTCAAATGAGAAAATTCAAAATAAATCAATGCTCCTGTCATGTGTCAACATTGCAGATCAATGCATCTGTTTCCGTCTCTTCTTAATAAGTTACTAATCGCAATCGCTGACACAAAGAAATTGTAAAGGAAAGTGAATTTATAAAAAAAAAACCGCGTATAATTTATTGCCTGCCAGACAGTGGTTCTGTATCTACTCTTTTTCGGGGTATATTTGGTGAACAAAAATTTTTTGGGGCACATTTGGTATAGTTTTGTAATCTCATCGGATTGCATGTCCAATGTCTGTCACCACAGTTAATCTGTAAGAATCTCCGTCTCTAGCCAGATTTCCTACAGAACGTTGCTTTCGCCACAGCCTGTTTTAAAGAATATCCCTCTCTAGCCATATCTCCCACAGAACGTTGCTTTCACCACAACCTGTTTTAAAGAATATCCGTCTCTAGCCAGATCTCCCACAGAACGTTGCTTTCACCACAGCACATCAGAAAGAATCTCCGTCTCTAGCCAGATCTCCCACAGAACGTTGCTTTCACCACAGCCTGTTTTAAAGAATATCCGTCTCTAGCCAGATCTCCCACAGAACGTTGCTTTCACCACAGCACGTCAGAAAGAATCTCCGTCTCTAGCCAGATCTCCCACAGAACGTTGCTTTCACCACAGCCTGTTTTAAAGAATATCCGTCTCTAGCCAGATCTCCCACAGAACGTTGCTTTCACCACAGCACATCAGAAAGAATCTCCGTCTCTAGCCAGATCTCCCACAGAACGTTGCTTTCACCACAGCACGTCAGAAAGAATCTCCGTCTCTAGCCAGATCTCCCACAGAACGTTGCTTTCACCACAGCACATCAGAAAGAATCTCCGTCTCTAGCCAGATCTCCCACAGAACGTTGCTTTCACCACAGCACATCAGAAAGAATCTCCGTCTCTAGCCAGATCTCCCACAGAACGTTGCTTTCACCACAGCACGTCAGAAAGAATCTCCGACTCTAGCCAAATGCCCCGCTTCTTTTGTTGTCACGTTCAAGGTCTCATTGATGGATTCAATCACATTTTTCTTGGTCTACTCTTGTCTTGACTTCCCAGAACCGTGCCTTCCATTATTATTTTCAACCCACTGTATATTTTGGTTGGGAGCCGCGATAGCTCAGTGGTTAGTGAACTGGACTACCACGGACAAGGGGTAGGGTTCGATCCCAACCGGATTTTTTTCTGGAAAGTAATTCAGCACGGGCGTAATACTGACCACATTGCCCCAAAAATCATGTGATGAAGGTCTGTAAAATATAGGGTCACTAACACCATATTTCCCTATACGCCACTTGGCGTGACGGGGGTACTTTACTTTTTTACTTTTACTGTGTATTTTGACGTGGTTATAGCATTTTAATTTCCTCTGCAAGATGGTGTTTATAAGCGGGTTCTAATCGATGTTTAGGTCGTTTAACATGTCTTCATTGCTTTTTGCCATTGTCCAAAGTATTCTAGGGATTTGTATGCAACATTTTATTTCGAATGGATCAAATTTCTTCTTTGTTATTTGCGAGACTGAACATTATTCACAACCATATATTGCTATCAGGACGATACATACCCTCAGTAGCTTCATTATTATTGCCTTGTTGATATTGTGCCATATTCTTCATGTCATTCAATTTGTGCAATGCCGAAACAAATTTACAACTGTTGATTATAAGGAATAAAACGTGTTGATTATACGGGATAAGAGTTAAAACGCACAAGTTTTGTTCTCATAGGACCATTATGACTATACTTGGACAAAGTCCATTAGAGTTTTTTTTTTATATCTTTCGTGATGACATAGGAAGAGTTCAGCACAGTGCATAAACCTCGTAGAACCCACGACAGTCGGAGAGTAATTTAGTGAATTCTATAGTTATGCTTATTTAAAAAAAACAAATGGTCCAGCAGCGGCATGTAGTCTACTCTTCACTTTTCAAATGATAAATATAATGTTACGTTAACTTAAATTTGGAACCTTTTTTATCTTTGCTGTAAGAATAGGTATTCGATTTAGCCCATATTGAGATCGTCTATCACTGGGAGATGTGAGGGGCCCGTCGCCCCAGAAGGGGGATATCAATTATCAATAAGTCAACTTCCAAAGTCTACTAGCTACTAAATGTCAATCTACAATTGACTTATTTTCTATCAAAGTAAAGGAAAGTCTAGCACCTATGCTCTAAGGGTGTATTCTTCTTCTTTTACCTTTCAGCTCCTTGTGGAGCATAGGTCTCCAACAAACACTTTCCAAGTCGTTCTGTTTCTTACCATTCTTTTAAGATCATTCCATGTCTTCCCCATCATCTTCATCTCTGCTTCTATCTGTTTTCTCCAAGAATTCCTTGGTCTTCCTCTTTGTCTTTTCCCCTGGAGATTTCAAAAAAGGGCCTGTTGTGTAATACTCTCAGTTGGCTTCCGCAGTGCCTCCTATCCAGCGCTATCGTCTTCGCTGTATCTCTTTATCCATTGGTATTTGACTGGTACAATTCCATAATTCTATGTTAGTGAATTTGTCCTGCCATTTCCATCCTTTTATTCTGCGTTAGCATCCATTAAAAGTCTGTATCTTCGTGATTGTCAATTTTGTTGTTCCTCATGTTTCACAGCCATATAATAGGACTGACTTAACATTGGAGTTGAACATTTTTGTTTTTGTATTTAACCTAATTTCTTTGGACTACCATATGTTTCCCAGTGCAACAAAAACTCCTCTTGCTTTTGATATCCTTATTTTGGTATCATTTTCGGTTCCTCCGTCTTTATCTATATTACTACCCAGATATATATGTCAGATTGTACGTCTGGTAGATGTATTTCTTCTAATTTTATTTGGTTATTGCCAACTGCATTAATTCTCATAATGTTGCTCTTATCTCTATTAATTTTCAGTTCTAGCTGTTGTGATCTTTCATCAAGTATGTTTTTTTTTTAATCCTGCATCCTGAGGACATTAAACTTATCACCAAAGTCAACTTCCTTAGTCTACCAACTACTAAATGTCAATCTATAGTTGATTTATCTTCTTTCAAAGTAAGGGAGAGTCCACCAGTGCTCTAAGGGTGTATGATATGGCCCTTTTCGTCTTGTCAGACGGTCTAGTGGAGGCTATTGTGTATTTTTATTTTAGGTTTTGTCTTTGTCAAACAGTTTCTCTCGTGGCTAATTCTACCAATGTTTGACACACACACGCGGCCACAGAATGAACAAGTCAGGCCCACTAAGGCCTGTGGTCTTGAACTAAATTAGCATTGAAATGTGGACATCAACAAATAGTACTGCCATTTTATATTGATAAATAGTCCAAGGTATTTGTGAAGTCTGATTGAGTGATCTCATTCTTCAATGGTTATGCAAAAGAACAAACTTCACATTCTCCAGCAGAACCCTGAAGACTAAGAAAGCCACTGGACCCCGCCACATCTCGAATGTTAGACCAACAGTCTGACACGAGAGAACTTTGGTTCTCAGACATAATTGATCAGATCTGACGCCAGGCAACATCATAACGCAATAGATGTCCTGTTATAAAATGAGATTTTATACATTAAAACGGTACCAGTAGTACAGCTGTACACATTTATTCCTCTGACGTAACTCCACCTCACAATTGTAGAGCAGTCTCTGTGCCCATAGCCTCAGGAGATGCTCTAGTGGTTGCAATACTACCAAGGGATTACCCAAGCTGGACATGAGAAAAGGCTGGGACCAGGAAAAGTGAGACACTATCATGTTCAAATGGAATGCATTGGGCTACATGTCAAACATAAGTAAGTAAAGTAAGTAAAGAGCCACGTCACGCCAAGTGACGTATAGGGAATATGGTGTTGACCATAATTTTTATAGACCTTCGACACATAATTTTTGGGGTAATGTGGTCAGTATTACTCCCGTGCCGCTTTACTTTCCCAGAAAAAAGCAGGCACCCATTTAACCCTGGGTGAGTCTTGTCCTTTCTAGTCCAGTTCACTAACCACTGAGCTATCACTGCTCCCGTCTAACATAAGAATGTAACATAATTCTCAACAAGAAGGCAATGTAGAAGAAAGCGATATGGCGCTCATCGCGTTGAGTCCGCCAGGCGGCGAGTGTGTCGGGTCCCCTGCGTCGAAAGAGTCTAACCAATGCAACTGGTTATCACCTTCCCTTGTGTTGTGGTGTCAAAACACAGAGAAGAATGGCAAGAGCCATTATTAGTGATGATGAACTAAGAAGTATGCTGCGTCCATCACCGGCGCCATACCAGGACAGGCTATTTGGTGATGTCACCAGTCTTGAGCTGACGAACGCTTTCATCGAACTGATTAACGTCTACTGGTGAACGCAGAAGCAGACCAACAGCTTAATTCACCATCATCATGACAAAAATATAGAAAGAAAAAAATATTTCCTAATATTTCATCCTCTTCTACTTTCATTCACTGAAGTCTGTATGTATAAAATTGTCGTTTCTAAGAATGTAGTTTTCTGTTTAGTCGTGTTTTAGCCATAACGCTTAAGCATTCTCTTTTCTTCTTTCCTTTCTCATCTGATTTCAGCGTCGAGGGGAGATATAATTTGCGGTCTTTTGCTCTTTTGTTCGCCTCTGCCGTTGTTATGTTTACTTATGTTTGTAATATTTCGGCAGTTCATCAATTTCGTGGTCGGCCCTTAGGTCTGGTGTTCTCGCAATGTGTGTTGAAAGCTCGTTGTGTTGTGTTTTGATTTTTCTGCCTTATCACATGGCCAAACCATTTGATCTGTTGTTTCTTCATATATTCTATGGCGGGAATTATTCCTAGTTTTTTTTTTCTCAGTTCTTAATTTCTGATCTTATCTCTCAGGCTGTTTCCTGTCATTCGTCTAACACATATCGTCTCAGTAGAGGTTATTTTCTTATTGTTCTTTCATCTATGGTCTAGGACTAGCATTGAAAGCACTCCTCTGGAATGAAGATTATATTGTAGATTGCTCATTTTGCCTCTAGAGTTATTTCCTTGTTGGACAATAGTGGTGATAACTGTCCAATGATTTGACAAACTTAAGCATTAAATTCGTAAATTCAAAGTGTCATGACAACAAGTTGAGAACCTTTGATTTCGTCATGCCATTCTAAACACAGGAAACCATCTTCCTACAACTCACCCCACTGCGCCCAGACCCGCCCCGTTCACTTTAAAAAACAATTAAAAAAAAACACGTTTTATCCAGTACCCTGCTTGGTTACATAGATGAGCCTCAAATATTTAAATTAAATGGTGTCCTGGTCCATACTGCTGAAATATTTACAATATAGCGGCAATCCCATGTCCAATATTATTTAAAGCAGTGTGAGGAAATCAATAACAGCACCATTTTGTGATGATGTAATCAATAGGGCGCCAACAATGTGCAACGCCTGAAATACACAATACAATCACGTGACCTGTTTTTTGGTTTAAATTCTTATCAGTCCCTTTTATAACGGTCATATCATGTATTTGCCGGTATTGATCTGTGAGACACTCTAGTAGCATATTTTATTGAATAAAATCAAAAGGATATCGATCAATGTTGGTAAATTCCAAACCATAAACGAGGTCGCACTTCCTGCACTGTCACCAGGTTTGTGATTACGTGGGACACAGGTGAATGAGCGTACCTGTCAGGTATGCTTGTGACATACCTGGATTACCTGTCTGATTTTCTGGTTTACCTTTTGTATCAATAATATAAAACGAAAGGTAATACCGGTAAGCAAGAATTATTACACATTTGATGAACATCAAGGATACACGAACAAGAAGTAAAGGAATAGAAAGTGGAATACGTAAATAAGGGTAAAGGTAAAGTAAAGGTAAAGTACGAGACTTGAACCGGCGTCTTAGCATGCGAGTTTACACCCATATGTGCTCGGCCGTCAATCCAGAAATGTTCGGAGATTTCTGGATAGTGTCGCCTCAAGCATCGAAACTCACGATGCGAGGCAACATTCCTCACCCTCCCAGAGTAATACCCTGGTACCCATTTCTGCCAACGGCTGGGTCGACCGTGGGGGTATTTATTTTTTCCAACCACGAGTACAGTTCATTGCTTCCAGCGGGAATCGAACACGGGTTGTCCGAACGTCGGTACTCCAGTCGGGTGGTTTTCCCAACTAGGCTACCGAGGCCCCTACGTAAATAAATATTCGTCATCTTTCGTAAAGAGAATTGCGTTGCGGTGGGTTTTGCACCTCACGATCCAGTAAACTCTGGGTATAAAGTACATGAGGGAAGTTTAAATGTAGAATGTTAAGGAGATAAACGATAGACAGACAAGATAGATAAATAACAGCGCATTGTAGATAATGTATACATTTGTTGTTTCCCCATCAACAGGAGTAGCCTCCGTCAGCCATCTTTGACTATGGATTTAGCAGCAACCATAGGAAATGTTTTTTTTTTTATTTTTTTTTTTTTTTTTGCTGTGTGTTATTTTTGTCTATGAATCTGTTTGCTTCTTCATGGACAACAGGACAAAAGACAAGGAAATCACTAGAGACTGTGGAAGTGTGGTTTTACTGAAGAACGTTGAGAATATCATGGACAACTAAGGAGAATAATGAAAACGTTCTGAAAGAGGCCAAAACAAAAAGAGAGATAATTTTCAATATTAGGAAGAAACAATAATCATCTTTAGGACATGTTATAATAAGGGAATAGATGGAATATATAGTGACAACTGGGAAATTTGAGGGACGAAGAAATAGAGGGAAGCAAAGAGAAAAGATACCAGACAGCTTAAGAGAATGGCTTGACAGAAGGTCAACAACAGAAATGATAAATAACTGTCGGGATCGACATTTGTGGAGAGACATGATCACCTATGCCAGCAGGCAATGGTGATCATGTAGGTAGGTAGGTAGGTAAGGTAGGTAGATAGGTAGGTAGGTAGGTAGGTAAGGTAGGTAGGTAGACAGATAGACAGACAGACAGACAGACAGACTGATAGATAGATAGATAGATAGATAGATAGATAGATAGATAGATAGATAGATAGATAGATAGATAGATAGATAGATAGATAGATAGATAGATAGATAGATAGATAGATAGATAGATAGATAGATAGATAGATAGATAGATAGATAGATAGATAGATAGATAGATAGATAGATAGATAGATAGATAGATAGATAGATAGATAGATAGATAGATAGATAGATAGATAGATAGATAGATAGATAGTTGACCACTAGGTCTTAATAAGAGATTTGTCTCTAGGTAGTGAGATCCGATGTCTAGCCCACTCTGGGTAGTGAGATCCGATGTCGAGCCCACTCTGGGTAGTGAGATCCGATGTCTAGCCCACTCTGGGTAGTGAGATCCGATGTCTAGCCCACTCTGGGTAGTGAGATCCGATATCTAGCCCACTGGGTAGTGAGATCCGATGTCTAGCCCACTCTGGGTAGTGAGATCCGATGTCTAGCCCACTCTGTGTAGTGAGATCCGATATCTAGCCCACTCTGGGTAGTGAGATCCGATATCTAGCCCACTCTGGGTAGTGAGATCCGATATCTAGCCCACTCTGGGTAGTGAGATCCGATGTCTAGCCCACTCTGGGTAGTGAGATCCGATATCTAGCCCACCCTGGGTAGTGAGATCCGATGTCTAGCCCACTCTGTGTAGTGAGATCCGATATCTAGCCCACTCTGGGTAGTGAGATCCGATATCTAGCCCACTCTGGGTAGTGAGATCCGATGTCGAGCCCACTCTGGATAGTGAGATCCGAGGTCGAGTACACAGCAAGAAACAGAAGATCACGTGTGCACTCGCGCACGTTAAAGAACACTTGGTAGTTACAAGTCGGAAATAGCAGGTCAAAAGTGACCGCTTCCCCGCACAAAGTTTTAAACAATCAACCAACTCCTGAGATGGGCGGATATTTCTGGCATCAAATGTGGATATATTCTGTTTTGTTGCAAATTAGCGACACAACGCATCCACGCCATCTTAATGGATGAACGCTAAGAAGAAGTAGTCTCGATTGCTAGACAGGTATTATTTTTTTTTGTATCACACGATGTAGCCATTGGCAAGAAGAGTTGATCCTACATCTGCCACTTCCTTGGAAGTTCATCGCCATATGACTTGTATTTCAGATGAGAAAGTGAATGATTCCTGGACGATACATCAGGGGCAGACCAAGAAGAAGCTGGTTTCAAAACACCAAGGAGACCGTGACAGCAAGAAGTGGGTGATATGCTTAGAGATTCTTTCAGCCGGGCTGTGGTGAATGCAACGTTCTGCAAAGGACATGGTGATGACGATGATGTGTGAATGGATAGACGAAGCGCACACGCACGCACACACACACACATTTGCTTTTAATAAAATAAAACAATTACTAAGGTTTAATCATGAAGTAATCAAGTGGCTCTCTTCGCGATCTTTAAATATATATCCCACATTAGTAGTCGTATTAAAACCTTGGAGCTGAAGAATCATGAAAGCACTCTCACAAATGAGACATGTCTAATCCAGCTCTCGGTTACCGCTCGTTTTTGTGTAGACAGCAGACAAAACTCAACAACTGAGCGAGATCTAGCAGGTCTTGTATTGACGCTTTTGATTAAATTGAAATGCTTTATTTACCTAACGACGTGTGTTCGAGGGCTGAGGGCTACAACTGGGATACACTTAATTTGAAAACTACTTGTTGACGCAGAATTTGAGTAATTGAATAAGTTGAGGGCCAGAATTAGTCATAAGTGTGTTTTTAACTCTCAGATTTAGATAATATAAAACAGTGAAAGAAACTGTTCGTCTTATACACATGCAGAGGCGCAACGAGCGTGGGTGGCAAGAGTTCGGGACATCATCATCATCATTGAGTGCCGTCTCCGCATCGAAGGTTGGCTACCATGGAGCGCCATTCCACTCTGTCTCTTGCTTTGATGGTGCAGATTGTCATAGGCTGACCTATCCATCTTTTGATGTTACTCGTCCATGTTAGTCTTGGTCTGCCTCTGCCTCTGTTACCTACCAATATTACTTTTAGTAGGCTGTTGTTTCTTTTAACATGGCCCAAAAATCGTATTTGTCTTGTTTGGATTGTGTTTAGTAGTTCTCTTTTCATTTTTAGTTGGAGTAAATTCTGTAATTTGTAAATTGTTCGGGACAAATCAGGCCTTTTTCTACATTTTAACTCCCTGTGAACCACAGTTCTTCAGTAAACACTTTCCAAGCCGTTCTTTTTTCTTACCAACCTCTTAAGATAGTACCATGTCTTTCCCAGCGTCTTCATCTCTGCATTCTCCGAGTGTTCTCCGAGTATATTTTGACCTTCCCCCTTTGTCTTCTACCCTGGGGATTCCAAAACGGGCTTGTCGTGTAATAAGGTAAAGGCATCAAGATGTATCAACATGCATAGAAATACGAAGCTGCTGACAAGTTTATGATAATAATAACAATTTAAAAAAGAAGAAAAAAATGGTACGCTAACAGCTTTACGTGGGTAAGAAACAAACCAAAAGTAGAACGACGTTTCTGCCAAAAGGCCTTCAGCAGGAACAATGCAAAAATATATAAGGATATACACAGAAATCTAACTAATATGCTAGACAAATAATACTCTTAATTTCTTTTCGTAGTGCGTGTCCTATCCAGTGCCATCGTCTTTGTCTTATCTCTTTGTCCACTGGGGTATTTGACTGGTACTTTCCCATAGTTCCAAGTTAGTGGAGGAGCAAGTGGTGTTGTGTAACGTCATGATTTTGTTTTGTTCCTTTTCTGTAAAGCTGTCGCCATAATTTCTAGGAATGTACGTTGCACCCCACCACTTGCTCCTTGCTACCAGTTTTACCTCAGCATTCCATTTATTTCTCTGTTTCCTTCTAAGTTAGTAATGTTGTCCTGCCACATCCATCCTTACATTCTAAGCAAGCATCCATCTACGAAAGTCTCTATAATTGTGACTATCATTTTTGTTATTCTTCATTTTTCGGAGACAGATAATCATCATCATCGAGTGCCGTCTCTGCATCGAAGGTTGGCTACCATGGAGCGCCATTCCACCCTGTCTCTTGCTTTGATGGTGCAGATTGTCATAGGTTGACTTATCCATCTTTTGATGTTACTCGTCCGTGTTAGTCTTGGTATGTCTCTACCTTTTTTACTTTATATTTTCCCTTACAATATTACTTTTATGAGGCTGTTGTTTCTTTTAACATGACCCACAAATTTCATTTGTCTTGTTCTAATTGTGTTTAGTAGTTCTCTTTTTATGTTTAGTTGTTTTAAAACTTCATCATTTGTTTTCTTTTCTTTCCATCCAATTCTAACCTATTCTTCTATAGATCCACACCTCAAATGCTTCAATTTTCTATTCCTATATATAAGATAATAAGATTGATTTAACAATGGATACAACTTTTAATGTGTGTATTTAACCTAATTTCGTTGGATTTCAAATATTGTACGCCACTCCATACTACCTTCCCCCACCAAAAAATGAAATAAATAAAAACGATGGCCGTTTGCACTCTCTGAGTCCCACGCACAAGATCAACATGTAACCCTGTGCCTCAATGCACTTATATTGTCATTGACACCAACTGATGAATTTAAAGTAGAATTAATCTAATGCTGGTATGACCAAATTTATTTTAAACCGCCAAGATTTAACCCTTGATTACTACTACATCGTAAAAATGACCGCATTAAACACATTTTTTCCTCGCCTTGAACCTTCCTAATTTGCCCCGCTACACTTTTGTTGCCCGTGATAATGTCGTATCCGGAATTTTTTTAAGTTTTGGCTAACTACCAAGCGAAACGTCGTAAAAGTTACGAAGGTGTAATAAAGTCTGATTAATTTTATCCACAATAAGTGACTCTCACCCCCCCCCCCCCCCCGCCCCCCCCCCTTTTCCCCCAATTTTCGACTGTGAATTTTCGTGGGCTGTCGGTAAAACATCAATCAAGCTTTTGAAAACACAGGATAGGCAGTGAAATGATTGACAGATGTTACAAGTACATACCGGCCGGCCTACTAATAAAGTCGCTCTCTCGGGTGGGGTACAAAATGAGCGCTATGCAGTCGCGGGACCGGATAACGGCTATACAGCTTTTTAATAAACGATTAAAATCATGTTCGGGCTGTCCTACGAAAGTTAATGCAACGATTTGTAGCAAGAATTATATTCTTTCTCCAATTTAAAGAGATTTTAATTTTTTTTAAAGCAAAAAGTAATTTTAATGCCATGAAAAAATATACTAACATCAAAACAAATAACACCAGGGCTAAAACTAAGAATAGCAAAATGTTAAATTTTCTCAATATTCCTGTATGATGCAGTAACATGGACATTAGACAAGAAGACAGGACAGAAAATTGAAGCCTTTGAAATGTGTATCTATGTAAGAATAGGTAGAATTGGATGGAAAGAAAATAAAACAAACGATGAAGTTTTAAAACAACTAAAATGAAAAGAAAACTACTAAACACAATTAAAACAAGACAAATGACATTTTTGGAGCATGTTAAAAGACACAACAGCCTACTAAAAGTAATATTGGAAGTGAAATGCTAGGTAAAAGAGGCAGCGACAGACCAAGACTAACATGGACGAGTTATCAAAAGATGGACTAGACATCAAAAGATGGACAAGTCAACCTATGACAATCTGCACCATCAAAGCAAGAGACAGAGTGGAATGGCACTCCATGGTAGCCAACCTTTCAATGCGGAGACGACACTCAATGATGATGATGATGATGATGATGATGATGATGATGATGATGATGATGATGATGATGATGATGATGAAAGCTGCAGCATTTAGACGAAGTAGTAATAATACCGTGATTTTAAGTTGATAATATAATATTTTATTTGGTATCTTTTCAATAGCGTATTGAAATTTACGTTGAAATCAATCTATATTGTCAGCCTTGCTAAGTTACTGTCTTTCACGATCGTTACGTTTGTCTGATACGTTCCCATTATTTCATTAAAAAACACTTTCTCTACTTGCAACAGTAACCTAAAAAGATTGGAGCAGTGATAGCTAAAACGGTTGGTACAGTTATAGCTAAAACGGTTGGTACAGTGATAGCTAAACAAGGCTGGTACAGTGATAGCTAACATCGTTGGTAGAGTTATAGCTAAAACGGTTTGTACAGTTATAGCTAAAATGGTTGGTACAGTTATAGCTGAAATGGTTGGTACAGTTATAGCTAAAATGGTTGGTACAGTGATAACTAAAAAGGTTGGTACAGTTATAGCTAAACAAGGCTATTACAGTGTTAGCTAAAATGGTATGTATGGTGATAGCCAAAAAGGTTGGTACAGTGATACCGAAAATGGTTGGTACAGTGAAAGCTGAAGTGGTTGGTACAGTTTTAGCTAAAAAGTCTGGTACAGTGATAGCTAAATTTTGTTACGGTTAAGGCTAAAAATATAGAAACAGCGAGAGTTTAAAAGGGTTATAATGTCAGTACAAAGTCAGTTTAACTCTTTTGTAGCTTCCTCTTTGATCCAACAGAAAAAAATAAAAAATAAATTGTCCAGTTAGCGATCTGCTCGTCAAGGTTGGCTTCCGTAAGGGGTTAAGGCAAAGAAATGCAAATGAATGCATACAAATGCGAGGCTGCAGTAAAGCTGAATATGAGAAAAAATTAAAAAATAGAAAAAAATGGGTATGTTAGAAGCTTTACGTGATTAGTGGACGACACAGATTAAACGACGTTTCTGCCCAATAGGCCTTCAGCAGGAACAAAAAAAAAAACAAACACACGGATGTAAGTAATAATACCGTGATTTTAAACCAGGGACTGGTTCTGTGTGCATTTGCGCACATTTCTGCACATTCACGACAGCCACACTCAGGTTACCATTTCCTTTTCATTTCGACCTCGGCCTGACACACAGGATAGACATTTTTATTTTCTTTAACATATTTCGATTATTTTTGTTTCGGATGTTTCGTTATCAGTTTTACTTACATATCCGTGTGTGTGTTTTTTTTGTTTGTTCCTGCTGAAGGCCTATTGGGCCGAAACGTCGTTTAATCTGTGTCGTCCACTAATCACGTAAAGCTTCTAACATACCATTTTTTTTCTATTTTTTAATTTTTCCTTGGCTTCCTTAAACAGGACAATATAGATTTAATCCAAGGCGATTTAATTCGTCAGTCAAAGCTACAGCATTCAACTACGTGTACGTAGCTCATGCGTGCTGACATTTCTTCATTGATCAAATGATATTTTAGTGTCAAACAATATCTGGACGTTCAGGAAACAAATCGATGATGACGAGCTTCTACCTTTTTAGCTCCCAGTGGAGCATAGGTCTTCAACAAACACTTTCCAAGTCGTTCTAACTTTTTCTTTCTTTGACTTGTCCATGTTTGTGAAGTTTTTTCGGCTAATTTTTTTTTACAGTATGGGATAGCCAATCCCATGCCCAACCCTCCTTTCTCGCCTCTTACGAACATGCCTGGTAGGGTACAATGATGACGAGCATTCATTTGTATTGTAATTTTATTTGCATTGTAACCTTTGCGATAAATAAGTGCTGGGTGTTGGTAGTGAGTAGTGTGACATCCTCTATTTATTACTCAAATATACCTTGACGCTGGGGAGCCACGATAGCTCAGTGGTTAGTGAACTGGACTACAAAGGACAAGAGGTAGGGTTCGATCCCAACCGACGGCTTCCGGGTTCACCCAGCCCTTAATGGGTACCGGATTTTTTTCTGGGAAAAATTTTAAGAAAAAAATCCGGTACCCATTAAAGGCTGGGTGAACCCGGAAGCCGTCGGTTGGGATCAAACCCTACCTCTTGTCCTTTGTAGTCCAGTTCACTAACCACTGAGACCTCCGCTGGTACTGGTCTAAAAAAACTGCGACATTGTGAAAATGGACAGAACATGATACAAACTAAGACTTTCTACATCACCATTGGTTTTTCTGGCCATCTCTCAACACTTTCAACATTTCTTTTATTTCATTTGAACACACACAGCTTTGAATTACATTTTGGTTCACACCATCGCTTAATTAAACTACTACAAATTTCGTAGAAACTTCAATTGTTGTCCAGTGTGTGTCCTTCCACAACAGGAAGCACCCTAGTCTTATCAATACTACGAATCCTCGCTCTCACATTTCTTCCTTAATAATTTTACTATTGTCTTCCTTGAGAAAGAGAGTTCGTCGGTGCTATATAGAACCAATTCTGACCTATGGAAGCGAATCATGGACAGTAGACAAACAAATGAAAAGACGATTAGAGGCCACAGAGATGGGATTTTTCGAAGAATGTTGAAAGTTCCCAAAACAGCTAAAAACACAAATTAGGAAATTATCAAAGAGGCCAACAAAAAAAGGGATCTTCTAAAAAACATAAGAAAGAAACAATCAACATTTTTTTCGGGCACCTCATGAGAAGAGGAAAGCTGGAATACTTGATTACAACTGGCAAAATAGAAGGAAAGAGAGATCGCGGACGACAAAGAGAAAATACTGGATATCTTGGTGTCATGGCATGGAAAACAGTAAACAACAGAATTGATACGATGCACTGTAGACAGAAGATTGTGGAAGGACATGATCGCCTACGCCAACCGGTATGGCACATGATGATGATTGTGTTCCTTCAGTAATCCATTAGAACAGTTGTTAACGTTTCTAAGACTTTCCTAAGTCAAGTTTACTCAAGTAATTGGCTTATTTAGCTCATCGTCTGCCTGCTATCACTTGGTGTATATCTGCTTCGCTGTCTTGCGTTTGTTGTTGTTTTCCACATTCTAACAGCAATGCAATATTAGGACATAACAAGTATAGGGGAAAATGCCTATTTTGTCTATTCTATCAAATCAGTTTTGGACTTTTGGGTTCAATAAGGTTTGCATTTCGGTACAGGTAATAGATTTATCTTTTCTTCATTATATGCCCTATATTGTAAAAGTACTTGTGTACTTTTGTATAGGCCTATATCTTTTTTTTGACAGATAGATTCACACACACACACACACACACATTGGAAGCATTTGGCACAATGAATCCCCCTCCCTCTTTTTAAAAAGAAGAGCACCTTTTCAGAACTTAATCATAACGCAAAACTACACAAAACATTACCATATTGTTTAGACTTGTGTACATAAAATACATAAGAAAAATGAAAGACGCTATAGGTCATCTGGCGCCGCGAATTTGTCGTGTCCTATATGTGTGCGAAACGAGGATAAGTGGTGGTAAAGTTAGTGTAAAGATTTAGATCAGAAAGGAACCACGACGAGCACTCTCTCTTAAGAGAATCCCAGGCAGTTCGCGGAGTTTAGAGTCGATCTGGAACTTTTAGAGACGGGACGTTGGGTCAGCCTCGCTATCATACAAGTATGCTATGGCGGAAGGTGTTTCAGTGCTCTCAATGAGAATGAGAGAAAGCTTATTTCTTGAAGATAATGGAGTGGAATGTATTGAAACTGAATCACAAGGGAGTAGAGATGAAACTATTGAAAGAGAACCAGGATTCGTGGAAGACAGATTTCGTGTAGATAGAAAGAAACTGGAACAAATGCTTCAACTTGGTAAGTGAAATTGCATTGTGGTGGGGTCTATCGTTTGGTGAATTATTTTTTCACGGTGACCCCCCTTAGTCTTGTAGCAAAAGTCAACCGATCAGTTTTGGAATGGTAAATTGCTTCAGTTTACTTGACCAAATTCTTATCTAACATCAACTTATTCAATGCACATTAAGTAATAAATATATATATTTGTCATCAAAGCTCCCAGTAACTGAATTACTGAATTTGATTCAGATTATTGGATTTATATAATTTACGTTCGTTCCCACCCACTTGTTTCTCTAGTCAAGTCTCCATCCAGTGAGTAGTCCAGCTCCAGGTCTGTGTTTACTATTTTATAAACAATTAACTTAACAAAACATGGATAATTAATTGAACAATAAACAACGGTTAATTTTTGTGTACTTTTCATTTAGATTACCATCTCAATGACCAGTTACATTTATTTAATTATTTGTAACTGAAAGCGATACTGCAGGCGTTTACCGTTTACTTTTTATAATCACTAACTAAGTGTAATAATTATTATTTGTGTTATTATTTAATTAATATTAGTGTCAATCAATCAAATGATTCAATCAATCATTTCAACGAACAACACATATGATGTCACATCTGATTCTTTCTACACTATTACTATTTGTGATTGTCCATCCAGTAACTGGCCACTGTTTCCTTCTTGACCTCATTCATATAGACCATCTTGGAATAATTTAATAAGTATGTTATGTTAAATAATTTCAATATAAATATTATTCAGAATTATAATTTAAATTACTGGTGAACAAAAACAAAATAATCGAAAGTTACAGATATGAAGCAATTTTATATAAAAAGTAAACAACTGAATACTGAATAAAGTGAATGTCAACAGTAAGTTCCTCATTCAGCTGTGTTTGAAACAAGGAGAAATATTGATTAAAAATTATTAAAATATAATATTATAATGAAACATGAAAATATAGTAGGAGACTAAGGAGTTACATTTTAATTATTAACTGTTAAACGGATGTGTATTTATATGTTTAATTTTGTTTGTTTACCAGCTTTTGTTTCCACATTTTAATAATACATTTCTTTTGGCAACAATTTTGGCTCTATGAATTATGTTTGGTGGTAATAGTGTAATGGTTTGCAACTACCATTACACACACATTGAGTTATTTTCGGGTCATCATCATTGCACTCCGAACATGTCCATAGGTGCTCAGATCCCCTCCTCAGCAAGTCCAGCAGTATACAGCGACTGGTGACTACAGTTCTGTGTTGGTTGATAAGTCTTCTTACACAGCTACTAAGTTTCTCATTTCTGGCTGTGCCCATCTTAACTCCCATTTCCATCATCTGAAGAAATGACGTGGATCTGTGTTTGTCGAAGTCCTGTGCTCTTCCCACATCTCGGAGGGCATTGATGATGTCCACCCTATCCATTGGTTGCCCGTCCTCAACAATAGCACAGCTAGCCAACCTGTCCGCTCTTTCATTTCCCCGTACTCCCGCATGCCCAGGGACATAGACAAAGATGACCTTATGTATTTTGGACTTCTGCAATGACTCTACCCATTGCATGCGTACAAAGCCTGCCTCCACTACACACACATATGAATACTGATCATGCGACCAGCTCATTTTGTGTCATAATGTTGTTCCAACTTTCCATCATGGAACAGGACAAAGAGCCAAGTTCGCTTGGTCACAAGTCTTGAACGCTGAAGAAGAAGTAGAATTTATACCACTAATCTTATGTCATATTTTGTATGACCAGTGTATTATGTTTACCAGGTAAATGTTTACAAAACGATTTAAAAATAAATATGCAAGAGCGACACCAGTTAGCTTTGCAGTATCCATATGGGAAGCAATGTTTTCTGCCCAATGCATCATGTTTTGGTCTTGAAATAAGAAAACTTAAGATTATGTTTATAGCAAGTCTTTTGTGAAACACTCATATAATTTATTTAACACTTAGTCCATCATTTTCTCTCTGGAATCTTTCTTTCTTTTTGTCGTTCATCCGATGACTACTAAAGGAATTAATTGTTTTTCTTCGTCAATCATCCTTAGAAGGACGTTAAGTGGGCGTAGATATGTTGTGTTGTAGTTTGCAGTAGAACTGTGATATTTGCACCTTTCGACCCAATACATCTGATTTCAGCATGTTATTTTTGAGTACTGGCTTGTCTTCTTTCTTTGACCGCTACTTACTTGGTCGGACTAGACAAGTTAGTCTGTTTCTGGAAGCGCCACGATGTGCTGGAGTAGGGTCTGGATAGTTCTGGTTCACCGATCTTTGCGCATGCCATCAGCTGTGGGTCGCTGACAGATTCCAGCCCTGTTGCTGTGAGGTTCCTTTGTCTCCTCTCTGAAATGACTGGTCACAACTAATAATTTTTATTAGGGACTAATTCCTGAGCTCTGCCAATAAGGTTAAATGTTGCTCTTCATCTGCTGTAGTGCACCAGATAATTCTTGTCTTTCCTGTTTTTCCTCTTTACTCTTCAGTTATCATCAAACACATAATTTATTTTTAAACTGATTCTATTGGTAACAAGCTTATACTTTTTCTTCCATCTGTTATTTAATGGAATAGTTAACAACTGCCCCACGTTTCTATACATGATTGCAGATTGGATCAGATATTTTTGTAAATGTGGCAGTGATTGATATGGTTGCTTCAAGTCTGAGTTATAGTTATAGAGATTTCTTTTGGAGGTAAGACATCGACCTCTAGACAAGAATGTCCTAGGTTCGATTCCTACCATAGGCAGTGGAAAATAAAGAATAATACAAATTAAAATAAAATTGAATCCATGGCCTTACTCTCCCCGGTCTCTCGGTAGTGAGATCAGATGTCTAGCCCTCTCGGAAAATGGCAAAAAACAGTAGGTCCAGTGTGCATTCTGCATGTTAAAGAACCCTTGACAGTTGAAAATCGAAAAGAGTAGGCCAAAAATTGACACTTCTTCTTCTTCTATCCTTTCTCCGTTGGCATTGAGGGAGATACAATCTGCGATTCTTTGCTCTTCTGTTGGCCTCTTCTGGTGTTATCCCTCCTAGTGACTAGTATTCCCTTTATCTATCTTTTTCTCGGTCTTCCTCTTAATCTGGCATTTTCGTAGCGTTTGTTTATGGCTCTTTGAGTCATTGTTAGTTCTTTTTGTTTTGTTATGTGGCCGAACCAATAGTGACATTGTTGTTTCTTTATGTATTCGATGGCTGGTTCAATTTCGAGTTTCTTCCTCAGGTCAGTGTTTCTTACTCTGTCCCTTAAGCTGTTTCCTGTCATTCTTCTGACACATTTCATTTCGGTGGTCGTTATCTTTCTTATTGTTCTAAGAGTCCAGCGTCCAATTCTGGCACTGACAGCACAGGGTTGGTAGAAAAATTGATTTGTATATTGCCCTTTTTGCTTCCGTAGTTATTGCTTTTTTTTTCAATAGTATTGATACTTGGCCTATAACTTGGCATGCTTTGTTACACCTTATATCTATCTCTGTCTCTTGGTTATTGTCTTGTGTTAACGTGCTGTCCAGATATTTAAAATTGCCTACTTGCTTCAGAGTCGTATTATCTATTATGATGTTTAGTTTTTCTTTCTTTCTCTAATTGCCTCTGCCCTGGCAAAATTAATAAGAAAATATTTACCCAAAACGTTAACACTCTTGACGATAAAAAAATATGAGATTACCTCTGAAATATACTTTTGCTCTCTAGAATATGAAGTTCATTAGTTCATCACTATCTATTCCCCATCTTCTATACTATGTACTTTGAAAATGATTACAATACAGGGGAACTGAATGGTCTATAGGTTAGATGTCGACCTCTGGACACAAATGTCCAGAGTTCAAATCCCGTTTCAATCGGTGAGTATTTTAAAAAATTGATCCCTGGTTTCTTTGTGGTTTTACTGTTGCCTGGTTTCTGGGTAGTGAAACCTGATGTCTATCCCCCTTGGTAAATGGTGAAAAACAGTAGGTCCCCAGTGCATTCGCATGTTAAAGAACTCTTTGCAGTTAAAAGTAAAAAATGGCAAAAATGGCTACTGGCCAGGCAGAATTGTTAAGCAAAATCTACAAATGTTGAAGATGGATGTGTCAGGTTGTAAGGTGCAGACATCATGGCTTTGCCGTAAAGTAGCACACAATGCACATACACCCATTTAATTTCTCTCTCTCTGTGATCAGGACCCAATCAGAGTAGGATTCCAGACTCTCACATGAAGTCAGCTGTCAAGTTAAGTGTGTTGATCGCCCCCACAGACAGAACATCACAATTAGAGTCTGCCAAATCCATTCTGATTGAATACCCGTTAAAACGTTGCACTGTGTTCTGCGCCAGTGGCCCAGTGCATCCGATTTCAGCCAGCATCTTATTCAGGTTTGCTTTCCTAAGCCTTTGATTGTCCCCAATCTTCCTGCAAGGCAGCAGATTGTCTTTTCTGTAGGGGGATTCTGCCCTTAGATGGTCGGCCCTCCCAGGTTTACGAGCACCATCTGCCCGAGTCACTAGAGGTGACTAACACAGACATGCACACACAAAGATATGAGATGTGATTAACACAGACATGCATACAGCGATACGAGGCATGACTAACACTGACACACATCAAGATATGAGATATGACTAACACAGACATACACGCAAAGATATGATGACACATGACTAACATATTCATGCACACAAAGATATGAGATATGACTGACATAGATATGCACACACAAAGATATGACACATGACTAACATAGACATGCACACAAAGATATGAGATATAACTGACATAGATGTGCACACACAAAGATATGAGATGTGACTAACATAGCCATGCACACACAAGGATATGAGATGTGACAAACACAGACATGCACACACAAAGAAATGAGATATGACTAACATAGACATGCACACAAAGATATGAGATATGACTAACATAGACGTGCACACACAAAGATATGAGATGTGACTAACATAGCCATGCACACACAAGGATATGAGATGTGACAAACACAGACATGCACACACAAAGATATGAGATATGACTAACATAAACATGCACACAAAGATATGAGATATCACTAACCCAGACATGCACACACAAAGATATGACACATAACTAACACTGATACACACTAAGATATGAGATATGACTAAACACAGACACACACCAAGATATGAGCCATAGCCAGCACACACACAAATACACAAGCTAAGATATGAGCCATAGCTAGCACAGAAACACACCAAGATATGAGACATGGCTAGCACAGAAACACATTAAGATATGAGCCATGGCTTCATGGAAAAACACCAAGATATGAACCATGTCTAGCACAGAAACACATTAAGATATGAGCCATGGCTAGCATGGAAATACACTAAGATATGAACCATGGCCAGCACAGACACACACTAAGATATGAACCCTGGCCAGCACAGACACCCACCAAGATATGAGCCATAGCCAGCACATACACCCACTAAGATATCAGCCATGGTTATCGCAGACACCCATTAAGATATGAGCTACGACTAGCGCGGATATACACTGAGAATTGAGCCATGGCTCAATTCAAGAGAAGCAGAAGAGGAGGTAGAAGAGCAATGATTGCGAAAGGTATCCATGTGCTTGGGTTTGTTGTAGTCGGCAGACTCTTCTTAACGTGGGAATCATCGACATGCGCAGGCCCTGGTTAACTGTTCACAGGTTCCGTTCAAACAGTTGTCCGGAGATTTGAGAGTGCAGTCTGGCCCATAGTACGTTTCCTTGCACGTACAGTCTGCACTTTCCGGGTCACATATGATGTCACAGCCATCAGAACACGTCTGTTCGCACTGTAGCCCAAAATTACCATCGGGACAAGTGTCATTACAGGTATAGCCAGGATGTTTACATTGTAGGCATTTTCTTGATTTTTTCTCACATAAAGGACAGACACTGAGACAAGACCTGGAGCGGTCATGTCCATAGATCCCATGTGAACAGTTGCCATGACACGTACCGATGATGACATTGCAGCCTTTGCTACACCCACTACACACTTCACAAAACGACCCAGAATGCCCATCCAGACACTAGGTGTCTGTAAATGTTTGCACCTCACACACCGACAGTGCACTGTCGGCCTGCGAAATGGTCGGTGAGAACTCAATCTTAATGTGTGCCATTGGCGTTTGTGTGGTGACTACAATAGTGTTCACAGAAACATTAGAGTATGATATAACATTATACTGGAACACTACATCGCCACTGTCAGAGAAAGTTTTAGAGTGACATTCTTTACCCGAATCATAGTGCTAGCTCGATGATAGATTCGAATGGTGTGAATCTTCTGGGGCGTGGCAAAGTTCAGATACCAGTAAATAGGATTGGTACCACTTCTCAATTTTGTGTGTGAGCAGTCATTGTCATACAGATTGGTCTTTGTTTTGCCATTAACTGCAGCCTCTGGTCCACATCTGTCTCCTGTATAACAAGCATTAAATGTGTTGGTCTGGTTTGTGTTCTGTTTGAGAGCCACATTCCGACCCCCGCCAATGTAGATAGAGCAGATTGAGTTATTTGCGGGTCATCATCATTGCACTCCGAACATGTCCATAGGTGCTCAGATCCCCTCCTCAGCAATTCCCTCTGTCCAGCGACTGACGACTCCAGTTCTATGTTGATTGATAAGTCTTCTTACACGGCCACTAAGTGTCTCATTTCTGGCTGTGCCCAACTTAACTCCCATTTCCATCATCCGAAGAAGTGACGTGGATCTGTGTTTGTCGAAGTCCTGTGCTCTTCCCACATCTTGGAGGGCATTGATGATGTCCGCCCGATCCATTGGTTGCCCGTCCTCAACAACAGCACAGCTAGCCAACCTGTCCGCCCTTTCATTTCCCTGTACTCCTGCATGTCCAGGGACATAGACAAAGATGACCTTACATATTTTGGATTTCTGCAACGACTCTACCCATTGCATGAGTACAGAGCCCACCTCCATTTTTTTTATCATGCTCATCGAATCACTCAGTATACATGCGAGGGTGTAGTCTTGTGACTCTAACCATTTGAATGCCTTGGTCACTGCCATCGCCTCAATTGTCATGCTACTCGTGGTCACGACGCATGCACCACTGTCTTCGTAGACTATTCTGTCTGCCGAGCGTGCTGTAAATGCCCATGCACTTCTTTGGTGTCGTCTTACAGATCCGTCTGTATAGATGTCTGCATCTTTCTCATTGGTGATATCGCAGATGAGACCGTTGACCTCAGCATTAACCACGACCGGGTTCTGTTCCCTACTTTTCCTGTCGAGTGTGACAATACACGGGAAAGTCCCCTTGAATGACGTAGGCACCGGTATCCACTCCTCACCAACGCTGATATTGGTAAGCCCACAGACCTGTTTGATGACATCTTTTGCTCGGCCCACCCATGATTTGCCTCTTTTTGGATCAGATATTTGCAACTATCGCCCCTTCTATCCATAACTTGTTGATCAGACCAGCCCCAGAGCAAAAGACATCAATCTCATGCTGACTAACTATAAACCTTGATTCATTGTTACATGAGGCAGAACCATTTAGTTTTACCGTGAAACTGTCCAGATCTGTTAAGTCATTCACATAAATCCTAAACCAGGAGAATGGCAAAGATTGATTAAGAGTTGCCTCAACTGATGTAGAATTTGTGTCCGGATTACATGTGGTGTCGTTGTTATCAAACAGGAAAGTAGGTTCAGATTTTTGGGCGTATTTGTACACGAGATCCAAGTACTGACACTGGGGTCCGAAATATTCGTGCTGACAACTGTCATTGTTTGGGTATGTCCCTGTAGTTTTGTCACAAACTGAGTCATTATAGCAGTGACACTGTAACGTACAATTTGCCCGAAACCAACCGTCTGCACAAGTTAGGTCATTAGCTTCCAAGGCCGCGAACGAAGCCAGCAGAATAAAGACTTGATCTACAGCGATGGTTAACGAACTGTGTACAAACATTTATTATCAAACCCGTGATTACATTTCTAAAAATCCGCCAACTCGCTGTGATAACAGATAGCGTGATGTTCTCTAATAGAATAAGACAAACCGTTGGAGACAAGCAAAGTCAACATTGTTTACATCATGGCTCGAACGCAAACAAGCGTCCATCTTTTTTTGATTTAATTTATGAACACTCAGAGGTAGGAGAGTACATAAACATATAATCTTGTCATGTTCTACATCTTGAATTGACAATGTTATAATGACTAATTTAGAAAAATGTTAGTGACATCTGTTTCAAAATATGGCACCATTTTGGTATCTTGCTTTAAAGATTTGTACGCAAAGTTGTTATAGTTGCTGATCCTGTGTTTAAGGTAAGATGTACAGTGTAAATAGTTATTGTAATCTTCTACTTCAGAGTAAGAAAAGGTATTACAACACACATTTGTACAAATGAGTGATTTTTCCTCTACATTTAGTTTTCTATGGCCAGGAGGATTGAGGGTGAGGTGAGTTATCTGTATGAATCTCACTGTTCACTTTGGGTCATCAAAGATGCTTTCTATATTTTCTTCAGCACTAATTCTAAACTATTGCATCAGTAGTGTACCAGTAGTGCTTAGGCTTGGCAATATAGTGATAGTTAGCTTGAGCATAGATTGATGCTCTCCTGTTAACCTTGCTGAAAAAGGAATGAGTACCCGGCTGAATTGAAGAAAAGTAATGTGTGGAAGATCACTGGCCCTTCACCACAAAATGTCCAATATTAGGAAGAAATAATCATTTTTTGGCCATGTAATGAGAAGAGAACAACTGGAATATATTGTAACAACTCAGAAAATTGAGGGACGAAGAGATAGAGGAAATCAAAGATAAAAAATACCAGACAGCTTAAGAGAATGGCTTGGCAGAAGGTCAACAACAGAAATGATAAATAACTGTCGAGATCGAAAATTGTGGAGAGACATGATCACCTACGCCAGCAGGCCCGGTACTTGATGATGAAGACATTATTATCTATTTTGTGTTACATTGCTTTACATACTATTCTTCTTCTTCTGTGCACACTCAATGACTACTCCTCTACACTGTCTAAAAGGGTATAAACTCTTTCAGTACAGAAGGTTTTTATCAGTTTAGTGGTACAGATTTCAGAGACATGATTTGTCATGGTTTTAAATATTAATCTACATGTTTTTATATTTATCTAACACTTAACATATTATATATGAATTTTTAGATTATTAAACAAGGTATTAGATTTCACCAATACCAAGATGATACAAGACATGAAAATAATATGTTTGATGGCAGTTTACACTAATCAAATTGAGGGTGACGCACTGTGTGGCTAAACTTACATGACTGAAATGGGCATGGGCGCATGGTGCACCAAAATGTACAAAAAGAGTTAAATGAGCAAAGATGTGTTATATTGCTGTTTTATGCAAGCTATAATACTTGACACCTTTTGACCCAATACCACCAACATTATTGTGTCATTTTTGAAGACCGGTTGCCTTCACTATTTGTTCACTACTTGCCTGACCAGACTATTTTATCTGTTTCCATAAGTAAGTCTGATAGGATATTGATCAAATCTGGTTCACTGATCCTGATGCAGACAGTTGGCAATGAGCCACTGACTGCTTCCAGTGCAGATGCTGTTGGGTTTCTTGTGTCCCACCTACATGATTTATTTAAGAACTTCTTTATGCTTATAGGTCATTGTCCAGCTTGTGGGTTTATAAGATAATTTCTGGAGTCCGGGTGTTGGGTTGCTGCTACTTACATTTATGAATGTGAGCATTGAGTTTGATCTGTTTGTTGTTAGGATTATTATTATCACTGCACACTGGGTGAATCCATAGGTGCTTTATCTATCTAATCTTGAATGAATTCTCAATAATCTTGAGAAAATTCAAGGAGAATCCTAATCCATGTGGCTGCGCCCATAAAATCTCGATTACTCTAATAAATGCAGCTAACAATGCATGAAAAGATGATGCACAATCTCTAAAGTGAAAACTGCGATTGACTTGGCAGAGCAGTCCATATTAATGAGTTGTAACATGTCAATACTTGGCGTCAAACAATTCCAACAATTCTGCCAATGATGCTGTTGCATTTTTGTAATGACTAGCCTCCATTAGTTGTCTTTAGGAATGTTCGCAATTTCCGTGATATGCTTGTCAGGAGCTGTCTTCCTGCCTCCCTGCATAGCCATCAGGGCACTATCCGTTGCAATATCAGTCAGTGTAAAACTTGCAACCATGTCCTCCAGACAGATATGGTTCTCATCCCTAATGGTCTTTTGAGATCAGAGAAGGATTCACTTGTACATCATACAACATTATATATGCCATCATATGTAAGCGATATAAGATGATCTACATAGGCGAATCAGGATGCCATCTTGAGACAGATGTTGGGAACATCTGTATGACATCACTTTAGATGTAGGCACTCCAATAGCATCCCACTTCAACTCTAAAGGCCATCAGAGTAAGGCGGATGTCCAAGTTACTGGCCTTTTGTCATGTTCTTTTGACGGCTGCCACTGATTCATGGGAGAGAATCATCTGGTATGAGTTGCCTCACCAAATGGAACATCAATGTATCCCTTTCTCCTAGGTAATCTATTACCCCTTTCTCTTCCCCTACCTCCCCCACCCCCCTTCTTTCACTCCCATCTTCCTTCCACCCCCATCCTTTCTTCCCTCCTCTGCTCCTGTTTCGCCCCTTTCACCCTGACATGATCTCCCCAGGCGATATTCAGGGTCTATATTACATATCTGTAAATACGTTGGCACCCTTCCACAGGAATCATGATCCCTATTTACCAATTTATATTTACTGTTACAGCAGCACTGCTATTGTTTGCCTGTTCTCCGCTTAATTTATTATCGTTGTCAATACATATTCTGCCACATTATCTTCCAGTTCTAGTTTACTCTCCCCTTTCTTTTTTTTCTATATAGCTGCTTCACTACTCCTGTCTGACTCTTCATCACCCTGCCTAATCTCCCTATTTCACCTCATTTATCACCATGCTACCTGAGTAATGTCAGGCTTTGTTTGCTCGTTTTCACTCCATATATACATTTCCCTCTCTCTAGTGATTACCTGTATCACTCTTGACTGCATCTCACACTTCATTCTACCACTTTCTAAATTCGTCTGACTTCTAGTCTAATCACATAACTGATCCCCCCCCCCCCCCCACCATTTTCACCTCCCCTGCTTCATCCCAATTGACTTACAGTCATCTGATCGCTGTGAGCTTTGGATCTTGCCGCAGTTAAGTCTCGCTGTCACAGTTTATATATTTTAGCTTACTAATTTTCATACTTTATTTATTTTTATCCTCCGTTATGTAGCACATCTCTCTTTCATTTCATATCCCTCTTTTTTTTTTATTTCTCCTTGATTTACCTGTTTACCAGTCATCTTAGCTGTAGTAGAGTTTATCTCTATTTCGTTGTATGTTTGTGTTCTCATTTTCTGAGGAAGGCTACCATAGGCCAAAACATCAGTATTTTGTTGTGTTCCTTTTTTGTAAAGCTGTCCCCATACCTTGTAGGAGTGTACGTTACACCCCACTACTTGCTCCTGCTACCAGCTTTACCACAGCACTGCAATTATTTGTCTGTTCCCTGTTGTAATGTTTCATTGATGTTGTCTGTCCATCTTACTCTGGGTCTGCTTCTTGCTCTTCTTCCATCTCTTTTGTATCTCGTTTGGAGACCTGACTTGTTGTGAACTGATCAGTATTTGCCAATTGCCATTGTTGTAGTAATCTTATTATTTTAAATTGCATAGCATTGATGGGAAAAATTTAACAGAAAAACTCCCCTATCAGCTTGCTGGGCCCGTCACAGGATCATCCTTACTCTATACATAAAATTGATGGGGTATACTCCTGTCAGAATTACATTTGTATGTTTACCTAGTTACAAGTTACAGACGTGCTGTGGTGAATGCAATATTCAGTGGGAGAGTCTGGCTAAAGACAGAGATTCTTTCAGATATGATATGGTGAATGCAACATTCAGTGGGAGAGTCTGGCTAAAGACAGAGATTCTTTCAGACGTGCTGTGGTGGATGCAATATTCAGTGGGAGAATCTGGCTAAAGACAGAGATTCTTTGATAGGCTGTGGTGAATGCAATGTTCAGTGGGAGATCTGGCTAAAGACAGAGATTCTTTCAGACTCGCTGTGGTGAATGCAATATTCAGTGGGAGAGTCTGGCTAAAGACAGAGATTCTTTGATAGGCTGTGGTGAATGCAATGTTCAGTGGGAGATCTGGCTAAAGACAGAGATTCTTTCAGACATGCTGTGGTGAATGCAATATTCAGTGGGAGATCTGGCTAGAGACAGAGATTCTTTCAGATGGGCTGTGGTGAATGCAGTGTTCTGTGGGAGATCTGGCTAGAGACAGAGATTCTTTCAGACATGCTATGGTGAATGCAATATTCAGTGGGAGATCTGGCTAGAGACAGAGATTCTTTCAGACATGCTATGGTGAATGCAATATTCAGTGGGAGATCTGGCTAGAGACAGAGATTCTTTCAGATGGGCTGTGGTGAATGCAATATTCAGTGGGAGATCTGGCTAGAGACAGAGATTCTTTCAGATGGGCTGTGGTGAATGCAATATTCAGTGGGAGATCTGGCTAGAGACAGAGATTCTTTCAGATGTGCTGTGGTGAATGCAATATTCAGTGGGAGATCTGGCTAGAGACAGAGATTCTTTCAGACATGCTATGGTGAATGCAATATTCAGTGGGAGATCTGGCTAGAGACAGAGATTCTTTCAGATGGGCTGTGGTGAATGCAATATTCAGTGGGAGATCTGGCTAGAGACAGAGATTCTTTCAGATGGGCTGTGGTGAATGCAATGTTCTACAAAGGACATGTGACTTGATGATGATGTTCCATTGATCAGGCCCTGAAAGAAGAAGCACCATCCTAACAAATCTTTTCTAGAAGATTTCTTTATGTTCAATTTTCCTTCTCTTAGGTGGAATGGCTGTCAGGGCTAAGCATGCTCCTCCTGAATGGATGAATTTTGGTTTGCTTTTTCTCCTCTATCTTTGTTTTACCAGAGTGTACTCCCTGATTGTGTCTTTGGTGTGAATTTTGTGACTTGAGCTATTATAATGTAGCCAATGAACCTGTTCTTGTACACAGGATCACCACCTTAGTGTTACATTACAACAAATTTGATGCTAAAAATGGGAAAATAGTTGCCACTCTAGAGTGTGTTTTGAATGTGTTTTGCTCAATTGGTTGTTTATATTTTGAATGTGTTTTGCTCAATTGGTTGTTTATATTTTGAATGTGTTTTGCTCAATTGGTTGTTTATATTTTGAATGTGTTTTGCTCAGTTGATTGTTTATATTTTGAATGTGTTTTGCTCAATTGATTGTTTATATTTTGAATGTGTTTTGCTCAATTGGTTGTTTATATTTTGAATGTGTTTTGCACAATTGATTGTTTATATTTTGAATGTGTTTTACTCAATTGGTTGTTTATATTTTGAATGTGTTTTGCTCAATTGGTTGTTTATATTTTGAATGTGTTTTGCTCAATTGGTTGTTTATATTTTGAATGTGTTTTGTTCAATTGGTTGTTTATATTTTGACTGTGATTTGCTCAACTGGTTGTTTATATTATGAATGTGTTTTGCTCAATTGGTTGTTTATATTATGAATGTGTTTTGCTCAATTGATTGTTTTTGTTTTGAATTTGTCAGAGTATGAAAAATGGTGCTCTGGTCATTCCTTTTTCAGGAAGTTGTTTTTCTATTTTTATGGCTATAGATTAGGGTTATAGATTAGGGCTATAGATTAGGCATTTGTTGGTAAATCTCTCCCCCAGTATTTCTCATGGCTCCTTTGTTCAGCAAAATTTTTGTTGTTGTTGTTCCGATGTCTGCTTAGTGTTCAGCATTGTTGTTGGTGTGCATTGTTGTTCTTATCTTGATCCTTTCTTTTGCTGGTTTGTTTATCTGCCCTTTTCATTGCCGGTGGTATTTAAGTGGCCAGGGTTTTAATGCATACCCAGGCTAAATTAATAGTATGAATGGTACACAATAGGGTTGTGTAATTCAATGTTAGAAATGTACAAGGCTTCTTTCACTACATAATTATTAGCTTTCTTAAATGTGTCTGGTAATGTTAACATTAAAATAATCACAATGAAATGAAGTGTGCTAGACTCTTGACAGGAAACAGTCTTACCTGGGAAAAAAGATCAAAAGTGAAGAATTTAGAAACAAAAAATATTAATGCCTACGACTGAATACATAAATAAATAAACAAACACATAAAATGGTTTGACCTCGCCATCAGACAGAGAGAACAAAATTCGACTTAAGTCATCATCAACCATTAAGAGAATACCAGATTCAAGGGTCGACCACAAAAAAAGATGAATTTATGGAATGATAGAGACACTAATAGACATAATAGCAGGAGAGGCCAATAGAAGACCAAACGAATGCAAATTATATTGTATATGGCCTTTGGCGTCTTGACAGACGTTTGGTAGTAAGCAATCATGATAAGTCAGTAGTTTGGTAAAATAATAGTGTCATATGAGGAGGCGAAGGCGCGCCTCACAGCACCACAGCTGGAAGTTGTCAGCGACCCGCAGCTGATGGCTTGCGCCAGGATCGGTGAACCAGACCCTTCTCCACCTCTCCGTGGTGCCTCTAGTAACAGACTAACCTGTCTAGTCTGGCCAAGCGATTAGGGATCGAAGAGGGAAGACAACCCGGTACACAAAAATGTCATGCTGAAGTCGGAGGTGTTGGGCGGAAAGGCGCAAATATCACAGTTATACTGTAAACCACAACACAACGCAGACACGCCCACTTAGCGTCCTTTTAAGGCGGATGATGAAGAGGTACACTCCTTTAGTCATCGGGCGAACGCAAGCAAGCAGTGTCATATGCTGCTTTGCTGCACAGCTTCCCTCGTGACTGAATCTGCCAATATGGGTTAGACTCTCTCAACACTGACAGGCAAATGAGAAAGGAAAAAAAAAGGAGTGTTCATGTTATTCTGTACAATTATATTTTTGTTGCTTCACGCTTTTCACGTTTCTTCATTCGTTGTCCTTACCCCATATATTCTTGTGTTGTCAGCATTCTGAATTTGCTTGATATATGTAAATTTGTATTCCTTACAACATTGAAGAGCCGAGAACTCATTCTCACTTCTATAGGAAGGTCATGACAAATAGATAAACAGATCAGATAAATGCGTGCAATCGCAGGGCATTCAAACCAAAAAATATTGGTACGTCTGGGGTCTACCTGTCACCCTTCACTGGCAGTCAATGATTAGAGGTGGAGAAATGAGCCTCGTACCCAAGTTTGATCTGGGCTTAGTGTTGAAAGAAAGGATTACTGCGTAATTTGAATGGGCAGAATTTTATGTAAAGATTATGTGGAGGTGTTATGTACTGAATGGGCGCAGTGTGTATTGGGTATATGTTGATAGGCGGAACATATGTGTTGGGAATATTTGTATGTGGGATATATCAATATGTGTGTATGTATTTGTGTTTTTAAAATGTAGAAAATGTATGTTTATTGTTTGTGTTTACTTATGATGTTTTGGTAATGTGGAGAAATAACATGAGGTTAGTGGGCAACGCTATATAGATTGTGTGTGTGTGTGTGTGATTTCTTGGACGACATGATATAATAAGGGACGTCCAATTCAATATGTTTGAATATTGCATAACACTGCAAGTGATTTGATTTTTGTGTAAATGAAATCTTGATCCCAGTACTTGTATATCCTACTTCAGCTCATATCACTGCTTGACAGCGCCTTCTCATCGAACCCAGGAGTACTTTGGATCAAATTTAGAACACGTTGTTTCATTTTTTGTTTTTGCGAAAAGTATGATACGTGGGGGTAGGGGGCGTTGGTTTTGTCTTCTTCTCAACCAACACCCCCAGTTCGTCCCAAACATGCTCGATGAGAGAAGGGTACATGGACACAGTAGGCCATGGTAAGACATGCATCTGTTGCTGCTGAAAGTGGCCATGACCACACATGCCATATGTGGACGAGCATTGTTTTGCAGTAATATCATGCGGGTCCGCTTGTAGTGAGGAAAGATCTAAGTATGGTGTGACGATTTCAACTCTCTATATGTGTGTATTAAAAAGTCTTGTGGTCGGCCACTTCTAGGGCGTTCATCAGTTGATTTAGTTTGGTGGTAACGAACCTGCTTTTGATTCAATCTTTACATTGTAAAGAAAAAAGTAACGGATGTCTCTTTTGGAATCTGGGTAATCTCTATTTCAACGACTATGGACGTGTGATTATATCTCTCACTATGGACACGGGATTATATCTCTCACTATGGACGTGTGATTATATCTCTTACTATGGACGTGTGATTATATCTCTCACTAAGGACGAGTGATTTTATCTCTTACTATGGACGTGTGATTATATCTCTTACTATGGACGTGTGATTATCTCTTACAATGGACGTGTGATTATATCTCTTGCTATGGACGTGTGATTATCTCTTACAATGGACGTGTGATTATATCTCTTGCTATGGACGTGTGGTTATACACACTTACCTTATATTTGTCTGTGGTAAATGATCCACTACGGCACTTTTCATGCGAGTTATTTTGCCCCAAGATTGTACACCCATAAACAGTGTGAAACGCTTGTAATTACACCGGTAAGTTTACACCACCCGCACTGAAATGCGCACCAAGTTTTATTTGTTATCGTCCACGAAATCACGCGCAGGGACATACATACTGTTGTATACTAAATTTGTTTCTGTGAGTATATATAAGCATTGTGTGTCGAAAAAAATGTGAATGTGGGAAATATATATTTATGTTGTGCTTAATATATATATATATATATGTGTGTGTGTGTGTGTGTGTGCGCGCGTGTGCGTGCGTGTGTGCGTGTTATGGAACAATTATGTGTATGCTGTGTAGGGAAATCAGGTATTATGTTGTTTAGGAAATACAGGTATGTGTGTTGTGAGTAGCAGATATATGTAATTGTAGATTTTGTTTATTGACAATAACTGTATATGTTGTGAACATTCTTCTTGTTCGTTCCCCTTTTATTGCGTTAAGATGTTCCACCATATTTTCCACATTGCGACTATTGCATCCATCTTCAGCACATTTGTCCGGGACTGCTTCTCTTTAGGATTTAGCTTTTCTTAGCCCTCCTGCAAGACAGCAGTTGTTTGTGGAGTTGTTTCTCAAAAGGAAGCAGTCCCATCAGACTAAGGAGCCTTTCCTGTTCTCATTTGTGTCAAGTATTGCATCTTCAGATAGATAGCTCTATAATGACTGAAGTAGCAAAACGGATGTGTTAGGATTATGTTATTTATATACATAATATGTAAAATAATATATCTAGAACCATCTTCACTGTATTTATCACTTTTTTTTTTTAGATCTGCCAATAGATTGAGGTTTTTTTTATAATGGGGGGGGGGGGGTGGGAAGAAGGGGTTGTCGACCTGGAATAAAGGCTGTATGTTTACTTGTGCAGTCGCCACACTTTTTTAAAATTATTTTATTAAATAAAAAAATTGTCAGCTCTGATTAATTAAAAAAAAAAATGACCTTACAATGATTTGAACAGGCGCCATCTTTACCTGGAGATAGACAGGGCTTTAACCTTTACGGACATTCCCTGTCCCGTATATGTGTAAAAGATTCCCTGTCCCGTATATGTGTACAAGATTCCCTGTCTTCGATATGTGTAAAAGATTCACTGTCTTGTATATGTGTACAAGGTTCCCTGTCTTGTATGTGTGTACAAGATTCCCTGTCTTGCATATGTGTACAAGGTTCCCTGTCTTGTATATGTGTAAAAGATTCCCTGTCCCGTATATGTGTACAAGATTCCCTGTCTTCGATATGTGTAAAAGATTCCCTGTCTTGTATATGTGTACAAGGTTCCCTGTCTTGTATATGTGTACAAGATTCCCTGTCCTGAAGATGTGTAAAAGATTGTAAACAAATTTATGTAAGATTCGTTGAAATATGTTTGTGTGTTGTTATTTAAGTTCGGGCGTGTGTGTATGTTTGTTGCGCTTGCGTTTGTATGCATGTGTGTGTTACATCCATCACCGTGTTGTCCGTCCTTTGCAGAACTTTGCACTTACCACCGCCCTATCTGAAAGAATCTCTGTGTCTCTAGACAGATCTATCAGAGAACATTGCATTTACCACAACCCTGCCTGAAAGAATCTGTCTGTAGCCAGATCTCTCACTTCTTCTGTTGTCGTGTTCAATGTCTCTTTGAAGTCTTGCAACCAACTTATTCTTGGTCCTGCCCCAGCATCAGGGTGGGTGTCACATTCATGTATTGTATATCGTATACATTTAGAACGGTGGCAGCTCACAGGTTTGTGAACGGGACTACAAAGTCAGGTTCCATCCTGATCGATGGCTCCCAGTTTCACCCAGCCTTAAATGGGTACCATATTTTTCTGGTAAAGTAAAGCGACAGAGGCGTAATACCGACCACATTACCCCAAATATCATTGCCTAAGGTCTGTACAAATTATGGTCACTAACACCAAATGCCCTATTATGCTACATAGCGGGACGGGGCTTTTTATTTAATTTATTTCGTTCAAATTGGAAGCCAGATATATTTATAACATAGTAGTGTCGGATATAAATGTTTATGTGTGTGTGTGTGTGTTTACACATATGTGTGTGTGTGGAACATGTAACGAATGTGCGCAGTTGTTTAGAATAGTTTTGTTAGTGCTATTGTAGAGGCGGATGGAAACCGGGAAAATCTTACTGCAGATCGTAGCACACGGAGAACAAAAATAAAAAAAAATGGTAACAGCAACTTTGCTGATATCAAATTCAGAAAACAAAAGGCGCAGGAGAAAGGAGACCAGGTCAGGCACCACGACTACATCTTGCTCGTTCTGCTGATGGAAACGTCTGTCCAATAGTGGCAAATTTAGTCACGAGAGAAGCTGTTCAGGAAAGCAGCATTTAGCATAAGACACAAACATTTTTTTTACCAAACTACTGACTTAATCATGGTTGCTTGCTTCCAACCGTTTGTCAAGACACCGAAGGTCATATTAGAGGCAGATGGATAACGTTTATAGTAAACGGTATGGAAAACAAACTTAATGTGACTAGTTAGTCTTAACAGTAAATACGAAAGTTATGGTAAACATCTCTCCAAGAAATAGTTCTCCAAAACAGCATCACCATGTGCCATTCATCCCATACAGGGTTCACAAAACAGCATCACCATGTGCCATTCATCCCATAAAGGGTTCACAAAACAGCATCACCATGTGCCATTCATCCCATACAGGGTTCACAAAACAGAAACAATTCTAATCTATCTGGGACTTTGCTTTAGCAGTTCGTGTAGAATTTTTTTTTTACCGTTTTCGAAAGCCATGATTGACAATTCGTTTGTTTTTGGTTCTGCCTAGTGTTCTTGGGTGTTCCCAATGTTGAAACACGATCAAAACGGATGAAAAACACAGCTCACTATGTGTACATAGCACTTAACTCAGTAGCTCCTGCAGCAAGCCGGACTTGGAATATGAGGAAACTGCAACAAGGAATATTTTTCAGACACAGCCTTTAACGGTTCCTGCCACATATCCGCCATATTGACTAGTATTTATTAGCAGACTGAACGGGCCACAACAGACTTACGTACGTGTCGTTTTGTTTACTCACTAAGGATAGAAGTCTCTGATTAATGTAACTGTGCAACATGCAATATGACCAATGAACATCTGCTAAATTCTTTCCTAGCATATGATGAACAGAGGCCCCATCAAGGCCAGCTCCTTGTCGTGGGGATGGGGCTTAACAGTCACGAGGGACTGAAACCCAAAACTGGCCAGGCCTTTCTACAACTGAACAAGACCACAGTCTGCTCTAGGAAGTTTAAGTGCTGAAGTCGGAGGCAACCAGCCAAAAGGCGCACTACAACAATCAGGATGCCGCAACATAAAATGTTGGATATTATACTATAGAAAGACAACATTAAAAATGTTGGAGATTATGTTATGAAAAAACAACATAAAAATGTTGGAGATTATGTTATAGAAAGACAACATAAAAATGTTGGAGTAATGGTTAATGGCCAAGCAGAGTAAAAATATTGAAGATATAGCCAGGCCGTATAAAAATGTTCAAGATATTGCCCCGTACAACGGACAACATAACACAAATGGAGATATAGTTATAGCCGGACAGCATAATAATGTTGAAAAAGAAGTTATGGCCGGACAACATAGTAATGTTGGAGATGGAGTTATGACCGGCTAACTAAAAATGTTGGAGATATAGCCGAACAGCGTAAAAATATTGGAAATATAGTTATAACCAGACAACATAATAATTTTTTGAGATGTACTTATGGTCGGACAAAATAAAAATGTTGGAGATATAGTTACAGTCAAAATTATATCCTGACAACATACATGTTTTTTTTTTTTAGATGGAATTGTACTCAGTCAGCAGAGAAAATATTGGAAGAAATGGAAATGTTGATGCACAATATATAAATGTTGTATATAGAAATAAAGCCAAACAGTACGAAAAATGTATTTGGAAATGCAGTCATTCAGGAGAAAATGTTGTATGTAGCCAAACTTTAGAAAAATGTATATGGGAAATGCAGCCAAAAAATAGAAAACATTGTATATGGAAATGTAGCTAAACATTAGAAAAATGTTGTAGATGGAAATGTAGCTAAACATTAGAAAAATGTATATGAAAATGCAACCAAACAGTAGCAAATATTGTACATGGAAATGTAGCTAAACATTAGAAAAATGTTGTAGATGGAAATGTAGCCAAACAGCAGAAAAGTGTTGGAGGTAATGGAAGTATATCTGGACAGCAGAAAAATTTCAAGGGTAGGGAGACCGTGTTTGGAAGCAACTTTGGCAAGGTTATCTATAAGCACGAGCCAGGAATGTACAGCTTCCATTTGAGGGGACGGCGTACTCGCGTTTGCTGATGTAGAGATAAGATGAGCTTAGCAGATATCTTGGACACGCAAGGTCACTCGGTGCCCGCCTGGTGGCTGATACCGATTGTTTAAACAGCCGACCAGTGTTAAATCAGTGGTCTTCATTCTTAGTATTCTATGGTTCGGAGAGCCCCGGCTATATAACTAGATGTTATCGTAATGATTTATGCTACCTGTTCGGAGAATTGACTTCCTGCTATATTGTTAACTTTTTTTTGTGTGTGCGTATTGCAAGCTTACACGTCTAATGAAGTCCCTAGAGACCAAGAAATGAATTTTACGGGTTTTTCCGTTTTTCCTGTCATCAGCGTGCACAGGGGGGTCCCTCGCCGCACAGGCAGATAACTTCGTCTTCGGGGGTACTCATAATTTTTTCCCGTCGATGAGAAATTGACATTTCAAGATGGGCCTCGCTGCTAAGACCAGGGATTGGTTGCCGTAGAGAGTAAAAAGTAAAGTACCCCCCGTCACGCCAAGTGGCGTATAGGGAAATATGGTGTTAGTGACCGTATATTTTACAGACCTTCAGCACATGATTTTTGGGGTAATGTGGTCGGTATTACGCCCGTGCTGCTTTACTTTCCCAGAAAAAATCCGGTACCCATTTAAGGCTGGGTGAACCCGGAGCCGTCGGTTGGGATCGAACCCTACCCCTTGTCCGTAGTAGTCCAGTTCACTAACCACTGAGCTATCGCGGCTCCCACTAATTTTTAGGGAATTAGTAAAACCCAGGTGTCCTCGCCAGGATACGAACCCCGGCTGTTGCCGTGGTAAGCCAACCGCCTATCGATTGCGCTAACCGGACACCCTTGCCGTAGAGAGTAATCACAAATAAAAATCCCATCTGGTGCAGCCGGGATTTGAACTCACAAGCTCTCTGTCTCGAGACCGGCATCATGCCTCGAGACCAACCAGTCCCCAACTGCTCTATATGAAACCGGGTTAAAAAATGGTCTATTGCAACATTGTCTACATCTTTTACTTTTCTCTTACGCACCACCCGAACCCACATTTATAAGGTTTGTACCATTCATATTACCACATTTTTGTAGTATAGTGCAATTTCTAACATTTTCAGTTTTTACTCGTGACTTTGAGCAATATTCGATATTTGGATATATATATATATATATATATATATATATATATATATATATATATATATGCGTGTATATATGTGGTAATTTCATAGTTTAAGCATATAAATTATTTAAGAGAAACGAGTGATCTCCCCTTAGTGTCGTCGCAACAAAACTACAGTGGTTTTCAAAAACAAACATTTATTTTAGGGTTTTGGTTGACGGTTAGGACTTTTATTTACCCTCGAGTTGTTTCTCTTTTCTCCACAATAATGACAGAGTAGAAAACCACCGAATAAAACACAATGTAACTTAAAGGGACGTTACTCTTCTAAAAATAATTTGTGTACTTAAACTAGGAATATATATATTCCTAGCTGGGTGAACCTAGAAGCCGTCGATCATGATCGAACCTGACCTTTTGTCTCCTTAGTAGTCTATTTCACTAACCACTGAGCTTTAGCGGCTCCCTAATCATTCAAATATACAAAATATTAAATACTATTCAGGGCCGTGAGTATAGCTGCAGGGAACATATCAAATAAACATAATGGCATGGAGCAGCTAAACTAATAGAAAGACAAGACAAACAATGACATATCGGCAAAAGCCTTCATTATCATCATGTGCCATAACGGTTGGCGTAGGCGATCATGTCTTCCTATAATCTTCTATCAATCGTGCATCATATCAATTCTGTTGTTGGCTGTTTTCCATGCCAATACACCGAGATATCTAGTATTTTCTCCCATTGTCGTCCGCGATCTCTCTTTCCCTGTATTTTGCCTGTTGTTATCAGGTAATTTCAACTTTTCTCACGATGTGCCAGAAAAATGTTGATTGTTTCTTTCTGATGTTTCTCATGAGCCCGTTTTTGTGTTGGTCTCTTTGAGAATTTCCTCGTTGGTCTTTTAGCTGTTTAGGGAACTTTCAACATTCTTCTGAGAAATCCCATCTCTCTAGCCTCGAATCGTTTTTTCATTTGTTTGTTTACTGTCTATGATTCGCTTCCATCTGGAAAAGCCTTCATCTGGTATATAAACAAAAAAAACCATACTACGCAAATTAAACAAATAAATGCAAGCCAGACAACACAACACAGATTTATAAAATGGCAAATACTGAAATATGGCGCTCTTCATTTGCTCGAGAAGCATATTAAACATCAGACGGGGTAGTAAGCGAAGATAATCAACAAAAGGATAAATAAAGCAGGAATAGCTTTTGCCAATCTAAACAACATTTGGAGATCCACCCAGAACAACATAAAAACTGACACAAGAAGATTTGAACGCTGCGTACTTTCTCTGTTTTTTTTTTTCCTGAGATCTGCAATGCTGGGAAATAACAGAAAAGGAAATGTCAAAACTCTGATAATTCCGTGCAGTCTGCCTGATGACAATTCTCAGAATGTTTTAGCCAAACACTTCCTCCTCGTCACATGGTTCATCTCTTTAGTGGGCGTAGATGCGTTGTGTTGCTAGTTTACGGCAAAGTCGGTATATCTGCGCCTTTCAGTCCCACAAATCCGTCTTCGGCATGGTTGGATTTGCTTAACAACTTTTGCCCGGCCAGAGACCATTATCTATCTATCTATTGTCCTTTCGAGCCGAAGATGGCACATAGGGCAGAACCACAATCTTAAAGACAGAAACCTTGCGTGCCAAAGTGGCACATATTGCAGAGATCACTGCTCTAAAATATATGGCTCTGTTTCCATAACAATACTTTTTACAATGACAGCTTGTCAAGCCATCGATCAATCTCCTTAGTCGCCTCTTACAACATGCCTGGAAGGTCACAGTGTCACTAATCTTTACCTCCCTCATAATGAGGCCCCGGTAACACACGGGCGAGACCATTATGGCCTTCTGTTTTGATTTTTAACTGCCAAGGATTACTTAACGTGCATAAGGGTGCACATGACTTCCTACGCCGTTATCCGAGAGGACTAGGCATTGGATCTTGCTACATAGAGACCTGGGAATAGGTAAAGCCACGAAGAAGAAGCGAATTTTAAATAAACAAATTCCTATCGCCTCTGACGGGATTCGCACCAGGGACCTTCTTGTCTAGATGCCGGTGTCTTACTTCTAGACCACCCATTCTCTCTTCCCCCCCCCCCCAATCTCAAATGGCCAAAGTCAGTAAATGGATCATTACTGACAATTAAAAGGAAATAGAATGATAGCAGGTGGAGGTTGTAGCTGGACTGGGGTTGTAATCAGAGGAGATGGAGAAACAAACCACAAAGTAGGCTACATTGTGGACCAGGGGTAAGTGATAACAGCTTCACGATGATGATCCGACGAGTTGTCGTTCTTCTCTTCTGTTGTGATCATTTAGCGTTTTCTTCACTCCTCTTGCTTTATCTTTCTCTTCTGTTGTGCTTTTTTTTAGCGGTACTCTTCTAAAATTTTGCCGCCTTCTTCGTTGCGCTTTTTTATCGTTATTCTTCTCTCCTCTTGTCTTCTTCTTCTCTTCTGCTGCGCTCTATTAGCGTCATTATTCTCACCTCATGATTCTTGTTTTCTTCTGTTGCGTTATTTTAGCGTTATTCTTCTCTCCTCTTGTCTTCTTCTTCTCTTCTATTTTGCTCTTTTATTAGATTTATTCTTATTTATTTTTGCCTTCTTGCTCTCTAAGGTTAGAGCTTCTTTAGCTTTTTTTCTCTTCTCTTGCCTTGTTTTCTTCTATCAGCACTCTTCTTCTCTTCCTTTGCCTTAATATTCCGCCTTTTGCACATTTCTTTTCTTCTTTTGCATTTTTATCTCTTTGGTATTTTTTTTTTTTTACCTTTTGCTAATCTACTCTTCTACTATTCTTTTCCTTTTCCGCTGCTACTTAATGTTTGTATATCGTCCTACGTGATTACACTAGTATATATTTTTATGTTGTTGTTTGTTGTTCCAGCTGAAAACCTACTTGGCCGAAACGTCGACTTTTGTTTTGTTAATTACCACGTAACGCTGTTACCATACCACTTTCTTTTCTTCTCCTTTTTTTTAAATTGTCATTATTCTTTTCCTTTTCATTGGTCACATAACCTCCATGCAGTCAATGGGCTGCGCACCTTGTGAAGTCTTGTAGGGTAGTAACAGAGTTCCCCCACTCCGCGTTGTACGATATTATCTATGTCTTTCCACTATCCCCCCCCCCCCCCCCGTGAGCGTGTCGTTGTCACAAGGTGAGAACCACTGCGGTGATTTATGTCACCAATGTTCCAGTATGGAGTGAATAGAATTATCAGGGGAAAGTACTCCTTTAAGCTTAGACTGGAAGAGACTCGGGGTTACGGGGAGGAGGTTTTTTTTGGATTAGCATGTCAAGGTCAACTGAAATGTTCATAAAACTTGTCAGAACAGATATATCAAGTGTATAAGATGAGGATTGCACATGGCTAGTTATTTTATAACGATGTTTCTGCTTATTGAGGATGTGTATGTTTATGTTTAGAGGATAAGGAATACGGGACACCGGATCATCACAGGAAGAATAGAGGCAAAGAGACGTAGACCCAGAGAGGAGTTGGTATTTTCTTTGTTATACAAACAAAAGGTTGTTTTGCTTTGCGGAAAAGACAGGATTAAGCAAACAAAGATATCGACACTGAGAGGTCTTCATCAGGGAACGAATGGTATCAACATCAGCTTCACCACAGCCACGTTTGGTTTTTAATGTGGTTTCCACTATTATGTTTGTTGAATCCCTTCAGACGATTAGTTCCTTTAATGTTTACACATCGATGTTGGCAAGAGCTTGTCATCGATTAGACCGTTACCTGGAGCACCTTTTCAGCCTGTTCGATTCTTTGATTGAAGTGATGAACCTTTCAGTCAGCCCGCTCTTTCAATAGTCACTTATGGGGTCACCACTTAGCATGGCGCAGTTTGATGAAGTATTCTCTTCTTTGTCTGACTTTAAAAGGGCGATAATAGACGTAAAATGCGTTGTGTAGCTGTTTACAGTCAGCTTTATTATTTACGCATTTCGACCAGAAACATCCGAGTTGTTATACTTGGTAGTTATTTAGGTACCCTCTTTGATCCCGACTATCTTGTAGTTTTTGTTGTTGTTGGGGGGGGGGGGAGATCCTGACTGGTTGATGAAATATGATCTTTACAAGATCACGTGGTTTATTGTTTCTGACGGCGTGAGTCATATATGGGATTAATTACTTTATTGCGATGAATTATCTTCTTCTGCCTCTTAATCCTCCGAACTCTGAACCGAGGAGCATAGGGCACACAAAAGAGATCTCCTCCCAATACGGTCTGGTGCAAGCATGGATAACTCTCGCCTGGACTTGCCAGCCTCTATCATTTCATCATGTCTGGTTCGTCGCCATGTCCTCAATGGTCTTCTTCTTCTTCGTTTGCCAGGTGGTGTCCATGTTAATGCTAGTTGCGGATGCCTGGTTCGTTTCCATTCGTAGAACGTGGCTTAGGCATGTCCAACGTCTTTTTTATTCACTAGCTGATTGAATTTAAATATTTGGGAACTTTGTTAACCTCAGACGGAAGATGTACACAAGAGGTGAATTGCAGAATGGCTCAGACAAAAGCAGCTTCTCAAAAAATGAGGAACATACTATGCAATCCATTTTTATCAATAGAAACAAGAAAAAGAGTTCTTAAATGTTATGTAGAGCCAGTCTTAACATATGGATGTGAATCGTGGACTATAGGACAACAGACAAGAAAATTACTGGAGTCTGTTGAAATGTGGTTTTACAGAAGAATGTTGAGAATACCATGGACAGCTAAGAAGAGTAATGAAAATGTTCTGAAAGGAGGTCAAAGCAAAAAGAGAACTGATTTCCAATATTAGGAAGAAACAATCATTTGTGGCCATGTAATGAGACGCGAACAACTGGAATATATTGTCACAACTGGAAAAATTGAGGGACGAAGAGATAGAGGGAAACAAAGAGAAACAAATAACAGACAGCATAAGAGAATAATGGCTTGGCAGAAGGTCAACAACAGAAATGATAAATAACTGTCGAGATCGAAAGTTGTGGAGAGACATGATCACCTACGACAGCAGGCCCGGTACTTGATGATGAATTGATTGATGTTGTTAATGCCTGATCTCCTGACGACTTCTTTGTGATGTGTTGAACCCAACGGATGTTTATAATTTTCTTAAGATAGCGACCTTGGAATCCTCTAAGTCGGTTTTCTATCTTATAGTTTGGGATGAAGTATCAGTATTACAGTATAAACTCTGCACAACCAAATTAATATTATTAAGGCTGTCAGGCTGAAAGGAATTACCCAAAGTTTGAAGTCAGCTTTGCGAGGTGGGTCGGTTGTGGGTAAAATAACGTCAGCCGTCTATAGTTACTACAGGCCTTATTTAAACCACAAATTTATATGACAGCCTAATAAAAGTACAGTAAAGTCTCGATTATCCGGAATGCTCGGGGAAGAACCCATTCTGGATAATTGAATTTTTCTGGATAATCGAGAGTAAGAAAACCAAACTCAAAATTTATGAAAAAACATGATTGAAAAATTGCAATGCTCAGAAATATTTAAATTCGTGTGACATTCACTAGCTTTCTCTATCAACATGGGTCCTGATATTGGCATTCCTTTTCTTCTACTTTCTAAAAACCACACATAAAGGACGTCGTCGAGTTTTTCAAATTTTGGCCGTTTCATACTTCGTCTCTGGTGTATATTGTTGCTGCTTTCAGACTCCGACGCAAACTTAAACAACTCATCTTTTTGATTTCGTATGTCATATAATGTTGAAGAGGCTATGCCAAATTCAGTCATCAAAACGTTGCGATTAACGCCTTTTTCAAGTCTACTAGCGATTTCAATCTTCTGGTTCAGTGTCAATACAGTTCGCTTGCGTTTACCTTTGCGGGAAATTGAGGTGTGGTTTGCACTCGCAGAGGCCATTATTTAACACAAAAATGTATTCCGTTAAAAAGTATGCACACATGCGTTTATAGCATATCATGTATAATTTATACTGATGGAACGAATTTCAGCTTGCACAAATGTCTGAGACAAACTAACGTCAAACTCTGTATCTTACTCTTTTTGAATTTCCAGTCGGTAATTTTTGAACCCCTCCCCCTTTCTTCTCACCATCTCTATGTCACTGCACGCCGGCTGCTCAACCTTTGATTTATAATCATCAAAGTTATGGGCTCTTCAATTTTCACAAACAATACGTCTGCTTCTAATGTTCGGTCAGACTGTCAAACGCCATATTTTTGACAAATTCATGACCAACTTTAGATCTAAAGCAGGCTATGAGAAAATTAAGCAAATTTGTAAAATCATGTAGATAAGTGTTTTTGGCACGACTAAGATTTCCCGACAAAAACATTTAGTCGGGGGAAAAAGTGAAGATATAGACTGTCTGTCGCTTTTACTTGGAATATTTGGAGACACAATGTCTGGATTGAATAAAATATGTTCGCTCCTATTTGAAGTATATTACTGTAAATACACTTTTGTAAACGCAATATTGTGTAATGATAGAGCCTGTAGAAGTAAGCGCAGCGCACAAACCGTGTTGTAGCGTTTTCGATTTCCGGATAAAGGCATTTAATTTAACTGAACAAAACATGATTCAAGCTTTCTCCCTATAATAATAATAAAAAAAAAAAGTCCGTTAAATTGAGAATTCCGGATTATTGAGTACCGCATAATCGAGACTTTACTGTAATATTGGAATGGAAAATACAATGTAAAAGAGACAGAGGCAGACCAAGACTAACATGGACGAGTAACATCAAAAGATGGACAAGTCATCTATGATAATCTGCACCATCAAAGCAAGAGACAGAGTGGAATGACGCTCCATGGTAGGCAACCTTCGATGCGGAGACGACACTCAATGATGATGATATGACGCAAACCCACTGGTGCTGATTTCAACCACAGCGAACTATATAGATGGCCCGAGAGCAGAAAATAACTTCTGAAAACACTCCGACTAGCGTGACGTTTTCAGATGTGTGAGCAAGGTCGGATATTGTTAGAGTGACGTCAGCCGTCTATAGCTTGCATAGCTGAAGACGTCACGCTAGTTGGAGTGTTTCCGGTTTTATTTTCTGCCTTCCGGGGGAATCAATATAGTTGGCTGTGATCCAGCTAAGCATTCAGCGAACGATACTGTTGACTCGGCAACGTACTTGTATATATACACCTCAAACTTCTCAGGTTTTATTTTTCTTATCGTTTTCGCGTTCAGTTTCAAATTTACACAGGTTTGAGGGCAATAAACTCATCAGCGCTTAATTTGTTATTAGTATACATCATTATCATCAAATAACGTGCGTCTTGGCGTAGGTGATCATGTCTCTCCACAACCTTTCATCTTTACAAGTAGGGTTTCTTCCACGTCTTGATCAGCTTATAGGGAACATGGTGTTAGTAAAACTGTATTTTACCGCGACTAGCGGCCAATTTTTTTCTTCTTTTTTTTTAATATACAGACCATTATTCGTGGATACATGCGCAGATTAAAAGGATTGAAATGGCAGGATGAAATCACTAACATAGAATTATGGTAAAATACCAGTCAAATACCAGTGAGCAAAGAGATACAGCGAAGACGATGGCGCTGGATAGGATACATTTTGCGGAAGCCAACTGAGAGTATTACACGACAGTCACTTTTTTTTGACTCCCCAGGAGAAGAGACAAAGAGGAAGACCAAACTATTCTTGCAGAAGACAGGCGGAAGCAGAGATGAAGACATGGAATGTTCTTAAAAGAATGGCAAGAAACAGAACGACTTGGAAAGTGTTTGTTGAAGACCTATGCCAAGTGGCGGCGTATAGGGAATATGGTGTTATTCACCATAAACTTTACAGACCATCGGCACATGATTTTTGGGGTAATGTGGTCGGCATTACGCCCGTGCCGCTTTACTTTCCCAGAAAAAAAATCCGGTACCCATTTAAGGCTGGGTGAACCCGGAAGCCGTCGGTTGGGAGCGAACCCTACCCCTTGTCCTTTGTAGTCCAGTTCACTAACCACTGAGCTATCGCGGCTCCCTCTCTTTGTTTCTTATTGTCTATTATTCACATCCTTATGTCAGTATTGGCTTTACATAGCACTAGAGACTTTCAGACAAGACTTTTTATTGTTTGCATTGACAGGAATCGGTTTGTTATAATTGTCATTCTTTAGAATTGCAGCTTGTGTCTGAGCTATTCTGCACTTCCACTGTTGTACATTTACTTAACACTGAATTGACTGATCTGTTTTAATACTGCCCCCATTTACTTTAACTGTTCATTTAAGAGATGTCTTTTTCTTTGTTGCAACCACTACTTCTGTCATTTTGCTGTTAAGGCTAGGACCTTTAACTCTGCTTCCCATCTTATACTGTAATTTTTTCTCGTTACTCATTGTCATTCTCAACGATTACAACGGTCCCATCAGCGTTCGTCCAGTATGTATAGTAGTAGTAGCCTCCGTCAGTCATAGTTGACTATGGATTTTCAGCGCCCCTAGAAATGTTATTTTTTCTTTTCTTTTCTTTCGTCGTGTATTCTCTTTCTCTATGAATCTGATTCTTCTGTGAGGCGAACCGTTAGAGTGTTTCCAGAGATTGCAGTCTGCAGCTATGTCTTCCCATGCTGCAGGGTTTATGTTCTGAGTCTTCATGTTGCGTTTACACACATCTACAAATCGAAGTTTTGGGCGCCCCTAGTTCTTTTACCATCTGCCAGATGTCCGTAGAGTATATCTTTTGGTACGCGGCCATCTTTCATACGGTGTACATGGCCAAGCCAGCGTAACTTACGTTGTTTGAGCAGCGTGTAGATATTCGGGAGGCCTGTGTAAGTCATGACCTCCACGTTTGTCACTTTATCCTTCCAGGTGATACCAAGAATACGGCACAGACATCGCATATGGAATGCATTTAGCCTTCTCTCCTGCTTTACATAGTTTGTCCAAGATTCGCTGCCATACAGGAGGATACTAATTATGCAGGCATTGCACACTGCAGCTTTTGTTTTAATTGTCAGTTTACTGTCTTGCCAGACACGCCCGATTATAAACCCCCGCTGTCTAGCGGGTACCCGTTCACGGAATAGACTTCGGGAGTAAACCCTGAGGAAAAATCCGGAGATGGAGTCCCTAAGGCAGTTCAGTGTTGATTTCATCATTGCTCTAGGCCTCCTGCGGCGCAGTTGGCACCAAACTGTTCTTGCCCTGTTGGACCTTTGGATCGCGTGGCTGCGTGGAGTGAAGAAACATGCTGCATGGGCAACAACTTGTCTCTTTCTTTTTCTGCCAAGCTCGTGCCCTGGAGAGGACACTCCAGAATCGTAATTTTGGTGCCGACATGCTCCCATCCACAGTATGTATATTAGTGTTAAAAAAAGCTTCTTTTTCAACGCTATGCTTTTCCGTTTTTCACAAATTTCACGACAAATGCGAGTTGAAAGCTGTTGAGCATGTTCCATTAGACTTTCAGTCAGTGTGGACCCACTATCAGCACCTACCTCTAAATTTAATGTCCACACAAGTGCCTTTAAGCTCTGAGATACTCCCTAACCTCATGGCTTTCAATTTGTAGCTTGCATTTCACCCACTGCCTCATATAAACAGTAAATGAACAAATTATATATAAGATGAGATAGATTATATGTTCATCGTCCCTTAGATGTTTACAATCTGGTTTAATCTCCGCGTGCAGTTTCATGAATAAACCAAGTTTAGAAGGAAAACATCATATCAATAGCGACTGAATCAATGTATTCACTTATCTCGTGGAGTGAACATTTATATTAGATACTAGTTACCTCACCGAGGTGAAATCATTACCTGTGTTCTAGTTATCTGGTATATTTTTACGTCTTATTTTTATTTTGGATCCATTTAATTGTTTTCCTCTCAGGCCAAAAGGCCACACAATGGGCGGAAGTCATAGCTCTCCACGATTGATGATTTGATTATAGGTCTTGATTGTTTCTTAGTTCCTTCCCTAGTAATTGTTCTGCGTAGTTATTCTCTGAGTCTGCCTTGTTTTCTTTTACCAGACGGTTTCCACATGAATATACCTGGTGGGAAAGCCTGTCCCCATTCATTCTCAGCACATGACCGATGCAATTCCAACGCCGTCTTCTGATAAACTCGACACGTATTCTTGTCTAGATTCGTCTCTTATCTATTCGATTGAAATACTTTCTTTCCAGCTGAGCTATATTTAAGCTATATTGAGCTATATTTGAGATCGTTCGAAGACTGTTATTGTCTAAGTCTTATATTTGATGCCAGTTACAATCCTCTCCATAATGAAAATATGATGTATTTTAGTTTTCTTTTTACTTTTCTTCTGCCCTCACTCATATATGTCTTGTTAAAAAGGAAAGGTCAAGGTGAGTGTTGTTTAAACCACTGATAAATCTCCATCACAGCCTCACTGTGAGGTAGGTACAACAACAAAAAGGTGTAATCACTGCCATACGGATAGACTTTCATCCCAGCCTGCGGTGAGTTCTTCTATTTCCTTGTCGTTGTTAGTGTTTGCCTTGAAAAAACATGTCTTTTCAGTTGTGTAGCAGTTTAACATTAGTTGTGATATTTCTTACTTTCGGTCAGTTACAGCTCGTTTCGTTACAAAAAAAAAATATTAAGAAAAGTAAGTGTGTGTTTGGGTGGGTGTTGAATTACCCTTCTCTATTCGATCTCTGATCACTTGGCCGGGTTTAGTTGCCTGTTTCCAGAAGGTGGGATTGAGTCTTGGTCTACTTTGGTTCGCGGACCCATCCATCATAAGCCCATATTGTGCGCGTTGAAGAACTCCGGAGTGTCCCGTTTACGTAGTTTATAATTCAAAATCTGGGTCATGAGAAAGGAAGCAGAGACTTTAAGGGGGAAAAAAAGACTTTCATATAAAACTACAATGAAAACAGAAAAGTAGTCTTCACTAAATGCTTAATTGTGAATTGCGGTTTGTTCTTCGTTTGCATACGCCAGCTTTATCTATAGCGAAATCCCCAAGGAACTCAATTTTCCGTGAATTGCGTTTTCCTATTTTTCACGCCGGCAGCTATGAGCTCAAGGTATCCCCCGCCATAGAGGCAGATGTTCTTCGATGTCAGAGGTACTCTCATATTTTTATCGTGGAAAGTTTTAACGTTTTTTTTGTCATATTTTATTCCTTATTAGACCTGAGAAGAGCAATGTGGTCCACACCCACCTCCCTGGAAGAGAAACTATATGGGGCAATCGAATCACTTAAACAGACAGCTGACTTCATGAGAGAGTCTGGAATCCTAGTCTGATTGAGTCTTGATCACAAAGAGAGAGAGATTCCTATTATTTTTGCACGAGCAGTGATAATTTTTGGCCTACTCTTTTCAATTTCCAGCTGCCAAGGGTTCTTTAGCGTATGCAGAGTCAATACGGCGGGACCTATTTTTCGTCACTATCCGAGAGGGCATAGGATCTCATTATCCAGAAACCAGAGGAACCCAGGACCTTCTTGTCCAGGGGTCCACGGCTTACATCTAGACGACCTAGCACCCTGGAGGTGTGGTCCTAGAAGACATTGTTTGAGGTTGAATGGATCGTGTCTCCCCAAGAAGGCAAAACCTTCAAGGTCAGCTAGCCAACCTACTCTCGCGTGCGAGTGAGTTACACCACGAACTCATGAGCTCTTCACAGATGGAAGAAAGAAAGTACACATTCCCGAAATCTTGTGTCGACTCACTCCATGCTGCAGATTTGATCTTGTCAGATGTCAGCTCCAGCTCGCCAGAACGTGCTGCTGGCATCGCTGAAAGGCAGTTGGCGATTAAACTGAAAATTCATAGCTTTGTTGTTCTTCAGCGTTTAAGTGTTGTGATCATTAGGTGGGGTTAGTTGGGGAGAAGGGACATAAGCCTGCGGCTCTATAGCATATGGTCGGCAAACCATCAGCTGACCAAGACCTAGAATACCTCTGGGCTGGACTAGTCGTTTTGCAGCATAGCCTGGAATAGATGAGCTCCAACTTCTCCTGTAAGAGCTGGGAATATTAAGAAAGTCATTACGACCCATCAATTAATAAAAGGGCACCCTGCCCGCATCAACTCGTGACATCACATCAACAACAATCAATGATCATGCGAACTTGACTATTTGATCTGTTTCATGATGGAGATGTAGGAACAACACGACGAACTGGTCTTGTTCCCGGAAAATGATTTCTTTTCAGGGGCAAGAGCACATTTCGATGTTTCTAAAGCCATAATTATGTGCCATCTTCTTTATTGTTTCTAAAAACATAATTATGTGCCATCTTCTTTACTGTTTCTAAAGCCATAATTATGTGCCATCTTCTTTTTTGTTTCTAAAGCCATAATTATGTTCTAAAGCCATAATTATGTGCCATCTTCTTTATTGTTTCGGAAGCCATAATTATGTGCCATCTTCTTCATTGTTCTAAAAACATAATTATGTGCCATCTTCTTTACTGTTTCTAAAGCCATAATTATGTGCCACCTTCTTTACTGTTTCTAAAGCCATAATTATGTTCTAAAGCCATAATTATGTGCCATCTTCTTTATTGTTTCTAAATTCATTATGTGTAATCTTCTTTATTATTTCTAAAGCCATAATTATGTGCCATATTCTTTATTGTTTCTAAAGCCATAATTATGTGCCATCTTCTTTACTGTTTCTAAAGCCATAATTATGTGCCATCTTCTTTATTGTTTCTAAAGCCATAATTATGTGCCATCTTCTTTACTGTTTCTATAGCCATAATTATGTGCAATCTTCTTTATTGTTTATAAAGCCATAATTATGTGCCATCTTCTTTATTGTTTCTAAAGCCATAATTATATGCCATCTTCTTTATTGTTTATAAAGCCATAATTATGTGTCATCTTCTTGACTGTTTCTAAAGTCATATTATGTGTAATCTTCTTTATTGTTTCCGAAGTAATAATTATGTGCCACCTTCTTTATTGGGAGCCGCGGTAGCTCAGTGGTTAGTGAACTGGACTACCACGGACAAGGGGTAGGGTTCGATCCCAACCGACGGCTTCCGGGTTCACCCAGCCTTAAATGGGTACCGGATTTTTTTCTGGGAAAGTAAAGCAGCACGGGCGTAATACTGACCACATTATCCCAAAAATCTAGTGCAGAAGGTCTGTCAAATTTATGGTCACTAACACCATATCTCCCTATACGCCACTTGGCGTGACGGGGGTACTTTACTTACTACCTTCTTTATTGTTTCCAAAGTAATAATTATGTGCCATCTTCTTTATTGTTTCTAAAGCAATAATTATGTGCCATCTTCTTTACTGTTTTTAAAGCCATAATTATGTGCCATCTTCTTTATTATTTCTAAAGCCATAATTATGTGCCATCTTCTTTATTATTTTTAAAGCCATAATTATGTGCCATCTTCTTTATTATTTCTAAACCATAATTATGTGCAATCTTCTTTATTGTTTATAAAGCCATAATTATGTGCCATCTTCTTTATTTATTCCAAAGTAATAATTATGTGCCATCTTCTTTATTTTTTTCTAAAGCCATAATTATGTGCCATCTTCTTTATTGTTTCCAAAGTAATAATTATGTGCCATCTTCTTTATTTTTTTCTAAAGCCATAATTATGTGCCATCTTCTTTATTGTTTCCAAAGTAATAATTATGTGCCATCTTCTTTATTTTTTTCTAAAGCCATAATTATGTGCCATCTTCTTTATTGTTTCTAAAGCAATAATTATGTGCCATCTTCTTTACTGTTTCTAAAGCCATAATTATGTGCAATCTTCTTTTTTGTTTCTAAAGCTATAATTATGTTCTAAAGCCATAATTATGTGCAATCTTCTTTATTGTTTCTAAAGCAATATTTATGTGCCATCTTCCTCTTTGTTTCTAAAGCCATAATTATGTGCCATCTTCTTTATTGTTTCTAAAGCCATAATTATGTGCCATCTTCTTTATTGTTTCTAAAGCCATAATTATGTTCTAAAGTCATAATTATGTGCCATCTTCTTTATTGTTTCTAAAGCCATAATTATGTTCTAAAGCAATAATTATGTGCCATCTTATTTATTGTTTCCAAAGTAATAATCATGTGCCATCTTCTTTATTGTTTCTAATGCCATGTTTATGTGCAATCTTCTTTATTCAGAAATAAATACCTGGAATGATTTCGATCTCTGGTCAAACTGAGGACAACACGGGTTCGGATCCCAGGAGGATCAAAATATTTTTTTCTGTCGGGTGTGAAATAAAATCTGAGACCCTAATACCTCGTTGTGACTGCACTGGACAAGCGGCCTTTAATTTTATTCACCGGTCCTGTATGTCCGCAGGGCAGACTCCCGTAATGGGATAATGCCATAAAGAAAGTTGCCAATCAGTCAGTAGATCAGCCACTGCTCTAGTATGGCTTCTATATGGTGGCGCAGTGGGGGTGGAGAGTGATGGACGGTTGTACTGGGCGTAATATTTGTGAGGGCGGAAAGTTTAAATGAATGAAAACAAGTAATAATAAAAGTGAAGCAAAAAATAGCAAATTAGAAGGTGGAATCTTGTCTTGTCCCTTGGTATTGACAACCCATGCTAAGTCACTGCTTTAATAATCAGTGCCATGAACATTTAATCTCCTTGCATATAAAGGTGGCTAAGGTTATGTGAAACGGGGCTAGGTGTTATGTTATGATATAGTTGGCTTTATGGCTAGTTGGGAGCAAACAGCAATAATAAGATATAAGATGGAGAACTCTACACCCATGGACATAAAAAGAGGAGTAAGACAAGGATGCATCCTATCACCAAGCTTGTTCAATCTATACACTGAGCAAATCTTTAAAAACATCTCAGAGATACCAGGCCTAAACATTAATGGAAAGATAATCAATAACCTGAGATATGCTGATGATACTGTTCTACTAGCAGAAAATCCTAAAGACCTACAACAATTGCTTAATGTGATAAACATAACAAGCAAAAAATATGGATTAGATATGAATATCAAAAAGACTAAAACTATGATCATAAACAAAGAAAATTCGCAAGACCTACAATTAAATATAACAGCTGAGGGAATACATCTGGAGACAGTCCAGAGTTACAACTACCTGGGACATACTATAACCAATGATGGAAAATGCAAAACTGAGATAAACAAAAGAATAGGTATGGCAAAAAGTAATTTTAATGCCATGAAAAATATACTAACAACAAAACAAATATCAACAGGGCTGAAACTAAGAATGGCAAAATGTTACATCTTCTCAATATTCCTGTATGGTGCAGAAACCTGGACATTAGACAAGAAAACAGAACAGAAAATTGAAACCTTTGAAATGTGGGTTTATAGAAGAATAAGTAGAATTGGATGGAAACAAAAGATAACAAACGATACAGTTTTAAAACAATTGAAAATAAAAAGAGAACTACTAAATACAATTAAGACAAGACAAATGAAATTTTTGGGTCATGTTAAAAGACACAACAGCCTACTAAAAGTAACATTGGAAGGAAAAATACAAGGTAAAAGAGGCAGAGGCAGACCAAGATTAACATGGACGAGTAACATCAAAAGATGGTCAAGTCAATCTATGACAGCCTGCACCATAAAAGCAAGAAACAGAGTAGAATGGCGATCCATGGTAGCCAACCTTCGTTGCGGAGAAGGCACACGATGATGATGATGATAGTTGGCTAGGTTATGTGCTATAAGTGACTATTTGTTGTGCTATGAGTACTTATATGCTGTGCGAGAGGTAGCTTGATATTATGCTGTAAGTGGTTATGTGTTGTGATGTAAGTGGTTATGTGTTGTGCTGTAAGTGGTTATGTGATGTGTGCTATGAATATTTAGGTGTTGTGTGTAAGTGGTTAGGTGATGTGTGCTATACATGCCTATGTGGTGTGCGAGAGGCGGCTAGGTATTATACAACAAGTCGTTATGTGGTGTGCTAGAAGTGGTTATGTGTTATGCCATATGTGGGTTTGTGTTATGGTATAATTGGTTAGGTGTTATACTAAAAGTGGTAATGTGTTATGACTTATATGGGTATGTGTTGTGCTATAAATGTTTAGGTGTGCTATAAGTGGTAAATTATTGTGCTGTAAGTGATAATTTATTGTGCTACAAGTGGTAATGTATTGTGCTATATGCGGTTATGTATTATGCTATATGTAGTTGTGTTATGGTATAAGTGGTTAGGTGTTGTACTATAAGTGGTTATGCGCTGTGCTATAAGTGGTTTGGTATTGTGCTATACGTGGTTATGTGTTGTGCTATAAGTGGTTAGGTGTTGTACTGTAAGTGGCTATGTGTTGTGCGAGAGGTGGCTAGGTATTATGAAATATCTGATCAGAGGTAATAAAATACTTTGTTAGAGGTTATGAAATAACTAGTCAGAGGTTATGAAATATCTGGTCAGAGGTTATGAAATATCTGGTCAGAGGTTATGAAATATCTGGTCAGAGGTTATGAAAGATCTGGTCAGAGGTTATGAAATATCTGGTCAGAGGTTATGAAATACCTGGTCAGAAGTTATGAAATATCTGGTCAGAAGTTATGAAATACCAGGTCAGAGGTTATGAAATACCTGGTTAGAAATTATGAAATATCTGGTCAGAGGTTATGAAATACCTGTTTAAGGTTTATGCGCGTGGCAAGGATTATGCAAAACGTGACTAATAATTACTTTAGGCGTGGCTAAAGTATTGTATTGTGTTATTGTACTAACTTATCAGTCTTATTTAGGGAGTCGATACCTGCTACCTTTATCTTTCTTGTCATCGTGATTCTCAATGTCTCTCGAGGTCATCCTATGTTTCTTTTTTTCCATTATTTCCCAATTGAGTGCTTTTTAAAAAAATTTACCTGATAATTTCTCATCACATGTCGAACACATGCCCACCTGATTTTGCGGATTTTGCATGAAACTTTTCATCTCATTGCTATTTCTTTTATTTCTGCACTAGTCTTGAATTCACTCCATTGATTTATTTATGTAATAATACATTTTAAAAATCGAACCCAAGAAACACATCTGGCAGCCAAACTATCGGGCACTTGGGGAAGGCTTTCTGCTGACAACTAGATTCTTTGAATACTACATATCTCCTTGCATAATCTGCTGAGTGTAGGAAACTAAGTGCGGACATTTCCAGCACAGTAGGCAGCTGTGTTCATTTGATACTGAATATGACATCTTGATTCCTACACTTGAAAAAGCACTTGCATTTTTAACAGAAACATTTTACATATGCTGCACTAGAATTAACTTATATATCAGGTACCAGATTTACTATTAAAGTAAAGATTCCCTCCCCAACCTTGCTAGGCGTATGGGGAATATGGCGTTAGTGACCATATTTTTCTATGAACACGCCATATTTTTGGGTGATGTTGTTGGTATTACGATAGGCCGCCTTTAAGTAAAAGTAAAGAGCCTCGTCACGCCATGTGGCGTGTAGGGAATATGGTGTTAGTAACCATAATTTTTTACAGACTTTCGGCGCATGATATTTTAGATCTTGTGGTCAGTATTACGCCCGTGCAGTTTTACTTTTGCAGAGAAAAAATCCGGTACCCATATAAGATTGCATGAACCTGGAAGCCGTCGATCAGGATCGAACCCGATCTTTTGTCCTTTGTAGTTTAGTTCTCTAACTACTGAGCTGTCGCCGCCTTTACTTCCCCAGGAAAATCGCTGGTACCCATTTTTAGAGGCTGGGTCGACAAAAAAAAAATTCTGCCTCTTCTGGGAATCGAATCCGGATTTTTCTGATCAGTAAGCGAGCACACTAGCCACACAACCACCGAAGTTCCACAGCTATTATTACACGCCCAGTACTGGATATTATATAATCAAAACTAGGAAGTATTCCAGAAGGATTAGGTGGTCTAGAGGTAAGACGTCGATCTCTGTATAGAAAAGTCCCGGGTTCGAATCCCTCATAGGCGGTGAGAAATTGTCATTTTGAATCCTGGATTTACATTCCCCCTGCCTCTGGGTAGAAAGATCCGATGTCTAGTCCTCTTGGAAAACGGCGAAAAACAGGAGGTCTTGTGTGCACTCGTCAGTTAAGAGTCGGAAAGAGCAGGTCAAAATGGTAGCAGGCCGGGCAAAAAAGTGTTTAGCAAATCTACTCATGCCGAAGACAGATGTGTAGGGCCGAAAGGTGCAGATATAGCGGCTTTGGCATACATTGTTAACACAACGCATCCACGCCCACTTAACTAGTGAACGCTGAAGAAGAAGTAGGAGGAAGAAAAAGAGGAATAAGAAGATGAAGTTGAGGTAGAAGAAGGAAGAAAAGCTCACGAAATGATATTCCCTAGAACGTATAGAGGATTTAAATGTCTTGCAAAAGAGAATATATGAGATTTCAACACTGGGAAAACAAAAAAGATTCCTTGGTCTCCTAGTTTTGGAGATTTGACGTTTTGGAAAACATTACAGAAATAAAAAGAGTTGTAAAACTCGATGGGAAATACTATTTTTTCCAGCAATCTATGCAAATAAAAAACACTTCTCGCATTTACACCTGTTTCCCGAGCTTGGGAGAGAGGGTTGATCTTTCCGAGAGGTGTTTAAGAAAGAAAGATGAACAGAAACTTGGAGGGCGAACACTTTTTTCTTGTGATCGACAGCGCGGTGTTTATTTATAGCTCAGTGGAAGCATTCGTCTGTTAATAGGCTGAAAGGTGAAGGCTGTTTTCATTTTCCCTGTTCTCCTGGACAACTTTGGGTTGTCTATTTTCATGTCAGAATCTGGTAGCTTACTTCCCCTCCCTCTTGTCTCCGTTCTGGCTCATTCCTAGTGTTATCTTTCCAATTTTAGCTGCATGTTTCCGTGTCCCGGATTTTGCATAGCGGTAGCCCAATCAGACTGCAAATACAAACTTAATAGAGTAGAACACTATACACAGTTGTTTGTCAGTGATGTTTTCGTTGATTTGATTATTTGTGTATTTCCAAGAAGATAAAGTACGCATGCTTCTTCTGTTATGTATTCATTGTGATTAGAAGAAGCCGTATCTTATGCATCAAATGCACAGAAAAAAATACTTTTGTGGTTTCTTCTGTTTTCTTTCCTCATTTGCCTTTCAGCGTCGAGTGGAGTATAATTTGCGGTCTTTTGCACTTCTGTTCGCCTCTGCTGTTGTGTTTCCTTATATTTCTAATATTCCGTCAATCCATCTTTTTTGTTGTCAATCTTTGGGTCTGGTGTTTTCGCAACGTTTATTGAAGGCTCGTTGTGTTGTGTTTTGATCTTTCTGCCTTGTCCCGTGGCCAAACCATTTTATCTGTTGTTTTTGTATATTTTCTATGGCAGGGGTTATTTCTAGCTTTTTTTTTTTAATCAGTTCTTCATTTTAAAAATCTTATTTCTCAGGCTGTTTCCTGTCATTCGTCTAACGCATTTAATCTCAGGAGAGGTTATTTTTCTTATTGTTCTTGCAATTGTTCTTTTTTATGTTCGTATTTATCTTTTTTCTTTTTAATTATTGTTCGTCTGCGGTGTAAAATTGAGTATTGCATTTCAGAAACTCTCAGATTTGCCAATCCTTAATCTTTTGTTACGAGCATTATTGACTGCTCAAATATCTTTGAGATATAAATATTTACTTTAGCTAAAAATTCTCTTATTTCCCATCGCCCCCTTGACGCTGACAGGAGAATGAGAAAGGAAAGAAGAAGAACTAGAAATGTAACGTTTTGTGTGTGTCTGGTGTCACTAATTAAAACCACTCAGAGTGAGTGAAATGTATTAAGCTCAGGACATTATCTACATAAATGCTGCAAACTTCCAAGATTAGAACTAAAATGTCACTCTCTTATGACAATAAACAGCTGTAATTATGCTAGAACAAGTGTCTTCAAGCTATGGATCACAGGACATTTTTGCCTGATGCTTTTTTTTTTGTGTGCTTCAGTTCGTTATGACACTTTATTATTAATATTATTTTGCTATTGTTTTATCAAAAGGCTCAAGTTAGGCTGTGTGGATTTTCAGGAACAACTTAATATTTTACGATCAATAAAAGTAACACGTTAAAAAAACTATAGTTTAAAAATCACAATAAGAAATATAGTCAAGCTCATATACTTCTTACCTCTGTTTTCTTAGTTGGTATAGTAAGTTGTTTTTAACAATGTTTTGCACGTTACGACTCATTGCATCCTTCATCAGCACACATTTAATTTTTAATTCGTCCCTAGATTTAACTTTCTTATACCTTTGTGGAAGGGCAGTAGTTACTCGCAATGAGAGTTGATTTCCCTGAGATTTCAATCTTACAGACTTACAAGTCTTTCATAATCTATATCATGTTTTCCTTCTCTTAGGCTTAATAATTGGAAATTATATTGGGTCTCACTGGACGTCATGAAGATACTGACTTTCAAGACGATGTTGGGTTGCTTGTCCACTGTCACCAAGACATACATGAGAAAACAGAGTAGATCAGTTTACTAACACAGTAGAACTGAAAATAATGCAGAGAAAACTAATATTATGAGGATAAATGCTACAAGTACAAAGAAAATTACATTCAAAGGAGTGGGATTAGAAGAAGTGGATCACTTTAAATACCTGGGAAGCTATATTTTCTCAAATTGCGACATTGGGAAAGAGACATCTGCTAAAATAAATATGTCAGCCCCGGCATTCAATAGACTTAGAAACATTTGGCGTTCAACCAGTCTCCATCTCAGCACCCAGCAAAGAATGGGATGTCGGATGTGTGGTCCATACTCTTATATACAGCAGAATCGTGGAGAATGAATCATAAGATAGAAAGTTGACTAAGAGAATTTGAAGGTCGCTGTCTGTTTCTAAACATCCGTCGGGATCAACACATTACGAGTAAAGAAGTCGCCAGTAGATCAGGCATTAACAACATCAATCAAGATGACGCTGGCAATGGCTAGGCCATGTTCTACAAATGGAACGGACCAGGCATTTGCAACTATAGTCCGTTCAGAAATTCATAATCACACCTGAATTAGCTTTGCGTCATAACCGCTTGTTATTTTGGTTTCACATTTTGCATGCAATCTTAGAATATTCATGACGCAAAGATTTTGGTATTTTTTATTCCACAAATACAACAGATTTTGCACATCAGCGAATTCCTTTGATCTTTTATGACGATATCATCACACAAGTTGATTCAAATTTTAGAGTTTACAGTAATCGTGTTAAATTGTCCAGTTTACTGCAATTCTTGTCAGAGGCGTATCTACATAGCGCTTAATTGTGGGTGTTGTTCGTTATGTGTATTTGCAAACATGAATTCAATTGGTTACAATTAGTCTTGTCCTTCGGTCACCATTAGACCCCAGGACGTCCTAACTGCAGCTGGAATTGAATTCATCTTAATTTTAATCATTCCGAATCTGACGATTCCAAGAGGTTGATAATCATTACTGGCTGGACAAATAGTAATCCATCTCGTTTCCAGTACTCATCTTCCACCCGCAACACATGTTCAACACACTTCTTTTGCATAGTTATAAATTTGCATTTCAAACTCATTGTAATTTAGATATAAATGTTGGTATTTACAGTCAACAAATTGTCTACTGAGTCTTCACGAAATTAATAAAGATACGCCTTCCCTTCGGTAATTAATGCCCAGGCCGTGGTGCGTCATGTCGTTCAATAACAATTCAGTTTTGTGCACGGGATTTTCCTGAAGTTAGTGTTTCTGCAATAGCCAAACTATTTTACGTCAACGACCGCACCAAATTAATGTGTATATCCTAAAATGGTGTCAAATTCGAACAGGGTGAATTTAATATACCCTAAAGAAGAAAACTTTTAAACTAGATCAAATTTCTCAGAGCAAAAAATATTTCTATAACGTCATCAATATTCTAAGATTCCATGCAAAATGTGAAACCAAAATAACAAGCGGTTATCACGCAAAACCAATTCAGGTGTGATTATGAATTTCTGAACGGACTATAGCATTAACATGTACACCATCAGGCAAACGAAAAAGTGGCAGTTCAGTGGGGACATGACGAACCACACATGATGAAACGAAAGAGGCTAGCATGTCCTGTCGAGAGTTGTCCATGCTTGTTCCAGACCGGATGAAGTAGAAGATGAAGAAGTAGATGACGACTGAGTAATTGAATTCGCAACCCCGTTTTCACTTAAACAAAGAAAATACTTTAATTTTTACCACATGAAGTTTTCAGATTGCAAGAGAACTGGAAGATTAAAATGATATTGCGGTGAATGGTTGATAGAGAAGTGAAGGTCAATGTCTTTATGTAAGCTTGAGCTTTATGAGACGAGGAAAGTTGGAATACTTGGTTACAACTGGCAAAAAACAGGGAAAGAGAGATCGCAGACGACAAAGAGAGAACATAACTAGATATCTTGGTGTCATGGCATGGAAAACAGTCAACAATAGAACTAATACAATGCACTGTGGATAGAAGATTGTGGAAGGTCATAATCGCCTATGCCAACCGGTATGGCACATCTTGATGATGGTAAAGGTAAAGGTAAAGTACGAGACTTGAACCGGCGTCTTAGCACGCGAGTTTACACCCATATGTGCTCGGCCGCCTATCCAGAAATGTTCGGAGATTTCTGTATAGTGTAGCCTCAAGCATCGAAACTCAGATGCGAAGCGACATTCCTCACCTTCCCAGGATAATACCCTGGTACCCATTTCTGCCAACGGCTGGGTCGACCGTGGGGGTATTTTTTTTTTCCAACCACGAGTACAATTCACACTGCTCCCAGCGGGAATCAAACACGGGTTGTCCGAACGTCGGTAGTCTAGTCAGGTGGTTTTCCCAACTAGGCTACCGAGGCCCCCAAAATCTTGATGATGATGAGCTTGGAAGGTTGGCTTAAGCCACCAACAATGGAGATCTCTATTAATGGCTTATGTGACAGTGGGTATTGAGAGAACTGGAGACAAATAATAATAAATGAATATTATCATGAGGGGAAACTTTCCGAGGCGGCAAATCAATAGATCATTTCCTGGGTAAAAGTATGTTTACAACACTCGGAAAAAATATACAAAGAATCAACAACAGAAAAAAAAACAATAGACAGCCCGAACCAATCTTTCTCTCTCTATTTTTTTATTTTATTTTGTGCGTTCTTCCGATGACTACTAAAGAAATTGATAGCACGCATCGTCATTCGTCCATAAACAGACGTTTACTGAATATAGATGCGTTATGTTGTGGTTTATCTGCACATTTTGTCTCAACAAATCCGACTTCAGCACGGTATTTTTGTTTAGTGCATGTTGCTTTCCCTCTTTGATCCCTACTCACTTGGCCAAACAGGTTAGTCTGTAATCGGAAGCAGCACGAAGACGTGCATTAGGGTCTGGATGGTTCTGGTTCACCGATCCTGGCGCCAGTCATCAGCAATGAATCTCTGGTAGCTTCCAGGTTTGTTGTTGTCAGGCGCCTTGCCTCCGAGTAAGTAACTGCCATAATGGTCTGGATAGGACAATAGTGCATTGCATAGTTTCTGGAAAACAGCAAAGATAGTGGCCTGGTAGAAGAATGGAATCAGAACTTAAAGGATCTGCATTAATATGGTAGGCAACATAGATAGGCAACGAGAAAAGTTCAACTGCCAGTCTAGAGAGAAGCGTTCTCTTTGATAAACAATCTGATAATTATCGGGTTGATTATCCGCCATTACCATGATTCTCCACGGTGGTTTGTCATTGATGCTTTAGTTTTTTTTCCTTCTGGCGGACTCCCTAGAGACTAGGAACAGAATTTTGCGTGTTAATTGGTTTTTCTCTGGCAGTCATGTGCACAGGGGTCCCTCGCCGCACAGGCAGATAACTTCGACTTCGGAGACGCTCATATTTGTTCCGTCGATGAGTAATTAACGTTTCAAGCCGGGCCTACTGCTGAGACCAGGGGTAGTTGCCGCAGAGAGAAATCATAAATACAAATCCCAACTGGTGCAGCTGGGATTTGAACTCACAACCTCTCTGTTTCGAGACCGGCGTCCCGTAATTTGCATTTCAAACTAATTGTCTTTACAGCAAGATAATATACACAGGCTTATTCTATTATACCGTAATTAGTAGAATCTATGTTTTAAAATTAAAAAAAAAACATTTATGGTTAACAATTTTTAATTGCACTGCCCCAAACTCTTAAATTTGTCAGTCTTTGAATTTTTCTTGGTTACGAGCGCTATTCTATTAAAATATAATTCAGAGATAAATATTTACTTTAGGTAAAAAAATATGTACTTTCTTTGTGTGGTGTCACAAGTTGAAATCGCTTGCATAAAATATCAATTGGGTTATTTGCGGGTCATCAGCATTACACTCCGAACATGTCCGTAGGTGCTCAGATCCCCTCCTCAGCAATTCCCACAGTGTCCAGCGATTGACTACTCAGGTCTGTGTTGGTTGATAAGTCTTCTTATACGCCCACTAAGTTTCTCGTTTCCGTCTGTGCCCATCATAACTCCCATCTCTTTCATCCGAAGCAGTGACATGGACTCATGGTTGTAAAATATCTATTTTAAGAGTGAATGGAGTGAACTAGGCTTGGGACAATTTGTCCCAAAAACTCTGCAAAAGATTCCAAGATTATAACTAAAATGCCACTTTGAGATAAAAACAAACAACAGTGTCCCGATTTGGATAAATTTCTACTTGACTTTGATTAGGCTTTGCTTTGACAAAAGTGCGCACTATTTCCACACACGCGCAGTGAACAACTTTTTGTGTGGTTTAAAGAAAACAATGATAACGCGTTCAAGCGACGGGTAAAAAAAAACCTCATAAATAAATCAAATACAATTTAACACACACAGATATGGAACAGATTAAACAATTTGTGTGGCCTGTTTTTAAATGAATTAGTTCTTTTATCCCCTAGTGTTTGCTGTGTTGTTGATAAAGTTATTTTTGTAAAATAATTGTTAATATGTAATATTCTGCTTGTCTGTTTACACCAATCTACCGAACATTCCCTGTTGAATGTTTATGTTGATATGCTTTGTGTCGATATGCTTTGTGTCGATATGCTTTGTGTCGATATGCTTTGTGTCGATATGCTTTGTGTTGATATGCTTTGTGTTGATATGCTTTGTGTCGATATGGTTTATGTTGATATGCTTTGTGTTGATATGCTTTGTGTTGATATGCTTTGTGTTGATATGCTTTGTGTCGATATGCTTTGTGTCGATATGCTTTGTGTGTGTGATATGCTTTGTGTTGATATGCTTTGTGTTGATATGCTTTGTGTTGATATATTTTGTGTTGATATGCTTTGTGTTGATATGCTTTGTGTTGATATGCTTTGTGTTGATATGCTTTGTGTTGATATACTTTGTGTTGATATACTTTGTGTTGATATACTTTGTGTTGATATACTTTGTGTCGATATACTTTGTGTTGATATACTTTGTGTCGATATATTTTGTGTTGATATACTTTGTGTCGATATATTTTGTGTTGATATACTTTGTGTCGATATATTTTGTGTCGATATACTTTGTGTCGATATATTTTGTGTCGATATATTTTGTGTTGATATATTTTGTGTTGATATATTTTATGTCGATATACTTTGTGTTGATATACTTTGTGTCGATATACTTTGTGTCGATATATTTTGTGTCGATATACTTTGTGTCGATATACTTTGTGTTGATATACTTTGTGTCGATATACTTTGTGTCGATATACTTTGTGTCGATATACTTTATGTTGATATACTTTGTGTTGATATACTTTATGTTGATGTACTTTGTGTCGATGTACTTTGTGTCGATGTACTTTGTGTCGATATACTTTGTGTCGATATACTTTGTGTTGATATACTTTATGTTGATGTACTTTGTGTCGATGTACTTTGTGTCGATGTACTTTGTGTCGATATACTTTGTGTCGATATACTTTGTGTTGATATACTTTGTGTCGATATACTTTGTGTTGATATACTTTGTGTTGATATACTTTGTGTCGATATACTTTGTGTCGATGTACTTTGTGTCGATGTACTTTGTGTCGATATACTTTGTGTCGATATACTTTGTGTTGATATACTTTGTGTTGATATACTTTGTGTCGATATACTTTGTGTCGATATACTTTGTGTCGATATACTTTGTGTTGATATACTTTGTGTCGATATACTTTGTGTCGATATACTTTGTGTTGATATACTTTATGTTGATGTACTTTGTGTTGATATACTTTGTGTTGATATACTTTGTGTTGATATACTTTATGTTGATATACTTTGTGTTGATATACTTTGTGTCGATATACTTTGTGTCGATATACTTTGTGTTGATATACTTTTTTGTCGATATACTTTATGTTGATATACTTTGTGTTGATATACTTTGTGTTGATATACTTTGTGTTGATATACTTTGTGTTGATGTACTTTGTGTCGATGTACTTTGTGTCGATATACTTTATGTGGATATACTTTGTGTCTATATACTTTATGTGGATATACTTTGTGTCGATATACTTTATGTTGATATACTTTGTGTCGATATACTTTGTGTCGATGTACTTTGTGTCGATATACTTTATGTTGATATACTTTGTGTCGATGTACTTTGTGTCGATATACTTTATGTTGATATACTTTGTGTCGATATACTTTGTGTCGAAATACTTTGTGTCGATATACTTTGTGTCGATATACTTTGTGTCGATATACTTTGTTGATATACTTTATGTTGATATACTTTGTGTCGATATACTTTGTGTCGAAATACTTTGTGTCGATATACTTTGTGTCGAAATACTTTGTGTCGATATACTTTGTGTCGATATACTTTGTTGATATACTTTATGTTGATGTACTTTGTGTCGATATACTTTGTGTTGATATACTTTGTGTCGATACACCTCACTTTTTCTCATTGATCATTATCAAATTCTTCACCATCTTCTTTTCTTTTTCTTTGTCTTATCCGTCTATTCTTTATCTTCAGCTCCTTCTTCTTCATCTCTTCTTCTTCCAATCTTTCTCTCTCAAATTTAGAAGATAAACACTATTTGTCGACTACGAGCCAGCAGGGTTGCTCTTTACATTAAAGTGCACATTATCTCCCCTTTTGTTTGGAATCTTCTAAATATAGCCAATACGTTTTCGTTCTACGATAACTGTACCGGAAGGCTTATTACCAACCTGCTTTTTATTCATTAAAAATATTTCATATTATTCTCCAGCAAGCACTGTTTTTAATCATCATTTTAAGATGTTTTTATTGAACGTTTTTGTTCACATGAAAACCTCATTACCCCAACTATCATCAAAACTCGCGTTTTTTGCAAAAGACGTGTTTTTATTTTTATTTAAATTGAGGATTCTTTTGATGGAACGGATATAAATAGACTTGAGAAGGTTCTAGAAGCTAGAAGACATTCTGGAACATAGAGAGATTAAATTCAACTTGTAGTAATTCAAGAACTCAAGGAAGATCCTGCTGCAAGATAAAGAAAATTGAAGAAATAAGTAGATGCAAGAAGCTACAGAGGATTATACAGAGAAGTAGGGACTGTTTGAAAATATAGAGAATGTTTCAAAACTAGGTAGCATTTCAGAACGTGAAGAACTTGAAGACTTTAGAAAACATTTCTCTCCTTCTCCTAGCGTTCACCCGTTAAGTTGCCGTGTATGCGTTGCATCGCTAGTTTACGGCATGGCCGCGCTATCTGCAACTTTCAGTTCATTTTGGCCTGATCTTTTCGACTTTAAACTGCCAAGGGTACTTTAACGTGTGCAAGTGCACACGGGACCCGTTGTCTCGTGTTGCAAGTGCCTCCCGTTTTTCGCCACTTTTCAAGAGGGCTGGACAGCAGATGTCACTAGAGACCCAGGGAAGGTAAACCCAAAAAGAAACGGGTTCAATTTTTGAAAAAAAATTTCCACCCCGCCCCTCTCCAGGTGGGAATCGAACCCGGGGCCTTCCTGTCCAGAAGCCGACGCCTTGCCTCTAGACCACTCAGTGTATATTTCAAAACTTAAGTGAATATTTTAAATATTAGAGAATTAAAAAAAAAAATTTAATTCTTTTTTCAAGGAGTGAAAAAGTAAAGGCTTTGCTCCACGCTGTAAGTTGCATGGGGCTTATGGTATTAGTGCCAATATTCTATGTTGTCAGCATTACGCCACACCGCCCTATTTTCCTGGAAAGAAATCAGGTACTTATTTTAAGGTTGAGTGAACCTAGCAGCCGTTGATCGGGGTCGAGCTCGACTTCTTGTTCTTAGTAGTGAAGTTTACTAACTTCTGTGATACCACTGCTCTCTAATTTGTGAAGGAAACATCAATAAAAGAGAAGATCTATGAAATAAAAAAAAAAAAGAAGAATACGTGAAACAAATTATTTGAGAAACTGGCGAAAGGTAATCCTGAGATGAACAAGAACCTAGACAAGATTAATACATTTTGAGAAGATGCGTGAAAACTGAAGGAAATTAATGAAAATAAAGGAGGTTAAGGAAAGCAAAATAATATTGGTTTAACTAGAAAAGCGACGCATCACGGCACAAACATTCAGATAAAAAAAAAAGAACTACGATTTAAGAATCTGCATATAATTCAAGGTAGAAAAATTCGGATTTTGGACATTCCAGAAGTTATGTAAGATTCAATCACCTAGGATTATGTCCTATTTTGGACGTTCTAGAAGTTATATAAGATTCAAGAACCTAGAAAAATGTCAAATTTAGGATTTTTCTAGTAGTTATGTAACATCAGACAACCTAGAAAAATTTCCGATTTTGGACGTTCCGGGAGTTATAAGATTCAAGAACCTATAAAAATGTCCCATTTTGGACGTTCCATGAGTTATATAATATTCAAGAACCTATAAAAATGTCCCATTTTGGACGTTCCATGAGTTATATAATATTCAAGAACCTATAAAAATGTCCCATTTTGGACGTTCCATGAGTTATATAATATTCAAGAACCTATAAAAATGTCCCATTTTGGACGTTCCATGAGTTATATAATATTCAAGAACCTATAAAAATGTCCCATTTTGGACGTTCCATGAGTTATATAATATTCAAGAACCTATAAAAATGTCCCATTTTGGACGTTCCATGAGTTATATAATATTCAAGAACCTATAAAAATGTCCCATTTTGGACGTTCCATGAGTTATATAATATTCAAGAACCTATAAAAATGTCCCATTTTGGACGTTCCATGAGTTATATAATATTCAAGAACCTATAAAAATGTCCCATTTTGGACGTTCCATGAGTTATATAATATTCAAGAACCTATAAAAATGTCCCATTTTGGACGTTCCATGAGTTATATAATATTCAAGAACCTAGAAAAATGTCAGATCTCGGGGAAGATTCTTCTTCTTCACCGTGTTCACATGTCATCAGATTGCGTTGCATGGTGTTTCTCACCTTCTTGTACAGGGCATCTGCATTCAGCAGGCATTTGTTTGAAAGCTCTATCCCTAGATATTTCCTAGCTCTTCCACTTTGGTTTTACAAGGTAGTATCACTGCATTTCCCACATTTGCATTGCAGCTCTTTCCAACGACCGGTGTATGGATACACGTTGGCTAGCCAGGTGTTTGCTGTAATTTCTTTGCTTCCTCTCGCTGGATGAGGATTGCCTGGTCATGGATGCTGCAGTTTGCTCCGTTGCTGTAGCAGTTGTATTCTTGCTCAACTAAAAAGTGGAATGAGAAAAGTTCTAAAAGAGGCCAAAGCAAAAAGAAGTTCCCTTCCCAACGTTAGGAGGAAACAATCATCATTATTGGTTGACCTTGTTATGAGATTGGAGCCGCGATAGCTCTGTGGTTAGTGAACTGGACTTGAAAGGACAAGAGGTAGGGTTCGATCCCAACCGACGGCTTCCAGTTCACCCAGCCTTTAATGGGTACCGGATTTTTGTCTGGGAAAGTAAAGCGGTACGGGCGTAATACCGACCACATTACCCAAAAAATCATGTGCCAAAAGTCTGTAAAATTTATGGTCACTAACACCATATTCATTATTCGCCACTTGGCGTGACAGGGGTACTTTACTTTTTTTATGTTATGAGATGGGAAAAGCTGGTATAGATTGTGACAACAGGAAGAAATCGAGGGACGAAGCGTTAGAAGAAAACTGAGAGAACACACAAGGCCAGTTTAGCACAGTGGTTTGGTAGGATCTACTGCTGAAAAAACAGTAGCGATAGGAAGTTGATGTGGATAGACGTGATCACCTATACCAACAGGCATTGAGCTTAATGATGATGTGTTGAAGTGAAAGTATTACTTGTATCTGGTTGGCTATTTCCATTTTATTGTCTTGTTGGACTATCAATTGTATCTGATTGTCGTATCCGTGTTTCCACAGTTCCGTCCAATCATTACAACGATGACACAAGCGAAGGAGCTGATGAATTTTTCCAAAGGGTAAGCTAGTGTGTTATTGCTGCTGATATCTGCCATGTTCAATGTTATACAAACTGTCCTTATATCATTATTTGTTTATATATGTTAATGAGAAATAAACGTCAATACACTCTGACAAATTTGTAGTTATATACTCTAAACAAATTTGCAGTTATCTACAGTTTTTTTTTACTTATTAAAGAAAACAAAGAGAGAGAACTATACATAAATTATCTTTAATACATTCAGGTGTCAGGAGGAGATACTGGTTTCGTTTTCGTGGTATTGGTGGTGGTGATATTGTACTAAAGAGTAACAGATGTGACATTATTTTGAAGATTGTTAAAGTACAAGCCAGGTGAGACATCACTGGCACGGGTTACTGGTTTAAGTGGTTGAAAGAGCGTTGAAACCGGCACGGAAAAAAAATATAATTATTTGGACCCCCTGCGAATGTGTAAATAATACCACGTGGAGCCGCAGAAAACAAATGCAGGGTGATCACAAAAACACTCCGTGATTTCAAGTAATTATACATAAAACTGATTGGAATATCATAAATATAGTGACCGCAGATACACTAACTCAGGAAATTTCTTAAGTGGAAAGATCAACAGGCATAATGTGAGGATATGGGGAATTGAGAAATCAGCATGCTACCCTTGAGATTGAACGTGGCTGTTTTAAAATTGTCGCGTTTTGTACCGATAATATCGATACAGAAATAGATATACGATGCAATAAGGCAAACCAAATATTGGAACAGCTATCCCCTATACTTCAATGCGAAGCAATACCTATTACCACCATGAAACATGGTGCTACCAATGCCAAACATGTTCACCTAAGTCTAAGCATGAAAGAAAGTTTGTCACCTCAGAGATGCGGTGTCTTAGAAAGGCGCCTGGGGTAACCAAAAAAAAGTAGAATAAGAAATGATATTATAAGAGAAAGAGTAGGCATTGAGCCAATTCTAAGCAACATGCAGAAACAACAAATAAACTGGTTGCCCATCTAGAAATAGAAATAATGCTGTATGATTATTTACCCTACAAAGCATATATTAAAAGAGGAAAAGGGAGAAGAGCAAGAGGCAGACCCAGAGAAAGTTGGACAGACAACATCAAAGAAACCTACAACATCAATTGACAATACGTGAAGCCTTCAAAATGGCGAGATTCAGAAGTGTGTATCTTCCTCGACACCCGAACGGGTACAAGAGGAATGAAGAAAGAGAAAGAATCGGTCAGAGTGGACTTTGTGCGGTGCGGAAATGCCGACTAACTGGTTGATTCCAGAGCTAGCTGCTGAGGATGGTGACTACCATTTCCAGCAAGGTGGGGCACCGCCGCACTCACTTGCATCTCGTAATCCGCAAATTTCTCAACGTGCAACCCCCCCCCCCCCCTTCCCCATAATAGATGCGCTGGACGAAACGACCAGGTATTCTGCAAGTGACCATCGAGTTCGCCGGACCTAATAGTTTGTGACTTTTTCCTTTGCCAATTCCAGAGTATAGTTAAGACCACTATTCGCAGCCCTGGATGATGATCTTCAGTAACCCATCTCTGCAGCTATAAACTCGATCTCGCCGAATATGCAACAGAGTCGGCTCCGTGCTGGATTATCCCCCGATATTTGCTGAATAACACATGGGACGTACATCCTGTGTGTGTGAGATACCACCACATAAAACGTTATGGGTTGATACAACTGGGGCCACCAGTGTGTACGAATATTCCAATAAAGTTATGTTCTATATTTGTTTGAATTCAAGGACTGTTTTTGTGCTCTGTCTCTCTCTCTCTCTCTGTCTTTCTTTGTCTCTCTGTGTGTGTCTCTCTCTGTGTCTCTCTTTGTCTCTCTCTGTGTCTCTCTGTGTCTCTCTTTGTCTCTCTCTGTGTCTCTCTTTGTCTCTCTTTGTCTCTTTGTGTCTCTCTCTGTGTCTCTCTTTGTCTCTCTCTCTCTTTGTCTCTCTCTGTGTGTCTCTTTCTCTCTCTCTGTCTCTCTCTCTGTCTCTCTCTCTCTGTCTCTCTCTCTGCGCCTCTCTCTTCTGTGTCTTTCTCTGTCTCTCTCTCTGTTTCTCTCTCTGTTTCTCTCTGTCTCTCTCTGTGTCTCTCTGTATCTTTCTCTGTCTCTCTCTGTGTCTCTCTCTGTGTCTCTTTATATCTCTATGTGTCTCTCTGTGTCTCTCTCTGTGTCTCTTTATATCTCTATGTGTCTCTCTGTGTCTCTCTCTGTGTCTCTCTGTGTCTCTCTCTCTGTGTCTCTCTGTGTCTCTCTCTGTGTCTCTCTGTGTCTCTCTCTGTGTCTCTCTCTGTGTCTCTTTATATCTCTATGTGTCTCTCTGTGTCTCTCTCTGTGTCTCTCTCTGTGTCTCTTTATATCTCTATGTCTCTCTCTGTGTCTCTCTCTGTGTCTCTCTCTGTGTCTCTCTCTGTGTCTCTCTCTGTGTCTCTCTGTGTCTCTCTCTGTGTCTCTCTCTGTGTCTCTTTATATCTCTATGTGTCTCTCTGTGTCTCTCTCTGTGTCTCTCTGTGTCTCTCTCTGTGTCTCTCTCTGTCTCTCTCTGTGTCTCTCTCTGTGTCTCTCTCTGTGTCTCTCTCTGTGTCTCTTTATATCTCTATGTGTCTCTCTGTGTCTCTCTCTGTGTCTCTTTATATCTCTATGTGTCTCTCTGTGTCTCTCTCTGTGTCTCTCTCTGTATCTCTCTCTCTCTGTCTCTCTCTGTGTCTCTCTCTGTGTCTCTTTATATCTCTATGTGTCTCTCTGTGTCTCTCTCTGTGTCTCTCTCTGTGTCTCTCTCTGTATCTCTCTCTCTCTGTCTCTCTCTTTGTCTCTCTCTGTGTCTCTTTATATCTCTATGTGTCTCTCTGTGTCTCTCTCTGTGTCTCTCTCTGTGTCTCTCTCTGTGTCTCTTTATATCTCTATGTGTCTCTGTGTCTCTCTCTGTGTCTCTCTCTGTGTCTCTCTCTGTGTCTCTTTATATCTCTATGTGTCTCTCTCTGTCTCTCTCTGTGTCTCTCTCTGTGTCTCTTTATATCTCTATGTGTCTCTCTGTGTCTCTCTCTGTGTCTCTCTCTGTGTCTCTTTATATCTCTATGTGTCTCTCTGTGTCTCTCTCTGTGTCTCTTTATATCTCTATGTGTCTCTCTGTGTCTCTCTCTGTGTCTCTTTATATCTCTATGTGTCTCTCTGTGTCTCTCTCTGTGTCTCTCTCTGTGTCTCTCTCTGTGTCTCTCTCTGTGTCTCTGTATATCTCTCTGTGTCTCTCTCTGTCTCTCTCTGTGTCTCTCTCTGTGTCTCTTTATATCTCTATGTGTCTCTCTGTGTCTCTCTCTGTGTCTCTTTATATCTCTATGTGTCTCTCTGTGTCTCTCTCTGTGTCTCTTTATATCTCTATGTGTCTCTCTGTGTCTCTCTCTGTGTCTCTTTATATCTCTATGTGTCTCTCTGTGTCTCTCTCTGTGTCTCTCTCTGTGTCTCTCTCTGTATCTCTCTCTCTCTGTCTCTCTCTTTGTCTCTCTCTGTGTCTCTTTATATCTCTATGTGTCTCTCTGTGTCTCTCTCTGTGTCTCTTTATATCTCTATGTGTCTCTCTGTGTCTCTCTCTGTGTCTCTCTCTGTGTCTCTCTCTGTGTCTCTTTATATCTCTATGTGTCTCTCTGTGTCTCTCTCTGTGTCTCTCTCTGTGTCTCTCTCTGTGTCTCTTTATATCTCTATGTGTCTCTCTGTGTCCCTCTCTGTGTCTCTCTGTGTCTCTCTCTGTGTCTCTCTGTGTCTCTCTCTGTGTCTCTCTCCGTGTCTCTCTCTGTGTCTCTCTCTGTATCTCTCTCTCTCTGTCTCTCTCTTTGTCTCTCTCTCTCTGTCTCTCTCTGTCTGTCTCTCTCTCTCTCTGGTTCTCTCTCTCTCTCTCTCTGTCTCTCTCTCTGTTTAATCATACGAGAGCCGTTGAAAGCAAATATAAACGTGCTGAGTCAAATTGACAGACGAACATCACAGCTCTAAGAGAAGATATTTTATGCTCACTTCACAACATAAAAACACAGAACTTCCTCCCCGGCTGATCCGATAATTGAGATAAATGCCGTAACGATAGTTTGTGATAATTTTTTGCCTCCCCACACCTCCCCCTACCTCAACAGATGCAACAAAATATACCCTGTGATGATTCCATTTTTTGGCTGGTTACACAACCTAGCACAAAAACTAAATAAACCCCGAACATTCACAAATTGGAACCACTCTCGGAAAGGAAAAAAAAAATGTGTGAGAAGAACGAAGAAGCGCAAGCAGATTGAGGACAGCTTCACACAGAAACGTTACATCTCTAGAGCCGTGACTAAATATACAACGTCTAGTCTGAATGGGACAGCTGTGAATTATTCTTCCAACGTGGCCACAGTTGTACAAATGGGCATAATTAACTCCGATTGTTATAAATTAAGTTATGAAGAACAGCCAGAGCTGGCACATTCAAGCCAATTTCCTCCCACGGCAGTACTCCCTTTGAGGGTTGAAGTACAAGACTTGACTCAAAACCTTTCAGAAGAGCGCAGCTCTGTGCTCTCCCACGCAAGGCCTTTCCTCCCCAGGATCAAAGGCAAGGTATCAATTATTATTTGTCAGTAGAGTCGGCCTATTTCAAACCCTAGTGGATCCGCACATGAGAAACAAGCCCAAAGCGTCGATTAACATTTGAATAAACCCAAATGTGCACATATCAGATCATATCAGTGACAGTTCAATATTGGTGTTATATCTTTGTGTTTTTCCAATAGTTATTTATATTTATTTTTACTCGGGTTTTTAAAAATAATTTATGTATGCCCCCACTCCCCCACCTTCCCATGTTTTCCTGTCAATTATCTATGGTTATTTTTCCTCAGTTTTTCTTATCGGTTTATATTTTTTTTTACTTTATGGTTTCCCATAAGTTAATTAAGTGTACTTTTCCTGTGTGCTTTACCGTCAGTTATTTATCTTTATTTTTTTTTCTTACGCGTTCTCACATCATATGCTTAGTTTCTTCAAAATGTTACCTGTTTCAAGGTTTTCCTCCAATAATTAATATTTTTACGGTAGGTTAGATTTGTTGCCTAGTCATATTAGAGACGGACGAAAGCAAGCTGGTCCCTTGTTCAAGTGAAGGACGCACCAAAAAACCTTTGTAATAACTTAATTAAAATGCGCGGTCTGTTTACGTGTTTGCCACTGCTCGGGTTAACTTACAAAAGTAAAACTTAAAAAGAAATTGTGTTAATCAATTTCTGAAATTACCATTGATCTTAGCGGGTGATACGGAGTTTGTGCTCTGTGTTGAGATTTTCCTATCAGTGAAGAAATAGGGAAATCGGATTAATAATGACACTGTTCTGCCATATTATTGTTAACAATTCAACTGGCATATTGTCGCCATGTAGTTAGATTTCCGTGTATATCCTTATATGTATTTTTGTATTGTTGTTTATTGTTCCAGCTGAAGGCCTACTTGGCCGAAGCGTCGTTCGACTTTTGTTTTGTTTCTCACCTACGTAAAGCTGTTACCATACAGCTTTTTAAATTTTGTTTCTCCATTTTTACCATCAGCTTTACAGCAGCTTTGCATCTCTATGCATCTTGATTCCCCCCCCCCCCCCCCCTTTCTCTTCTCTCCAAGATGTGTCACTACACTTTTGGACGCAATCAAGACTTGTCTTCGATTACACCACTTGATGTGTTCACAAATCATCTAATTGTTGACGTTGTAATGTCTATATTGTGTTAGTCATCCACGTGTTCGTCATTGGAATATGTCGTCTCATGGATAAAATCCTTTGCCATTCTCCACATCAGATCAATGCGGGTTCGAATCACAGTAGAGTCAAGCCGTCTTTGTTTCATTTCGGGGAAGAAATACAAAATCCATGACCTGAACGCCTAGTGTCGACTGCACTTGTCACGTGGCCTCTATTCTCTACTCATATAATCCTCTTGACATACACTAACAATAGGATAAATGGCGTAATGACATTTTTTTAGGTGATAGTTTTGCGACACCTGCTAAGGCACGTCATTCACTGTTTTATTGATTACAAAAATTGTTTTACCAAAACAGGATCAGAACAGGATTAGGGTGATTGTTGTGTCTTTGTACTAATTCTTGAATGTGGTGTAGATTAACAGTCTAGAACAGTGATTCTCAACCTGGTAAGAGAGTATCCCCAATGGAACGAACCAAGACATTTTTCGTTACGTGTGAAAAGATATATGGATTAATGACGAAAAAAAGTCGCACACGCGTAGAACAGGATAGAATCCAGAAGAATTTAAAATGAGATGAATTTTATGGCGAGTGGCGATGAAGTTCGCGAAAAGCCTCGTGCTCTCGCCTTTTTTTTTTTTTTTTTTTTAAATATGACGAAATGTTGGGGAGTCACTCCCTGAGGAATTCGTAACGCGAACGCATCACAACAGTGTGTGTTGAAGTTTCTTATCTCTTCTCTGCCTCGCGAACTTTTGAGTATAGAATCTGCAGGGGTATTGACTAATTAGCCGCAGTTTATGAGATATGTTTACTACATTAGTGCAAAACAGTGGAGAGGAGAAGTCAGTACTTTCATATCTGAGGGTGGAAATAGGCTGGCTTGGGGGGGGGGGGTTTACTCAAATGAAAACCACTTGAGAACCACTAATATACTTGAATCTCTGATCAGAGGCAGTAACTTTGGTTCCGGTAATGAGCTGCTGGAGTTATCGTTCTAGTTGAGTGGCACAGGTCTGTGTTGGTGGTACTAGTTCCATCCTAGTACAAATTACCCATTACTTTTCTGGATGTCCGCAAATAGCTTTGTTTATTTTTTGGTTTATTTATCTTTTTGTTTGCACAACCTTGGAGGCTTACCAGAATGGTTATATTGTCGTTACTTTCGGCATTTAATTGAGTGTAGAGATTTTCATTTTAATGTTCACGTGATGTCGTTCTGTTTGAGTATATCGAAATATTTACTTTATATGTTACTTCTGCTGTCTTTTTTTCTGTTTCAGTTTAGTGGGGTGTTCAGTAGTGTTCTTTTTTCTTTCTTTCTTTCTTTCTTTCTTTCTTTCTTTCTTTCTTTCTTTCTTTCTTTCTTTCTTTCTTTCTTTCTTTCTTTCTTTCTTTCTTTCTTTCCGCCCGCCTGCCTGTCTGTCTGTCTGTCAGTCTGTCTCCTTGCCCCAACGTCTAAAGGAAAAATAATGTTTGTCATCGCCGACCATTAAAGAACGGTAAATGGACGTTAATGTGTTGTGTGCTTTAAAGAAAGTTGTGATTTGCGATTTTCGGCCCTGTAAGTCCAAGTTCAGCATGGCATTTTTGAGTATCGGGTTGTCCTTCTTTTCTATCCCTACTGATTTTGCCAGGCAGGACTGGTTAATTTTGTTTCTAGGAACAAAGGAAGAGGTGGAAAAGGATCTGGAAAATACTGATTCACCATTCCTGGCCCAAGCAATCAGCTATGAGTCGCTGAGCACTTTCAATCCTACCTTCGTGTCAAATTTCTGGTTTATTCTTGATGTCAGGTATGCGATGTTTGATTGCAAAAGATAATATTTAACTTTAACGTATTGGCCTCTCTGAATGTGTCGTAGAGTTTAGCTTCATCATCATCATGTGACATATCGGTTGGCGTAGGCGATCATGTCCTTTCACAATTTCCTATCCACAATGCGTCGTATCAATTCTGTTGTTGACTGTTTTCCATGCCATGACAACAAACTATATATATATATATATATATATTGTCGTCCGCTATCTCGCTTTCTATGTATTTTGCCAGTTGCAACCAAATACTCCAACTTTCCTCTTCTCATGATGAATTTAGCTTACAAAGGAAAAGCAATAGAAATTAAGAGACTACACTAAAGAGGGACGGTAACTTAATGCTTGAAGGATATTTAGAGAATAGTTGTCAGCCCACAATTCAAGGATATCTGGTGCAAGTCATGTCCAGGTAGTCATATGATAACGACCGACAACCATGTTGATTTGTTTCAGAGAAAAGAAAAGAGAAATTCGTCAGACATCGAGGAGAACAAACGTATCGAGAGATTGAGGAAAGCGACCGGCGATGTCAGCACCTATAATGTAGACAGCACCAAGTGATAGCCAGTATTTAGATAGATAGATGCCATGTAGACCTAGTTACACAAGATCACTAGAACTGTTCATTTAAGATAGTGTAACGTGCTGAAGTCAGATGTGTTGGGCCGAAAGGCGCAAATACCAAAGTTATACTGCAAACCACAACACAATGCAAACACGTCCTTTTATGGGCGGATGACGAAATGGTGTACTCCTTTAGTCATCGAGCGAACGCAAGCAAGCAAGATAGTGTAATAATGTTGGGATATTTGGTCCGCCTCAGAGAGTGCTGAATCTTGGAGGTTCAAATAGGTAGTTCAACTGAAAGCTGAGTAGCAGTTTTTAGGAATATTACGTCATTAAGAAATATGGTTTCTATTGAGGTTGAATGGAGCATATTTTCATTGATGTTTATATAGCTATTCATGGAATCAGTTTCAGTGCGGTCAGGGCATCCCCCTATCCACTCCACCGTCCGACCCAGCATTTCTCGAAGTGTTTGCAGACTGTTCCTGTAAGGTGTTGATTATAGATACATCTGCTTTTCTCACTCAGCACTCCGAATCGACCAGATTAATTTTCCACTTTTATACTCCCCAGTCTCTCAGTGTATACACCGTTGTCCTACTCATTCTCCTCTTCTCTTAAGGAGTGAACAACAAACTTGGTGTTGTCCTCTTTGTCCAGAGTTCGGCCACACTCAGTGTCAGAACTGCCAGCGAGCTTGTCGGCTATTTCATTGCCATATACACCAGCATGCTCTGGACAGTCTATCTATCTGATATAGAGTTGACTTGTTCTTTGTTGTATTATATCTTTATCTTTCTTAATGGTCACAGCACATCACAACATTGCTGTTACAACAGGTAACAGGTAAATTCATGACAGAGTCTTTCTTGTTACAACAATGATAATCAAGTTTATTGATTTATTCGCCTGGTACACGTGATCTATAGTTCTGGATGCAATTATTAAATTAATGTTCATTAATTTAGGAATATTTCTGAGGCAAGTCGCCGAATGGTTATGAAGATATTCCAGCATGCATGTCATACAATTTATTCAGCATGGTCTACTTACGCTTGTGAGAATTTATGAACACACACAACTTAAATTAATCTTTCACTGTCTTTCAAAGCTACTTCACACTTATAATTATAACTTGATGATTCTTAACTGACTTGCTAACTCAAGACTTCTACTCTTAACTTTCTCCCTGTTCTGACTATAACTGTTTCTAAACTGCTTAACTGCTTCTTGTCTAACTTATTTACTTCATCCTGAACTGCTAGCCTAACTGCTTCTACTTCTAACCTTCTGACTGACTCTAACTATTCTCTTCTGCTCCTTTGACTAACTTAAAACTTATCTGTTGTGCAGGACATTAAGTACTCAACAACTCTCTACGTCCTGAGGCTCAGCAGCCAATGCCAAGTGCCCCATGTGACTCTTATGATCACATGAGTTGGTCACTCAACGTTTACGTGTCTACCATCTGTGACTCACCTGAACTTCCCCAATTTGACGACAAACACCATGTTTCCCCGAAATCTCTATGACCTATTTGGAATAACATTACCTCATGACACTGACCTCTCCTGGTAGCTAATTACCTGGCAGAGTAACACCATGAGTTCAGTGCGTGGTATCGTGTGATGGTCACTTACAATAAAAACTTGTTGTTGGACAATCGTGGAGATTTTACAACAACATCACGAGGTCAATGCGTGATGTGTGCTGGTCACTCTCACAACAACTTTGTACTTGTGAACCCCGCATGGTCATTCAACTTAGCTCGGTGGGTGCCTTGTTATGTCCGAGGCCCTTATCCCTGCAGACACTGCGCTATCTCCCACTTTCCTCTTCTGTTGCATGGAAAATTCCATGTAATTAAACTTTCATCCTGTCGTCCAATCATTCTACCTCTCTCCTTCGGTGGGTGTACACCACCCACTCTCTACAACTTGTTATCCTAACTTGTATTCTGGAAAATACCATACTTAAATTCTGCTGGTCGCCACTATATGATACTGCTCTCGTCCATTCAAAGAGCGGTAACGACTAAATTACCTGCTTCCTTAGCTAACTCTATAACATATCTACTGTCCTTTCGAGCCGAAGACGGCACATAGGGCAGAACTACAATCTCAAAAACAGAAACCTTGCGTGCCAAAATGGCTCATATTGCAGAGATCACTACTTCTAAAATCTATTCTGTTTCCATAACAATGCTTTTTTATAATGACAGCTTGTCAAGCCATCGATCAAACTCCTTAGTCGCCTCTTACGACATGCCTTGAAGGTCACAGTGTCACTATTCTTTACTTCCCACATAATGAGGCCCCGGTAACACACCTGGACAGTACACCCATGTTAACACACTCACGGTACAATCATCCAAGAGCTGCACCCCCTCCTGCCGTCGACGCTGTCTGTCAATCTTTTGTAGCATACTTTGCGAATCAGTTACCAAGACTGCGTGATCCACGTTCTGTATAGCCAACCATGTTATCTCCGCAGTTGCTGCTTCTGTCTCCATTCTCATGCCAGACACCGTAATGCTACACTTTCCAGATTCCCTAGCCACTCTTCTGCCATGTTGGTATGCCACAAAACCCCAACCACTGCACTGTCCGCGGGATAAAAAACCATCCATTTAGATCGAATCATGAGCTAATAACACTCTTTCGATGGATTCTCTTATTGTACATCGGTAGCTCCATGGGCCCAATGATGTTTATATAGCATGCAACGTTAAAAAATTCATAGAGAGCTGCACTTTTCTAGCCAGCCTCCTAAAATCTTAACAAGCTACCGGCGAATTCGTGGCCTATTCAGTGTGTTTCTGTCAAGTATTGTCCAGACCAGTCTGTCTTCAGAAGTCGACAGAGTCAACTTTGAGAATAGTCAGAACCATTTATTCTTCCCCATTCTCCCAGCCGCGCTATAATTTCTATAATAAATGTAGTCAATTGTTTTTTTAGTTTTGATGACATATCTTCTCTGTTTGAATGTAGCACACAGTTATCTACATGTGAAGTATTGTCTTCTCTGTTTGAATGTAGCACACAGTTATCTACCTGTGAAGTATTGTCTTCTCTGTTTGAATGTAGCACACAGTTATCTACCTGTGAAGTATTGTCTTCTCTGTTTGAATGTAGCACACAGTTATCTACATGTGAAGTATTGTCTTCTCTGTTTGAATGTAGCACACAGTTATCTACATGTGAAGTATTGTCTTCTCTGTTTGAATGTAGCACACAGTTATCTACCTGTGAAGTATTGTCTTCTCTGTTTGAATGTAGCAAAGAGTTATCTATCTACCTGTGAAGTATTGTCTTATCTGTTTGAATGTAGTAAACAGTTATCTACATGTGAAGTATTGTCTTATCTGTTTGAATGTAGTAAACAGTTATCTACCTGTGAAGTATTGTCTTCAATGTTTAAATGTAGTAAACAGTTATCTACCTGTGAAGTACTGTATTCAATGTTTGAATGTAGCAAACTCTACCTGTGAGGTATTGTCTTATCTGAATGTAGTCAATTGTTTTCATTTTAGCTTTTACGAAGCATGTTGTTTGCTTGTTTGAATATTATCTACTTTTTCGTGTACGCCTACAGTGTAGTAATGTCTTCACTATTGACGTGTAGCAGATGGTTACCCATCTTTTGGTTTACCATTTAAAGCAGTGTTGTCTGTGAATCTTTTTCTTCTTCTACTTCTTTCCTTCCTCCATCGATCCATCTTTTTCGTGGTCGACCCTTGGGTCTGTTGTTCTCACAACGTTTGCTGAAGGCTCGTTGTGTTGTGTTTTGTTCTTTCTGCTTTGTCACGTGGCCGAACCATTTTATCTGTTGTTTCCTTATATATTCTATGGCTGGGGCTATTCCTAGCTTTTTTCTCAGTTCTTCATTTCTGATCTTATCTCTCAGACTGTTTCCTGTCATTCGTCTAACACATTTCATCTCTGTAGAGGTTATTTTTCTTATTGTTCTTGCATCTAGAGTCCAGGTCTGGCATTGGTAGCACAACGTTGGAATGAAGATTGTATATAGAAGATAATTACCAACCTTTTTTCGTATTCGTGTTCGCTTTAAGTAGTGCCTTTTCTGATAGAGTTTAATATAATTTCCTGGCTTTTCTTGTACACTTAAAGTAGTATCTTGTCTGTTATAATGTAGCAGAGTTTTATACCTTTTCATGTAAGCTATAAACCCTCCAGCCTGGGAAGAATTAGCTGCAGATTGCAATCTTTGGAAACACTCTAAAGCTCCAACTCAAGCAGACAGATTCATAGAGAAAGAGAATACACGGCGAAAGAAAAGAAAAAAGAACATTTCTAGGGGCACTGAAAAATCCATAGTCAACTATGACTTATGGAGGCTACTACTATCATGTGGCAGAGTTTCATACTTTTTCGTGTACACTTAAAATAGTATCGTGTCTGTTATATTGTAGCAGTTTCATGCCGTTTCGTGTGGCGCATAAAGTAGTATCTTGTGTGTTATAATGTAGCAGAGTCTTGTACCTATTCGTGTACGCTTGACGGGGCACTATTTGTTGTTTTTGAACGCGTCTGGCGAGCGCGTTTATGACTACGCGAACTGAGCAATAAAACGATTAGTATTTGGACGAGCCAAACTTCGGAGTGGAAATGTGAATTTATTCGGAATTGCGAGACGTAGAGCGAGGGCAGGTGCGAAAGGAGGGTTGTTCTGATTAAAATGGGTGCGTTGGAATGTAGTTTGGAGATGAAAGGGACACGCGGTACACTTTGAAGAGAAAAAATATATGGAAGTAGGATAGCGACTAGAGGAAGATACAAGTTAGAATTGAAAGGGGGAATGGAGTAGTTATTATTTAAAGATATGTCTCAGAAATAGAAAAGTGTGAGACAGGTAGAGAAAGAACTATTTTAGAAGTTCAAAGTATGGATAATATATATATATATATATATATATATATATATATATATATATATATATATATATAATTTGGAGGAGGGAGATGTGATGGTGCAAAATAAGAAAAAAAGCATTAGAAGTTGCTGCGGTGAGGTTTGCTATGAACATTTTATACGTTGTGGGGATGAGTAGTGATGGCTCTGTTGTGAGAAGCTGAGAGAATAAGAAGGGTAGAGAGAGAAGCATTTCGGAATTGAGAACATAGTTATTTATGAATCTGCAAAGAGATCACTTAAGTCTATGAAGGAAATACTGGGATTTATCAGCTAGTGGGCTTTAAATAGGGAACCTGATATATGCTGATGATGCAGTTTTCATTACTGAGAGTGGAACTTTAGCAGTAAATAATTGACATCAGAGTGATGGCTTGCCAACGTGGAGGTCTTACATTCATTTGTAAACAAGACAGAAGCAGTGATCATATATGGCTTCTTCGATACTGTTAAAGTAAATGGGACAGTATTACAAGTGATAAGGGAGTTAAAGTATCAAATAACTTCAGATGGTTGATGTATGGTAGAGGTTAGGTGCAGGTTGCTTACAGCGAAGGCTGTATTACAAGTAGTGAACAAGGTAACCCACGGCCAGTCTTTTTTAAATAGAAGTAGAGAAAATAGTTATAACTTTTCTGTAGAGAACTAACTTAACAATTGTATGGAAGTGAGTCTTGGATGAACGATAAACACAAAAGCAAGCAAATCTGTGGATGTTACGAAAATGGTTTTTTTGTTTTAAGTGCCATACCAGTTAGCATAGCCTTTCAAAGGTTACCAGAAAAATTATGCTTACCACAAGCTCAACAGAAAAGAACAAGTAACCATTTTTTAGACTTCCAACGGGCCACAACAGATTGAAAGCCATCTTTTTAACAAGCTAGGTATAGGAACCTCTCATGAATGTGATGGTGGTACCGGAAAAATGACTACTGAACATCTGCTACAATCATGCCCAACATATGATGAACAGAGAATGCTCTTGTGGCCATCACAGATACTATATCGGAACAAGCTGTATGGTGACGTGACCAGCCTTGAGCTAACGAATTCTTTCTTCGAATTTATTAATATTGGCGTCTAGAGATGTACGCAGAAGAAGAAGAATAGGTGATCATGTCGTTCCGTAATTCTCTATCCTTAGTGCATCGTATCAATTCTGTTATTGACTGTTTGCCACGATACCAAGCTGTCTAGTATTTTCTCTATATTTGAGCTAAGTGATACTATTTTATATATTTAAATATATATATATATATATTCTCCTATCCTTTCTATTTATACATCTACTACTCATCCTACCTCCCCTCATGTAGCTTTCTTCTTTTCTCATTTTTCTACATCCTACTTCCTTCTTTTCTGTCCACCTCTTCTTTCTTATGATCATGTAGTTATAGATAATTGTGTTTCATTGTTTGTTTTCGTTGTCCTTGTATTCTGAAGAAGGCCACAGGCCGAAACGTCAGTGTTGTGTTCCTCCCTTGTAAAGCTGTCTTCATACCTTGGAGTGTTTAACACTCCCCACCACTGGTTCCTTAGTATTTTCTCTCGTTGTCGTCGGCGATCTCTCTTTCACTGTATTGTGACAGTTATAACCAAATATTTCAACTTTCCTCTGATGGTTTTTAGGAGCTCTCGTTTTGTGTTGGCCATGTTAATAACATTCTCGTTGGTCTTTTTAGCTGTCCAGGGATCTCTCAACATTCCTCTGAGAAATCCCATATCTGAAGCCTCTAATCGTCTTTTCATTTTTATTTGTCTGTTGTCCATGATTCGCTTCCATAGGTCAGAATTGACTCCATATAGCACAGATGAACACTCTTTTTATCACTTCTAATGACACAGACTTGTTGTACAAGTGTTTCGTTTTCTGAAATTCTATTTTGACCTGTACTGTTCTGCATTTTATTTCTCTGGTGCATTTTCGTTGAATATCAAAGTCAGCTAAAAATAGTAGCACAGACTTTCTACAACAGGTCAAGGTAATAGAGAAAACTTGTTACCAAAGTCAAGAGGACAGAATCATATTTTTTTAAAAGCTAAGTCATGCAGGAAGGGAGCCGCGATAGCTCAGTGGTTAGTGAACTGGACTACAAAGGACAAGGGGTAGGGTTCGATCCCAACCGACGGCTTCCGGGTTCACCCAGCCTTAAAAAAATGGGTACCGGATTTTTTTTCTGGGAAAGTAAAGCAGAACGGGCGTAATATCGACCACATTACCCCAAAAATCATGTGCTGAATGTCTGTAAAATAGGGTCACTAACACTATATTTCCCTATACGCCGCTTGGCGTGACGGGGGCACTTTACTTACTACTTTACTAAGTCATGCAGGAACAACTTAAGCAATAAGATATGAATGAAGACATGATGAACAGATACCAGAAATCATAGCGGCGGGCTGGTCTTCTAGAAGTAAGATATTTTTCTCTGGAGAAGAAGGTCCCGGATTCGATTCATATCACTGACGGTGGATATTAAAAGCCAATCGAATTCGTGTGTTTGGATAGTGGGATCTGATATTTAGTTCTGTCGGATAACTGCAAACAAACACGAGGTCTCGTGTGCATTCTGCTCACGTTAAAGAACCATTGGCAGATGGAAATAGAAAGAGTAGGCACACAATTACCGCTGCCGTGATAAAATTGATAGGAAAAATGTACTCAAAATCCCTCCACGGTTAAAAAGAAACGTTAGAATGTCTTTGAAACTGAAGAATAACTGCCTACATGGCGAAAGACATCTGAGGAAATGGCTGACTTGAAAAGTAAGGAGAAAATGTGATATTCACGGAAAATTCAGTCCCTTAGGACTATGCTAGGGATATGAAGCCGGCGTATTCAACAAACAAAAATAATATCAGAAAGCTTAAAGAATAACATGGTATAAGATGTTAACAGTAGATTTGGCAAACAAAGTCAAACAAAGTGATGACCAACCCCAGCTGGTATGATAATAACTTAATAACGGCGACGATCGTTCATTCAATGAGAAACTTTATTTAAAAAAAAAAAAGTAAATAATTGAAAAACGGTGGAGTAGCAACGTAAAAAAAAAAACCGTGCTTTTAAAATTTATGTAACAAAGTCAATATTAACAAGGTGCATGTCGGAATTTGGTGAGAATGTTGCAGTTAATAGAAAATGAACATTTTTAGGAAATTGGGGAGTAAGACTGTAGAAAATGTAGGATTTTAAACGTTTGGAGAATAAGGTAGTTAATACACGATTTTGAAATTGGAATAATAATGTGGTTAATACACATTACCATCGCACTATTAGTCTCATGAGCTATATGGCGAAAATATTACTAAGACTCAACATGAGACGTGTAAGGAACACAATAAAACCAGAAATAAGTGAGGAACAATGTGGATTTGTGGAAGGAAATGGCACCAATAATGCTATATACATCCTAAGAACATTGATAGAAAGATCTATAGAGGTAAAGAAAGGTACATCTATATATGTGCTTTAAAGACAACACAAAAGCATTTGACAAAGTAAAGCATGTGGAAATAATAATTATGCTGGAGAAATTAAACATTGATGTCAAGGATCTGCGAATCATAAACAAACATGTACTGGCAACAAACAGCAGCTATACGAATTAGCAACCAAACAGGACAATTCCAATTGATAAAAACAATGAGTCAAACAAGGCTGTGTTCTGTCGCCGGATTTGTTTTCACTTTACAGCGAGCATATTATGAGATCAATAGTAGACAAAAAAGGAATTGAAGTCAACGGTCACAACAGAAATAATCTGCGACATGCGGATGACACAGTCTTGATAGCATAGACAGAGAATGAACTACAACAAATGATAGACATAATAGTAAAAGAAAGCAACAGAACAGGTCTCAGTCTGAATAGTAAGAAAACAGAAGTAATGGTCATATCAAAGAAACAATCATCACCATCATGTAGCATAAAAATAAATATGACAAATCTGAAACAAGTGCAACGCGTCAAATACTTGGGCACAAAAATAACACCAGATGGAAGAAGAAATACTAGAACTTAATTGAAGCAACAAGAAAGGTCTTAGTCTGAGTAGAAAAAAAAATAGAAGTAATGGTCACATCGAAGAAACAATCATCACTAGCATGCATCATAAAAATAAACTTTCCAATACTTGGGTACAATAATAATCAGATGGAAGATGCATCACATAAATAAAGAGCAGAATAGCTCAGACCAAAGTGGCGTTTCAGAAAATTAAAAACATCTTATGCAACAAGTCTATGTCAATAGAAGTGAAAAAGAGAGTTCATTAGTGCTATATATAACCAGTTATGACCTATAGAAGCGAACCATGCACAATAAACAAACAAATGAAAAGACGATTATAGGCCACAGAAATGAGATTTCTCTGAAGAGTGTTGAAAGTTCCCTGGACAGCTAAAAAGACTAATGAAGACATTCTAAAAAAGGCCAACACAAAAAAGGGAGCTCCTAAAAAAATATCAGAAAGAAACAATAAACATTTTTCGGGCACATCACGAGAAGAGGATAGTTGGAATACTTGGTCCTATCTATCTATCTATCTATCTATTATCCTTTCAAGCTGAAGACGGCACATAGAGCAGAATCACAATCTCAAAAACAGAAACATTGCGTGCCAAAATGGGACATATTGCGGAGATCACTGCTTCTAAAATCTATGGCTCTGTTTAAAACTTGGTTACAACTAGCAAAATACAGGGAAAGAGAGATCCTGGACGGCTAAGTGAGAAGAAATAGACAGCTTGGTGTCATGGTATGGAAAACAGTCAGCAACAGAATTGATACGAGGCGCGGTGGATAGAAGATTGTGTGAGGACATGATTGCCTATGCCAGCCGGTGTGGCACATGATGATGATATGTATTTTATCATCATGGAAAGACACAAATGAGTAAATCGGCTAAAGTATTACTGACAAGCAACTGCGAACCGCTTAGTTCATGGAGAATATACTTTTTGAAAAATATAGGAGATTCGGGTAGTTAATATTAGAGCGACACATTTCATAAAATTAAGTGGAATGTTGATACGAAGAAATAAAGAGAAGTGGAAAAGACGGGTTGCGAAGTTGACCTTTGACCGATGTGAGGTTGAAGGTGACGCCAGTCTTTGCTGTGCTTCTATTGCCACTAGTGTGCTTTCACGCGCCGTGTTATTCAGAGCAATAACCACCGCGAGATGTGCGCGTGCAAGCATTGCCTCCTCCTGGATCATAGGCGCGCCTGCCCTATCGTGCCCCTCAGAGACAACTTCCTAGGTCTAATCCCCGCAGAGTGTGAACAATCTTCCAGATGACAGACAAGTTTAGTTCTCGTGCCGCGGGCATGGTTTGTTTTAAGCGTATCTCAGAAATTGTTGCTGTTTTCAAGAACAGCGTGTACAATGTACATACTGGTGTTTTACTGCACAGTTGTAACAAGAACCAGCAGTCATGAGGTCTTCCGGTCTGATTCAGTTTTGGGTGAAATCCATGCCGTGGAGTCTGAGTAGGAATTTACTGAGCTGAAGTCAATTTAAACTGGTGAAGCACTAGGCCTAAAGTCGAAGTCACTTGTATGAGAGTACTTGTCTTAAAGTCGAAGTCAGTTGTATGAGAGTACTTGTCTTAAAGTTGAAGTCTGCTGTATGAGAGTACTTGTCCTTAAATCTAAGTCAATTATATGACAGTACTAGCCTTAAAGTCGAAGTCAGTTGTATGAGAGTACTTGTCTTAAAGTTGAAGTCTGCTGTATGAGAGTACTAGTCCTAAGGTCGAAGACAAGTGTATGAGGGTACTAATCATAAAGTCGAAGTCAGTCATATGAGAGTACTAGTCCTGAAATCGAAGTCATTTGTATGATAGTACTTGTACTACTAAATAAGTACGAGTACTACTAAAGTCGGACGGAAACAATTTTATGTGAAATTATTCTTCTTTCACTCCTCATTTACCTTTCAGCGTCGTTGGGGGGGGGGGGGGGGGGATATAATTCACTGTCTTTTGCACTTTTGCTGGTCTCTCCGTCTGTTATGTTGCCTAGTGTTTCTAATATTCCATCAATCCATCTTTTTCGTGGTCGATCCGATCCGTCTGTCTGGTGTTCTCGTAAAGTTTATTAATTAAAGGTTTGGTGCGTTGTGTTTTAATCGTTCTAACTTATTACGCGGCCAAGTTTTTTTATTCTGTTGTGTCTTAATGTATTCTGTAGAAAATTGTTTGCGGGTGGGGGTGTTTATGGTGTTATTCCTATTTTTTTTTTCTCTCAGTTTTTAATTTCTGATTTTTATCTCTCGGGCTGTTTTCTGTCATTCGTCTAAAATGTTTCATCTCGGTAGAGGTTATTTCTCTTGTTGTTCTTCAGTCTGGAGTCCAGGTCTGGCATTGGTAGGACAACGTTGGGATGAAGATTCTGTTGTAGAGTGCCTGTTTTGCCTCTAGAGTCTTTTCCTTTTTGGACAGCTGTAGTGACACTTGTCTGATGATTTGACAAGCTTTGATGCATCTTGAGTCTATTTCTACTGCTTGTGGATTATCGTTTGTTACTAGACTTCCTAGGTCTTTTATTCCTCTACTTATTTTGATTGTCTGCCGTCTATCGTTGCATTGATATTTTGTTCTTCTTTTGCGATGTTCGTGACTTCTACCCGGCTGGTATCGGTTTTCGCTTTTCTTTGGGTGCCTTTTCTGTAAAGTCTATTTAAGTGTTCTCGTAGGCCTTCTATTTTTACATGTATTAATACCCGATCACCTGCAATTAGAAGGTCGCTAATCTCCTTTGTCCCCAATGCTCTAAAAGTAAAGTAAAGAGCCCCCCCCCCCTCGGTCACGCCAAGTGGCGTATAGGGAATATGGTGTTAGTCACCATAATTGTTACAGATCTTCGGCACATGATTTTTTGGGGGTAATGTGGTCGGTATCACGCCCGTGCCGCTTTACTTTCCCAGAAAAAAATTCGTTACCCATTTAAGGCTGGGTGAATCTGGAAGCCGTCGAACAGGATCGAACCCTACCTCTTGTTCTTTGTAGTCCAGCTCACTAACCACTGAGCTGTCGCTGCTCCCATTCCGATGCTTTAGCTTACTTGTATATATAGTCCATGTAGGTAATAAACAACAGAAAGGGGAGGGGGGGGAGATAGCATGCTCCTCTGTCTTACTTCTGTTCTAGCCTCGTCGTGGTCTGTGTGGCTGTATGTAAAGTACAAGTACTAATACACGTGTCAGAAACAGTTGTGGGTATAGCCGAGGTCGCAAAGTGAAAGTCCAAGCAAAACACGTCAATCGTGGGACTGGATGGTCTATAGGTAAGGCGTCGGGCTCTGGTCAAGAAGGTTTTGTGTTCGAATCCCGTATTTTATTCGCCGTTTTCGTTATCTGTGTATTGAGATTCTAATAACAAATAACGGCGAATAACATGATGTCTCATGCGCACGTTAAATAACCATTGGCAATTAAAGTAAATAAAAAAAAGAGTGAAGCCATAATAGCTTCTGTCCAAGAGAAAATTGTAAAGCAAATCTACCCATGTTGGAGACGGGTGGTCGTTCCGAAAGGAGCGCGCATCACGATTTGGCGTAAACTAGCGACGCGACGCATTAGCGTCCACTTAATGGGTGAATGCACTTAATAGCTGAAGCTGAAGCGAATTCAATGTCGAATTCTTTCTTTTTTGCCCTTAAAATGGCGTTAAGTTACGTTATGTTGAGGTTGTATAAAGCAAGTTATAGCTATGGTTTTCGGCCCTACATATCCGACATTTTACATACTGCTAAACGATACCGTTTTACTTTCCTTCTTCAATACCTACCCGCTTAGCCAATCTAGATATTCTGTTTCAAGAACTACAAGGTCGGAGCTAGATGTTGATTGGCTCTTGTGCACAAATTCTGACGTCAGTAGTGAACTATGACTCGCTGACCTCTTCAGCTCATACGCTGTCCAACGGATACTTAGACAAGTAAATTATCTTGTCGTTTACTTCATGCGCACAGCTCTTTGTTTCCATCTCAACCTGGCATTTTAGTTCAATCATCGAAATTTTTTCAACCTTTATGGATGAAGATGATCTGAGCCAAGTACATTCCACTCATTCCTAACATTGAAATTTAATGAAAGTGGTTTCAATTTGTGACACCATTCACAAAATGTAATATTTTTCGCTTAAGTTGATATTTTACGTATTTAGAACTGCAATTAAAATATCTAAAGATTGTCAAATCTGGGTTATGTATATGTAAAGGTAAAGTATGAGACTTGAATCGGCGTCTTAGCACGCCAGTTTTCGCCCATATGTGCTCGGCCGCCTATCCAGAAATGTTCGGAGACTTCTGGACAGTTTAGCTTCATGTATCGAAACTCACTATGCGAGGCGGCAAACCTCACCTTCCCAGAGTGCTACCCTGGTACCTATTTCTGCTAGCGCCTGGGTCGACCGTGGGAGTATTTTTTTTTTTCCAACAGCGAGAACAATTCACACTGCTTCCAGCGGGAATCGAACACGGGTTGTCCGAACGTCGGTGGACCAGTCGTGTGGTTTTCCCAACTAGGCCACCATGGCCCCCATATCTGAGTTTCCAAAGTGGTGTATTTAATGTTTAACCATTAATGTTTTTAAACGTTAAGACACAGGTTAGTCTAGTTACTTTGAATAATAGAAGAATGGTGTGCGTTTTATTTCTTGAAGAGACACAACGGAGTAAACAAACTAAAATATCAGTGAAAAGCAACTGTGTCCTAGTTACTTTCTTTATGGATGTCGTTCTCTTGTGGACATTTTTCTATTCGGATCGAAATTGGTACTGGAGGTGTTTCGTGAGCAAGACGAATTGACATGTAAACTTAGTGGGCTTATAAGGGGACTAATGACCAATACAGAATTGGAGTCGCCAGTCGCTGGACACTGCGAATATTGCTGAGGAGGGGATTTGAGCACATATGGACATGTTCTGAGTGTAATGTTGATGATCCGCAAATAACTGAATAAAAGAAGAGTTGTCTGGTATATACTGACTACATTATCCATGAACATTTCTACTGGTCATGAAATATAAAGATGGGTTTTCACATCATTTTTCCCAAAAGCGGAGGTCGTGAAGTATAACTTTGTTATGTTTCGTTTTCCTCAAAAATAAAAGATAATAGACCTAAAGATCATACATATCTGACATGTTTTTAAAGTTAACAAATATGCTGTCTATGATATTCATATCGGAGAAGAATGTTGAAGATGTAGAATGTGATCAGCAAACATGGTAGACAACATTCCTCCCGAGAACGGTGTGACGTGGATAATAAAATAGCAACACTGGGTTAAATAAATTTCCTGTATAAAACAAGGAACAATGAACGATTTTAGGAAATAATTCTCTCTTGAACTTAACATAACTGGACTGATATACTACTTTAACTAATACCTCACACATCTAGTACCTATAATATCCAACTATTACTTTAACCAACACCTCATACATCTACTACCTATAATTTGCAACTACTACTTTAACCAACACTTCACACCCCCACTGCCACAATCAGCAACTACTACTTTAAGCAAAACTTCATACCACTACTGCTACAATTAGCAACACCTACTTTAACCAACACCTCACACCTCCACTACCACAATCAGCAACTACTACTTTAAGTAATACTGCTTTAACCAACACTTCTCATCACTACTACCATAATTAGCAACCACTACTTTAACCAACACTTCACATCACCACAATTAGCAACTACTACTTTAACCAACACTTCACATCACTACAATTAGCAAGTATTACTTTAACCAATACTTCACAGCACCACAATTAGCAACTACTACTTTAACCAACACTTCACATCACCACAATTAGCAAGTATTACTTTAACCAACACTTCACAGCACCACAATTAGCAACTACTACTTTAACCAACACTTCACAGCACCACAATTAGCAACTACTACTTTAACCAACACTTCACATCACTACAATTAGCAACTACTACTTTAACCAACACTTCAAATCATATAACTTCACACCACAATTAACAACAATTACTTCAATCAGCACTTCAAATGTTATTTGTTCGGGACCACCAAAATGTTGCTAAACTAATTTTATACACCAGATATCATACTTTTACCAACTTATGTTTTATCGGTATGTCTAGGAAGGTCGAAATGGACATTGCTCGAAAGCAGTGGCTGGAGTCTCTGAAGGTTTCCAAGTTGACTAAAATCTGCCTCATTTTTGTATTCCAGGGCACTCAGGTATAAGAGGAAATAAAAGAGGAAACACGATTGGTATCGTGACCTAGACGAGCAATGGACGGGAGTGATATTCTGAATATACCCTGGAGAGCCGAACGAGAAAATGATGGAAGCAATGAGTGTGAATCTGTAGCCTTGAATTGGGTGGAAGAATATCGCGTCAGAAGGGGTTGTGCAATACAAGAGCACTGTGCGAGAAGTCAAAGAAGAATGGTAAACAATCACAGAACTGGAGTTGTCAGTCGCAACACTGAGTCAACCTGGTATTGAGCAGGGATCTGAGTACTGATAGCGTGTCCGAGGTACAGTTGAATATTTGTAGACAGGCTGACTGTCAGGACAACAAATAAGATAGAAAGGTGAAGAGATTGATAATGTACAGACACGTCAATATATTAATACCTTTTAGAATCATCGAGAAGTTGATAACTTATAGGAGCGTTATGAGATTGATAATTTATAGGAACGTCAAGAGATTGATAACTTATAGGAACGTCAAGAGGTTGATAGTTGTTGCACTGCCAAGAGATTAATAACTTATAGGAGTGTCAATAGATTGATAATTTATAGGAACGTCAAGGGATTGGTAACTTTTTCGAACACAAAAGGATTAATAATTATAGCATTGTCACGTGCTGAAGTCGGATGTGTTGGGCCGAAAGGCGCAAATATAACAGTTATACTGCAAACCACAACACAACGCAGACACGCCCACTTAACGTCTTTTTAAGGGCGGATGACGAAGAGGAATTCTACAGTTTACAAATACTCTAGAATACTTTAGTCATCGGGCGAACGTAAGCAAGCAATAGCATTGTCAAAAAGATTGATGCTTTATAGCAGTGCAAAGAGATTGATAACTGATGTGAACGATAAGAGGTTGATATATATTATAGTAGCGCCAAGAGATTGATAACTGATGTGAACGTTAAGAGGTTGATATATATTATAGTAGCGCCAAGAGATTGATAACTGATGTGAACGTTAAGAGGTTGATATATATTATAGTAGCGCCAAGAGATTGATAATTATAGCAACGCCAAGAGATTGATAACTAATCTCAAATGTAGTGGTTTTGTAATAGATAAAACCTAGGATAAAAACAGCCTATACTAATATAAGATTATCGTAAAAGATAACATTCGATACAAACATCGATTCATGACATTAAAGCTCATATCGGTTGATTGATTGATCGACTGCAGTAGTAAGATTGTGTCTTACGTAAACAGACAACTGTCTGGATATCAGCCCCAGCTATATTGGTCTTTTATTGTACCTTATCAGTTAAATTAATTTCTGTTTCGGTTCTTATGTGATTAAGGGCCGTTAAGATTGAACACACACTTCTGTTATTTTATTTAACATGTTTTGTTACAGAGATAATAGCTAAGTAGGAATTGTTTATGGTAATGTAAGTTTGAAAGATGAACTGAGTGAAGTCAGGTCTGTCAGGAGATTAAATGGGGCTGATAAAAAGGACTCGTGTCCGGTGCTTGAGCCATGTTGAGAGGGCAAAAATAGAAGTGTTGAACTAATAAGATTAGACTTTAGACTGGAATGGCTTCACTGTAGGCGGGACATTCCCACATCTGCTCAGTCCCAGTTCCAGCAACCAACAACATGTTCACCCTGATCGCTCACACCGTTCCACTGAACGTGTTGCGTTCTGTGAAAGTGCCGCGTTTTTTCGTTCACACCATGCTGTTGAACGTGCAGCATTCTGGATAAATGGCGCGCAGCTCAAAATAGACGCTGCCTGGTCGCCTTATTGACCTTCACAGGCAACATAATCTCCATGCGCCAAATCCGCGTGGGCTTTATAATCAGTGAGAGTCAATAACAATAATCGCTGTCTCAATGAATAAAGTCAAGCCTCCACTTCGGTGAGACACTCGATCCGACCGCAGTGCAGCTGCTGACAATTTTGCAGTCGAAAGCGCACAGTTAACACATTCCGTCCAAGGACAATGCCGCGGGACCTGGTACCGTTCCACTAAACTCCACGGCCAGTCGCCTACAGCACTATTTTAGCGCGCGGGCGCCAAGACTATATTGACTCAGTGGTCAGGTGAATGCGACCGGACCACGCCTGATCAATAGACGAAAATCCAAACCAGAACGAATCACTTGAAATCACACATCAGCAAAAAATACCACTAGTTATGTATAGGTTTATTGAGAATCAGACCTACAACATAATGCCTTTTAAGCAACAAACTAGTTTAACAAAACAGAAACAGCTAAACACAATTCCTGTGGCTATCAATAAAGGCAACGAAAAAAACTGATCAAATTTCAGCGTCCTAGAAAAAGTAGGTTAACAGGTACTAGAGACGCTCAGAAACGGAACTGAGAAGACTTCAACCTATCTCCTTCCATCGACACTGAAAGGCCAATGAGGAAGGAAAGAAGATAAAACCCATAGCAGTAACTGCTTGGTGTTCAAGTCACAGTTTCATCTCTATGGGCTAGACTAGAAGCTCCCTTTTGTCGGCCCTAATACAATAGATCGCTCTGGACCAGAAGAAGTAAAAACCCACTTATATTTACTTGACGATCACGATTTGACAACATTTGAGCTCATTATCGTCGCCTGTCCATAAACAACACTTGGTACGTGCTCACAAGCTGTTTGCTTTAATTTTAAAGTGGCGCTTTAGTTACAGTCTTGACAATTGTTGCAGCTTTGTAGTTAAAAGTGAACGTTCCTCTTCTAGATGGTGTCCAGGTCACAGTTTCATCTCCGTTTATCTGCAGTCAACCCCTTGCAGGAACAGCCAGTCTACATATGCTTCGTGAAGTGCTGGCATGGGCGTTAGAACGGAGGTGGGGTGTCCCAACTGCAATGAAACTGATTTCATGAATAGAGTAGTTTAATCTCTGCTATATATATATATATATATAAAACATCAAAACAACAAGAAAACTGTTACTTCACCGGTAACAAACTGCCGCATTTAGAGATCGGCAAGTTTTAATCTATTTGGCCTCTCGCTGTTACCGGTATCGAACAATTTAATTTAGATATTGTAAAAATGTATTCATATAAGCCCCCAGTAAACGGGACATGGCAAGTGGAGAACCTCGTTGACCTTTGAAAGAAATTGGAGATAACTCTGGCTAATTCAGATAACGCTTGTTATTTATGGAAAAGAACTTGGAAGACGAAAGAGAAAATAGACTGCCCTCAGGTTAATCTGTGGTTAATATGGAGTATAATAGATAGGAACAATGGGAACATCTTGAAGTGTGGATAATAGATAGGAACAATGGGAACATCTTGAAGTGTGGATAATAGATAGGAACAATGGAAACATCTTGAAGTGTGGATAATAGATAGGAACAATGGGAACATCTTGAAGTGTGGATAATAGATAGGAACAATGGGAACATCTTGAAGTGTGGATAATAGATAGGAACAATGGGAACATCTTGAAGTGTGGATAATAGATAGGAACAATGGGAACATCTTGAAGTGTGGATAATAGATAGGAACAATGGGAACATCTTGAAGTGTGGATAATAGATAGGAACAATGGGAACATCTTGAAGTGTGGATAATAGATAGGAACAATGGGAACATCTTGAAGTGTGGATAATAGATAGGAACAATGGGAACATATTGAAGTGAGGATAATAGATAGGAACAATGGGAACATCTTGAAGTGAGGATAATAGATAGGAACAATGGAAACATCTTGAAGTGAGGATAATAGATAGGAACATCTTGAAGTGAGGATAATAGATAGGAACAATGGGAACATCTTGAAGTGAGGATAATAGATATGAACAATGGAAACATCTTGAAGTGAGGATAATAGATAGGAACAATGGGAACATCTTGAAGTGAGGATAATAGATAGGCGCAATGGAAACATCATGAAGTGGGGGATGATAGATAGACGCAATAGAAACATCTTGAAGTGGGGGATGATAGATAGGAACAATGGGAACATCTTGAAGTGGGGGATGATAGATAGGAACAATGGAAACATCTGGAAGTGGGGGATGATAGATAGGCGCAATGGAAACATCTTGAAGTGGGGGATGATAGATAGGCACAATGGAAACATCTAGAAGTGGGGGATGATAGATAGGAACAATGGAAACATCTGGAAGTGGGGGATAATAGACAGGAACAATGGAAACATCTGGAAGTGGGGGATGATAGATAGGAACAATGGAAACATCTGGAAGTGGAGGATGATAGATAGGAACAATGGAAACATCTGGAAGTGGGTATGAATGTGAAACTGTTGATTAAATCAGTGGGGCCCCAACGACCCCTGGGGCTATTGGACGACGACTAAGATCATGATATGTAATTTCCTGCAACAAATCCAGTTTCAGAGACTCAATGAAAGACGGACTAACAATAGTAATGGTGAAGAGGCGTGATATGTATCGCCATCCTCATTCTCATCATCATCACCCTCATCATCATCATCATCATCACCCTCATCATCATCATCATCATCATCACCCTCATCATCATCATCATCACCCTCATCATCATCACCATCACCCTCATCATCATCACCCTCATCATCATCATCATCACCCTCATCATCATCATCATCACCCTCATCATCATCATCATCACCATCATCATCACCCTCATCATCACCCTCATCATCATCATCACCCTCATCATCATCATCATCACCCTCATCATCACCCTCATCATCATCATTATCACCCCCATCATTATCATATGCCATACCAGTTGACGTAGGCGATCATGTGCTTCCGCAATCTTCTATCCACAGTGTATCGTATCAGTTCTGTTCTTGACTGTTTTCTATGCTTTGACCCCAAGCTATCTAGTATCTCCTCTCTTTGTCGTCCGCGATCTCTTATTTCTCCTACTTTGTCAGTCATAACTAATTATTCCAACTAACCTCTACTCATGATATGTCCGAGAAATCTTGTTTTATTCTTTTTGATGTTTTTTTAGGAGCTCTCTTTTTTGTGTTGGTCTCGGATAATTTCCTCGTTGATCGTTTTTCTTTGTCCATATAGCTCTCAACACTTGTTTATGAGAAATCCCGTCCCTGTGACCTCTTCTGTTCTGGTCTGTTCATGTGTTTGTTTACTGACCATGATTCAGCTCACTAGATCATAATTGGCTCTACATAGTACCGATGAAAACTCTCTTTCTCACTTCTATTGACATAAACTTGTTGCGTTATGCTTTTTTTTTTTATTTTCTGAAATGCTATTTTAGCCTGAGCTCTTCTGCTTGTTATTTCTGTAGTGCATCTTCCATCTGATGTTTTTAATGTGCCCAAGTGTTTAACATGTTGCTATGTAACTGTTTTGATAAAGTGTAACTTTCTCTTCTGCTTGTGTTCGCGTCTCGTCAGACACGAGCTTGGGATAAAACTTGAAGAAAACTAATTTCGTTGTTACTTTGAGAAATGGGAAATAGATTGGCAGTTAATGAAAGACAAATAGATTGATTAGTTAAGTATGACAAATATGTTTCTGTTTAAAGAGAGACCAATAATTGAAATATGACAAATAGATTGTGTTATTTGTTGAAGTAAGGCAAATAAACTGGCGGAAAACAAACATATTTTTGTGTTGAAGAAAGACGAAGAAAAAAAAAAGAAGAAAACAAATAGATTGTCCGTTGAAGAAAGATTTCAGAGAATAAAAGGAAAACAAATAGATCGTCCGTTGAAGAAAGATTTTAGAGAATAAAAGAAAAACAAATAGATCGTCCGTTGAAGAAAGATTTTAGAGAATAAAAGAAAAACAAATAGATCGTCCGTTGAAGAAAGATGAAGAGAATAAAAGAAAAACAAATAGATCGTCCGTTGAAGAAAGATTTTAGAGAATAAAAGAAAAACAAATAGATCGTCCGTTGAAGAAAGATTTTAGAGAATAAAAGAAAAACAAATAGATCGTCCGTTGAAGAAAGATTTCAGAGAATAAAAGGAAAACAAATAGATCGTCCGTTGAAGAAAGATGAAGAGAATAAAAGGAAAACAAATAGATCGTCCGTTGAAGAAAGATTTTAGAGAATAAAAGAAAAACAAATAGATCGTCCGTTGAAGAAAGATTTTAGAGAATAAAAGAAAAACAAATAGATCGTCCGTTGAAGAAAGATTTTAGAGAATAAAAGAAAAACAAATAGATCGTCCGTTGAAGAAAGATTTCAGAGAATAAAAGGAAAACAAATAGATCGTCCGTTGAAGAAAGATGAAGAGAATAAAAAGAAAACAAATAGATCGTCCGTTGAAGAAAGATGAAGAGAATAAAAGAAAAACAAATAGATCGTCCGTTGAAGAAAGATGAAGAGAATAAAAGAAAAACAAATAGATCGTCCGTTGAAGAAAGATGAAGAGAATAAAAGAAAAACAAATAGATCGTCCGTTGAAGAAAGACATGAGAATGAAACAAATAGATCGTCCGTTGAAGAAAGACATGAGAATGAAACAAATAGATAGTCCGTTGAAGAAAGACATGAGAATGAAACAAATAGATCGTCCGTTGAAGAAAGACATGAGAATGAAACAAATAGATCGTCCGTTGAAGAAAGACATGAGAATGAAACAAATAGATAGTCCGTTGAAGAAAGACATGAGAATGAAACAAATAGATAGTCCGTTGAAGAAAGACAGAGACATGTCTATTGAAAACAACAACAACAACAACAAAAACTAATGTATTAGTAGTTTGAGGAAAACAAATGCGATTGCCTAACAGAGAAAAGATAACAGCATCTTACATGAACAATAACGGAATTGAAAATTACTAGGCTTCAGTTGAAAGAAAGTAACAATCATTTTTATTTGATGGAATGGTGTTAGATTGTCAAGTAGAGTGGGTGACGAATTGGATTGTTAGTCTAACGATTACATTTAGACTGTCAATTTGGGAAGGGCGAATTAGATTGTAAGTCTAAAGATTAAGAATCGATTGTCAGTAAGAGAAGGTCGAATTAGACAGTAAGTCTAACGATTAAGAATCGATTGTCTCAGAGGGGCGAATTAGACTGCAAATCCATTGGCTAAGAAAGAATTGGTTGAAGAAATACAAAGTAGATAAATATGGGGAATTGATAATAAACAAGCTGACACTTTGGCTATCAAGTATAATGTAAGGGGGAATAAATACCCGCATTGAACATCTCTTTGAGGTAAGAGAAAACACAATGACAGGCGTGTAACGGTATATTTATGTTTATTATTATTGCGGTCCTTTCTTTGTTTCCATCTACTGATGAAGAGTTTATAAGTCGAAACGACCGTCGTCGAGTCTTACCTTATATTGCAAAACATACATTTTATGTGATTTTTGTTTCTTTTGCAAAAGAACGTACCAGCACAAATAATTTGACCTGAACAGAGAGTTAGTTCTTCACACAAGCAACCTTATTATATGTTTTGCTGTGTTAGAATTATTTATTAATGTAATTCATTCATGATTTAAGCACATTTACTGGGAGGAACAAAAACTGTTGCTGTACTTGCTAAATTCATAACCGGACGTGGTGGTAATAAATTGTTTGTAGTCATGGTTGCCATGAGTCTAGGAGCTATCTACCCTCTTTCATCCGTCAACAATTTTAACAGCGACAACTTTCTTCTTCTCCATTTCCTTCTTCTTCTCTTCCCTCTCCTCCTTCTCTTCATTTTTCTTCTCCTCATTCTCTTCTCTTCCTGTTCCCCCTCCTCTTCTTTCTCCTCCTCTTCTCCCACTACTTCAACTCCTACTCTTCTGCTTCTTCTCCTCCTTTTCCTGCTCCCCTCTTCTTCCCTGTCCATCTTTCCCACACCCCCTCTTGTTTTTCTTCATCCACCTCCTCTTCATTCCCCTCTTCTTCCTCCTCCTTTTTTTTCTCCTCCTCATCTTTCCCCGCCTTCTCCTTCTACTCCACTTCCTACTCTTCTACTTTTTTTTCTCCTCCCTTTACTTCTCCTCATTTTCCTGTTCCTCTTCCTCTTCTTCCCTATCCATCTACTCCATCTCCTTCTCTTCTTTTTATTCCTCCTACTCATCTTCCTCCACCTTCTCCCCCTCATCCTTCTACTCCTCCTCCTCCTTCTTCTTCTTTTTCTTCCTCCTATTTTTTTTTGCTGCATGAATACCTCCTCATCTTCTTTCAGTTTCTATTTTTTCTTTAAAATCCTGGTATTTTTTCTTTATCGGATTCTCCTGTTTGTTATCACTTTCTTTAACTTTTCGTCCAATGTTCCTCCTTTGTCAAATTTGAAATATCAGTTAGTCGCATACTTGCTACTGTGTGCATTGTAACAACAAAGCACATAAAGTCCTCACAGTCCGTGTTCATCATTGGCAGAGTGCCCAAAATCTGCTCCAACATGTACATTTTTCATCTTCAGCGTTGTACACTCCCAATTTATATTGCAATCTGCACATCTCTTTCATCTTCACACCAGGTCTTCTGTGTGACAGTTTTTGTTATGGTTTCTGGATTTCTTCTAAGTGCACAATGCTGTCCAGTTCAAGTGTCTTCCTGTGACCCCTGTTTGCGATTTCCTCTCATGTCACACGTGTTGAGCAGAACGTATCTGGCGCAAACCACAGCTGTTTGCCGTCATTTTAAAGTGGCATTTTAGTTACATTCTGGGACATCTTTCCAGCATTTATAAGTGGAGTTGTCTTGATTCTATTATATTCCACTCATATTTTAAATTGATATTTTAGGGGAGTCATCTTCTCAGCATCCACCCCGTGGGCGTGTTGTGTCGCTAGTTTATACTGCCTAGGCTCGATATCTGCGCCTTTCGGTCAAACACATCCATCTTCAGCATTGATGGGTAGATTTGCTTAACAGTGTTTGCCCGGACAGCGGCCAGTTTTTGGCCTACACTTTTCGACTTTAAACTGCCAAGGATTTTTTATAGTGCGCGAGTGCACACTGGACCTATTTTTCGCCGTTTTCTGAGAGGGCTAGACATTGAATCTCGAAACCTAGAGTCCGGGGAAGGAAAACCACGAATAAACCAAAGGTTCGATAAAAAAAAATGCCCCGCCTGTGGTGAGAATCGAACCCGGAACCTTTCTATCCAGAGACCGACGTCTTCTAGACCATGCGGTCCTAGGAAAGTGATTTCAATTTGCGACACCAAACACAGCGATAATCATTTCCAATATAATTGATTTAAGTATGAAACAACATATTTGACTAGATCAGTATTGAGACCAAAGTATTTCCAAAAAATTAGCAGATTTGTCACCTTTGGTGTAAAGTAATTGAAATTTGGACCACAAATGTCTTCAAAATTAAAGTTCAGACTTCTAATCAAATTTAATGGACCATAGAAGAAAACAATACATGTTACGTTTCCGAAAAGCAACAAAATAGCAACAACAACAAAAATATATCTGTAACAAGCAGCTGTGCAACAGTTTTCCTTTACAAAGGAATAAGATTTATCGAGAGCCCTGTCACGTCACGAGTGTGTTTCATGTCTCGAGTGTGATATATATGATGTTAGTCAGTAAGTAAAGTACCCCCGTCACGCCAAGTGGCGTATAGGGAAGTATGGTGTTAGTGACCCTATATTTTACAGACCTTCAGCACATGCTTTTTGGGGTAATGTGGTCGGTATTACGCCCGTGCTGCTTTACTTTCCAGAAAAAAATCCGGTACCCATTTAAAGCTGGGTGAACCCGGAAGCCGTCGGTTGGGATCGAACCCTACCCCTTGTCCGTTGTAGTCCAGTTCACTAACCATTGAGCTATCGCGGCTCCCATATATGATGTTAGTCACCACTAATTCGACCATTATGGGGTGATGTAGTCAGCAATACCGTTAGTCTTTCCCAGAAACAAACAAATTATTTTGTGCACATTTACGGCTGGATGAACTTAAAATCCGTCGGTCGGGACCAAACATGACCTCTGTTGTCTTTATCACCATCATCATGTACCATGCCAGCTGCCGTAATTTGTCATGTCCTTCCACAATTCCCTCCACCCTGAGCATTGTATCAATTCCTTTATTTGACTGTTTATACCGTGCCACGCCAATAAGCTATCTTGTATCTTCTATCTTTGTCGTCCGCGACCTCTTTATCCTCCTATTTTGTGCGACCTCTTTATCCACCTATTTTGTCAGTCATAGCTAATTATTCCAACATTCCTCTATTTATGTGCCCGTGACATCTTGTTTGATTTTTTTCTGATATTTTTAGGAGTTCTCTTTTTGTGTTGGCCTTTGATAATTTCCTCGTTAATTGTTTTTCTTTGTCCATATAACTCTTAATATTTGTTTCTGAGAAATTCCATCTCTATGACCTCTAATCGTCTTTACATGTGCTTGCTTACTGTCCATGATTCACCTCACCAAATCATAATTGGCTGTATATATAGCACCGATGAACTCACTTTCTCACATGTATTGGCACAGACGTGTGTAAGACGTTTTTCATTTTCTGAAATTCTACTTTGGCCTGTGATATTGCGCTTTTTGTGTATGTGGTGCGTTTTCCGTATAATGTTATTATTGTGCCCAAGTATGTGATGCCGTGCACTTATTTCTGATTTTTTTCGCTTATTTATCAGACTATCCCCGATTCTATTCTATTCTATTCTATTCTATTCTATTCTATTCTATTCTATTCTATTCTATTCTATTCTATTCTATTCTATTCTATTCTATTCTATTCTATTCTATTTTTAGAATCAGTTTCTTTGCAATCGGGGCGTCCTTATGTCTGCTCTACCACCTGTTTCAGCTTTTCTCGAGAAGTATACAAACTGACTATTCATGTGTTGAATACAGCTACACCTGCATTTGCCACTAAGCAATTCCGATCGACCAAATCCCTTTTTCACCTTTAGATTCCCCAGTCTCTCAATGTAGATGTCATTGTCCCAACCTTTCTTCTCCTCTTCTCATAAGGATGAAGAACACACTTGGCGATGTCCACTTTGGCTCTACCCATTGTTCCCATTGTCTGAAAAGCGGGTAGAACTAATACTAACTTTTCTGCGGGTGGCCAAATAAAGAAATTAAAAAAAAAAAAAAAAAAATCAGGAAAGCTCAGTTTCCGGTTCGCCTTAGGGTTTTAACATTTTTTTCTTCTATCAGTAGTGAAATGAAAACTCTGACCCGAACACCTTGTGAATAATGCACTGAGCATGCGGCCGTTATTCTCACGTCTTATAGTCTTCCTCAATTATCAAGTCTTATAGCCTCTATCAATTCACAAGTCTTATTGTTTCTCTTAATTCTCAAGTCTTCTAGTTTCTCTCAATTCCCAAGTCTTATAGTTTCTCTCAGTTCACAAATCTTATAGTCTCCCTCAATTCTCAAGTTTTACGGTCTCTCTAAATTCTCAAGTCTTACAGTCTCTCTAAATTGTCAAGCCTTACAGTCTCTCTCAATTCTCAAGTCTTGTATCTCTCTCAATTCTCAAGTCTTACATTCTCTCTAAACTCTAAAGTCTTACAGTCTCTCTAAATTCTCAAGTCTTACAGTCTCTCTCAATTCTCAAGTCTTACAGTCTCCCTCCAATTCTCAAGTCTTGTTTCTCTCTCAATTCTCAAGTCTTACAGTCTCTCTCCAATTCTCAAGTCTTATTTCTCTCTCAAATCTCAAGTCTTGCATCTCTCTCAAGTCACAAGTCTTATAGTCTCTCAATTCTCAAGTCTTACAGCCTCTCTTAATTATCAAGTCTTACAGTCTATATCAATTCTCAAGTCTTACAGTCTCTCTTAATTCTCAAATCTTACAGTCTATATCAATTCTCAAGTCTTACAGTCTATATCAATTCTCAAGTCTTACAGCCTCTCTTAATTATCAAGTCTTACAGTCTCTCTAAAGTATCAAGTCTTACAGTCTATATCAATTCTCAAGTCTTATAGTCTCTCTCAAGTATCAAGTCTTACAGTCTCTCAATTCTCAAGTCTTACAGTCTCTCTTAATTCTCAAATCTTACAGTCTATATCAAGTATCAAGTCTTACAGTCTCTCAATTCTCAAGTCTTACAGTCTCTCTTAATTATAAAATCTTACAGTCTATATCAATTCTCAAGTCCCTCAGTCTCTCTCAAGTATCAAGTCTTACGGTCTCTCAATTCTCAAGTCTTACAGTCTCTCTTAATTATAAAATCTTACAGTCTATATCAATTCTCAAGTCTTACAGTCTCTCTCAAGTATCAAGTCTTACAGTCTCTCAATTCTCAAGTCTTACAGTCTCTCAATTCTCAAGTCTTACAGCCTCTCTCTCGTCTCAAGTCTTACAGTTTCTCAATTCTCAAGTCTTACAGTCTCTCAATTTTCAAGTCTTACAGTCTCTCTCAAGTATCAAGTCTTACAGTCTCTCAATTCTCAAGTCTTACAGCCTCTCTCTCGTCTCAAGTCTTACAGTCTCTCTCAATTCTCAAGTCTTACAGTCTCTCTCAATTCTCAAGTCTTACAGCCTCTCTCTCGTCTCAAGTCTTACAGTCTCTCTCAATTCTCAAGTCTTACAGTCTCTCAATTCTCAAGTCTTACAGTCTCTCTCAATTCTCAAGTCTTACAGTCTATATCAATTCTCAAGTCTTACAGTCTCTCTCAATTCTCAAGTCTTACAGTCTCTCTAAATTCTCAAGTCTTAAGTCTCTCTCAATTCTCAAGTCTTACAGTCTATATCAATTCTCAAGTCTTACAGTCTCTCTCAAGTATCAAGTCTTACAGTCTATATCAATTCTTAAGTCTTACAGTCTATATCAATTCTCAAGTCTTACAGTCTATATCAATTCTCAAGTCTTACAGTCTCTCTCAAGTATCAAGTCTTACAGTCTCTCAATTCTCAAGTCTTACAGCCTCTCTCTCGTCTCAAATCTTACAGTCTCTCAATTTTTTAAGTCTTAAGTCTCTCTCGTCTCAAGTCTTACAGTTTCTCTCAATTCTCAAGTCTTACAGCCTCTCTCTCAATTCTCAAGTCTTACAGTCTCTCTCAATTCTCAAGTCTTACAGTCTCTCTCGTCTCAAGTCTTACAGTCTCTCTCAATTCTCAAGTCTTACAGTCTCTCTCGTCTCAAGTCTTACAGTCTCTCTCAATTCTCAAGTCTTACAGTCTCTCTCAATTCTCAAGTCTTACAGTCTCTCTCAATTCTCAAGTCTTACAGTCTCTCTCAATTCTCAATTCTTACAGTCTCTCAATTTTCAAGTCTTACAGTCTCTCTCAAGTATCAAGTCTTACAGTCTCTCTCAATGTTCAAGTCTTACAGTCTCTCTCAAGTATCAAGTCTTACAGTCTCTCTCAAGTATCAAGTCTTACAGTCTCTCAATTTTCAAGTCTTACAGTCTCTCTCGTATCAAGTCTTACAGTCTCTCTCGTCTCAAGTCTTACAGTCTCTCTCGTCTCAAGTCTTAGAGTCTCTCAATTCTCAAGTCTTACAGTCTCTCAATTTTCAAGTCTTACAGTCTCTCTCGTCTCAAGTCTTACAGTCTCTAAATTCTCAAGTCTTACAGCCTCTCTCTCGTCTCAAGTCTTACAGTCTCTCAATTTTCAAGTCTTACAGTCTCTCTCTCGTCTCAAGTCTTACAGTCTCTCAATTTTCAAGTCTTACAGCCTCTCTCTCGTCTCAAGTCTTACAGTCTCTCTCAATTCTCAAGTCTTACAGTCTCTCTCAATTCTCAAGTCTTACAGTCTCTCTCAATTCTCAAGTCTTACAGTCTCTCTAAATTCTCAAGTCTTACAGTCTCTCTATATTCTCAAGTCTTACAGTCTCTCTCAATTCTCAAGTCTTACAGTCTCTCTCAATTCTCAAGTCTTACAGTCGCTCTCAATTCTCAAGTCTTATAGTCTCTCTATTCTCAAGTCTTACAGTCTCTCTATTCTCAAGTCTTACAGTGTCTCTCAATTCTCAAGTCTTATAGTCTCTCTATTCTCAGGTGTTATATTCTCTGGTGTTAGACGCCCATAAAGTTAGCTCCTACGAGAAGCGTTTCTGTTTCCAGGTCCTATCTTATCTCTCTCTCTCTCTCTGCGATCAGGACTCAATTAGAGTAAGGATTCCAGACTCTCACATGAAGTCAGCTGTCAGGCTAAGTGTGTTGATCGCCCCCACATACAGAACATCACAATTAGAGTCTGCCAGATCCACTCTGATTGAACATCCGTTAAAACGTTGCACTGTGTTCTGCGCCAGTGGCCCAGTGCATCCGACTTCAGGCAGCATTTTATTCAGGTTTGCTTTCCTTAGCCTTTGATTGTCCCCAATCTTCCTGCAAGGCAACAGATTGTCTTTTATGTAGGGGGAATTCTGCCCTTAGATGGTCGGCCCTCCCAGGTTTACGAGCACCATCTGCCCGAGTCACTAGAGGTGACTAACACAGACATGCGCACACAAAGATGTGAGATAAAGATGCTATAAGATCAGACAAAAACAGAGTGATTGAAGATGTTATAAGATCAGACAAAAACAGGGTGATTGAAGATGTTATAAGATCAGACAAAAACAGGGTGATTGAAGATGTTATACGATCAGACAAAAACAGGGTGATTGAAGATGTTATAAGATCAGACAAAAACAGGGTGATTAAAAATGTTATAAAATCAGACAAAAACAGGGTGATTGAAGATGTTATAAAATCAGACTAAAACAGGGTGATTGAAGATGTTATAAAATCAGACTAAAACAGGATGATTGAAGATGTTATAAGATCAGACAAAAAAAAGGGTGATTGAAGATGTTATAAAATCAGACTAAAACAGGATGATTGAAGATGTTATAAGATCAGACAAAAAAAAGGGTGATTGAAGATGTAATAAAATCAAACTAAAACAGGGTGATTGAAGATGTTATAAAATCATACTAAAACAGTGTGATTGAAGATGTTATAAGATCAGACAAAAACAGGGTGATTAAAGATGTTTTAAGAGCAATGAGACAAAAACAGGGTAATCGAAGATGTTATAAGATCAATCAGACAAAAACAGGGTTATTGATGATGTTATATGATCAGACAAAAACAGGGTGATTGAAGATGTTTTATAAAATCAGACAAAAACAGGGTGATTAAAGACATTACAAGAGCAATGAGGCAAAAACAGGGTGATTGAAGATGTTATATGATCAGACAAAAACATGGTGATTAAAGACATTACAAGAGCAATGAGACAAAAACAGGGTGATTGAAGATGTTATATGATCAGACAAAAACAGGGTGATTAAAGACATTACTAGAGCAATTAGACAAAAACAGGATGATTGAAGATGTTTTAAGATCAATCATTAAAAAAACAGGGCGATTGAAGATGTTTTAAGAGCAATGAGACACAAATAGGGTGATCGAAGATGTTATAAGATCAATCAGACAAAAACAGGGTGTTTGAAGATGTTATAAGATCAGACAAAAACAAGGAGATTAAAGACATTATAAGAGCAATGAATATCCGAAGAGTATTGCCTAGAGGGGAGCCGTGATAGCTCAGTGGCCAGTGAACTGGACCAGAAAGGACAAGAGGCAGAGTTCGATCCTAATCGATGGCCCCGGTTCACCCAGTCCCAATGGGCACTGGATTTTTCTCTGGGAAAACAAAGCTTTCGAGTATAAGCTATCATATCTGATTACTGTCTAGCATTGTCGGCAGCTACTTTTTTTTTCTTTTCTTTTTTTTTTAAATTCCAGATTATTGTAGTGACCATTGTTTTGTCATTTGAAATCTGCATCACTCCTTTATGCGCGGATTGCATTGCACCGTGCTGTGCGCATTGCCGTCTTGTACATCCATATATGACCCACATTTATTCAATACTTGTTCAATAGCCTTATATTTTATTCGTCTTTTCTTTTGAAATAAAATGCTACAAAAGAGTCCCCCGCTCATCCTTGATAGACAAAAGAGGGAACCAACAGATTATCTAAGGGTAACTGAAGATAGACCACAACTGGCTGAATATAATTCTTTTTCTTCTGCTTTTTCTTCTTCTTCTTCTTTTTTTCTTCTTCTTTTTTTTTCTTTTTTTTTTCTTTTTCTTCTACTTTTTCTTCTTCTTCTTCTTCTTCTTCTTCTTCTTCTTCTGTTTCTTCTTCTTCTTTTTCTTCTTCTTCTTCTGTTTCTTCTTCTTCTTTTTCATCTTCTTCTTCTGTTTCTTCTTCTATTCTTTTTCATCTTCTTCTTCTGTTTCTTCTTCTTCTTTTTCTTCTTCTTCTTCTGTTTCTTCTTCTATTCTTTTTTCTTCTTCTTCTTCTGTTTCTTCTTCTATTCTTTTTCATCTTCTTCTTCTGTTTCTTCTTCTATTCTTTTTCATCTTCTTCTTCTGTTTCTTCTTCTATTCTTTTTCATCTTCTTCTTCTGTTTCTTCTTCTATTCTTTTTCATCTTCTTCTTCTGTTTCTTCTTCTATTCTTTTTCTTCTTCTTCTTCTGTTTCTTCTTCTCCTTTTTCAACTTCTTCTTCTGTTTCTTCTTCTTCTTTTTCATCTTCTTCTTCTGTTTCTTCTTCTTCTTTTTCATCTTCTTCTTCTGTTTCTTCTTCTTCTTTTTTCATCTTCTTCTTCTGTTTCTTCTTCTTCTTTTTCTTCTTCTTCTTCTGTTTCTTCTTCTATTCTTTTCTTCTTCTTTCTGTTTCTTCTTCTTTTCTTCTTCTGTTTCTTCTTCCTCTTTTTCATCTTCTTCTTCTGTTTCTTCTTCTTCTTTTTCATCTTCTTCTTCTGTTTCTTCTTCTTTTTCTTCTTCTGTTTCTTCTTCTTCTTTTTCATCTTCTTCTTCTGTTTCTTCTTCTTTTTCTTCTACTGTTTCTTCTTCTTCTTTTTCATCTTCTTCTTCTGTTTCTTCTTCTTCTTTCTTCTTCTTCTTCTGTTTCTTCTTCCACTTTTTCTTCTTCTTTTCTTTCTGCTTCTTTTTTTTTCTTCTTTTTCTTCTTCTACTTTTTCTTCTTCTACTTTTTCTTCTTCTACTTTTTCTTCTTCTACTTCTTCTTCTTCTACTTTTTCTTCCTCTACTTTTTCTTCTTCTTCTCTGCTTCTTTCCCTCCCAATTTACATTTTAACGTCGAGGAGCGATATGCTGTTTGGTCTTTTGCTCTTATGTTGGCCTCTGCTGCTATTATGTTTCTTAGTGTTTTTAATATTCGTTCAATCCATCTTTTTCATGGTTGGCCCTTGGGTCTGGTGTTCTCGCAATATTTGTTTGAAGGCTTGTTATGTTGTGTTTTGAGTGAGCGTAATTAAACAAAGAAAAATGGCATATTGTGACCGTATCAAACGCTGGGATATCTTAGAAGGAACAATAACGGAGGGTATAGTTTCTGGAACGGACAGAACAGGGTGGTCTAGAGATTATGGGCCAAGACATCGAGTCCTCTCTGTATTCTACAATTACTGATGTAGACAACAAGAAAAACTATTCTGATTTGTAGTCAAAATAGCAACGTTTTCCATCGTATAATCAGGCAGAATTAGATTGATCACTACAAAAAAGGTGAGATGCAGAAGGGCTCAGGCAAAAGCAGCTTTCCAAAAAATGAGGAAGATACTATGCAATCCATTTGTGACAATAGAAATAAGAAAAAGAGTTCTTAAATGTTATGTAGAGCCAGTCTTAACATATGGATGCGAATCATGGACAGTAGGAAACAGACAAGAAAATCACTGGAGTCTGTAGAAATGTAGTTTTACAGAAGAATGTTGAGAGTACCATGGACAGCTAAGAAGAGTAATGAAGATGTTCTGAGAGAGGTCAAAGCAAAAAGAGAGCTAATTTCCTATCCAAGAAACAATCATCATTTTTTGGCTATGTAATGAGAAGAGGACAACTGGAATATATTGTAACAACTGGAAAAATTGAGGGACGAAGAGATAGAGGGAAGCAACGAGAAAAAATAACAGACAGCTTAAGAGAATGGCTTGGCAGAAGGTCAACAGCAGAAATGATAAATAGCTGCCGAGATCGAAAGTTATGGAGATATATGATCACCTACGCCAGTAGGCCCGGTGCTTGATGATGATGAATCAGGCAGGATAATCTGTTGTTGGCCCATGTCGTTGCAGGATTTCTGTGACATTATTTATCACTTATTGTTTTTTTTTTTTCAAATTACAATGCAGATTATTTTCTTCTTTCGCAGATTATGGAGCAAACAAACACCCAAATCACCTGGCCGTCCAAATTAAAGATAGGAGCAAAGTCCAAGAAAGGTAAGGAATGCTTTAACAACTACATTACTCTACAACAAAATAGTACCATATGTCATTTTATTTGAAAAAAAATATCGGCATCAGTGCATTCCGGATAGACCTATAGGTTTCTCTGAACAAGTAGTCTGAATTATGCGCCCTGGCAGTTTGCTTGGTCATGTAGTAGAAGTGTGTGTGTTTTCATGTAAATCAATTTTCAGAGCGGGGCTGCAGTAAAGTCGACTGTAAGGGATAATAGATAAATAAATGTGACCGCATGGTCGTCATCACCATCATAGCCACCTTCACCATGATCGCCTTCTTAACTCTTGCTCCACACGCTATACCTGCATGGAAACTATTTTCCGATATCCACTTCTCAATACTCTATCTTGATTGGCTAGATCCAATCAATGCGGCCTCTTAATTGGGCTTAATTTGTGAATGTTTCAACAAATAAAACAAAAAACTGCTGTCAGGGTTGTGTACCGTTGCAACATCTGTTTATTGCTTGGAGTGGAATAATGCGAAGATCCATACGGCTCATACCCAGAATACCAGTTGTTGGTCATAATATAAGCAACCTAAGATGTGCCGAATACACTGTCTACACTGTCGCTGAGAACGAAAATAATTACAGAAAATATATTACATGATTGTGATGGGAAGTAATATAAAGGCATTAGTCTGAACAACAATGTAATCAGAAGTAACTGTCGCAACAAAGAAAAAGGCGTGCCCTAAATGCATAATTAAAGTTAATAGTACAACATTAAAAGAACAATCAGCTGTATACGCTTCGAGAAATGCTTGGACGGCTGGTGGAGCGGATATGGGGATGCCTCGGCTACAATAAAACTGATTCCATGTTTAACATTAAAACAGGTTAGTGAATTCAGATACCCGGTAACGAAGTTAACCTCGGATGTTAAATGTACAACAGAGGCGAGATGCAGAATAGCTTAGGGAAAAAAATACACTTCAAAGAATGAAACATATTACGCAACACCGTCTTGTTAATGGAAATAAGAGAAAGAGCTTTCCATTTTTATGTAGAGCCAGTCTTGACATATGAAAGTGAAATCAAGGGAAAAAAATCATTCAGCAAGAAAATCGTTGTTGGGTCACAAAAATGCGGCTTTACGTAAGGGAATCATTGGCTGCTCAGAGTATTGAGGTCGTTCCAAAAATGACCAAAACAAGATGAAAGCATATTGGCAGCATTAGGAGATAACGGCCATCTTGCTGCCATGCATGAGAATAGCTGGTGTACATTGTGGCAATCGTAAACATTGAAGGAAGAATGGATAGAGAGAAATAGAGAGAAAAGTTACAAGACTGTTCAAGAGAACGGTTTGATAGGAAGTGGAGAACATAATTGATAAAATCTACGTAGACTGAAAGTTGTGAAGAGACATCATTTACTGCAGCGGACAAGCTATGTGGTGATGGTAACTGTGATAGGTACACTAGCAGGCCTTATTTAGTTTGTTCATTAGCGACAGTTTTGACGTTTTTTTTGCCGCTTCATTTTTGTGCTTTTTTTGCGCGTGAGTGTTTTTGTCCCTGAGGTCGACACCACAGAAATGAAAAGCAGAGTAACTCAGGCCAAAGTAGCTCAGGTCAAAGTAGCTCAGTCCAAAGTAACTCAGGCCCAAGTAAGTCATGCCAAAGTAGCTCATGTCAAAGTAGCCCAGGCCAAAGCAGCTAAGGTCAAAGTAGCTCAGGTCAAAGTAAATCAGGTCAAAGTACCTTAGACCAAATTAGCTCAGCCAAAGTAGCTCAGGCCAACTAGCTCTGGTCAAAGTAGCTCATGTCAAAGTAGCTCAGGTCAAAGTAGCTCAGGCTAAAGTAGCTCAGGTCAAAGTAGCTCAAGCCAAAGTAGCTCAAGTCAAAGTAGCTCAGGTCAAAGTAGCTCAGGTCAAAGTAGTGCAGGCTAAAGTAGCTCAGGTCAAAGTAGCTCAGGCCAAAGTAGCTCAGGTCAAAGTAGCTCATGTCAAAGTAGCCCAGGTCAAAGTAGCCCAGGTCAAAGTAGTCCAGGTCAGAGGACATGATCGCCTACGCCAACCGGTATGGCATACAATGATGATGAAGAAGGCGATACGCGTGTGACCTGTTCATTTTGGGTCCACCTTAACGCTGGACTTTTGTATTATTTTTTTACTTTCTCTTTTCTGTTGTCTTTCGCCTATAGAATGCCATGCTTTTACGATCAGATAGAGAAATATAGCAGTCTCCGGCGAGTACTGATCTCATAAGCTTGAGTGATCATTTTATAGCAAAGCAATCGAATCGATTCACGTAATGATTCGTGTTCAATTTGTTGGTCTTAGTTAGGATCATCATTACTGCACACCGGACGTATACTTAGGTGCTGCGGTATACCCCTCGAGAATCTCGAGAAAATTCGAGTAGAACCCAGACGCACGTGCACGAACTCCGTAGCACGGATCCATCGATTTGGGTTTTTGCTGACAAAATTCCCGACGTGTAGCCATGTTTTCATAAAAGTAAAAGTAAAGGTTTCCTTCACGCCTTGCTAGGCCTATGGGAAATATGGTGTTAGTGACCATATTTTTCTATAACCATGGCACATTTGTGAGTGATGTGGTCGGTATCACGAGGCCGCGCCTTTACTTCCCAGAAAAATCTCTGGTATCCATTTTTAGAGGCTGGGTCAACCCCGGAGCTTTGTCAGTGCGAAAAAATCTGCCTCCTCTGGGGATCGAACGTTTCCATAGCCAACTCTTTTCTAGTTTAACTGTGAAGAGTTCTTCAACGTGCGCATGCGCGAATGCTCGTGGGACCTGGAGACAAATAATAATAAATGAATATTATTATAGAGGGAAACTTCCGAGGCGATAATCAGCGAATCATTTCAGGGGAAGAGGTATGTTTACAACACTCGGGGAAAAAAATCACAAATAATCAACAGGAAAAACAAAAACAAAAGATGGTACAAAGCAGGATCGAACCCGTGCTCCTCGACACAACGCCTTTGCACGAGAACCAAACGCTAGATCACACGGCCTACTCATCATCATCATCATCATCATCATCGAGTGCTGTGTCCGCAACGAAGGTTGGCTACCATGGAGCGCCATTCTGCTCTGTATCTTGATTTGATGGTGCAGGTTGTCATAGGCTGATTTGTCCATCTTTTGATGTTACTCGTCCATGTTAGTCTTGGTCTGCCTCTGCCTCTTTTGCCTTGTATGTTCCCCCTCCAGGATTACTTTTAGTAGGCTGTTGTACCTTTTAACATGGCCCAAAAATCGAATTTGTCTTGTTTGTATTGTGTTTAGTAGTTCTCTTTTCATTTTTAGTTGTTTTAAGACTTCATCGTTTGTTTTCTTTTCCTTCCATCCAATTCTACCTATTCTTCTATATATCCACATTACAAAGGCTTCAATTCTCTGTTCTATTTTCTTGTCTAATGACCATGTTTCTGCACCATATAGGAATATTCAGGCCTACTCAGATACCTAAAAAGATAGCTGTCATTGGTGATGTCTTTCACGCATGTGTACTCATGACCATAGCATAGGGTACGAACACAACTCGGGAATAAACTATAAATCTGTATTTTCCTATTAAGACAAGTATCTCCCGGATAGGGTAGGGCTGAAAACTTGCGTTGCAGACAAACAGTTACAGGGCGAAACAGATGTGGGACCTCCTTTTATTGCTGATATCCGAGACGCTAGACATCGGATCTCACTACCAAGAGATCAGGGGAGAGTAACGTCACGGAGAAAGCACAGATTAATTTTTCCTATTTTTTGACAAAATCAGCACCGCACGTGGTGGGCTTTGACAGGTCCTTCCTATCCAGAGACTGACTTCGTCCCTCTAGTCTACCCCCAAACCCCATGTTCAAGTTTAATTACATAGAGGAGTAATTGGCGATTGGTAAGAATCCATTATGGTAGTCTATATGTGGCTTCTCGACTATAATTTTATAGTTAAAAAATACTAAATATCCAATTTTCCTTAGTTAAATAAATGTTGCTTTTTCTCCAGTTTAAAAAAAAAAAAATAAATCTGATGTAATATAGAAAATGGCAGTAAACTAGGCAACGACTTTTGTAGGCGAGGGGGGTGGAGGACCATACTCTTTCCTTGCTGTTAATAAAAAGTAAAGTACCCCCGTCACGCCAAGTGGCGTATAGGGAAATATGGTGTTAGTGACCCTATATTTTACAGACCTTCAGCACATGATTTTTGAAAAAGATAAAAATTGACGGGGCCTTCATAGGCCATCGTTGCTGCAATCAGTACACACCTTCAAGGAGACGATAAACATTTAGACCCAGACGGGGAATCAAACAACGTCAAGTCGTCTTATACATCATGCAAGGTTTTATTGAATACGTCCTCTGTCTTGTGTTCCGCTTTCGTTAAATAGGTGGTACATGTCAAACGGATACAGCCTTACGTATTTTTGGCTTCTGCAATGATTCTACCCATTGCATACGTACAGAGCCCGCCAGTTGGAATACATGGTTACAACTGATAAAATACGATGATAAAAGATCGCGGACGACAAAGACAGAAGCTTCTAGATAGCTTGGTGGCATGGCATGGAAAACAGCCAACAACAGAATTGATATGATGCACTGTCTATCTATCTATCTTTCGTTCGCTCGAAGTAATGTCTATATCAGCAATGTCGTTTCCTGTATGAATTTTACTGTCTTTTATAATTCTTGCAGTGGCCCATATAGTTTTGTCTGTAGTGTTGTATCTATGGGCCAATGGATTTTCCTCAGTCTACTATATTCAGTGCAGTCTTGAAGTATGTGTTCAGCAGTCTGGGGTGCCTGTCCACATGTACAAGTAGTTGATGTGCCGATCTTGAATTTTGTATACAGGTGACTATGGAGTCTATTGTGTCCTGTTCTTAGGCGTATAATGATAACTTGTTCATATCTATTCATATTATGAAAGGCATCCTGATTTAGGGCTTGTGGTCCTCTGATTTGATTATCTGTTTCTTATGATGGTATGTAACTGGTGTATCTAGTTGTGTGCCTGTTGAACCTTCCTTTGCCAACTGATCTGCTTTCTCATTTCCTGGTATTCCACAGTGAGACGGGATCCACTGCAGGGCAACCCTGTGGTGCTTGCAGAGTTCAGTCAATAAGGTCTGCAGATGTGGTAATTTTCTGGATTGTAGTGCCTGGAGTACTGATCTTGCATCTGTCAAAAACACTACAGGCTGTGGGCTAAGATTTCTGTTCAGCAGTTTTTCTATTGCCAACTTTATTGCTTGTATTTATGCATCATAATTGTGACAATATTTCCCTCTTGTTAGTTTATTCATATCCCTAGTGTTATTTGGGTACTCTATATATGCACCCGCTCCCCAATTCTTTACTGCATTCTGTGCTGATCCATCTGTGTACACACGGATCCATAGGTCTTGTGGGTATTCTTCATCCAGGAAACTGAGAGTTATTGTTTTTCGTTGTAGACTATTCTGTTCCTCTTTGTCAACGATTCATTTCACTTCTGTCCGTATTTGAACTGATAATCCTGACTCATCTGTCCAGGGAGTCTGTTCTGGTATGGGCAGTAGGGGATTAACCACTCTTGGCATGTCTGGTGTTTGTCTACTAATACGCTTGGCTTGGTGGATAAAACTGCTTCTCTTAAGTCGTCCCAATGCAAGATTTTGGAATCGGTCCTTCATTGGATGTCTCTGCATGCATACACATTTTTCTGCCTGTAGACACCTTTGTGTCTCTCCGTTCTCTCAGTGCTGGTATCCTCCACAATTTCTCCATCTCCAATATTGGTGTTGATTTCATTGCTCCTGTGATGACCCTAAGTGCCTGGTTTTGTCTTTATCCAGTTCTTGCAATGTGGTATTTGATGCTGAGCACCATGCGGATGATCCATATTCTAATGGTGTGGGCGTATACTCTGTTGGTAAACTTTACTGAGTATTTTCCCACTCGCACCCCATGTGGTTCCACACAACTTTCTTAGAATAGCCAATTTCCTCCTTGCTTTTTGGGTTGCCTTATTTATCTGCTGTTTCTAAGATAGTTTGTTATCAAATGTAACTCCGAGATATGTAGCTTGTATGTCTTCTTTCACAGGCTCATTGTTTATGTAGATGGCTCCTGCTTTTTGTTTTGGGGAGAGTGTGAAAAGTGTAGTACTGCATTTGTCTGTATTGATGCTGATACACCATCTATTTGTCCATGAATTCAGTGCATTCATAGCTCTTTGTAGCAATTTGGAGGCCACTGTTGCATACTCCTCTGTGCACCACATTACCAAGTCATCTGCATACATTGCCACTTTGATGCCATGTGGTAGTTCAGTAACTAGGTCATTGATGATGCACTGTGAAAAAAGAATTCTGAAAGGACATGATACCTGCAACCGGTATGGTACATGATGATGATGATGAAATCAGTGAGCCATGTACCCTTTTTCGGCTGTGTCATCTATGGGCTATTTTAGTAACAATGTAAATCAGATGCTATTTTTTAAACACTTATACTCCCCCGGCTATCGAATAGGTCGCTTTGGGCCAAAAAGAGTGAAAACCCACTTAATATATTTACTTGACAATCACGGCTTGATAACATTTGAGTTCATTTTCTTCGCCTTTCCATAAACAACACTTGATACGTGATATAACATTGCACTTTTTGCGTTTGTGTAAAAACAGGTGCTGGAACATGCCAGCGGTGTTCCCACGCTATAGTTTCAGTTCTTTTCCTTGGACACTCGCACTTCGTTTGTCATCTGATTAAAGTAAACCACTTTACCACATCCGTTAGCTTTTGTTGCACATGCCGACAGCACGTCGAGGTTTTGTTTCCCGGGGCTCGCAGAGTTGTTGACGTACTCCAGACTTTGCGGATGGTTGTTTACAAACTTGAGTTATGGCAGGATGCTGGCAATGGCTGGACTCTGATAGTAGTTGAAGGCTGAGCACAGGGTCGACAAAAGGGAGGGATGAAATATCTCTTATTTTAGTATTTTTTTTTTTTTTTAGCATTACGTTTATCTAGCTTTTGATTGTGGTTATTGTCAATATGCCAGCAGAGGGCCAGTTTTTTAGCGGAGTCGTTGGATCGTTTTGTGTCGCCTTGGATCACCGTGAAGCTGTATAAACACATCATTTATTTTCTATACTTTTATTTCATTTTCCCCAACATAATATAAAATCATACATATATATGTCTAATTTGGCTAAGCGGGTAGGTATGGAAGAAGGAAAGTAAAACGGTATCGTTTATTAGTATGGTAAAATGTCGGATATGTAGGGCCGAAAACCATAGCTATAACTTGCTTTATACAACCTCAACACAACGGGACTTCACGTTATTTTAAGGGCGAAAAAGAAAGAATTCGACATTGAATTCGCTCCAGCTACAGCATTCACCCATAATCATCATAAAGTACCGGGCCTACTGGCGTAGGTGATCATGTCTGTCCACAACTTTCGATCTCAACAGTTATTTATCATTCCTGTTGTTGACCTTCTGCCAAGCAATACTCTTAAGCTGTCTGGTATCTTTTCTATTTGCTTCCCTCTATCTCTACTTCCCTCGATTTTCCCAGTTGTCACAATATATTCCACTTATTCCCTTCTCAGTACATGGCCACAAAATGATGATTGTTACTTCCTAATGTTGGAAATTAGCTCTCTTTTTTGCTTTGGCTGCGTATTCATTACTCTTCTTAGCTGCCCATGGTATTCTCAACATTCTTATGTAAAACCATATTTCTACTGCATCCAGTGATTTTATTGTCTGTTGTCCTATTGTCCATGATTCACATCCATATGGTAAGACTTGCTCTACATAACATATATATGCTGATATATATATATATATATATATATATATATATATATATAATGTATATATATATATATATATATATATATATATATATATATATATATATATATATATATAACATTGCCTACTGGCATAGTGATCATGTCGCTTCACAAATTTTTCAACTTTGTATCTCTACAACTGTTTCATCAACTCTGATGCTGATTTCCCACTAAACCTTTCTTTTAAAATGTCTTATATTTTTCTCTCCCTTTCCCTCTGACCATCCTTTCATATTTTTCTCCGGTTGTCACAATGTATTCCAGCTGTTCCCTTCTCATTTTTTTGCCAAAAATGATGATTGTTTCCTTATGATGTTGGAAATTAGTTTTCGTTTTTCTTTGACCTCTTCTAGAACTTCTTCATTACTCTTTTTAGCTGTTTATGGTATTCTCATCATTATTCTGTAAAACCACATTTCTGTGGTTTCCAGCGATTTTCATGCCTGTTTCATATTGTACAAAATTCACACCCGTACGTCAAGACTGGTTCCATAAAACACTGAAGTACTTTTGTTCTTGAGTTATTTGCAGGGCATCATCATTGCACTCCGAACATGTCCATAGGTGCTCAGATCCCCTCCTCAGCAAGTTCCGTAGTGTCCAGCGACTGGACGACTCCAGTTCTGTGTTGGTTGATAAGTCTTCTTACACGGCCACTAAGTTTCTCGTTTCTGGCTGTGCCCATCTTAACTCCCATCTCTTCCATCCGAATGAGTGACGTGGACTCATGGTTATGGAAGTCCTGTGTACTGTTTTTCTTATTCCCATTGACAAAAAAGAGTTATGTAATTGTGCACGTGCGTGTATTTTGTAATATAAAAATGGATTATAATGACTATTAGAGATAATGTAGAGTTACATTGAGTAATGTGGATTAAATAGACGTATAGATAGATTGATTCATTCAAGCATATTCCTCTCTGGACGAAGACGATACGTAGGGCGAATGTGACATAGTTTTCCACAATTGACGATTTCCTGCTAGTTCATATAGGTCTTTGTTTTTTTCTTAGTCCCATGGTTGAGCCTTCCATAGTAATTGTTATGCGTAGCGATTCTCTAGGTCTGCCTTGTTTTCTTGTACCAGATGGTTTCCTTGTGAAGGCCTGATAGGGGAAGCCTTTCTTCATTCATTCTCAGCACATGACCGATGTATTTCCATCTTCTTATAAAGCTAGAGACGTATTTTATAAATATACATTATATTACACATATACGAGCACATATATGTGTTAGTGTATATATATATATATATATATATATATATATATATGTATGTATGTATGTATGTATGTATGTATGTATGTATGTATGTGTGTGTGTGTGTGTGTACATAAATAAATAAATATATTTATGTGTTCGACCGCGTGTCCGTCTCTTTCTCTATTTCCGTGTCTGTTTTTCTCATTCCGTCTATATATCTGTCTGAATGTTCGTTTGTGTATATATACATTAGTCTATCTGTCAATATGTGTATGTACCTCACCCTGTATGTATGTTTCACCGCCTGTTTAGTTCTGTATATCAACCTTACTTTATGTTTATGTCTATATATATGTTTGTTTGATTGATAGATAACACAAACATGATGCAGATAAATGTATATCTATCGATTACATACACACATTCCGATCAGTAAAATGGATTTCGTGACAACACAAGGTGTCTTCTGCTCGCCATTGGACAACCTACCCTTTTTAAAATTGTGTTGTAAACAGTATTCCTTATTCGGTGGTAATACCAAATTAATTTTGTCTATAAGTCGTTTTCATTCTATAACTCAGAAGAGGTGCGCTTGACAAAGCTGTTAAAACCATTGTTTCGCTTGCTGAAAAGTCGGCGTGCGATGTTTGAAACCTGCGGTAGACAGAAAGGACATTTTCCTACAAGAGGAGGGGGGGGGGAGGAAGGAAGGGGGGAGGGTGAAATAAAAATCCTGAGTCTCACACGTCATGGCGACTGCTTTGACCAAGTGGTCTGAAGACAAATAATAATAAATGAATATTATTATAGAGGGAAACTTCCGAGGCGATAATCAGCGAATCAATTCAGAGGAAGAGGTATGTTTACAGCACTCGGAAAAAATGACAAATAATCAACAACAGAAAAAAAAGAAAGAATAATATATGGTCCGAAGCAGGATCGAACGCGTAGGCTAATTTATTTTAGTTAGCCGAGTTGGCAGTGTTCCCTAACGTTCGGCTTTTCGTGGCAAGGTGCTGTGCCAATGAGTACGGGTTAGATCCTGCTTGGGACCATATATTGTTCTTTGTTTATTTTTCTGTTGTTGATTGATTATTTGTCATTTTTTCCGAGTGCTGTAAACATACATCTTCCTTTGAATTGATTCGCTGATTATCGCCTCGGAAGTTTCCCTCTATAATAATATTCATTTATTATTATTTGTCTTCAGTCTAAACCACTGGGAACTACAATTCGTGCTGTTTCGTCCTAAATGTTTGTCTACAACGCAAGCATTCAGCCCTACTCTATCCGGGAGATACTTGTCTTAATAGGAAAAATACAGGCACACAATTTGTTTCCGAGCTGTAATCGCAGCCCTATGCTATAGTCATGAGAATACCTGCGTGAAAGACATCGTCAATGATAGCTAATTTTTTAGTTAGCCGAGTCGGCAGTGTTACCTAGCGTTTAGCTTTTTCTAGCAAGGCGCTGTGCCAGGGAGTACGGGTTCGATCCTGCTTCGGACCATATATTGTTCTTATTTCTGTTGTTGATTATTTGTAATGTTTCCGAGTGCAGTAAACATACTCCTTCCTCTGAATCGATTCAGTCTTTATCCCTCTAGCTCTATCGTTAGCCCCCGACATACACCAGCAATGGTATTATGTGTCGTAAAGATAGTTTAAAAAAAAAAAAAAACTCAGGTAACTTGATCTATTATGTCTATCCTTGCAGTGAAACAGGCTCTTAAACATGCATATAGATTGAATGACATACATATACAGATGTGTGTTCACAAACAAACATATATTTAGAAATACATAAAGAAAAACATAAAAAAACATATACATATAAATATGCGAGACAAAGAGATACATATTATATTTATATATAACATATATTGTATATACAGATATTATATTTACCTATCTATCTATTGTCCTTTCGAGCCGAAGACAGCACATAGGGCAGAACCACAACCTCAAAAACAGAAACCTTGCGTGCCAAAATGGCAAATATTGAAAGAGATCACTGCTTCTAAAATCTATGGCTCTGTTTCCATAACAATACTTTTTACAATGACAGCTTGTCAAGCCATCAGCCAATCTCCTTAGTCGCCTCTTATGACATACTTGGAAGGTCACAGTGTCACTATTCTTTACTCATAATGAGGCCCCGGTTCGCACGGGAATATTTATATATACAGATGTATATTATATGCTGCTTGCACCAGGAATTTATCTTCACTATCTCGACCTCTTTCGTCAATTGTAAGAACAAAACGGGTTCGATTAAAAGCTTAATCACTTCTGGGGGCCTCTTACCGAGTCCGATGGGTTGCTATTATCGTTCTCTGTCTTCCCCAACACACACCGGCTTCAAGTATGCTCAAGCTCAACATCTTGGCAGATTTTAGCCGAAGTTAAAGCAAGCCGGGCTGCATCTGAGTTGCCTGTTAAGATAAAACTGAGCCAATTATAGATACAAACGCCGCATATCCTGTCATGGGTAGAAATATACCTTCAGCCAAAAAGGAAAATACAAATTATGCTGCTAACGTTGTTCTGCATATAATGATTTCCTTCATTACCTTCATAGAGTCATCTTACATGTACTGTACATATTTATCATCCTAAATTATTGGAGACATACAGGATGGAGGGAGTTACATGGAGCATATGAGCCAGAACATGACAGCTTAAACAAACTCAGCAGACATGAGCAGACAAAGATATTCAGACTCAGAACAGGTCTTTTGTGACCTCAGAGCACATCTACATAAGATATGACTCAGTGACTTTACAACATATGACTACGGAGCAGCCAAACAAACTCCAGAGCTTACACTACAGTCCTGCAGCACTCTCAACACCATAAGAACACAAATATGGCCCACAGACACAGTCCTACACTACAAGATATGGGGAACCGATTATGGCCTCAAACGCACTGTCTTGTTCGTGACCCAAGCTGGTCTTTCTGTCTAAATGCATAGCAATAGCTGATTGCTGAAGAAGATACAGTTGGCGAAACGACTGTTTAGAGTTTAAAGCTTCCGTTTTTTTGAGGGGATAGATTTCGGAGTATTTGCGTGTACACCATAAGATGTCCAGGAGCGGGAGCCACATTTATTAATGTGTTATAATTATCGTGTACACGTATACTTACAGTTATTGTAGACATTGCTGTTAAGTAATTGTATGCATGAAGCAAACTTTGTGCACATGGATGTATTATGAGAAAGAATCGACACTGCTGAACACATATAAGTTAGTCATTTTCTCCCATAGATAATGAATGTATAAAGTATGCAATTAAACAAATAATGATGCTTAAGCTTTGTGTATAAATCCAAACTAAACAAACCAACGTTTGGACTGAACAGAATTCTTCAACTTCTTATTCTTTCCTTCCTCATTTGCCTTTCAGCGTCCAGGGGAGATATAGCGTGCGGTCTTTTGCTCTTCTGTTCGCCTCTGCTGCTGTTATGTTTCCTAGTGCCTCTAATATTCCATCCATCCATCTTTTTCGTGGTCGACCCTTGGGTCTGGTATTCTCACAACATTTGCTGAAGGCTCGTTGTGTTGTGTTTTGGTCTTTCTGCCTTGTCACTTGGCCAAACCATTTTATCTGTTGTTTCTTTATATATTCTATGGCGGGAGCTATTCCTAGCTTTTTTCTCAGTCCTTCATTTCTGATCTTATCTCTCAGACTGTTTACTGTTATTCGTCTAACACATTTCATCCCAGTAGAGGTTATTTTTCTTATCGTTCTTGCATCTAGGGTCCAGGTCTGGCATTGGTAGCACTTCGTTGGGATGAAGATTGTATTGATTCTTCAACTAAAGACACATACACAGATCATGCCCGATGCTTATTTTCTGTGCATAAATCTCTAACTTCCTCTAATCTACGACTTTTTTTTATCACAAGCTCCACATTCAATTTCATTTTTCTTGACAGCCAACGAACAATGGGATCATTAACTGCAGTCGTATCCTTCAATTGTCTTCTAGCCCTAGTTAGCTTCTGCAAACATTATCATGGTCTCAATTACTGCTGCCTTTGAGGCGAGCACATGCGCTTTATCATTGTCACGAACCTCTGCAAGACCAAGGCAATGAGTCTAACCATTGACGACGTAGATGTTCTCCAGCATCGACTGGAGAATTAAACACAATTCTCACAGCTATTATTTGTGGTCTCTAAAATATCCTGGCAATGGAGTCATTATTGGTGTGTGTCTCTTGAAGCTGGTAAAATTGATGCAGATAATCACTGTAATTCTTTGTTAAACACATTCCTAATTCATTTTATTAAAAAGCTATGCTGTTCCTATTAACACATAACGAAATGTTCGCAGTGTCTTAGCAAATTAACAAGGCCATGTAATTCATCCATTGTTGCTCTGTCTGCGTAGGTAAAGGTTGCATTGCCACTATTATGTGTTAAAGTGAATTTGGGGATGTCTGAGAAAATACCAGCAGAAGTCTAGAAATGCCCGACACGCTAGTGCTGCAGGCGACTGGTCGTTGATTGAAGTGAAACCGTACCGGGTCTCGGTTTTGCCCTGGGACGGGATGTGTGATCTGTGTTTGACTGCACATTTACCTCCAGCTGGTCTGCGGTCGGATCGAGTGTTTCACAGAAGTAAAGGCATGACTTCATTTATTGTGAGAGTGCTATTTGAGGCAAGCTCTCACTGAGCGTTGATGAAGTTTGCACGGATTTAGCGCGAGGCGCATGGAGATCGTACTGCTTGCAACGGCCGTTACTGAGACCCGGAAATGTGCATCACGAGCTGCGCGCCATGTGTACAAAACGAAACACGTTCACTAGAACAGTATGAGCGATAGGGATGAACACTTTCATGATTGCTAGAACGGCGGAATGAGCAGATATGGGAATGCCCTGCCTACAATGACACCATATCGTTCTAAAGTCTAAAGCCTGACAACACTGTAGACGTGAAAGCTATTATTGCTGACCTGCTGAAGGAGTTGATGCAATATGTGATTTCTGAAACCATCGCTTCTGAACAGCGTACACTTGTTTCCTTTTTAGCTTATAAATTACAGTAAATTCATGATTTCTGCTACAGAAGACAGAACTATCACTATCAGCACCAACCTCGAACATACAGTAGTATGAGTATAACATTGCTTTAGTGAAACTTACATTCATGCGTCGTGTGCCCTCTCCACTTCAAGGGTTGGCTACCATGAATCGTCAATTTGCATTGTCTTTTGCTTTGGCATGGTACGCTGTCATGGCTCACTTGATGCTATCTGTCCACTTTAACTTTGGTCTGCACCTGCCTCATCTCCCATGCACACCCCCCCCCCCCCCCAAGATGACTTTTAGTAGGGTGTATTGTTCACATGTCCTACAAATTTCATTTGCCTTGCTCGAGTTGTGTTAAGTCGTTTTTTTCATTTTCAGCTGATTCAAAACTTCACTGTTTGTATTCTTTTCATCCTACCCAATTCTCCCAATTTTTCTCTAAATCCAGATTTCAAACGCTTTGATTTTCTGATCTATTTTCTTGTTTAATGTCCATGTTTCTACACCACCTAGGAATATTGAGTAGATATAACATTTTCGTGGGAGCCGCGATAGCTTAGTGGTTAGTGAACTGGACTACAAAGGACAAGATTGGAAGGGTTCGATCTCAACCGACGGCTTACGAGTTCACCCAGGCTTTAATGGGTACCGAATTTTTTTTCTGGGAAAGTAAAGCGGCACGGCCTTAATACCGACTACATTACCCCAAAAATCATGTGCCGAATGTCTTTTAAAATCTATGGTCACTAACACCGTATTCCCTATACGTCACTAGGCGTGACGGGGGCACTTTACTTTTTATAACATTTTCGTAGTTTTAGTTCTGGTATTATTTGCTTTGATGTAATTATATTTTTCATGTTGTTAAAGATGATATTTACCGTATATATCTTCTTTTGTTTACTTCTGTCTTCCATCTTCCATCACTTGTTATAACATGTACAATTTAGCTATATTCTAGAACTCTTTATATGCACTTTCCATCTACTTTGCTATCTACATGTAGGTTTTGTGCGTAATCTCTGTTTATGATCATAGTTTTAGTCTTGTAAATATGCAAACCAAATTCTTTATTTTGCTTTCTTATTTTTTTTTTAAATTAGCTGTGTCATAATTCTTTGTGTTTTCTTCTGGTAATGGATGTCATCAGTAGAACCTTTAGGATGCGTGTATTCTGTTCACTATGCGATAACCTCCCTTTCGTAGTTTGTAAAATATAGATTTTAACTTTGATATATACTTTCTATCTATCTATTGACCTTTCGAGCCGTAACCGGCCCATAGGGCGTAGACCAAGATACACCTTCTCCTATATGAATTTTTGTTCTAGCAGTTTTCTTTTAAAGATATTTTATCAAATCTCGCCATCTGTATATACTTTACAATGTAAAAAAAAAAAATACCATAAAAATAACATATTAAATAAAGAATATATTTAAAATACGTTCATTTAATCGTATCATTAACTCATATTTGTCTACAGGTAATGTTTTGTTATGTAGATAAAGTACGTAAACTAATGCCGTTCCTTGCCGAGGACTCATAAATGAACGTCTAGATAAAGTATCCACACACGCACCTCAATAGTTAACTGCGTATTTACCAGTAACAATTACGGACTGTCTTCCATAGTTCCTACCGCAATGTGAATACTTTTTTTTCCAGACTGAACTTACGCTAGATTTGTTATCTGGGGTATTCCTACTTAAATACTGGTTGTAGCCATCGTAACTAGGTATTGAAATAACTTGTTTCAAAAGGGTAGATAAGTATTGTCGAGACTGTCACCATTTCACACACAATATATTTTTGTCTGGGTATGTATCTGTCTGTCTGGGTATCTATATGTTTGCCTGGATATCTATCTGTCTGCCTGGGTATCTGTCTGGGTGTCTATCCGTTTGTCTGGGTATTTATATGTCTGTCTGGGTATCTATCTGTTTGTCTTGGTGTCTATCTGTCTGTCTGGGTATCATTCTGTTTGTCTGGATATCTATCTGTTTGTCTGGGTATCTATATGTCTGTCTGGGTATCTATCTGTTTGTCTGGGTGTCTATCTGTCTGTCTGTGTATCTATCTGTTTGTCTGAATATCTATATGTCTGTCTGGGTATCAGTCTGTTCGTCTCGATATCTATCTGTCTGTCTGGGTATATATCTGTCTGTCTGGGTATCTATCTGTTTGTCTGGGTATCTATCTGTCTGTCTGTCTGTCTGGATATCTATCTGTCTGTCCGGACATCTATCTGTTTGTCTGGGTGTCTATCTGTCTGTCTGGGTATCTATCTGTTTGTCTGGGTATCTATCTGTCTGTCTAGGTATCTATCTGTTTGTCTGAATATCTATCTGTCTGTCTGGGTATCAGTCTGTTTGTCTGGATATCTATCTGTCTGTCTATGTATCTATCTGTCTGTCTGGGTATCTATCTGTTTGTCTTGGTGTCTATCTGTTTGTCTGGATATCTATCCGTTTGTCTGAATATTTATATGTCTGTCTGGGTATCTATCTGTTTGCCAGGGTGTCTATCTGTCTGTCTGGGTGTCTATCTGTTTGCCAGGGTGTCTATCTGTCTGTCTGGGTATCTATCTGTTTGCCAGGGTGTCTATCTGTCTGTCTGGGTGTCTATCTGTTTGCCAGGGTGTCTATCTGTCTGTCTGGGTGTCTATCTGTTCGTGTCTGTTGTCCTTTGGAGCTTAACACGACTCATAGGACAGAAATTATAGACTCTCCTTGTCTAACGATCATTGTTACTAAGTTTCAGACTTTGCACAGCCCCTCATTGTATCTGGCCCCACATCTCAGTTCTGAGTGAGCCTCTCATTCTCGGCAATGGAGCTGATGCCTACTGTTGTTGCCTCTCGCCTGCTTGAGAAGCATTCTCAGAATGTCTTTGACCACATAAAATGAGCAACCAAGAACTGCCCACAAGCTATAGCCTTGAGGGACCACACGCAGTGAACAGGTAGACTGCGTAATGAGATAGGTCATGTTCTACGGGGAGATCCATAACTAGGCTTTTCCTTGATGATATTTTTAGTGGCCTTGGTAAATTTCTCAAATCTGAAACATGAACTTGAGTATAATTCTGATATATATTAAAAAAAAAAAGTAAAGAACCCCGTCATGCCAAGTGACGTATAGGGAATATGGTGTTAGTCACCATAATTTTTTAGACCTTCGGCACATGATTTTTGGGGTAATTTGGTCGGTATTACACCCGTGCCACTTTACTTTCCCAGAAAAAAATCCTAATTCTGATATAGTGCATAAAAAAAAATCATACGAGACGCTATAACGTACATTTTTACAATGTTTGTGGTTAAGTAATGGCTATTTGAGGGCATACATGGTCAAGCTTGTAAGATTTTGATGTATTTCTTCTCAGAAACGTTCTTGGACTAAAATTTAAATCACATACAAATTAACATTTATAGAATATTATTAGAATTCTCTAAGAATATTCTAGAATATTCTTATTAGAATATACAGTTTCAGAAATCTGAACCACTGCAATAAAATATCAATGTTAAGAATGTGTGGAATGTAGTTTCCTTGTGACATCTTCATTTATACACGTAGTTACACTTGTAATATTGTAACTAAAATACTACTTTGATACTAAAGCGAACAGCTGTGAAAATCAATCACAGGAACTGCTTTATATTGGACTTCAGAGGAAAAATGAAAAAAAGCGGCAGACAAAATACATCCTAACGGTGGACAGTGAGAGAGATGAATAGTGTTGACCAGACATGGGGCACACTACGAAGCAATGGTGACAGACCGCACGGAACTCAGGAACTTTGTTTTTGTCCTTAAAAACACCACAAAGCGTACCGGTCACTGATTTGTTAGTCTGTGGTAAATGAAAAGCAGAATAAAAGGAGATTAATAGGAACAAAGTGTTATTGGTTGGAATAACCCAGAACATTGCACTCCGAGAAGTCCCAAAGGTGGTAATTTCCTTTCAATAAATAACGAAAGGTTGCTTGCGCAAGGTTTTTTTCTGGCATTGGTTAGTAGCAACATAGATTGATGACCATGCGAATTTCCTGGACCACCGAAGGGCGCCAAAACAGCTTCCGGAAAAGTGAAAGTGTGGAAAGTTTTGTGGTTTTCTGTTTTCTGTTTCTGTTTACCATCTGTCGAGTCTACTGATAAAAATGGGTGCATAACTCACAGAGTTAAGGAGGGCTGAGAACAGCTGTGAAAAAACACCGGCCACATCAATTTCTAATGTTTTGAATTAGTACTCTTAGATTAAAACACTTTATACGTGCTCAACGTTGGTTGAAACAAGCTTGATTTTGTCATTAATAGTAATAATTATAAACAAATTAGGCTTTCTGTCTCGAGAAATAATAGATGTGTCATAGTAGGTCACTCAAAAATAACCTCAGTGTTTGCTATAATAGATTAGTCCTATTTTAGATTGGCACTCTCGTCGGCATGTAGAGCATATGTTGGATGGTGGAGCTGACGGTGTTATATAACTATGTCTATATGTGCACATGTTTTCAGATTGTTACTATTGATGTTGAGCTGCGTCATGTCGCGCACAGGGAAATAATAACATAAATAATGTCGACGTTGCAGGACACGCGGGAGTACGGGAAAATGAAAGAGCAGACAGGTTGGCTAGCTGCGCTATTGTTGCGGACGGTCAACCAATGGATCGGGCGAACATCATCAATGCCCTCCGAGATGTGAGAAGGACACAGGACTTCAACAACCATGAGTCCACGTCACTCATTCGGATGAAAGAGATGGGAGTTAAGATGGGCCAGCCAGAAACGAGAATCTTAGTGGGCGTGTAATAAAACTTATAAACCAACACAGAAATGGAGTGGTCAGTCGCTGGACACTGCGAGACTTGCTGAGGAGGGGATCTGAGCACCTATGGACATGTTCGCAGTGCAGTGATGATGACCCTCAAATAACTCAATAATTCAATGTCGCGCACGCAGGTTTTTAAAACGGAATATTGGTTGACCGATGGATCACATACCTGCCGCTAACTCGCTGTATACAATATCTTTTGGATTTATGCCACCCTCCTTGCTGGTCACGTGTCACAGCCATCGTAAACGACGTTGACTTTGCAAGGTATACACACTGTTTGTGTTTACTGCCACAAGAACAGGTAATTCTGTATACACGGTCAAGCCACTTAATGGCACGAGTTTCTAAATAGGCACCGCAGGTAGAGCGTAATGAACTGATATTCATAATGAGCATATGTTGTCCTTGTCTCGCTACCGTGTAGCAGAATACTGAGAACGCAGGCCTGATAAGCTAAATAATGTGTCTCTTTTTGTGTGTTTATGGCAAAGCCTACATCATATAACCTTTGTTCTTCTGTACATTTGCCCTGCCTAAACGAAGTGTCGTCTTGTTCTCTGAGTAATCCACCGTCGACATGTTTCTTGAAAATCCAAACATATTCACAATAATTCTTTTGAGCTCATTATTTCTGATGGCAGTTTAGATTTGCTCCAGATCTTCTGAGAGACCAGAACTCTTTGTTCTGACGCTTCAGTTTGCAATTCGAAATGCTGAAACCTTCTTAGATTTAAGATTGACTTCTGTGTTGAATACGCAGATATGGTCTTTCCATAACGCAAGCCGTAGAATAGGCAGATATGGTCTTTCCATAACGCAAGCCGTAGAATAGGCAGATATGGTCTTTCCATAACGCAAGCCGTAGAATAGGCAGATATGGTCTTTCCATAACGCAAGCCGTAGAATAGGCAGATATGATCTTTTCATAACGCAAGCCGTAGAAAAGGCAGATATGATCTTTTCATAACGCAAGCCGTAGAATAGGCAGATATGATCTTTTCATAACGCAAGCCGTAGAAAAGGCAGATATGATCTTTACATAACGCAAGTCATGGTACGATGTACAGAGAACCTGTGCTGTCCAGGCAACAGAATCCCCTTTTGGGTCTCGTTGGTAGTCCAAAAGGGATATGATTGTATATAACTGTATCATCCTTCCTTCGGGATAAATACGGTCGTCTGGGGTTGGTAGAAATGGAAATGTCTTAGTTTAGCGTGTCATAGTTTAGCGTCTTTCTGCTCGGAGTAACGTACCCTTGCACTTGTTTCGGTCGTTCTCTAACCTGTCATTAGAAGAACCCTGGGTTAGGAATACCCTTAACCCAATCCTAAACCTTGTGGAAAACAAAACAAAATGCACAAAAACCAGAAGCGGTTGATACATTTAAATACGTGCGGTCAATCGGGGGAGATCACTCAATTAGCAGAAAGACGCTAGATTAGGACAGTGCTTAAAAAAACAAAAAACAATGCTAATTTCATAAATTTTTAGCTGTTAGCAGTAAAATATGAGAAGCACTTGTTGAGATAACCGTGTTTACACACTCTTTGATCTTCTTTCATATCACAGAGACCTTCTCCAACAGCTATAATTCCCCGCTGTTGCAAACTTCGTAAACACAACGCCGTGGTGGGAAATAATAACTAAAAAATCCATGCCTGAATTGTCTTTCTATTTGAAACGCTCGGTACAAAGCGGCTATCCTATCTTGTTATTCTATCTCTGAGAATAGAGAACACGCTGCTAAGTAATTTGTTTATTCTGAATTCTATGCCTTTTCATCGCATTTTTTATGATAAAATTAGCAACTTATATTACAAATTCGCTCTTATGTTTTCTGATTTGACTGTGGTTTAGCAAAGAAACCAAGCTTAGGATGTATAAGATAAGAACTGCGTATTTTTGGTGCTTTTTTAATGGATATAAAAGCTTGAGAACAGCAAGAAAAAAAACATCAAGACTAAACAACTTCTATAGGAATATTCTTGGAATATTTTGGCCAAATCAAATAATCAACAGGGGTAAGCTGAGGAGTGTCAATCAAGATGTGAGACGTGCAGTAATAAGGGAACATGCAAATAAAAGCAATACTGCGGTAAAGCTGGTAGCAGGAAACACGTGGTGAGGTGTAACATAAACTTATACAAAGTATGGTGTCATCTCTACAAAAAAAAAGAACAATACAAAATATTTGACGTTTTCGCCCACATGCAGCCTTCTTCAGAAAACAGGGGCAACACAAACAGACAACGAAATGGAAGTAATAATGTGCATAGGGAGCTGGCTTTTGTCATATTGGATCAAGAAATGATGTCAATTAATGACATACAGTGGAAGGCGAAAGAGAGACGGGCTAAAACACTCCTGAAGATATTTCTCAAACATACAAAGAGAGGCATACAATGGCACTTCTCTGACATACAAAGAGAGGCATATAATGGCAATTCTCTGACATACAAAGAGAGGCATACAACGGCAATTCTCTAACATACAAAGAGAGGCATACAATGGCACTTCTCTAACATACAAAGAGAGGCATACCATGGCACTTCTCTGACATACAAAGAGAGGCATACAATGGCACTTCTCTGACATACAAAGAGAGGCATACAATGGCACTTCTCTGACATACAAAGAGAGGCGTACAATGGCACTTCTCTGACATACAAAGAGAGGCGTACAATGACACTTCTCTGACATACAAAGAGAGGCATACAATGGCACTTCTCAAACTTTCATTGAGAGGTAGACTGTGACACTTCTAAAGACACTTCTAAAACATACAAAGACAGACAGACTAAGGTACTTCTCAAACTTATAAAGAGGAGCGGGCTAAGACACTTCTAAAGATACTTCTGAAACTTATAAAGGAACGCAGATTATGACACTCTAAAGACATCCATCAAAAATACAAAGAGAGGCAAATATAGACACTCTTCCCACATACAAAGAGAGACAAAGAGTCTTTCCTGACCTGGTATGTGTTTTCATTCCCCTTTAATAGACTGCGCTCTAGGTCTAACATGTTCCTCCTACACGAATTCATTATTTGATTTCTCTCGTTGGATTTCGTTTTACTATAAAATGCTTTCATACAGAAAAATAACACTGACAGTCAAAAAAGATTTGTAATCGAGCAAACCGCGATCGCTATTGAGGTCATTACCACTGGTCTCTTGTGAAAGGTTTCTCTTGAACATCAATTTGTAAACATCATCAAAGCAAACATATTTCTCTTTTATTGCCATTCACTTCAATTGAAGATAGATCACACATCTGTGCGGTTGATTTAATTATTTGTGGCTTATCATCATTGCACTCTGAACATGTCCATAGGTGTTGAGATCTACTCAGCATACACCGCAGCATCCAGCGACTGACAACTCCAGTTGGTTGATAAGCCCTCTTATACGTCTACTAAGCCACTCGTTTCTAGCTGTACCCATCTTGACTCCCATCTCTTTCAAGGTTTAATTAGGAGTAAATATGTTCTCCAGCAACAGTTGCCTCTTTTTAACAATGAGCATCATTACATCCTGAAATTCTCATTACTTTTGTCTATAATCAGCAGTTTGGTATGACCGATTCACACAATTTATCAATTCTTTCCTCTGGAGTTAAAGCCACCTCCTTGCTCATAACGTTTCAGTTGTTCTTTCCCCAAAGCTGACGATCTAATCTGAAACATAAATATTTGGCTGTCTATGACTAGATTTATTTTACTGTTTCAAGATAACGTGCATTTTTTATGTATATTTTTTGTCTTTCAGGTTGATCTTTATTTCCTAGCACGCGACGTGAAAGGTACGTGAGCAAATCTGAGTCGCCATTAAACAAGAGCTCTTTGTATTGCCAGGATAAACAGGCAGAAGCTGAAGATTTTAGTTGTAGCTCTTCCTGCCCCCGCATACTCTCTCCTGTAACCGTTTCATCATTACGTATCGTCATTTCTGCATAGCTAATCATTTCTGTGTGTGATCGTCTGTTGGGATCATTTCATGCTGTCCTTATTTTTCTTCTTTTAATTGTTCATCTTTATTTGTCTTTACCTGCCTATACTAAGTGTTCTTCGTTTGTCGTGTTCTTTCCTTCTTGTTAATATAAAAAAAAAATTGTCTGATTGCTCTGGTTCTTGTTGGTGTATTCTTCTATGTTTAATTTTATGACAGAAAAAGTAGTCCGGTAAAGTGGAATATATCGTGGGGTGGGGGTTGGGAGGAATGGTTTGAAATATGATAACTTACCGTACTGCGTCACAACATTTGGAGGTGGCAGTGCCAGTTCTTTTAATCATTTCAGAGGAAGAGATATGTTTATAACACTCGGAACAATTCACAAAAATCAACAGTAGAAAAAACAAACAAACAAAAAGAAATAGACAGTACGAGGCAAGGTCGATCTACTATCCCTCAACACAGCGTCATGTCACGAGAAACTATGCACTACGGTGCACAGCCAGCTAAGCAACCTAAAAAAGTTGCTTTGATTTGCAATGATTTTTCGCGCATGTGTACTCGTGGCAAGGCCCTGTGTTGAAAAGTATGGGTTCGATCCTGCTTCAGTATATCTGTTGTTCTTAGTTTTGTTTTTTTCATGTTGTTAAATATTTATGGATTTTCAGTGTTGTAAACATTCAACATACAATTCCCCTAACATGATTCGTTTATCTGTCGCATCGGAAAGGTTGGGTTCATAACAACATTCATTTATTATTATTGGTAAAATAGAATGTTATTAAGCAGATGAACCCAAGGAGAGATGAGCTGTGTTTTCATCCGATTCGTGTTTCGATATTTCGATTGCGTGCGGTAAATGATGATATTGTATGACGAAGGACAGCGGACAGTTCAGCTGCGTTTACTTTCGGTGCCGCATGGCCTTATATCTTTTTGCTTGTACCGTAGCTGCAATTATGAGGACTGCAGCTGCCTTTCTTTGGATCCTTCAATGAGACGATGTTTAATTCGGATGATTACATTGGCACGGGCGGTTGAGCAATTATTGTTTTTAATCTCTATAATTATTTGTCTTTGGTCACTTTTCCTCACTGTGACTATTGTTTACTTCAACTCTTTGAGCCGGGTCCCAATTCACTTATCCACTTACTGTGCGGGAGAGCGTCAAGCTGCATTTGGACCTTCTTTCACAATCTGGCTGGTATCACCAAGTAAGCGCGTTATTCCCTCGCTACTGACGCTTTCAAATTTCTTATTCTCTGCAGAAAATGAGAAAAAAATTACTAGAAGGGGCCTTCAAAAATGTGGTCTTTATCAGGAAGTCTCATAAGTGCTCCACAGCTTGTCTGCCATTTGCTTTTTTTTTAGCCGAATACGCTTGATTTAATCTTTGCTTACGTAGTAAACTTGTCATGGCATTTGTGATGTACTTTTTTGGGTGTCTTCCTCATCTTATTTTGTTCTTTCCCGGTCTTTTTATTTTTTGTCAAAATTGTATTTCTTAGTATAATGCGCGACAAGGACGAGGTATCGAAATCGTGGAGTCGGATCTAATTTACAAATTTACAATGGAATTGGAACCAATTTACAATGCAGTTGGAATCGGAACCAATTTACATTGCAGTTGGAATCGGAACCAATTTACAATGGAGTTGGAGTCTGAACCAATTTGCAATGGAGTTGGAGTCGCAACCAATTTATAATGGAGTTGGAGTCGTAATCAGTTTACTTTAGAGTTGAAGTCGTAATCAGTTTACAATGGAGTCGGAACCAATTTACACAAAGTTGAAGTCGGAACCAATTTACAATGGAGTTGAAGTCGGAACCAATTTGCAATGGAGATGGAGTCTGAACCAATTTGCAATGGAGATGGAGTCGGAATCAATTTGCAATGGAGATGGAGTCGGAACCAATTTGCAATGGAGTTGAGTCGGAACCAATTTGCAATGGAGTTGGAGTCGGAACCAATTTGCAATGGAGTTGGAGTCGGAACCAATTTAAAATGAATTTGGAATCGAAATGATAGGATTATACTACTCAAATTGAAAGCAAAACCATTCGACATAACAATAATACAGACATATGCACCTACTCAAGACTACACAGATGAACAAATAGAGGCATACTATGAAGACCTAAATAAAGTTATGAAGCAAGTGAAATCTTCAGACATCTTGATTGTAATGGGTGACATGAACGCTAAAGTATGAAAAGATATAAGACTATTATAGGAAATCATGGTTTAGGAAAAAGAAATGACAGAGGAGAAAGATTAATACAATTCTGTGAAGAAAACAGGCTGTAAATATGTAACACCTACTTTGAACAAGAGAAAAGGAAACTATACACATGGAAAAGCCTTGGAGATAAGAAAAGGAATCAAATAGATTACATATTGATAAAAAAAGGTACCGTAACAGCGTAAAAAAAGCCAAAACCTACACAGGAGCAGATATTAATTCAGATCACAATCCTGTAATGATTAAAATGAAAATCAAACTAAAGAGAAATAAGCCAAATTCTAATTCATCAACAAATCCACTAGATATAACAGCTTTAAATCAAAAAGATATTAAAGATACCTATACAATACAAGTAAAGAACACATACCAGAAGCTGCTAGAAGAAGGAATTGAGCAATACAGAAGAGGAAATCCTGATGAAAAAGTAACAACCAAATGGCAATGCATAAAGAAAAGCATACAAGAAACCAGCGACACCTTACCCAAAAGAGAAAAGAACAAACAACAAAAATGGATAACTAACACCATCTTAGAAAAAATGGAAGAAAGGAGACAAGCGAAGAACACTGCCCAATACAATAAAATAGATCATGAAATACGCAAAATGTGTAAAAAGGCAAAAGAAGACTGGCTCAGCCAAAAATGTATAGAAATAGAAACTATTGAAAGCAAACAAGACTTAAGAGGAATGCACACAGAAATGAAGAGAATGACTAATAAAAATGAAAAAGCCACAGAAGGTGGATGCATTGCACACAAAAAAGGAAAAATGCTAACAGACAACAAAGATATAATAGATAGATGGCAAGAATATATAACAGAATTATTTCATGACGAAAGGGACAAAAAGCCAGACATAAAATGTACATACAACTATAAAATCCTGAAATCTGAAGTAGAAAAAGCTATAAAAACAATGAAAAAGGGAAAAGCAGCAGGGCCTGACAATATACAGATAGAGATGATACAGGCTCTAGAAGAGTTTGGCGTCGAAGTGATCACAGACATATACAATGACATATACCATACAGGATACATACCAAACGATCTAAAAACATCAACTTTCATTGCATTGCCTAAAAAGAATGGTGCAGTTGAATGCAGTGACTTTAGAACAATAAGCCTAATGAGCCATGTTACAGAAATCTTGCTAAAAGTTATACAAGAAAGGATTCAGAATAAAATCAATACTGAATTAGATGACCAGTAATTTGGATTTAGGAAAAAATAGCGGGACAAAAGAAGCCATATTCTGCATGAAAACATTAATCGAAAAGTACATAGAAGTAAACAAACCAATATATGCCTGCTTCATAGACTACACCAAAGCTTTTGATAGAGTACACCACAAACAACTTATAGAATGCCTAAAAGAGATACATCTAGATGACATGGACATACGACTAATATGTAATCTATACTGGGAGCAAACAGCAATAATAAAATATAACAAAGAGAACTCTACGTCCATTGATATAAAAAGAGGAGTAAGACAGGGATGCATCCTATCACCAAGTTTGTTCAATCTATACACTGAGCAAATCTTTAAAAACATCATAGAGATGCCAGGCCTACAAATTAATGGAAAGATAATCAATAACTTAAGATATGTTGACGATACTGTACTACTAGCAGAAAATCCTAACGATCTACAATTACGTAATGAAATAAACATGACAAGCAAAAAATATGGACTAGATATGAATATCAAAAAGACTAAAACTATGATCATAAACAATGAAAATACTCAAAACTCACAAGTGGATATCAAAATTGAAGGAATAGACCTGGAGACAGTTCAGAACTACAATTACCTTGGACATACTATAACCAGTGATGGAAAATGTACAACTGAAATAAACAAAAGAATAGGAATGGCAAAAAGTAATTCTAAAGTCATGAAGAACATACTAACATCGAAACAAATAACACCAGGGGTAAAACTAGGAATAGCAAAATGTTACATCTTCTCAAAATTCCTATATGGTGCAGAAACATGGACATTAGACAAGAAAACAACAGAGAATTGAAGCCTTTGAAATGTGGATATATAGAAGAATAGGTAGGATTGGATGGAAGGAAAAGAAAACAAACGATGAAGTCTTAAAACAACTAAAAATGAAAAGCGAACTACTAAACACAATTCAAACAAGACAAATGCGATTTTTGGGCCATGTTAAAAGACACAACAGCCAACTAAAAGTAATCCTGGAGGGGAAATTACAAGATAAAAGAGGCAGAAGCAGACAAAGACTAACATGGACGAGTAACATCAAAAGATGAACAAATCAGCCTATGACAACCTGCACCATCAAAGCAAGAGACAGCAGAATGGCGCTCCATGGTAGCCAACCTTCGTTGCGGAGACGGCACTCGATGAGGATGAATCGAAGTCGGGACTAATTTACAATGGAATTGGGCTGGGCATTATAGAATTCAAAAACAATGTAAGACTTACAACATACGGAGTAAGCCAACATCTAACCAGCCTAATTAAAAGTCTCTACATCAAAATCAGCTGCACAGTGAGAACGGCAGCAGGTTGGTTACACAGTCACTTCGATTTTAGAGGAGGTGTAAGACAGGGGTGTGCACTATCCCCCTACTGTTTATTACATACATGGACTATATACACAAGTTGACAATCCATCAGAGACAGAAGAGATCAATGAGCTTCTGTTTGCCGACGATCAGGCACTAATACATGGAAAAATACAAGACCTACAAGAACATTTAAATAGACTCGGTCACAGAATACACCATGAACATTAACAGCAACAAAGAACTCATTGTCATTCGTCCTTGAAAAGATGTTAAGTGGACGTAGGTGCGTTGAGTCGTGGTTTATTTGCGCCTGTCGGCTCAAACATCCTGACTTAGCACTGCATTCTTGAGTACCGTTTGTTTTCCTTTGATCCCTACCTGCTTAGCCAGACTAGAGGCACCGCGAAGAGATGGAGTAAGGTCTGGATGGTTCTGGTTCATCGATCTTGGCGCCTATCATCAGCTATGAGCTGCTTCAATCTATGTTGCAATCAGGCTCCTGACCTCCAAATCGATTTCATCATTTCAGTTCACGTTTGTTCTGGACCCTAACCACGACATTAATCGGGTTCTTCCTGCACTTTGTACATAATCGTCCAACTTTCGTCTGCCTGGATTGACTTTGTGTATCTTCTCTTGCTATTACTTTCTCGCATTCAAATAAATATCTGAACTAAATCTACGAATAGCAAAATGATATATTTTCGTAACATTCGTGTATGGTGCAGAAACATGGACATTAAATAAGAAAACAGAGCAGAAAATTGAAGCCTTTGAAATGTGGATCTGTAGGAAAATGAGGAGAATTGGGTGGGAAAAAAAGACAAGGAAGTTCTGAATTAGCTAAAAATGAGGGGAAAAAAAGAACTACTTAACACAATTCGAAAAAGACAAATGAAATTTTGTGAACATGTGAAGAGACATAATACCCTTCTAAAAGTCATCTTGGAAGAAAAGGTGCAAGGCAGACGAGGCAGAGGCAGGCCAAAACTAAAGTGGTCAGATTGCATCAAAAGGTGAACAGATGAACCTATGCACACCATCATGACACAAGAGACAGAGTAAAATGGCCCTTTGTAGTAACTAACTTTCGATGTCGAGACCACGTCCAGTGAATGAATATTCTCTTGATTGTTCTTATTAAGTTGCTCTTGATCTATCATTTAGTCAGCATAAATATTCTCTTTGACAAGTTCAATGAAAATCTGAATGCTTGCTTTCCATCCCTGTTGCTCTCCAGCATTCAAATAAAAACAGAAATACACAAAATAAAAATAAAAAGTATCTTATAACATATTCTTAGTTTTGTTGTTATGTTGTTCTGTATTACTTATCTCAGGCAAAAGCAGCTTTCCAACAAATAAGGAAGATACTCTGCAGTCAATTTTTGACAATAGAAACAAGAAAAACAGTTCTTAAATGTGATGTACAGCAAATCGTAACATATGGATGTGAATCATGGACAATAGGACAACAGACAAGAAAATCACTGGAGGCTGTAGAAATGTGGTTTTATAGAAGAATGTTCAGAATACCATGGACAGCTAAGAAGAGTAATAAAAACATTCTGAAAGATGCCAAAAACAAAACTAGAGGTATTCTTCCAATATTAGTAAGAAAAAAATCATCATTTTTTGGCCATGTAACGAGAAGGGAAGCTGGAATATATTGTAGCAACTGGGAAAATTGAGGGACGAAGAGATAGAGGGAAGCAAATAGAAAAGATACCAGACAGCTTAAGAGAATGGCTTGGCAGAAGGTCAACAACAGAAATGATAAATAACAGTCGAGATCGAAAGTTGTAGAGAGACATGACCATCTACGCCAACAGGCATGGCACTTGATGATGATGATGTATTATTTATTTCGTTTGGCAAATGAAATGTTAGCATTGCAACCAGTGCTGGTTGTGTGAAACGCAGTCAGCAACACTCGGTTTAAAGCTTGATATATGTTGCCATTCTTTGGCAAGAGCTTGATGGTGTGGTTTCTCGTGTTGTACTAGGTTGTAGCTCATCATTTGTCGGGAGCGAATGTAGCAAGTGGTTATTTATAGTAGTGTAGCACCTCCGCAATGCCAGCTCTCGCCAGCGCCGTCAGGTTCGTTAAATTCCTCACCGAATGCAATTGAATAATTACATGGAATCACAGTTTTTGTTTATTTTTCACTGCTCTGTCGCCATCGCCACTGTCACCAAAGTCATTACCATCATCATCTTGTATATCAGTATCGCTGCCACTGTCATCACAATAATCATCATCAGCATCATAATTACCATCATCATCACCATCATTATCGTGACCATCATAATTACCATCATTATCGTAACCATCATAATTACCATCATTATAGTGACCATCATCATTACCATCATAATTACCATCATCATCACCATCATTATCGTGACTATTATAATTACTACCATCATCACCATCATCATCATCATTATCGTGACTATTATAATTACTATCATCATCACCATCATCATCATCATCATCTTCATAATTACCATCATTATCATGACCACCATAATTACCATCATCATCACCATCATACTTACCATCATCATGACTAACATTATCATGACTATCATAATTACCATCATCATCAACATCATTATCGTGACCATCATAATTACCATCATCATCATCATCATTATCATGACTATCATAATTACCATCATCATCAACATCATTATCGTGACTATCATAATTACCATCATCATCACCATCATTATCGTGACCATCATATTACCATCATCATCATCACCATCACTAACGTGACCATCACAATTACCATCCTCATCAGCATCATAATTGCCATCATCATCACCATCATTATCATGACTATCATAATTATCATCATCACCATCATTTTCGTGACCATCATAATTACCATCATCATCACCATCATTATCGTGACCATCAATAACTACCATCATCATCACCATTATTATCACCATTATTATCACCATCATCATCACCATTATTATCACCATCATCACCGTGACCATCATAATTACCATCATCATCATCACCATCATAATCATTATCACCATTATAATCATCGGCCTCATCACCATCATCTTAATCATACTCATTGTGATCGTGGTCTCTGTCATTATCATCATAGCCATCATCATAGTCATCGTCATCTTCAACACTATCATCATCCTCGCCATCATCATCACCACCACCAATCATAATCATCATTCTCGCCACCATCATCATCATATTCACCATCGTCATCATCATCATCACCTACATCACCACCATTATCGTAATATTCACCATAATCATCATCATCATCGTGATAAGCTAAGCTGTCTCCACCTCGAAAGCCAGCTACCATGCCTTGACAACAAAATTTGTTTATTCTCTGATCCATTACTTGATATGGTCACTCCACTTTAATTTTAACCTTTTGCATTGCATTATTTACATGACTTTTTGTATCCTTGTATATTTCTTTGTAGATATAAAGGTCTTTCTTGAATTATAAGTTAATTGTTCTTTCTTAGTTTTCACTTTCTTCAAAATTTCGTGATTTCTTTTCTTCTCTGTTCGCTTTTTAAAAAAAATGCGGCTAAGCCTCAAGTATAGAAACATGGTGTTAGTGCCATACTTATTCTACTAACTACAGACCTTTTAGTTAATCTGGTCAACACTACACAAGACCGTCTTTCTTTCCAGCAAAAATTCAGGTTTCCCATTTACATGTTGACAAATCTAGAAATTGTTCATGGGGTCTTTATTATTATCAGACCACTTTACAAACCATTGTTACGCTATGGCTCCCTCTGTCCACCAAGTTCTTCCTAATTGCTCTTTATATCATTAAAGATATATTGAAATGCACAAATCAAAATAAATATATTTTGTATATTAGAAGATTTATAAATGCTAACAATTTTAACTCTCTCTCTCTTTCTTTTTGCCCACTTCTTCCTTTACACTCTATATGTCATACTTAATTCAATCAATAATTTCCGTGGCTTATATTATTGGCAGTCTTCGTAATCCATTTCTCAGTGCCTGAGCTTTATCTTTTGAGACCTGTGCTGTGTTGACCACAGAATAAAACCATGTATAATATTCTCTTTCTCTTGTGTCTTCTAGTTTATGCTATTTTAGCACGGTAACTGCCTCAGCCTTTAAATTTGTCTCTGGTACTTTTGAATAAACAAATATCTTGGTATCAACTAAGGCTGTGCAATTAAAATAAAAATAATTATTATATACTCCCATATTATTTCCTCACCTTAAGGACAACTAGTAAATGACAAAAAAAAAAAACACACAAAAAAACAGGGAGCACCTAAACTCCGATTTATAGACTTATGTAAACGTGACATAAAGACTCTGAATATAAAGCCTGCAGTTTGGGAAGGGATAGCTATAGACCGCAATCTTTGGAAATTCTAATCCAACTCAAGCGAGAAGCAGACAGATTCATAGAAAAAGAGAATACACGGCGAAAGATGAAATAACATTTTCTAGAGATGCTGCAAAATCTATAGTCAACTGTGACTGACGGAGGGTAATACTCAAGTAAAAGTGGCATTTCAGAAAATGGAAAACATCTTGTGCAACAAGCCTGTGTCAATAGAAGTGTGAAATAGAGTTTATCGGTGCTATATAGAGCCAACTCTGACATATGAAGCGAATCACGGACAAACACATGGAAAGATAATTGGAGGCAACAGAGATGTGATTTCTTAAAGGAATGTTGAGAGTTTACTGGACAGCTAAAAAGACGAACGAGGACATTCTCACAGAGGCTAACACAAAAAGAGAGCTCATAAAATACATCAGAAAGAAATCAACATTTTTCGGGCACATATGAAGTGGAAAATTGGAATACTTTGGTAGCAACTTGGCGATTGATACGATCCACAGCGTACGGAGAACTGTGGAAAGACGTGATCGCCAGCGTCCACCGGTTTTTCACATAATAATGATGATGATATTGTAAAACGTGTAGATGGTTGATTCAGATATGTTTTACTTCTATTTTTCTCTTCCTTTTTCTTATTTCTCTTGTTTAATAAACGAGGGAGAGTTAACCAATGTTTTACAAGTTTTTGTTTTTCTTATTTGAAACTCGCCAAATTTTAGTCACAGATTATAGGCATGGGATTAAATGTCTGACAGCAACAGCGCTGGATGCTGCCAACGACTCAAAGCTGATGGCTTGCGCCAGGATCGATGATCCATCACCACCCCACTGCATCTCTTAGCGCTGCTTCTGTAACAAACCAACCATGCTAGTCAGACCTAGCCAGCAGAGATCGAAGAAGTAAGGCAACCCAGTACTTAAGAATTCCGTGCTGGAGTCAAATGTAAAACAGAAAGGCGCAAATAAACCACAACACAACGCATCTATGCCCACTTAACGTCCTTTTAAGGACGGATGATAAAGAGGACTATCCATTCCTTTATTAGTCATTGGGTTAAAGGCAGAAGAAAAGAAAGAATCAGATCACTAACATTTTTGTGTAAAACTACATTACTGTAATTCTGAATTGCTGCCTTAGTATAAAAAGTGGGATCAAGAATGTTAACCTCGTCACCTGCAATCGTGCTGTAAGAGTAGAATTACAGTTGACTGGACATTGGTCTGACGTTGATGGCACAATGTGGACGTAATGGCTGTGTTTTGGTTTCATCCAGCGCATGTTTATTTTCTTTCATTAGTTGTTTATGAAAGTATCCCCGCAGAAATAAATACATATTTTCATCATCATCATCATCATCGAGTGCCGTATCCGCAACGAAGGTTGGCTGGCTACCATGGAGCGCCATTCTGCTCTATCTTTTGCTTTGATGGTGCAGGTTGTCATAGGCTGATTTGTCCATCTTTTGATGTTACTCGTCCATGTTAGTCTTGGTCTGCCTCTGCCTCTTTTACCTGTATTTTTCCCTCCAGGATTACTTTTAGTAGGCTGTTGTGTCTTTTAACGTGGCCCAAAAATCGCATTTGTCTTGTTTGAATTGTGCTTAGTAGTTCTCTTTTTATTTTTAGTTGTTTTAAGACTTAATCGTTTAATAAACCACAACACAACGAGTTATAAACCACAACACAGCGTGTTATAAATCACAACACAGGGTGTTATAAACCACAACACAACGTGTTATAAACTCACAATAGAACATGTTATAAACCACAACGCAACGTGTTATAAACCACAACACAACGTGTTATAAACCACAACACAGAACATGTTATAAAGCACAACACAACATTTTATAAACCACAACACAACGAGTTATAAACCACAACACAACGTGTTATAAACCACAACACAACGAGTTATAAACCACAACACAACATGTTATACATCACAACACAACGAGTTATAAACCACAACACAACGTGTTATAAACCACAACACAGCGTGTTATAAACCACAACACAACGAGTTATACACCACAACACAACGAGTTATAAACCACAACACAACGTGTTATAAACCACAACACAACGTGTTATAAACCACAACACAACGAGTTATACACCACAACACAACGAGTTATAAACCACAACACAACATGTTATAAACCACAACACATGTTTCGATATTCCAATTGTTTACGATGAATGATGATATCATATGACAGGGAACAGTTGGCTGTGTTCACTTTCTTCGCGGTTTCGCCTTATGTCTTTTGTCGTGTGCTGAGACTGCTACGATGGGGACTACAGTTACCTTTCATTTTTTGGGAGATAAGATTCGGATGATTACGCGGGCACGGGCGGTGAGCAATTATGGATTTTAATTCGTTTGCAGTGATACCGGGGCCTTCCATAGACACATTGCAAATAGCAAATAGCTACCACAACACAACATGTTATAAACCACAACACAACGAGTTATAAACCACAACACAACATGTTATAAACCACAACAAAACGTGTTATAAACCACAACACAACTCATCAACGCCCACATAACTTTGATTTAATAACCGACGATGAAAACGAATAGAGATTGAATGAACGTCAGAAAGAAAGAGAGCACAATTTTCTAATACAACTATAGTATTGCTTCATAGACTCTTGCAGTTGTTTCGAAGTTGCAGTGTTGAAGTCTACCCGTCTGTCATGGGAGAGATCGAATACTGTCCTAGCACAAATATGTTGGAGACAGCTAATAATACATGGACATTATTATGGAGGGAAACTTCCTAAGCGATAGATCAGCGAAACATTTCAGGGTAAGTGGTCTGTTTACAACACTAGGAAACAAATAACAAATAATCAATAACAGAAAAATAAGCAAAGAACATAGACAGTCGAAGCAGGATCGAACCTGTATTCCACGACACAGCGCCTTACTACGAGAAACAAACACTGGAGCACACAGCCAACTAAACTACCTAAAAAAAGTATATGGCTCAAATATGTTGGCTATATATAGAAAGGAACACAAATTGTCATTATCTGAATGTTATATATTTATAGCTTGGATTTATGTTTGCTAGTGCTGTAGACACCTTCAATGCGTTGTCATTAATGTTATGATATTTATTATACAGTCTTGATATTGTGCAGCTGTTTGTTTTCATTATCCACTCAGGACTTATCAGTGTCAGCAAAATGAACATAACGCCTGTATCATTCAGAGCACAGCCAGCGCTCAGTTTCCCCCGACAAATGCGACTCGTGGCCGCTCGTTTTCTGTTAGTTTCACGAGTTCCTGTCTTCTTGTTCTGTCTTGCAGGGTGAGCAACATGAACTGGGCCCGTCCCGGATAGCATGTGGTTGTTGCTTCTTTTTTTGCATTGTGTCGGCTATTATTATTATTCCTCTATAACCTTTAAAATGGCGTTCATCATCATCATGTGCCTTACCGATTGGCGTAGACGAGCAAGTTTCCACAATTCGCTGTCCTTAGCGTATAGTATCAGTTCTTTTGTGCCTGTTTACCGTGCTGCAGCGACACGAAGTTATCAAGTATCTTCTCTCTTTGTCGTCCGCGATCTTTCATTCCCTGTATTTTTCCTGATGTAACCGAGTATTGTAACTTTCATCTCCTCATGAAATGTATGAAAAATGTTCCATTACTTCTTTCTGATGCTTTTTATTAGTTCTCTTTTTGTGTTGGCTTCTTAAGGAATTTCCTCATTGGTCGTTTTAACTTCTCAACATTTTCTGAGAAATCCCATCTCTGTGACCTCTAATCGTCCTTTCATTTGGTTTTCTACAGACTTCTGTCTATGACTAGATTCCATAGATCAGAAATGGGTCTATGCTGCACCGATGTACTCTCTTTCTCACTGCTATTGACATAGTCTTGTTCCAGATGATTTTTTATTTACCGAAACGCCCCATTTCTATGTGCTATTCTGCCGTAAATTTCAGTAATACATCTTTAGTTGAATGTCATTATTGTCCCCAAGTAAGTGGCGTTATGTGAAAATAAGCACAAATATAAAATATAAGATACATTGTGCGGGACCGCCACTTTTTTTTCCACCCGATGAAGGCTTTTTGCCGAAACGTTGTAGCTTGTCTAGTTTCTCTATCAGTTTAGCTGTTTAAAACCATTCTGCGTTTATTTTGCACTACGACGCTACATGGACAAACTCTTCGTTATGTCGCGGTTTATATATCAAACTGCGACTTTTCTGACTTTCCCCTCAACACGTCCAATTTTGAGACGACATTTTTGGGTACTGATTTGTCTTGCAGGTTCTCTCCCAACTCCTGTTATAACAGTTAGCCTCGCTTGTGTCCAGTGCAACAGAGTTGTGGTGAATTAGGAATTTGATCAGTTCCTGTTCACTAACTCTGAATCAAACAGTCAGCTATGAGTTGCTAGCCACTCTCTCTACTGTTTCACTGCCCAGCATATATAGAACCCCTTATAGTTTTTAACTTTTAAAATTTTTCTTTAACCTCCGTCCACAGAGGACCGGTTTTAAGTTACTCAATTTGCGCTTAAAATTGGAGTTCTCATGTTTAACGACATTCTTTATCGTTTGGGTACTTCACTCCCGCTCTTACCACACTTCTGTGTGGTTGGAATGATCGTGGACGCATTTAAATATGTAATGCTGGGGAGGCGTGGGGGAGGCGAGGCGAGGTGAGTAATTGTAACGTACCTTTTAATGTTACTCTGGGGAAACCCCAGACTGGCACTCCATAAACAACACTTATTTATTTCTGAAGTTTTGCTGTTGAAAGCGCGTGTTAACTTTCTACGTGACGCTAATGTAGAAAACATAACAAAAGTGATATCTGTTGGGGAAATAAATGTCTGCGCGTGTGTGTATGTGTGTTTGTGTGGGCGTGTGTGGGTGATTAGAAATACGATAGATGACTAGGGACAGAAAATCATTTCAGGGGAAGAGATAAATTTATAGCATTTGGAGAAAAAAAAAATTCACAAATAATCAACAATAGAAACATAACAAAACAAAGAACAATAAGCAACCCGAAGCAGAATCGAACCTCTACTCATCGATACAGTTAATTGCTTAGTTGGCCGTGTGCTATAGCGTTTGCTTCTCGTGGCTAGGCGCCGTGTTCGATCCTGCTTCGGGCTTCCTATTCGCTGTTTTTTTTTTTTCTGTTGTTGGTTATTTGTGAATTTTTTTTCCGAGCGTTATAAACATAGCTCTTCCCTTGACATGATACGCTGATCTATCGCTTCGAAAGTTTCTCTAAATAATAGTATTCATTTAACTGTAGTTAGGAGCCGCGATAGCTCAGTGGTTAGTGAACTGGACTACAAAGGACGAGAGGTAGGAGGGTTCGATCCCAACCGACGGTTTCCGGGTTCACCCAGCCTTGAATGGGTACCAGATTTTTTTTATGGGAAAGTAAAGCGGCACTGGCGTAATACCGACCACATTACCCCAAAAATCTTGTGCTGAAGGTCTGTAAAATGTATGGTCACTAACACAATAGTTCCTGTACGCCACTTGGCGTGACGGGGCTCTTGACTTTTTTCAATGTAGTATTAGTAGTTTTCATGACTAGGGGCACTCAGCTGATATTTCCCTCTGTAATTGCTGTTTATCTTTATCCCTGTGTTATTTTGTAACGAAAAGTTATATTATCTTAAACAGCAATTCAGGCTTAACGGTATCTGGACTGAAAGCTGCTAACGACTCATAGCTGACTGCTTGCGTCAGGATCAGTGAACCAGAGCTGATCAAAGTCCAACTCTTCCCCCACCCGGTGGGCATAGAAACAGACTGACTAGTTTGGCCAAGAAAATAGAGATCGAAGAAGGAAGGCAACCCGGTCCTCATATATATATATCTTCTTCTTCTTCTTTTCTCTTTCACTGATACCTAAAAGGTGTCGTGGTTTATATCATTTGTCGTTCTTGTGCTGCTCGAATTGTCTGAATTAGTGATTTTCCTTTGTTGTTACATGTCTCTGTTACTGCATCTATCCATCTTCTTCTTTTCTCTTTCACTGATACCTAAAAGGTGTCGTGGTTTATATCATTTGTCGTTCTTGTGCTGCTCGAATTGTCTGAATTAGTGATTTTCCTTTGTTGTTACATGTCTCTGTTACTGCATCTATCCATCTTCTTCTTTTCTCTTTCACTGATACCTAAAAGGTGTCGTGGTTTATATCATTTGTCGTTCTTGTGCTGCTCGAATTGTCTGAATTAGTGATTTTCCTTTGTTGTTACATGTCTCTGTTACTGCATCTATCCATCTTCTTCTTTTCTCCTTCACTGATACCTAAAAGGTGTCGTGGTTTATATCATTTGTCGTTCTTGTGCTGCTCGAATTGTCTGAATTAGTGATTTTCCTTTGTTGTTACATGTCTCTGTCACTGCATCTATCCATCTTCTTCTTTTCTCTTTTCACTGATACCTAAAAGGTGTCGTGGTTTATATCATTTGTCGTTCTTGTGCTGCTCGAATTGTCTGAATTAGTGATTTTCCTTTGTTGTTACATGTCTCTGTCACTGCATCTATCCATCTTCTTCTTTTCTCTTTTCACTGATACCTAAAAGGTGTCGTGGTTTATATCATTTGTCGTTCTTGTGCTGCTCGAATTGTCTGAATTAGTGATTTTCCTTTGTTGTTACATGTCTCTGTCACTGCATCTATCCATCTTCTTCTTTTCTCTTTTCACTGATACCTAAAAGGTGTCGTGGTTTATATCATTTGTCGTTCTTGTGCTGCTCGAATTGTCTGAATTAGTGATTTTCCTTTGTTGTTACATGTCTCTGTCACTGCATCTATCCATCTTCTTCTGGGTCTTCCTCTTGGTCTTTCCCCATGCATTCTCGAGAAGAACGCCCTTGTTGGTGGGTGATTGGTAAGGATTCGTTCTGACCATTTAAATTGTTGTTGTTCTATATATTCTTGGCAGGGTTTTGTTCTTACTATCTTTCTTATGGTTTCATTTGGTATTCTATCTCTTCTTGTGTTGTTTGTTACTTTTCTCAAGCATCGCATCTCACATGTTTCTCAATGCAATATATAATATATATATATTGCATTGCAGTCGGGTGTGTTGAACAGAAAGGACATTTTTTTTCTTTCAGTTTGCTATAAACCACAGCACAACCATATCCCTCCGACTTAAGGTCCTTTTCAGTGCAAAAGGCTTAAAGCAGCGCCGATCAACGTGGCGTCCGGGACATATTTTCCTGTCGCTAAATTTTACTCAGCTAACTTTAACTTTAATTAGAGTCGTATCAAATATCACTCTAAGTAAAGACACTATTTTTGTCTGAGTCAAGTTTTCTTCTAGAATTTTAATTGTCGTCAAATTACTACGAATGTTACTTCATTATTATTATTATTGTTATCGCAATAGTAACTTGACCCCAGCGTCTCAACGGCCCTCTGTAAGATACGCAACAATATATATAATGTAAAATAGACACAAAATCATATTTAGGAGCTTAACTAATAGAGAGACGAGACAAACTGCGACGTCTCGGCAAAAGCCTTCATCAGAGACTAAACAAAACAAAATACAAAGATCAACAAATACTGTTCTGCAATGAAAAAAAAAATACGATCATTAAAGTCAAATAGAATAGTATTATTTTGAGACTTGAAGAAATACCTAAAGACTGGAAAGAAGGTTAAATGATCAAACTACCAAAGAGGGGAAGTTTACAGTAGTGCACAAATTATAGGGGAATTATGCTACTATCAGTGCCAGGGAAAATATTAAGCAGAATCATTCTGGAGAGACTAAAAGAGGCCATAGAGAAACATTTGAGAGATGAACAAGCAGGTTTTAGGAAGAACAGATCATGTGCTGATCAAATAACTACTCTATGTATAATAGTTGAACAAAGTTTAAAATTAAAATCCCCACTTTATATTGGATTCATCATCATCATCATCATCGAGTGCCTTCTCCGCAACGAAGGTTGGCTACCATGGAGCACCATTCTGCTATGCCTCTTGCTTTGATGGTGCAGGTTGTCATAGGCTGATTGGATTCATAGATTACGAAAAGGAATTTGATAGTTTCGACAGAGGAATGCTTTGGAAGTTGCTGAGTCATTACGGAATCCTAATAAAGTTTATTAACCTGATAAAAACAATGTATGAAGGAACGAAATGTAATGTGGTGCATGAAGGACAGCTTACAGAAGCATTTGAAATAAGGGCAGGAGTAAGGCAGGGATGCATTCTGTCTCCATTTCTCTTTCTACTGGCCATAGATAGGATTATGAAAATAACTTAAAACAACAGAAATGGAATCCAGTGGTCACTGACCAAGCAATTTGATGATTTAGACTTTGCTGATGACAAAGCTCTCCTATCACACAGCCATCAACAGATGCAGGATAAAATGAGCATACTTGATGAGAGATCACAACAGCTAGGACTGAAGATTAATAGAGATAAGACCAACATTATGAGAATTAATGCAGTTGGCAATAACCCAATAAAATTAGGAGAAATACCTCTACTAGACGTATAGTCTTACATATATCTGAGCAGTAATATAGATAAAGAGGGAAGAACAGAAAATGATACCGAAATAAGGATATCAAAAGCAAGAGGAGCTTTCGTTGCACTGGGAAACATATGGAAGTCCAAAGAAATTAGGTTAAGTACAAAAATAAAAATTTTCAACTCAAATGTTAAGTCGGTCCTGTTATATGGCTATGAAACATGGAGAACAACAAAATTGACAATCATGAAGATACATACTTTCATTAATGCAAGCTTATGCAGAATGAAAGGATAGAAATGTCCGGACAAAATCACTAACATAGAAGAATTATGGAAATGTACCAGTCAAATACCAGTGGATAAAGAGATACAGCGAAGACGATGACGCTGGAAAGGACACACACTGCGGAAGCCAACTGAGAGTATTACACAACAGGCCCTTTTTTTGGAATCCCCAGAGGAAAAGACAAAGAGGAAGACCAAGAAATTCTTGGAGAAGACAGATAGAAGCAGAGATGAAGATGATGGGGAAGACATGGAATGATCTTAAAAGAATGGCAAAAAAAAAACAGAACGATATGGAAAGTGTTTGTTGAAGACCTATGCTCCACTGGGAGCTAAAAAAGGTAGAAGAAGAAGAAAATATTATTTATTTATCTTTGTATATTTTTTGTTTTGAACTCGGTGAAGTCTTTTGCCGAAACGTCGCAGTTTGTCTCGTATCTTTATTAGTTTAACTGCTTAATATCATTTTGTGTTTATTTTACACGGTTTTATGCAGCTGGCCGCTCATAGTATTTCATAATTTATGTATGTACCTATTCCTAATATATAAGCAATCTGGACGGCGCCTTTGTGTAAAGTGGAGACAAATAATAATAAATGAATATTATTATAGAGGGAAACTTCCGAGGCAATAATTCAGCGAATCATAGGAGGAAGAGGTATGTTTTATAGCGCTCAGAAAAAAATGACAAATAAACAACAACAGAAAGAAATACAAAGAACAATATATGGTCCGAAGCAGGATCGAACCCGTACTTCTTGGCAGTGCGCCTTGCAATGAAAAGCCGAACTCAGCTAACTAAAGTTTGTGTAGACGAACCAGAAAGCTGGAGTTCCGTTTCCTTTTGAGTTGAGGTTTTTAACGAGGTCTCTGGTGATTTGTTGGTAATTGTTTTATACAGGTGGCAATATATACTGTTTATTTGTCAGCACTACTTAGTTGTTCCTTATAATATGCTTGATAGTTACATTGCCTACCACACCTTCCTTCATCGTTGTCTCCTAATAGGGTGTATGTTGCCTTGAGTCGTAGTTTGCATCCGAGATACAGTATTTTCACTTTACTGTCATGCAAATGAAACTTATTTCCCATACTTTTTGCTTTTATATTTTCGTTCATTTGTTGTTGTGTCCGACTTTATAGCGCGTTCCTTGATGAAGTTACGAGGCGGACTGAGATTTTGGTCAGCTTTGATTCGCTGACCAAGTTGCCCGCATTTATATATGAACTTCTCTCAACTCGTGTATTCACACAAGATCCCCACACTGTTTTATTTTATTATTGCTTCCCTTGTATGCTGCCGTGGCCAGTCTACCTATAATATAGTGGTAGTACCCTTCATCATTCATAGTTGACTAGTAGCCTCCGTCAGTCATAGTTGACTAGTAGTCTCCGTCAGTCATAATTGACTAGTAGTCTCCGTCAGTCATAGTTGACTAGTAGCCTCTGTAAGTCATAGTTGACTAGTAGCCTCCGTCAGTCATAGTTGACTAGTAGCCTCCGTCAGTCATAATTGACTAGTAGTCTCCGTCAGTCATAGTTGACTAGTAGCCTCCGTAAGTCATAGTTGACTAGTAGCCTCTGTAAGTCATAGTTGACTAGTAGCCCCCGTAAGTCATAGTTGACTAGTAGCCTCTGTCAGTCATAGTTGACTAGTAGTCTCCGTCAGTCATAGTTTACTAGTAGCCTCCGTCATTCATAGTTGACTAGTAGCCTCCGTCAGTCAAAGTTGACTAGTAGCCTCCGTCAGTCATAGTTGACTAGTAGCCTCCGTCAGTCATAGTTGACTAGTAGTCTCCGTCAGTCATAGTTGACTAGTAGCCTCCGTCACTCATAGTTGACTAGTAGCCTCCGTCAGTCATAGTTGACTAGTAGTCTCCGTCAGTCATAGTTGACTAGTAGTCTCCGTTAGTCATAGTTGACTAGTAGCCTCCGTCAGTCATAGTTGACTAGTAGCCTCCGTCATTCATAGTTGACTAGTCGCCTCCGTCAGTCATAGTTGATTAGTAGCCTCCGTCATTCATAGTTGACTAGTCGCCTCCGTCAGTCATAGTTTAGCCTCCGTCAGTCATAGTTGATTACTAGCCTCCGTCAGTCATAGTTGACTAGTAGCCTCCGTCAGTCATAGTTGACTAGTCGCCTCCGTCAGTCATAGTTGACTAGTAGTCTCCGTCAGTCATAGTTGACTAGTAGCCTCCGTCAGTCATAGTTGACTAGTAGCCTCCGTCATTCATAGTTGACTAGTCGCCTCCGTCAGTCATAGTTTAGCCTCCGTCAGTCATAGTTGATTACTAGCCTCCGTCAGTCATAGTTGACTAGTCGCCTCCGTCAGTCATAGTTTAGCCTCCGTCAGTCATAGTTGATTACTAGCCTCCGTCAGTCATAGTTGACTAGTCGCCTCCGTCAGTCATAGTTTAGCCTCCGTCAGTCATAGTTGATTACTAGCCTCCGTCAGTCATAGTTGACTAGTAGCCTCCGTCAGTCATAGTTGACTAGTAGCCTCCGTCAGTCATAGTTGACTAGTAGCCTCCGTCAGTCATAGTTGACTATTGATTTTGCAGCGCCCCTTGGAAATGTGATTGGTTCTTTCCTTCGCCGTATATTATCCTTTTCTATGAATCTGTTTCTTGCTTGAGTTGGAGCTTTAGAGTGTGTTTCCAAAGATTGCAGTCTGCACCTATCCCTTCCCAGGCTGTAGGGTTTATGTTCAGAGTCATCATATCACGTTTACACATGTCTATAAATCGGGATTTGGGACGTATCAAATAAATACAGTCATAAAAATGAAGTCCGTGGCAAGACCGTGTATTTCTCGACCAATGCTATTTGTCTATCCTGCCTTGTTAGTTTTGGTTTGTGTTTTCTTCTTTTTTTTCTTCAATCGTTTTTTTTTTTAAATCCTGTTGCGTGTGTCGTGAGGAATTGCAGAGAAAATTCTAATATAACATTAACGTTCTATGGGAGATCTAGCTAGAGACAGGATGTGGTGAATGCAACGTTATATGAGAGATCTGGTTAGAGACAAAGATTCTTTCAGGCGGACTGTGATGAATGCAACGTTCTGTGAAAGATCTGGTTAGAGACAGAGATTCTTTCAGGCGGACTGTGATGAATGCAACGTTATGTGAGAGATCTGGTTAGAAACAAAGATTCTTTCAGGCGGACTGTGATGAATGCAACGTTATGTGAGAGATCTGGTTAGAAACAAAGATTCTTTCAGGCGGACTGTGATGAATGCAACGTTATGTGAGAGATCTGGTTAGAAACAAAGATTCTTTCAGGCGGACTGTGATGAATGCAACGTTCTGTGAAAGATCTGGATAGAGACAGAGATTCTTTCAGGCGGACTGTGATAAATGCAACGTTCTATGAAAGATCTGGCTAGAGACAAATATTCTTTCAGGCGGACTGTGATGAATGCAACGTTATGTGAGAGATCTGGTTAGAGACAGAGATTCTTTCAGGCGGACTGTGATGAATGCAACGTTATGTGAGAGATCTGGTTAGAGACAAAGATTCTTTCAGGCGGACTGTGATGAATGCAACGTTCTGTGAAAGATCTGTCTAGAGACAGAGATTCTTTCAGGCGGACTGTGATGAATGCAACGTTCTGTGAAAGATCTGTCTAGAGACAGAGATTCTTTCAGGCGGACTGTGATGAATGCAACGTTCTGTGAAAGATCTGGATAGAGACAGAGATTCTTTCAGGCGGACTGTGATAAATGCAACGTTCTATGAAAGATCTGGCTAGAGACAAATATTCTTTCAGGCGGACTGTGATGAATGCAACGTTATGTGAGAGATCTGGTTAGAGACAGAGATTCTTTCAGGCGGACTGTGATGAATGCAACGTTATGTGAGAGATCTGGTTAGAGACAAAGATTCTTTCAGGCGGACTGTGATGAATGCAACGTTCTGTGAAAGATCTGTCTAGAGACAGAGATTCTTTCAGGCGGACTGTGATGAATGCAACGTTCTGTGAAAGATCTGTCTAGAGACAGAGATTCTTTCAGGCGGACGGTGATGAATGCAATTTTCTGTGAAAGATCTGGCTAGAGTCATATATTTTTTTTTTCAGACTGGCTGTGGTGACTGCAACGTTCCACAAAGGACAAGCGATGTGATTGTGATCGTTTGTGTGTGTGTAAAATGATTTCGCGAGTTTAGTTTAGTCGACGAATCATCCTCATTGTTGTCCTCCCCAGTGTGTGGAGACTGCCGACTCGAGTTCTGTGTTGATTTGTTTTTTGTCTGTGTTCCTCAAGCTGCACTCCTTTCTGGCATCCCCATGTTTGACTTGCCATTCGTGCAGCCTAAACATGGTTGCATATTTCACTATTTCACTTCATATATTGAATAGATCTGATGACATCACCAAACACTCTTCATTCTAAACACCCTGTTTTATTGTCTGAAACTTCCCTATTTAGTTGTTAACCCTGATTATTGCTGTTTTACACCATTTAATACTCTTCATTATTATTATTTTATTAATAATATCTTTACTATCAATGTTTGTGCTTTCTACAGTTTGGATAATTTCTTGGTTTTGCTTTGGTCAAATGTTTTAGTATAGTTAATAAATCACAAAATTAAATATGTTTTTATTTGACTGTTCATATATATACACTGTCAGGGATACATGTTTAAAGGGTATGACAACTTCTATGTATTCCGTCCTCGTTTACCGTGAGGTATATAGAGGTTATTGCCTATAATCTGAATTTTTATTGCAGCCCTGTGAATAGTCTGTAAAAACACCCGTCACGTCTCTAGGGTGCTATGTATGGGAATATGTTTTAGCACAATTATTTATTTTGTTACAGTTATAACATTTCGAGCTAGCGTGGTCAGTACTACACCAAGCGCTTAATCTTTCTCGGTAAAAATCTTCGGTTCCCATTTAAAGCTGGCTGAACCTAGAAGCTCAGGGTAGGTCAGCGACCTCTTGTCTGTAATAGACTGGTGCAATCACCACTTCCCAACCTCGGCTCTGTTGGTCTCTAATGCTGCAAAACAGTGTAGACGCTGCCTCGTCGCATCATCATCATCATCTTTGCTCTTGCTCAGCAACATACAAATATAAATACACACACACACACACACAAACATATATATATATATATATATATATATATATATATATATATATATATATATATATATATATATATATCACACTCTCTACATTCCGTATCTATCTATCTATCTATCTGTCTGTCTGTCTGTCTGTCTGTCTGTCTGCCTGCCTGCCTGCCTGCCTGCCTACATCTATCCATCCATCCAATCAATCCAACCCAGCCCAACCCAACCCAATCCAACCCAACCCAACCCAACCCAATCCAATCCAATCCAATCCAATCCAATCCAATCTAATCTAATCTAATCTAATCTAATCTAATCTAATCTAATCTCTATCTATCTAATCTTTCTATGTCCGTCCGTCCGTCTAATCTATCTATCTACCTGTCCGTCCGTCCGTTTGATTGCCTGCTTGCCTGCCTATTCTTCTTATATCTATTCTGTTATTTTCTATTAATGAACTATATCTTGCCAGTCTTTACTACGGCTCTTTATCTCTTATAGTCTTCTACAGATGTGAGCTATTTGTTTGTAATCTTTGTTTTAAGATTTCACCCCATGTGTGTTTAGACATTTTCTATTTTTCTCTTTCCCAGTTGGTTTCAAGTGAAAGATTGTGTAATAATTGTATTAGATTTGGCGACAGTTCTTTTCCTTATTTTTTTTTTTTAAATTGTATTTCATCCATAGTTTACTAAGCAGATGCCAATTTTTAAAGTTGTATTAACTGAAGGACAGACATTTTTATTTTCTTTAACATATTTCGATTGTTTTTGTTTTGGATGTTTCGTTATTAGTTTTACTTACATATCCGTGTGTGTGTGTGTGTGTTTTTTTTTTTTTGTTCCTGCTGAAGGCCTATTGGACCGAAACGTCGTTTAGTCTGTGTCGTCCACTAGTCACGTAAAGCTTCTAACATACCATTTTTTTTTATTGTATTAACTGAAGCGTGTTGGTCAAAAATTCGAAGCCACGATCTTTGGGTCGTGAGCCAGGACATAACCCTGGCCTTGTAGGTAGCAACGTCGTTTCAACCTTTAAATCTCTTTCATCTTCCTCTTAGCGCTCACCCTTTAAGTGGGCGTGGTTACGTTATGTCGCTAGTTTACGATAAAGCCGATATATCTGCGCTTGTATGCTCAACAATGATGTCTTTCAGCATGGGCGGATTTGGTTAACAATTAAATGCCCGAGCAGCGCCCATTTTTGACATACCCTTTTCGACTATCAAAGCTCTTTAACGTGCGCAAATACACGCTGGACCTTCTGTTTTTCGTCGTTTTTTGAGAGAACTAGACATTGAACCAGGGGAGGGTAAAGCCATGAAGAAATCGCTGATTCGAAGTGAAAAATTCCCACCGCCTGTGGCATGATTTGGGAATCCACGACTTTACTATCCAGAAGTTGACACTTTACCTCTAGACCACGTAGTTCCCCAAATCTCTTACAAAGAGCTACTAACTCAGCATTTCAATTATTGACCTATGTTCCCTGTCTTTTACCACTTCACGCCTAATTGTGCGTATTTGTTTAGACACGTGACTTCCAAGGTTGCAGAGCAAATATTCTAACATTTGACCCCACAAGATGAGGACGTGATAAGGGCAGACCGGGAAGAGACTAGTGAGTGTTAACAGTTGGAGACTGGGAATATGTTTACACGAGAGCGGACAGAAGTATCCTTGTCTGTATTTTTAATGCCCATAATTATGCGTAGAAAGCATTTTCTTATGTGTCCCTTGCTTGGCAACGTTTGAAAATTCGTGTCATTCAGGTTTTTATTGTAGAACCAGAGAAACTTCTTGATGTTGCCTTCATTCACCATGAAAGGGGAGGAGGAAAGAACACGATTTGGTCGATATGACGCAGAAACAGCAATGTCCGCGACCCACAGCTGATCAAGACTTTGCTCCTCTCTCTCTCTCTCCGCCATGTTGTGCTCTCCAGTAACATCATCATCATCATCAAGTACCGGGCCTACTGGCGTAGGTGATCATGTCTCTCTACAACTTTCGATCTCGGAAGCTATTTATCATTTCTGTTGTTGACCTTCTGCCAAGCCATTCTCTTAAGCTGTCTGTTATTTTTTCTCTTTGCTTCACTCTATCTCTTCGTCCCTCAATTTTTCCAGTTGTTACAATATATTCCAGTTGTTCCCTTCTCATTACATGACCACAAAATGATGATTGTTTCTTCCTAATATTGGAAATTAGCTCTCTTTTTGCTTTCACCTCTCTCAGAACATTTTCATTACTCTTCTTAGCTGTCCATGGTATTCTCAACATTCTTCTGTAAAAGACTCCAGTGATTTTCTTGTCTGTTGTCCTGTTGTCCATGATTCGCATCCATATGTTAACCCTGGCTCTACATAACATTTAAGAACTCTTTTTCTTGTTTCTATTGTCAAAAGCGGATTGCATAGTCTCAAGTAACAACCTCCGTTAAAATAGTCTGGCTAACGAGCTGAAGCTAGACCTTAGTCCCCGAAGGAGTGGCGTTTGTTTGTTTGTTGTTAGGATCATCATCACTATATAGCGGACGAACCTATGGGTGCTCCAATATATTCCTCGAGAACCTCGAGAAAATCAAACGAGAATCCTGGCTCACGTGCACGACCTGCGATCTACGATGAGGGTATTTTTCTGCTGGAAAGTTTGCCCGGGCAGCGACCATATTTATGGCTTATACTTTTCGATTTTAATTGCCAATGGTTTTTTAACGTGCGCGAGAGCACAAGAAACCACTCGTTTATTACTGTTTTCCGCGAGGGCTAGACATAAGATCTCACTACCCAAGAGATCAGAAGAGGTTAGCGTCTTAAAGAAACCACGAATGAATTTTTCCTATTTTTTTTTTTTACAAAAAAAAAATATTACCGCTTCTGGTGAGGTTTGAACCCGGGTCCTTCCTGTCCTGACGTCCTACTTCTACCCTGAAGCATTAAGTGGATCGTCATTACAATTGTTTGTCATTATTTTAGTTGATATGCTCATTATTTTTTTTCAGGAATATAAAATGTGTATGCTTTTTCTAATATACATTCAAATTCATTATAAGAAGTATCTTAAAACTAAAAAAATACTGTTATAGTTAAAAAATAAATGTTACATCCCCCTAAATTCAAAAATTTGCCAGTCTTTGATCTTTTTATTATGAGCATTAACTCTAAAATAGCATCATCTTCAAGTATCATCAAGCGTGTTGGTCAAAAGTTGGAAGCCACGATCTTTGGGTCGTGAACCAGGGCATAACCCTGGCCTTGTAGGCAGAAACGTCGTTTCAACATTTAAATCTCCTTCTTCTTCTTTTTAGCGCTCACCCTTTAAGTGGACCTGCTGGCGTAGACGATCATGTCTCTCCACAATTTTCGATCTCGACAGTTATTTATCATTTCTGTTGTTGACCTTCTGCCAAGCCATTCTCTTAAGCTGTCTAGCATATTTTCTCTTTGTTTTCCTCTATATCTTCGTCTCTCAACTTTTTCACTTGTCACAATATATTCCAGCTGTTCCCTTCTTATTACATGGCCACAAGATGATGATTGTTTCTTCCTAATATTGGATATTAGCTCTCTTTTTGCTTTGGCCTCTTTCATAACGTTTTCATTACTCTTTTTAGCTGTCCATGGACAATTCTCAACATTCTTCTGTAAAACCACATTTCTACAGCCTCCAGTGATTTTCTTGTCTGTTGTCCATGATTCAAGTCCATATGTTAACACTGGCTCTTCATATCATTTACGAACTCTTTTTCTTGTTTCTATTGTCAAAAATGGATTGCATAGTATCTTCTTCATCATATCATTCACACATACATATTTACTTTATCTAGAAATGTTACATTTCATGTGTGTCACAAATTGAAACCGGGAGCCGCGATAGCTCAGTGGTTAGTGAACTGGACTACAAAGGACAAGAGGTAGAGTTCGATCCCAACCGACGGCTTCCGTTTCACCCAGCCTTAAATGGGTACCGGATTTTTTTTCTGGGAAAGTAAAGCGGCACGGGCGTAATACCGACCACATTATCCCAAAAATCATGTGCCGAAGGTCTGTAAACTTTATGGTCACTAACACCGTATTCCCTATACGCCACTTGGCGTGACGGGGGTACTTTACGTTTTTTTTTGTTTTTTTTTTTACAAATTGAAACCACTTCCATACAATGTATCAATTTTAGGAAACAGAGAAATGTACTGGGGCCAAGACATCTTCATCCATAAATGCTGCTATATTTCCAAGAATAGAACTAAAATGTCACCTTCACATAAAAACAGACAGCAGTGATGTCATATGCATCTAGTCAAGTACCATCTTCGCATTAATGATAATATGTTGCAGTAGATCTCCAACTTATTAAACTTCCTGTACCTTTTTAGATGCTATATGTGTTATTTTTCCTTAAGTCTCCTTATTACATTGCTGTTCATGTTAGTCCATTGGCAGCAGAGTGATGATATGTTGATATTGCCTTCACTCGTTCACCCGTTCCTGATGCTTTGCTCCAGTTGTTAACAATCACTGTACCTTGTCCCTGATACCCTTCTCTTAATTGATTGGGCTCTTAAATGCAGAAAACAAAAAAGAAAACCTGTTTGTTTTCTCTCTGTGTCTCTCTGTCTATCTATTTCTGTCTCTTTCTGTGTCTCTGTGTGTGTATCACTGTGTCTCCCCGTGTGAGTACTTCTGTTTCTGTGTCTTTATGTGTCTCTCCCTGTGTATCTGTCTTTCTCCGCGTCTCGCTCTGTCTCTCTGTATGTCTCTGTGTGTGTCTCTGTGATTCTCTATCTCTCTCAGTGTCTGTCTCTCTGTGCGTCCCTGTCTCTCTGTGTGGCTCTGTTTCTCTCTGTGTCTATCTTTGTCTCTCTCTGAGTCTATCTGTGTCTCTCTATGTGTCTCTATATCTGTCTATGTGTTTCTCTATCTGTCTTTCTGTGTGTCTCTATCTCTGTCTTTCTGTGTGTCTCTATCTCTGTCTTTCTGTGTGTCTCTTTCTCTGTCTTTCTGTGTGTCTCTATCTGTCTTTCTGTGTGTCTCTATCTCTGTCTCTCTGTGTGTCTCTACCTCTGTCTTTCTGTGTGTCTATCTCTGTCTCTCTGTGTGACTGTTTATCTCTGTGTCTATCTCTGTCTCTGAGTCCATGTCTCTGTGTGTGTGTGTCTCGCTCTCTCTCTCTCTCTCTCTCTCTCTCTCTCTCTCTGAGGCGGTCTATCTGTGTGTCTCTATATCTGTTTCTCACTCTCTGAATTCATTCTGATTTTCTTTCTTATCCTCCACATGTCCACTCCTCCCTGCCTGCCACCTCCTTGCTTTCTTTCCTCTCTCTCATCTCCTTCTCTTTACATTTGTCTTTTCCTCCACTCCCTGTTTCTGTCTCGCTCTCTCTGTCTTTCACTCACTTCTACCACACCCTCCATTCCCCGCTATTTTCAAACATTAATTTCTATTTGCGGATCGTAGTTGGTGTAGTATTTATCACACACCCCACAGCCTCCCTTTTTTATCCAAGATATCAGCGCCCCTGTTAACGTCTTGGCTCGACTATGATAAAAACTACCCTAGTGGTTCTAACCTTGTTATTTGTAGCGCCCCCATGTAGCTCTTGTTATCTGTAGCGCCCCATGTAGCTCTTGTTATTTCTTCCCATCACTGTCCACTATCATCCTCATTGAGTGCCGTCTCCGCGTCGAATGTTGGCTACCATGGAGCACCATTCCGCTCTATCTCTTGCATTGATAGTGCAAGTTGTCATATGTTGACTTGTCCATCTTTTGATGTTACTCGCCTATGTTAGTCTTGTTCTTCCTCTGCTTCTTTTACCTTGTATTTTCCCTTCCAAGATTATTTTTAGTAGACTGCTGTGTCTTTGAACATGCTCAAAAAATCTGATTTGTTTTGTTTGAATTAGGTTTAGTAGTTCTCTTTTAATTTTTAGTTCTTTTAAGACTTCACCTTTTGTTTTCTTTTCTTTCCATCCAATTCTTCCTATTCTTCTATAAATCCACATTTCAAAGGCTTCAATTTTCTGTTCTGTTTTCTTGTCTAATGTCCATGTTTCTGCACCATACAGGAACGTTGTCCATCAAAGTAGCAAAATCAATCGGCATTTATTAAACCACAAAGAAAATTGTTTTTGCTATTCACAAACAGCCCTCAACATTACATGACTTGTCTGTGGCATGAGCCAGACCAGCGCCCCCCCCCCCCCCCCCCCCAACCATCCCGCAAGCATTTCAGCTACAGGAGATAAGCACAAATATAAAATATATAGTATATGAAATATTATGCGCGGCCGCGAGTAGAACTCCAGAAAACAATGTGGAATATATAGCTAAACTAATAGAGAGATGAGACAACAAACTGCGACGTTTCGGCAAAAGCCTTCATCAGGTACAAAACACAAACTGTTCTAAAATAAATACAGAAATCCAAACACTGATCTGATGGTGAACTACACAGAGATTGAGAAGCCGAAACCTGGCTCGAAGAAATTAAATGTGTGCATGAGAAATAGTAATTATCACCTACAAGTGTATGTTATATTAAGATCGTCGTCACTGCACGCCGAAATAACTCATACGTGCTTCACTTTTCCCCTCGAAATATTTAGAATCTCCAAGGAGACCCCTGACCCTCGTGCACGAACTCCATAGCACGGCCTGTGGTTCATTGGTGTGGGTAAATACTTTTGCCTGGGCAGCGGCCATTTTCTTTTGGCTTACTCTGTTTTAGATTTTTTAACTGCCAAGGATTCTTTAACCTTCTTCATACAGGACCTTCTTATTCCATCATCCGAGAAGACTAGACATCGGATCACACTACCCAGAAAAGACTAGACATCGAATCTCACTACCCAGAAAAGACTAGACATCGGATCTCACTACCCAGAAAAGACTAGACATCGGATCTCACTACCCAGAAAAGACTAGACATCGGATCTCACTACCCAGAAAAGACTAGACATCGAATCTCACTACCCAGAGACCAGATGAGGGTAAATCCTCGAAGAAGCCACGCATATAATTTTTTTTTCTGTTTAAAAAAAAAAATCCCTTACTGGTGGAGTTGAACTGGGAACTTTCCTGTACAGAGGACGATATCTTGCCTCTAGATTACACAGCGCCCTGTTGTGTGGTTAAGTAAGCGTATACTATGGGCCCTGCTTGCTCCAGTACAAGAAAAACCTTGGGTCACACATTGCGGGTAGTGAGATTCAAAGAAGACTGACATCTCACGATCTATCTCTAGACAACTGAGTTTTACAAGCGGATGGAGAATTGAACAACCAAATAAAACAGGAAGAATTCCACAACGTAGTATTAACAGGGAAATAGAGGAAATGCAAGAAGAAGATTGTTATTAAAAAATAATAAAGTAAATAGAAGTAATGGATACTTCTTGCGCTGTGTAGAATGATGGGGATATAGCTGAGTGTCGATATTTGCTTCTTTGACGGTCGGTACATGTTATTAATGATGGCCAGCATCACGCAAGCCACTTGACTTTCACAGAGAATAGAATAATAAGATGAAGCTAACTACAAATTGGGAACAAGTGGTGGGGTGTAACGTGCACTCCTACTTAGTATAGTGACAGATTCACAAAGGACAAAACTAAGAATGAATTTTCGGCCTACATGCGGCATTCTTCGGAAAGCAAGAACAACACAAACGGACAGCGAGATAAACTCTACCGCATGTTCTAGAATAGCCAGAACTAGTAGATGATGAGAAATAAAAGTTAAATATAAAATGGAATGAGACAGAAGATAAACTAACCGTCTAAGCTGGAACGTCATTATTTTGCATTGTTCTTTGTATGTAAAGCTGTCACTTTATTTTGTAGGAGTGTATGTTACACCCCACCACTTGCTGCTCCCAGCAACCAGCTTTACTGCAGCACTACACTTATTCGTCTGTTCCCTAACTACAAACATTTAAGACAAGCTTTCATCTAGAACTCGCAGGAGGCAACATGATAAGCTTAGAAATACATGGAGGCGAAGATAGATTATATTTGGATGAGGCTAGTGAACGCGGCAGAAAGGACGGAGAACTTTTGAATCATGTGAAGGGTGAAAGGCGCAACGATTTTTAGAGACTTGGTACACCTAGAAGCCGTGTCGATTCAAGAATAAAAATCGTCACATTTTGGAATTGAATCTAGACAGTCCTGGTCAATAGACGATCGTACTAACAGCTTCGGGAAGCCGCGATAGCTCAGTGGTTAGTGAACTGGACTACAAATTACAAGAATTAGGGTTCGATCCCAACCGACGGCTCTGGTTCACCCAGCCTTTAATGGGTACCGAGTTTTTTTTCTGGGAAAGTAAAGCGGCACGGGCGTAATACCGACCACATGACCCCAAAAATCATGTGCTGAAGGTCTGTAAAATTTATGGTCACTAACACCATAATCCCTATACGCCACTTGACGTGACGGGGGTACTTTACTTTTTTATTTTTACTAACAGCTTCGCCACTTCGACGGCCAGCTCTTGCTTTCTGTGTTGTGTCGACGCTGTGAAGCGGAGCTGGGAGTGTCCTATTCAGAGTATTAAGGCTGAGCATAGTGATATGGAGAATCACAGGTGTTCTCTCCTGCTCACAAAAGCTCTTAGATCGAAGAGATCGACTAAGGCGATGCAGTTTGAGACCACTTGATTTACAACAGTTGCTAGCAAAACATTCAATATAATGCATGACTACCTTCGTAAATACGGTTCCCGATTTGCTATCTGCGTTTACTCTCAAAACCTTTTCCATGTGAAATAGCTAAATTGCAGCGGAAATTTGCCTTCTCCTTCACGAGCTGCCTGTCACGGCTGGTGATTCTCATCTACCAGACAAACTTCCGGCGCCTCTAACTCGTCTATGGCGATGGCTTCCGCTTCTGCCATTTGGGACATTTTAAAGAATTAGTTTCTCCACGTGATTAATTGACCACGCTCTCTGTAATTGTCTTTTGTTTTGATTCCTTACTTTATTTAGATATGCGGAGCTGTCCTTTATACCTTGATGCTGGATGCCGTTCCCCAAAACCATTAATCGGAAATCCATGAGCATCAAACTTTCAATTCAACTGATGGAAGAAAGCTAGCCAATATGGCATGAAACATATAAAGAGAGCAATGTAGTAATGCACAGAAAACTGGAACTAATTGAAGAAAGAGGGCAATGGAGCGAAGCACAGAAAACTGGAAGTAATTGAAGAAAGGGGGCAATGGAGCGAAGCACAGAAAACTGGAACTAATTGAAGAAAGAGGGCAATGGAGCGAAGCACAGAAAACTGGAAGTAATTGAAGAAAGAGAGCAGTGGAGCGAAGCTCAGAAAACTGGAAGTAATTGAAGAAAGAGAGCAGTGGAGCGAAGCACAGAAAACTGGAACTAATTGAAGAAAGAGAGCAGTGGAGCGAAGCACAGAAAACTGGAACTAACTGAAGAAAGGGGCAATGGAGTGAAGCACAGAAAACTGGAACTAATTGAAAAAAGGGGGCAATGGAGCGAAGCACAGAAAACTGGAACTAATTGAAGAAAGAGGGCAATGGAGCGAAGCTCAGAAAACTGGAAGTAATTGAAGAAAGAGAGCAGTGGAGCGAAGCTCAGAAAACTGGAATTAATTGAAGAAAGAGAGCAGTGGAGCGAAGCACAGAAAACTGGAACTAATTGAAGAAAGAGAGCAGTGGAGCGAAGCACAGAAAACTGGAACTAATTGAAGAAAGGGGGCAATGGAGCGAAGCACAGAAAACTGGAACTAATTGAAAAAAGGGGGCAATGGAGCGAAGCACAGAAAACTGGAACTAATTGAAGAAAGAGGGCAATGAATCGAAGCACAGAAAACTGGAACTAATTGAAGAAAGGGGGCAATGGAGCGAAGCACAGAAAACTGGAACTAATTGAAGAAAGGGGCAATGGTGCGAAGCATAGAAAATTGGAACTAATTGAAGAAAGGGGCAATGGTGCGAAGCATAGAAAATTGGAACTAATTGAAGAAAGGGGGCAATGGAGCGAAGCACAGAAAACTGGAACTAATTGAAGAAAGGGGGCAATGGTGCGAAGCACAGAAAACTGGAACTAATTGAAGAAAGAGAGCAATGGAGCGAAGCACAAAAAACTGGAATTAATTGAAGAAAGAGAGTAATGGAGCGAAGTATAGAAAATTGTAACTAATTGAAGAAAGAGAGCAATGGAGCAAAGCACAGAAAATTTGAACTAATTGAAGAAAGAGAGCAATGGAGCGAAGCACAGAAAACTGAAATTAATTGAAGAAATAGAGCAATGGAGCGAAGCACAGAAAACTGAAACTAATTGAAGAAAGAGAGCAGTGGAGCAAAGCACAGAAAACTGAAACTAATTGAAGAAAGAGAGCAGTGGAGCAAAGCACAGAAAACTGAAACTAATTGAAGAAAGATAAATTCTTCTCGAGGAGGGGAAATGTTGATTATTGTAATAGGGTTGATACACAAAAAGTCATAATTTGGTTTCGTTGAAAACAGGCAGTTCTACAAGTAGTTAAGTGAACCTGACAAAGGCTTTTTACCGAAGTGTTATAGTTTGGCTTGTCTTTCTATTAGGCTTGCTGCTCAATACCATTATATGTTTATTATGTATGTTGATAATTAAACAACAAATGGGGGTGGGGGGCGAAGGGGTGGATATGCTAGGATGACTAGCGGATTTAAGGCAGAGGTTCCATTCCAGAGAAAATGAAATTAAATTGCTATTGTTGGCTTAATAAAATAAATTAACCAGCAGAGTCCTGCTACCTCACCCATGACCTGCAGAGCTAGAATCAATGCCGTGGTGTTAAGTTATTTTTAAGAAGAAAGAAAAAAGTAATGGGAATTTAGAAGGAAAAGCGAGTTAAAAATACGCTGAGAAATTGATGGCATCATAAAGTAGTTTCGATCTCAGTTTTGTTTCGTTAGGCTTATAGCCAAGTGCACGTTTTTCAACAACTATGCTTGTTAATTTTATCTTTCGTTGCCACCTTCAAGCAGACAAGACCGACTCGTTTAGTCTACACGCGTTTGCCCTTAAACTCTCCGCCTTGGGAGACATTTTTGATAGCAGCTGTTACCGTCGCAGTAGCCGCAACATTGAGGGAGAAATCGATCCCGTTAGTTCGGCGCGATTACTTAGGGGCATTGAGATAACGGAGAGTGGGCACGGGATTATCTAACGGGCACTTTAAGGGTAAACATAATGACTATTTGCAGACTTTGGGTATCCCGACTACGACGGGCGAGTGATCCACGGGTGGCATGAGCAGATTAATATATTCACCCAGAACAAGTCACTGTGACATCAGAGCACACCTACCTAAGAGAGAACTAGGTGACTTAGCAACTAGCGACTTGCGGAATGTCCATACCAACTCCAGTTCCAAAGGATTTCCTTCCTACATCATTGCAGCTGTCCCAACACCGCAAGAAGACAAATATTGGCCACATAAACAACCCTACATAACAAACTATGGGGAACCAATGAAATCATCAAACCTCTAGTCCTCTTGCTCATGACGCATGCTGATCTCAAAGTTTAAATGCATGGCAGTAGCGGATTGCTGAAGAAAGATAAGAAAGAAAAAAGAAGATTTAGACGGGGAGTGCTTTTTTTCACAAATACACTATTGTAGCGGGGGTTTGCAAATAGCTCTTATGATTCACCTGAACATCAGAAAAATCGTGACAAGGTTCACGCTGTGGTAAGGTTGCCATCGTTGCGCAATTCGTTCTTAATAAAACATTCATTCAACAAATATATGTCCCCCACAGCTCCACAGGCCTGCTGTGGCACCATTTTTATCGTTTTATGGATCGTATGATAGAGTTCCAGAAATGTATATATATATATGACTTCACATATTCATACGGAAGACAAATAAATACAAATAAACATAAAGAAACATATTTGTGCCTAAATAAACAAAATCTAACCTCTACATATTTTGCATATGTTCCAAAATCAACATGGTAAAAATGTAATGACGCGCAATCAGCTGTGAAGGTGATCGTCTGCTTGGTGTGTAAACTTGGGCAGGCTCAACAATTGTGGCAGATAAAAACGCTCAGAAATATTCATGTCTTTGGGGGTTTAGTTATCACAGAAAATGTTTGGTTAAGAGTGGGTGGCCGAGTGGGTTGAATAAGAGTGATTGGCCGAGTGGGTCGAATATGATTGGATGGCCGAGTGGATCGTATAAGAGTGAATGGCCGAGTGGATCGTATAAGAGTTGGATGGCCGAGTGGGTTGAATAAGAGTTGATGGCTAGTGGATTGAATAAGAGTAGGTTGCCAAGTGGGTTGAATAAGAGTGGATGGCCGAGTGGGTCGGGGCTATCTTAGTCCAATCAGGTGAATTTTAGTTATATTTCCAAGTATACCCGCAGATGTTTTCTTGTCCTTTTTATCTGGAGGTAAATGAAAGGCTTCACTTGTACACAACGTGTCATCATTATCAGGTCGCATGTCTTTAGCAGAACGTTGCATTTACCACGGCCTGTCTGAAAGAACTTGTCTCGAGCCAGATCACCCATCTTTTCTGTTGTCATGTTCAAGGGCTCTTTAATGTCTTGAAACCACCGTCTGCCTTTAACTTGATTCTTTATGCAGGATCTTCCCATTCATTTATATTTCTCCATTGTCCGAGTCGAAGACGGCGCATAGGACAGTAATTCAAGACTCTCCAGGTTCGACGATCGTTGCTGTTAATTGTCAGACTTTGCTCACCATCCTCAGTCCCTGTTTTGAGCGACCCGTTCAGTTTCGGCAAGCTAGCTAATATCTGCTGCCGTTGATCTCGCGTCAGTGTTCTTTTAGGGTTTCTGTGAGTTTACCTCTGCTTCGCATTTGAGGACTTGCTTTGCGATTCTCTTGTTTTCTCTTCCCATCGCGTGGTCGACATATGCCCACCCTCTTTTCTTGATTACAGGTATATTGTTAGATGCGCCAACGTTTCTCTTATTACTGCACTAGTCTTTGCGTCGGTACGCCCGTTTTTTTTTTAATCTCTAGCGAAGCCTCACGGGACTGAATTTTGCGTGAATTTAACTTTTCCCTATTTTTCCATACCGGCAGCCGCGTGCTAAGGTGCCCCTCGCCATGCAGGCAGATATTCTACGACTTAGAGGTACTCTCTCAATTTTTTTTTCAATCGTGAGCAGTTTTGACGTTTTTGGGTGGATTTTTCTGTCAATTTTGTCCGCGTGGCGACCATTTCTTGTCTACTCTTTTCGATTTTCAACTCCCAAATGTTCTTTAAGGAGTGCAGAGCGCACACTTGGTTTCCTATCTTTGTGCCGTTATCCAAGAAGGTTAGACATCGAATCACGCTACACAGAGACCAGGGGAGGATAACGCCACGAAGAAAGCGCAAATTAGACGAGAGAAATTCCAACCACCAGTGTTAGGATGCAAGTCCCAGCACTTCTTGCCCAGGGTTGACGTCTTACCTCTAGACCAACCAGCCTTCCCCTATTCTAACTAGTCTTCAATTCATTCCCTTGTATAGAAGGTATTCATTATATTTATGTGTTTACTAGTTTATACATTCGAGTTACTAATTTCTCGACTTCTCAATTTCCCTTTCATGTGTCGTTTACATGTTGAACCGCATTTGATTTGGGCAAATTTGTATTTTTTGCGGTGACCCTTTATCTCAACGTAGGTAAAATTAACAACCTAGTCTTATAGGATTCAGGCGACGAAAAGGAGCCCGCATATCCAAGTTGAGCACGCAAAAGAACCCTTGGAAGTTGAATATCGAAGGTGGTAGGCTATATGCCGCTGCCAAGCTAAATGATAAAAATAGAAAAATTAACATTCTTGCATTTTTTATGTTCACTAGTTTTCTGAAATTACTCTACGGGCCCAAACTGGTGGTACGGAATGTGTGCATTGTGTAACAAAAAGTAAAGAGCCCCCGTCACGCCAAGTGGCGTATAGGGAATATGGTGTTAGTGACCATAAATTTTACATACCTTCAGGACATGATTTTTGGGGCAATGTGGTCGGTATTACGCCCGTGCCGCTTTACTTTCCCAGAAAAAATCCGGTACCCATTAAAGGCTGGGTGAACCCGGAAGCCGTCGGTTGGGATCGAACCTTACCTCTTGTCCTTTGTAGTCCAGTTCACTAACCACTGAGCTATCGCGGCTCCCTGTGCATTGTGTGGCAGGTGGAAAAAAGCTTATTTATAGTTTTTCAATTTTACTACTGTTTTGATCAGACACAGATCACACCTATAAAACAGCACAACGTTTTAACAAAGTCTTGACGTATTAAACAATCACAGACTATGCAAATCATGTCCATTCAAATTTATTGAATCATTCTCTTGGCACGTGCTGATTAGTGGCTGTACTTAAATTATTTATCATGTTCTTTATTTGAGACAAACTTGGAGACTAGCGCCGTTATTTATTGAGTTTGTCCCCTAGTACTTATTTTTTGTGGTATATATAATTCTATCTCTTACATTCACAACTGTCTTACGATACATTCGATTATAATTGGCCTACTTACTGTTTGGTCTCTGGAGCACAAGACTACGGAATATAACTTGTAACTCTTCACAAATAACCTATGTTATTACTGACTAATCTATATAGGACTTGTTCTCTAGGTTTGTAATTCTACTTGATGTGTTCTTTTTCTCTATACTTCTCAACCAACTGCTCCTAACGAACATCTGCTCATCCTTTACTAATTAACTTCTGCTCTTCCTTTACTGACTAACTTTTCTGAGCTTGAAGGTAAGTACGCCAGTCTCATTTGCATAATTTATTGGCTTACTCTTTGCGCAGGCCACACACTACCAATCAAAACCCGTGATGTCTAAGTTATATATGAACTTTTTGTTAAAATTGCAAAAACCTTACTAACTTGTTCCAAATCAACGCTACCATAACTTTTACGAGTAACATCTCTCTGGTCAACATAAACTTGACCTGCCCCGAGTTTGTTTGGCAATCTAATTCCTGGACTTGTTGACGGGTTAAGTCATGTGACAATTTCCACATTTTCCAGAACAACTGGGAAAATTGCACTTTCCAAAAACTTGCTATTCTTCTCTCTGAATTATAATTTTGTTACAATTCTGTTACTTCTATCACCCCATCATCACACCTTTTCCAACAACAGCTAGAAAATTTCCTTTCGCAAAACTTGAGATGTTATTCTGCCTGCGTCTGAAAATGTACAGTATTTTTACATTTTAGCCATGAGCAAACAACTCAAGCTACGCAAACAACTCAAGCTACCCTAACTTAAGCTATCTCCTAATCTCCCATTATATGACTAATCTATCACAGTTCATATACTATTACATTGCTGTGATGGGACATTCCTGTTTTATCAGGGAAAGAGATAGCAACTATTTTGGACATTGTCCGAGTACAACGATGATGGTCCAATGAAAGAGACATTTGGCAATTCCAAGAATTCCCTTTAACCCCGTCTGTTTTTGAGCATTTTGTTACTTGACGTGTCCCTTGTTTCCCGACTGCTTGTACTCTGCAGAAATATTTCACTGATATTGCCTTCCTCGTTTCCACAGCCATTCGATCTTTTGCCTACTATTCCATCCTTGGTATTTTTCAATTAATTTAGCAAGAACTATCTTTGTGGTTTAATAATAGCGAAATCGAAAGGAAATACCAGCTGAACGTTATTTACTTGTTTGTCAAGCAAGTCAAATGTAGATCGGGGTAACGCAACATAAAGAAATGTTTCTTCCTGGAATGGAGCAAAAACTATGTCCTGTACATAATGTGATGACAGCACTAAGCATGCGGCCTTTCTTCTCCAGCTTCCCCCCCCCAAAAAAAAATCTTCCTGCAGTTTCACGTATTTGGATAAATGCCAGTAATGGTGGTTTTCTGTTAAATAATTTACACAGAACTCATGTTATTGACAGCTTCCTGCTGAGCTCTTCATGACAACACATTAAACAGTTGTTTCATCAACAATTTTCTCCTGATTTGCTTCATGTTTATAGATAATGAAACCTGTAACTTATTTTACGAATAATTACTGTGAACATAATTGTTTATTTTACTGGAAGTTTGCACCCTCTCTCTCTCTCTCTCTCTCTCTCTCTCTCTCTCTCTCTCTCTCTCTCTCTCTCCCTCATCTTGCGTGAGTCATAACCAGTGATGCGCAAAGATAAATCGTGTTATTACACGTCCTAACGCAGCCTGTTAAAAACAACCTCAAGGGCACCCGATGGGGTAATTTTCCTCATCGTTTGAGGTGGAGGATGACTAATTTTTATATGTTTTTGTTCTTCTTGATTTACCCAGGACGTTATTCTCCAAATACATAAGCGAGCCCTTCCTTCCTTCCTTAATCGCGCAACCCAGGTTTTTCCTTAAGCGTATAACTTTCTGTTCTTTCCTGAATATCATGACACATTCGCAAATATTCTTTTCAACTAGACTCACACACAACATGGTTTTCTTTAAAAAAAAAAATGAGGTCACTTCCGCAGTAAAATAAACTAAAAAATTCCAACACATTAAATGATTTAGCTAAACATACTCCACACATCTGCTAATAAATTGTATGGAAAGATGTAAAGGCGTCTGAGAAACAGATGTAAATACAGAGTACAAGAAATACCTTCAAACATGACAGAAGATGATAAAGAGGCCGGGCAAGGAGTGATGGACCACAAACTATGTCTTCAGTTGACGCTAAAGGGCAAAAATGACAGAGTGAAGAAGCGACGACGTTTAGGTGTCACCGTTTGTCCTTGCTTCTGGCTATAGTGCTGTAAAGAGCGTTATTGCGTCTATACTTAACCTCCTATTTTTACTACGAAACTTGCAAAGTTCTATGTTACTTTGCGTTATAATACATGTTTGTCACATTGCTCCATACTATCATGTTTGTCACATTGCCTCATACTATCATGTTTGTCCCATTGCTCCATACTATCATGTTTGTCACATTGCTCCATATTATCATGTTTGTCACATTGCTCCATACTACCATGTTTGACCCATTGTCCCATACTATCATGTTTATCACATTGCCTCATACAGTCATGTTTGTCCCATTGACTCATACTGTCATGTTTGTCACATTGCCCCATACTATCATGTTTACCGCATTGACTCATACTGTCATGTTTGTCACATTGCCCATACTATCATGTTTATCACATTACCTCATACTGTCATGTTTGTCCCATTGTCAATACTATCATGTTTGTCCCATTGCCCATATTATCATGTTTGTCCAATTGCCCATACTATCATGTTTGTCACATTGCCCATACTATCATGTTTGTCACATTGCTCATACTATCATGTTTGTCACATTGCCTCATACTATCATGTTTGTCACATTGCCTCATACTATCATGTTTGTCACATTGCCTCATACTATCATGTTTGTCCCATTGCTCCATACTATCATGTTTGTCACATTGCTCCATATTATCATGTTTGTCACATTGCTCCATACTATCATGTTTGACCCATTGCCCCATACTATCATGTTTATCACATTGCCTCATACTGTCATGTTTGTCCCATTGACTCATACTGTCATGTTTGTCACATTGCCCCATACTATCATGTTTACCGCATTGACTCATACTGTCATGTTTGTCACATTGCCCCATACTATCATGTTTATCACATTACCTCATACTGTCATGTTTGTCCCATTGCCAATACGATCATGTTTGTCCCATTGCCCATATTATCATGTTTGTCCCATTGCCCATACTATCATGTTTGTCATATTGCCCATACTATCATGTTTGTCACATTGCCCATACTATCATGTTTGTCACATTGCCTCATACTATCATGTTTGTGACATTGCCTCATACTATCATGTTTGTCACATTGCCCATACTGTCATGTTTGTCACATTGCCTCATACTAATATGTTTGTCACATTGCCCATACTATCATGTTTGTCACATTGCCTCATACTATCGTGTTTGTCACATTGCCTCATACTATCGTGTTTGTTACATTGCCCATACTATCATGTTTGTCCCATTGCCCATACTATCATGTTTGTCACATTGTCTCATACTATCATGTTTATCCCATTGCCCATACTATCATGTTTGTCACATTGTCCCATACTATCATGTTTGTCCCATTGCCCATACTATCATGTTTGTCACATTGCCCCATACTATCATGTTTGTCCCATTGCCCATACTATCATGTTTGTCACATTGCCCCATACTATCATGTTTGTCACATTGCCCATACTATCATGTTTGTCCCATTGCCCATACTATCATGTTTGTCACATTGTCTCATACTATCATGTTTATCCCATTGCCTCATACTATCGTGTTTGTTACATTGCCCATACTATCATGTTTGTCCCATTGCCCATACTATCATGTTTGTCACATTGTCTCATACTATCATGTTTATCCCATTGCCCATACTATCATGTTTGTCACATTGCCCCATACTATCATGTTTGTCCCATTGCCCATACTATCATGTTTGTCACATTGCCCCATACTATCATGTTTGTCCCATTGCCCATACTATCATGTTTGTCACATTGCCCCATACTATCATGTTTGTCACATTGCCCATACTATCATGTTTGTCCCATTGCCCATACTATCATGTTTGTCACATTGCCCCATACTATCATGTTTGTCCGATTGCCCCATATTATTATGTTTGTCCCTTTGACTCATACTATCATGTTTGTCACATTGCCCATACTTTCATGTTCGTCATATTGCCCCATACTATCATGTTTGTCACATTGCCCCATACTATCATGTTTTTCACATTGCCCATGCTTTCATGTTTGTCACATTGCCCTATACTATCATGTTTATCACATTGCCTCATACTATCATGTTTTTCACATTGCCCATACTATCATGTTATCACATTGCCTCATACTATCATGTTTTTCACATTGCCCATGCTTTCATGTTTGTCACATTGCCTCATACTATCATGTTTTTCACATTGCCCATGCTTTCATGTTTGTCACATTGCCCCATACTATCATGTTTTTCACATTGCCCATGCTTTCATGTTTTTCACATTGCCCATACTATCATGTTATCACATTGCCTCATACTATCATGTTTTTCACATTGCCCATGCTTTCATGTTTGTCACATTGCCTCATACTATCATGTTTATCACATTGCCTCATACTGTCATGTTTTTCACATTGCCCATGCTTTCATGTTTGTCACATTGCCCCATACTTTCATGATTGTCACATTGCCTCATACTTTCAATTTTCCACACATTTTCGCCTCTTGAGAATTTCCTCCGGCTTTGAATTAAACCTTTTCACTTGTATTTCAAAATTCCTCCCCGTTGCATTGTTATATAATGTACAACCTATACAAAGTTATAATAATGTATTAAACCCAACCGTGTAATAGTGTTTGATCTACAAACGAATGTTGAGGTTTGAGACCTAACCGGCTCCTGGTGTTCACTCACCCTCATTAAATGGATACCAGAGATGAGCCTCAAAGAAATAAAAACAATCATGAAACAAGCAAGGAAAACAGTGGAGGCAGTTACATGGAAAGTATGTGCCACAGTATGGCAGCTTAAGCAAAGTTAGCCGTCATGTGCAGACCAAGATATTCAGACTCAGAACAGGGCATTGTGGCCTCAGAGCACATCTACACAAGATATGATTTAATGACTTTACAACATGTAACTGTAGAGCAGCTAAACAAACTCCAGAGCATACTACCAGACTGCAACACTTGTAAAAACCCTAAGATAACAAATATGGCCCACAGAAACAACCCTATATGATAAGCTATGGGGAACCGGTGATGACCTCAAACGCACAGTCTTCTTCGTGACGCAATCTGCTGTAGGTGCATAGCAATATCTGATCGCCGAAGAAGAAGGATACCAGAGATGTTATCTTGGAAGGGAAGGTAGTGAGGTATAGAACTGGCATCATAAAACTGAGATTTAATGAATACCTGAAGGAAGGATACCATACATATTATCTTGGAAGGGAAGGTAGTGAGGTATAGAACTGGCATCATAAAACTGAGATATAATGAATACCCTGAAAGAAGGATACCATAGATATTATCTTGGAAGGAAAGGTAGTGAGGTATAGAACTGGCATCATAAAACTGAGATTTAATGAATACCCTGAAGGAAGGATACCATAGATATTATCTTGGAAGGGAAGGTAGTGAGGTATAGAACTGGCACCATAAAACTGAGATATAATGAATACCCTGAAGGAAGGATACCATAGATGTTATCTTGGAAGGGAAGGTAGTAAGGTATAGAACTGTCATCATAAAACTGAGATTTAATGAATACCCTGAAGGAAGGATACCATAGATGTTATCTTGGGAAGGTAGTGAGGTATATAACTGGCATCATAAAACTGAGATTTAATGAATACCCTGAAGGAAGGATACCATAGATATTATCTTTAAAGGGAAGGTAGTGAGGTATAGAACTGGCATCATAAAACTGAGATTTAATGAATACCCTGAAGGAAGGATACCATAGATATTATCTTGGAAGGGAAGGTAGTGAGGTATAGAACTGGCACCATAAAACTGAGATATAATGAATACCCTGAAGGAAGGATACCATAGATGTTATCTTGGAAGGGAAGGTAGTAAGGTATAGAACTGTCATCATAAAACTGAGATTTAATGAATACCCTGAAGGAAGGATACCATAGATGTTATCTTGGAAGGGAAGGTAGTGAGGTATAGAACTGGCATCATAAAACTGAGATATAATGAATACCCTGAAAGAAGGATACCATAGATATTATCTTGGAAGGAAAGGTAGTGAGGTATAGAACTGGCATCATAAAACTGAGATTTAATGAATACCCTGAAGGAAGGATACCATAGATATTATCTTGGAAGGGAAGGTAGTGAGGTATAGAACTGGCACCATAAAACTGAGATATAATGAATACCCTGAAGGAAGGATACCATAGATGTTATCTTGGAAGGGAAGGTAGTAAGGTATAGAACTGTCATCATAAAACTGAGATTTAATGAATACCCTGAAGGAAGGATACCATAGATGTTATCTTGGGAAGGTAGTGAGGTATATAACTGGCATCATAAAACTGAGATTTAATGAATACCCTGAAGGAAGGATACCATAGATATTATCTTTAAAGGGAAGGTAGTGAGGTATAGAACTGGCATCATAAAACTGAGATTTAATGAATACCCTGAAGGAAGGATACCATAGATATTATCTTGGAAGGGAAGGTAGTGAGGTATAGAACTGGCACCATAAAACTGAGATATAATGAATACCCTGAAGGAAGGATACCATAGATGTTATCTTGGAAGGGAAGGTAGTGAGGTATAGAACTGGCATCATAAAACTGAGATTTAAAACTGAGATTTAATGAATACCCTGAAGGAAGGATACCATAGATGTTATCTTGGGAAGGTAGTGAGGTATATAACTGGCATCATAAAACTGAGATTTAATGAATACCCTGAAGGAAGGATACCATAGATATTATCTTTAAAGGGAAGGTAGTGAGGTATAGAACTGGCATCATAAAACTGAGATTTAATGAATACCCTGAAGGAAGGATACCATAGATATTATCTTGGAAGGGAAGGTAGTGAGGTATAGAACTGGCACCATAAAACTGATATATAATGAATACCCTGAAGGAAGGATACCATAGGTGTTATCTTGGAAGGGAAGGTAGTGAGGTATAGAACTGTCATCATAAACTGAGATTTAATAAATACCCTGAAGTCGCTGATACTTCATTACCCAGCGACAGTTGCTATGGAAACTAACTTTAATTTTTGACTAGCATTTTCACTATAAGAACGTTAGTAGCGTTGCAGTATTTCGTTTTTTTGGCGATATAGTGAATGTGGATTTGATTGCAGCATGGCACTCTTCAGTCGACCCAGCTTTAAAAAAATAGGTACCGAACTCTCAGAGTTGGAGAAAAGCAATGAAAGGGAAGAAGAGCACTGGTCGACTGCAGCCTATTCAACGTCCAAATGCTGTGGCCGTGTACGGTGACATTATTTCGCTTCAGTAAGTCAATATGTGTGTAATGGAACATTACATACTGTAGTGTTTGAACTCTTTAATCATTGTAGTTGGACTACCAATGCAGGGCAAGAGTAAAGGTTTAACAGCTTTCATGTACGTTGCATTCGAAGGATTATGAACTTCAAATGTCAGGACAAAGTAACCAACTCTAATGTCTTACAACGAGCAAAACTCCCATCCATCATGGCAACACTTAGGAGTCGGAGACTAAGGTGGCTGGGTCATGTAAGAAAAATGGCAAACATTCGTATTCCAAAGCAAATATTGTATGATGGGTGAACTTAGGGACGGAAAGAGACCAAATGGCAGACCAGTACTGAGATATAAGGATGTTTTGCTGAGATATAAGGATGTTTTGCTGAGATATAAGGATGTTTTGCTGAGATATAAGGATGTTTTGCTGAGATATAAGGATGTTTTGCTGAGATATAAGGATGTTTTGCTGAGATATAAGGATGTTTGCAGGGCTTCCTTGAGTGAATTCTCTATAACTGAAAGAAACTGGAAGGATCTAGTTGCAGGTCGTAGCACATGGAAAACAAAAATAAAAAACGGCACAGCAACATTGGCGGCAGCGTTGATATCAAATTCAGAATACAAAGGCCGCATGAAAAAGGAAACGAGGCCAGGCACCACAACACATCTTGTTCATTCTGGGGTCAATTCTGCCTATCTAAGATTGGCAGATTCAGCCACGACAGAAGCTGTTTAGCAAAACCGCATCCAGCATAAGACAGTAATATTTGACCAAACTACTGACCTATAATGACTGCTTATTACCAACCGTCTGCGGTATGTGTGTAGATTGTGTTGTTCTAACCTTGCTAACCTCGTACTAATATATTAACTATCATAGCCGTGTTCTAATCATTTAACCTTGCTAACCTTGTACTAAAATATTAACTATCATAACCGTGTTCTAATCCTTTAACCTTGCTAACCTCGTACTAATATATTAACTATCATAGCCGTGTTCTAATCCTTTAATCTTGCTAACCTTGTACTAATATATTAACTATCATAGCCGTGTTCTAATCCTTTAACCTTGCTAACCTCGTACTAATATATTAACTATCATAACCGTGTTCTAATCATTTAACCTTGCTAACCTTGTACTAATATATTAACTATCATAGCCGTGTTCAAATCCTTTAATCTTGCTAACCTTGTACTAATATATTAACTATCATAGCCGTGTTCTAATCCTTTAACCTTGCTAACCTCGTACTAATATATTAACTATCATAGCCGTGTTCTAATCCTTTAACCTTGCTAACCTCGTACTAATATATTAACTATCATAGCCGTGTTCTAATCCTTTAATCTTGCTAACCTTGTACTAATATATTAACTATCATAGCCGTGTTCTAATCCTTTAACCTTGCTAACCTCGTACTAATATATTAACTATCATAGCCGTGTTCTAATCCTTTAACCTTGCTAACCTCGTACTAATATATTAACTATCATAGTCGTGTTCTAATCCTTTAACCTTGCTAACCTTGTACTAATATATCAACTATCATAACTGTGTTCTAATCATTTAACCTTGCTAACCTTGTACTAATATATTAACTATCATAACCGTGTTCTAATCCTTTAACCTTGCTAACCTTGTACTAATATATTAACTATCATAGCCGTGTTCTAATCCTTTAATCTTGCTAACCTTGTACTAATATATTAACTATCATAGCCGTGTTCTAATCCTTTAACCTTGCTAACCTCGTACTAATATATTAACTATCATAGCCGTGTTCTAATCCTTTAACCTTGCTAACCTCGTACTAATATATTAACTATCATAGCCGTGTTCTAATCCTTTAATCTTGCTAACCTTGTACTAATATATTAACTATCATAGCCGTGTTCTAATCCTTTAACCTTGCTAACCTCGTACTAATATATTAACTATCATAGTCGTGTTCTAATCCTTTAACCTTGCTAACCTTGTACTAATATATCAACTATCATAACTGTGTTCTAATCATTTAACCTTGCTAACCTTGTACTAATATATTAACTATCATAACCGTGTTCTAATCCTTTAACCTTGCTAACCTTGTACTAATATATTAACTATCATAGCCGTGTTCTAATCATTTAACCTTGCTAACCTTGTACTAATATATTAACTATCATAGCCGTGTTCTAATCCTTTAACCTTGCTAACCTTGTACTAATATATTAACTATCATAGCCGTGTTCTAATCCTTTAACCTTGCTAACCTCGTACTAATATATTAACTATCATAGCCGTGTTCTAATCCTTTAATCTTGCTAACCTCGTACTAATATTTCAACCGTCGATATCCTGTACTATCTTAACCGTGTACTTATATTTTAACTGGTGACATCCTGTATTATCTTAACCGTGTACTTATATTTTAACTGTCGACATCCTGTACTATCTTAACCGTGTACTTATATTTTAACTGGTGACAGACATCATGTATTATCTTAACCGTTTACTTATATTTTTTACTGTCAACATCCTGGTTTTACTATCTTAACCGTGTACTTATATTTTAACTCGTGGCGTCCTGTACTAATATTTCAACTCCCCTAATCGTCTGGTTGAACGCCTCGCCAAGAAAACAAAAACTCAAGACAAGAACAACCGACAGCTATTATTTAAGTCTCTAGATCTGAGTACGTGACCTGTCCAACTCCAGCCTCTATTTGTTATCACTCTGTGCATTTTCTCATAATTACACGTGTTAAGCAACTCTTGGTTCCTGATTTTGTTTTCTCAAAATATTCTAAACATGTTCGCCAGACAGGCTGTATGAAACGATAACAATCTTGTCATTTCTTTTTCTGCAGTTGCTTAAAGTTCACATATCTAGTACAAACAAGAAATGAAAGTACATATCTGTCATCTTCAATCATTTAAAGGGACGTGAAAAACCGACGAGTACACGATAAACTCTACGTGAACCCAGTCCTCCGTTTTTGAGAAACAGTTTTAGTTTCTCGTAACTGAGATAATGGCAATAATGCAGGGTGTCTTCTCAGTATCTAAGGTTGGCTGCGGTGATTCTTCAGATTATAAGTTTATTTAGAGCAAGGCGCCTGACTGCTCAAAGCTGGGAGCTGTTAGTGACTCATCGCTGTTGGCTTGCGCCAGGATCGGTGAACCAGAACTATTTATATAATACTCCACCTCTTCGCGGTATCTCTAGTAAGCGGCCTTGCCAGTTTAGTCTGATCAAGCGAGTAAAGATCAAAAAGGGAGTTTAGTGCTGAAGTCGGATGTGTTGGGCTGAAATGGGTAAATAAACCACAATAACGCATTTACGCCCTACACTCCCTTAACGTCTTTTTAAGGACGGATGATAAAGGGAAATGTTCATTCCTTTGCTAGTCATCGGGTAACGCTAGAAGGAAAGATAAAGAGATGACCTCATTGATGGCTTGGTTTCACAGACATGTCCATCTCTTGATTTACTGTCATATCGATAACGATATTGTTAGTATATTCACATTGGCTTCAATCGCCAATCATGTTGATCTTTCATCTTTAGTACAATTGTTGGTACAGTGTCTTTTTTTGTTCATCTTCTGATGCTGCTTTCCAATGGCTTGTACAATTTGAGTGTCTACTTTTCTCCATCTCTTGATGTTACTTTCTTGTTTTGGTTAGTGCAGTCTTCTTCTCGTCGTTCAACTTGAAAATAACGTTTATTTCGGCATGTTGCAGTTTAGTTAAAGTTGTAATTTTTTTTTCCTTTCGGTCAGAAACTCCGACATTTTAATGAATTCTTTTTTTTTTCTGCGCATAATTTGTTTTCCCTATTCATGGATGAGAAGAAATAAAGAAATAAAGATGAGTATAAGAGATTAAATACAGAAATTGTAGTAAAGCAATGCCATTTATATCATAAGATCTTTAGTAGAAAGAGCCATAGAGGTGAAAACAGATCTATACCTATGTTTCATAGATTACACCAAGGCATTTGACAAAGTAAAGCACCAAGAAATAATCAAAATTTTAGAAAGCATAAACGTAGACAGCAAATATCTAAGAATAATAAAGAACATATACTGGCAACAAACAGCGGCCATAAGAACTGGAAACCAATTGGGAATGTTTCAACAAATAAAACAGGGTGTTAGACAAGGTTGTGTGCTGTCACCAGATTTGTTTAATATTTATAGTGAGATTATTTTAAGATCCATAAGGGGCATGCCTGAAATAACAATTGGAGGTCATAATATAAGTAATCTAAGGTATGCTGATGATAGTCTTAATCGCTAAGAGTGAAAATGAGTTACAAGAAATGTTGGACATTATAGTGAAAGAAAGCAAAAATAAAGGACTCAGCCTTAATAGCAAAACGACAGAGGTAATGGTAACGACAAAGAAAAAGACATCACCTCAGTGCAAAATAAAGACAAGTGGAACAATATTAAAACAGGTAAATCAATTTAAATATTTGGGAACTTTGTTAACCACAGACGGAAGATGTGCAAAAGATGGTGAGATGCAGAATGGCTCAGGCAAAAGCAGCTTTCCAAAAAATAAGGAAGATACTATGCAATCCATTTTTGACAATAGAAACAAGAAAAAGAGTTCTTAAATGCTACGTAGAGCCAGTCTTAACATATGGATGTGAGTCATGGACAATAGGACAACAGACAAGAAAATCACCGGAGTCTGTAGAAATGTGGTTTTACAGAAGAATGTTGATAGTACCATGGACAGCTAAGAAGAGTAATGAAGATGTTCTGAGAGAGGTGAAAGCAAAAAGAGAGCTAATTTCCAATATTAGGAAGAAACAATCATCATTTATTGGCCATGTAATGAGAAGAGAACAGCTGGAATATATTGTAACAACTGGAAAAATTGAGGGACGAAGAGATAGAGGGAAGCAAAGAGAAAAAATAACAGACAGCTTAAGAGAATGGCTTGGCAGAAGGTCAACAACAGAGATGATAAATAGCTGCCGAGATCGAAAGTTGTGGAGAGACATGATCACCTACGACAGCATGGTCCAGTACTTGATGATTCATGGAAGAACTGCAACATCGTTGTCAAAAACACGTAAAAAGATATTTGTAAATTAAAATGTTACATAAAAATTACGTTAAAAACGACACAATCCCTTATCTGTCTGTCTGCCTGCCTGCCTGCCTGCCTTTCGAGCCGTAGCCGGCCCATAGGGCATAGACCCAGATACTCTTTCTCTTATCTAAATTTTTACTCTAGCAGTTTCCAATCACTTAATAACAATAACAATATTAATACTAATAGTAATAATAATAGTAACAATACTAATAATTGTAATAAAAATAGTAATAATATTAATAATCATAATAATAACAATAATAAAAAAATAACAATAACAATAATAATAATAATAATAATAATAATAATAATAATAATAACAATAGTAATAATGACAACAATAATAATAACAATAGTAATAATGACAACAATAATAATAACAATAGTAATAATGACAACAATAATAATAACAATAGTAATAATGACAACAATAATAATAACAATAAAAATAATAATAATAATACTTAGAAGAGAAAGTGATATGTTTAAGCAAGTAAACTTCTTATTTTGTTTAATATTTTTTTTTATTACTTTGATGACGTTAACAGATTTGAGAAAGGATTTTTAAAATAGAAATTTATCATAATAATCGAGAAATAATGAGCATGAATTGTGTTTAAACTTTTATAGTTCCTGCGCTGTATTCGGTTTAAAGGGAAGCTATTCACATTTTTTATCAAGTTCTCAGCAACACGGATTGTTTGTTGAACATGTTGCTGTTCTGGGTTGCTTGCTGAACGCAAAGGTGACTACGATAATTATCACAGCGAAGATATAATTGGCAGATGCGGGATATTGACGTCAGCCTGAAACGCTCCTGAAAATATTTCACTCGTTTTGGAAACAAAACAATTTTATCATAATTCAAAAACACAAAAGTAATTAATAAACGGCTACATGAAAATAAGATGGCTAATTCATACCTTAGTTATTTTTTGTCCCCTCTTTTACAACTCAGTTACATATTTTGTTGCTTTTGACGTAATATCACTAGTTGATGCGGGAAGGGTGCCCTTTTACTCATTGACGTGAGTGATCGTAATGGCTTTCTTGACATTCCCGCTTTTAGTGGATGAAGTTGGATTTCGTCTATCCCAGGCTATGCTGGGAAACTACTAGTCCAGCCCAGAGGTACTGCAAATACTGGGTCCTCTATATCAGTAACATCCATCACTACAGGGAACACGGCGATCGTAGCTTCTGTTAGCAATTGTATAGCTTGGGAAGCTCATTAAATAGCTGATAGGACAGGAACTCTCGGGTTCATACACTCAACGTCGTTCTGAGAATGGGAGTAGAACAAGTTGTTGATCTCTTTATTTCTTCATCCGATAGCTATTGATGTGTGTGTACCTTGATAAGCTCACAGCAGACGACCGGAGTGCTAAGGATTGATAACTCGCTTGAAGAGTTAGGAATGGCACTAGCATCAAAGGAGACTACTTGTCTCCTCCTGTCAGAATACTACGATTTATTACTGTAACGTTGAAACATCCAGACACTAGAGCTCAGGCCAAGTTAATATTTCAGAAAGTGAAAAACGTCTTGTACAAAAAGTCAATAGAAGTGAGAAAGAGAGTTCATTGGTGCCGTAGAGAGCCAATTCTAACATATAGAAGCGAATCATGGTCAGTAGATAAACAAATGAAATAGCGATTAGAGGTCATTGAGATGGGATTTCTCAGAAGAATGTTGCAAATTCCCAGGGCAGCTAAAAAGACCAACGAGGAAATTCTCAAAGAAGCCTACCGCAAAAAGTGAACTCATAAAAATCGTCAGAAATAAACAATCAACATTTTCCGGGCATATCGTGAGAAGAGAAAATTTGGGATGCTTGGGTACAACTGGCAAGATAGAAGGAAAGAGAGATCGCGAACGACACAGAGAGAAAATGTTAGAAAGTTGTTTGCCATGGCATGGAAAAGTGGCCAACAACAGAATTGATACGATTTACTGGTGGATAGAAAATTGTGGAAGGATTTGATCGCCAACCAGTATGGCACCTGATGATGTTGATATTGATAAACTTCGGGCAGTAGTGATTGTGGTCATATAATTTATTCAATTGCAGCAATCCAGATCACATAATTAATTTCCAGCAATTTTGCAAATGTAATTTATAAATTTACAGTAATAGTGATTGTGATCATATAATTATTTAATTTAAAACATCGTTTACTGTGATTTCTTATTATTGGTTATTGGTTATGGAAGGCCTCGGTATCACTGCAAACGAATTAAAATCCATAATTGCTCAACCGCCCGTGCCAGTGGAATCATCTGAATTACTAACTCATCTCCCAAACAAAGAAAGGTAACTGTAGTCCCCATCATAGCAGTCTCAGCACACGCCAAAAGACATAAGGCGAAACCGCACAGAAAGTGAACACAGCCAACAGTTTCTTGTCATACGATATCATTCTTAGTAAACAAAGGGAGTATCGAAACATGATCAAAACGGATGAGATACAGAGCTCACGGTGTGCACAGAGCACTTAACTCAGTAGCTCATGCAACAAGCCGGACTTGGAATATGAGGAAACTGCAACAAGGAACACTTTTCATACATAGCCTTCAATGGTTCCTGCCGCCTATCCACCATATTGACCGGAAGTTCACGTCCTTCTGAAAATGATTATCGTCATATTTTTTTTAAATGTATAGATTTCTTATTGAATTAATTTGCAAGAACATTGATACAATAATGTTAATTTGTAGAATATTGATCGTGATCAGATTCATTTGAAGCAACCTTGATACCATAATGGTAAATTGCAGCAATAGTGAGTGTGATAAGATTAATTTGAATCAATAGTGATACCTTAATGGTTAATTTGCAGCAATATTAATCGTGATCAAATTAATTTGCAACAATCTTGATACCAATAATGTTAATTTGAAGTAATATTGATCATGATCAGATTAATTTGAAGCAACCTTGACGCCATAATGGTTAATTTGCAGCAATATTGATCGTGATCAGATTAATTTGCAGCAACCTTGATTAAGAAATTTGTTAATTGTTAGTAACATTGTGGTCATATAATTAATTCGTAAGCAACACAATTCTTTTGTCTCCTATGTTCTTATCTTAACGTTGTCTTACTCGGTACATTCATAGAGGCTTTCTGTTTAATATGTTGAACAAAGGAAACAGAATGGTGAAGAAAAAGAAGAGGAAGAGAAGGAGGAGAAGGAGAAAGGGAATAAGGAGGGGAAGAACTCGTGATACATTTGATTATTTTCTGACGCTGCTTTTATCTTTGTACTCTTCTTATTGATGCAATGTTGCACACAAAATATCTCCTCTATAACTGGACAAAAATAGGGCAATCGCGTAGTATATTTCCTGGTTGGTCCTTCGCACGTCGGTGCATATACAACCGAAGTATATACAAGCGTTCGTTCATTTTCTTATGACCTAGCTACACTGAGGCGGCAGTAATTTCAATTATGAGCAAACATTTTAATAATTCGTAGCATGTATTTCATAATGTTAATTTGCTTTCTTGTGTCTGTTCTCAGATTTTTCTGTAATTAATAACGTCCCGTTACATCTTTAAAGATATACACGATTATCACGATGTGTTTTATACTTTAATTACCTTGCCTGTTATCACTTTTTTCTGCGCAATTTATATCAGTATCAAGTACCGGACCTGCTGGCATAGGTGATCATGTCTCTCCACAACTTTCGATCTCGACAGTTATGTATCATTTCTGCTGTTGACTTTCTGCCAAGCACTTCTCTTAAGCTGGCTGGTATCTTTTTTCTCTTTGCTTCCTTCTATCTCTTTGTCCCTCAATTTTCCCAGTTGTTACAATATATCCCAGCTGTTCTCTTCTCATTACATGGCCAAAAAATGATGATTGTTTCTTCCTAATATTGGAATTTAACTCACTTTTTGCTTTGGCCTCTTTCAGAACGTTTTCATTACTCTTCTTAGCTGTCGATGGTATTCTCAACATTCTTCTGTAAAACCACATTTGTATTTATATATGAAACAGGAAAGATCTTTCCGTAATATAATGTTGATATAATGTTGTAATATAATTGTATGTCTGTGAAATGTTCAACTTGAACATACTAGATTACTTTATGTGTTTATGTGTGGGTAAGGAGTGGAACCATAGCCTAGTCTAGAATAGCCTGAGCGTAGACACGGAAAATCTCCACTAGCTTGACGTATTCAGCTAGAGACGGCTGACGTCTTTCTAGCTACAGCCGTCACTGCTGTCAGAGGTGAAGACGTCATGCTAGTGGAAGTATTACACGGCTTCCCTGTCTGCGCTTAGCCACAGCTAAATATATATTTACTAAGGACGGGGGTTGAGGGGGGGGGGGGAGAGACGAAAATAAAACAGAAAAACCACCAACTATCGTGAAGTTACATGATAAGCAAAAAATATGGACTAGATATGAATATCAAAAATACTAAAACTATGATCATAAACAAAGGAAATACTCAAAACCCACAAATGGATATCAAAATTGAAGGAATAGACCTGGAGACCGTTCAGAACTACAACTACCTTGGACATACTATAACCAGTGATGGAAAATGTACAACTGAAATAAACAAAAGAATATGAATGGCAAAAAGTAATTTTAATGCCATAAAGAACATACTAACATCAAAACAAATAACACCAGGGCTAAAACTAAGAATAGCAAAATGTTACATCTTCTCAATATTCCTATATGGTGCAGAAACATGGACATTAGACAAGAAAACAGAACAGAGAATTGAAGCCTTTGAAATGTGGATATATAGAAGAATAGGTAAAATTGAATGGAAGGTAAAGAAAACAAACGACGAAGTCTTAAAACAACTAAAAATGAAAAGAGAAACTACCAAGCACAATTCAAGCAAGACAAATGCGATTTTTGGGCCATGTTAAAAGACACAACAGCCTACTAAAAGTAATCCTGGAGGGGAAAATACAAGGTACATGGACATGGACGAGTAACATTAAAAGATGGACAAATCAGCCTATGACAACCTGCACCATCAAAGCAAGAGACAGGGCAGAATAGCGCTCCATGGTAGCCAACCTTCGTTGCGGAGACGGCACTCGATGATGATGATGATGATCGTGAAGTATTTAAAATCCCTCCTCGCAATGCTGAAAACGTCACCCTAGTTTTCTTTTACTTTCTGGGAATTCGCTCTCAGCCCGCAGGCCTGTGTAAATCTCTAGTTGGCTGTGCCCGAGTCCTGTCTAAAGTAGGTTATATTTTAACCTTCTTTTCGCTATTAACCTCTCTCAGCTCAGCAAGTTGGTTTGTTCACCATTATTTTCTCCGTTCAGTCGACAGGAGAACGGCTTCATGATATAGATTGTATAAGAAGAACCACGATTATTTTATGGGAAAGCCAGCTTGCCTACCACAATGATACATACGCTGCTATTTCCACCGCCGGTAATACGTGTTGCTTGAAGTTCGTGCTTCAAACAGATCACTTTTAGTGATTTTTGTGTGTGTTCGTTTGCTTTTAACTTGTAACAACGTTTTTCTTATAAAGAGTTCACTCTTCACTTCCCATATATATATATATATATATATATATATATATATATATATATATATATATATATATATATATATATATATGTATTTACAAAGATACTGCGGGTGGCCGAATGTCGTTCTTCAAATAGTTTGAACGGGGTTCAAATAACAGAAGGGTTAGGTTTTTTCCCCTTATTATTATTTTTTTTTTCTCGTTTTAATTAAGTGTCTCTACGCATGGAAGGTTGGCTACCATGGAGTGCCATTTCGCTTAGTCTCTAGCTTTGATAGTGCAGGTTGCCATAGGCTGACTTGTCCGTCTTTTGATGTTTTATTTTTGCACATACACATAGAAGCCTCGATGGCTGAGTGGTTAGTGTGCTCGTTTCTGACCAGAAGGGTTCAGGTTCGATCCCTAGCAATTGTGGATTTTTTATATAGCTGACATGGCTTGGAGGTTCACCCAGCTTCTAAAAATGGGTACCAGATCTTTTCTGGGAAGTAAAGGCGGCCTGGCGTGATACCGACCTCATACCCAAAAATTTGCTGTGGTTATAGAAAAATATGGTCTCTAACACCATATTCACCATACGCCTAGCAGGGCTTGGAGGGAACCTTTACCCTTATACACACACACACACTCTCTCTCTCTAACACACACACATACGTTTATGATTTGTTACAGTGATAACATCATCAAGTATCATACCTGCTGACATAAGTAAGCATTTCTGTTCTCTTAACTGCAATTCAAAACCTCTACCTTCCTGCTATGCCATTCTCTTAAGCTGTATGGTATCTTTTCTCATTACATTCTTCTATCTCTTGTGCGCTAGATAATTTTTTTTATTTTATCGTAGTGTTTCAAACATAACCATCTATAGATTTGCCAAGGCCTGCGTGAAGAAAATTAAACTGGAAAACCCTCCAACTACCGTGACGTTATCAGCTATTTGGACTACATACGTCTGACGTCACTCTACCCACAACCGCCCCTGCTCGCAAAGCTGAAAACGTCACGCTTGTTGGAATGTTTCCTCATTTTATTTTCTGCACACGGGCCGTCTATATAATTGGCTGTGGTCTCACTATGTGTTTCATATGCCCCTTTCTCACTTCCTGGGCCCACATTATTCATTGTTTCCTGCTGATGTTGGTAGCAGTATTTATTTTCTAATGTATTCTTTTTTATATATATATAAAATCATTGTTGTTCTTTATAGTTGTCCATGGTATTCTCAATATATGGTTGTCATTATTAGGTATATACAGAAGAATTTTTGCCAGAACGGCTGCCATTTTTGACCTCTTTTCGAGGCAGCATAAAGCGCCTGTGACCTGCAATATCAGGAGCGGCGCACCATCAGCTTACCGTCGACACCGATATCCCTGAGTCTGCCCGCTGAGGACGTTTTCCCGAAAATACTCCCAATACTTGTGACGTCTCGAGCTATACGAGCTGTAGACGGCTCACTTCATTTTATTCACAACCACCCCTGCTCGCAATGCTGAAAACGTCACAACTATTGACCGATTCTCTCTCTCGCTCTCTCTCCCTTCCCCCCCCCCCCTTTTTTTAGCGGGCAGGCTCAGAGACATCGGGCGTGTCGAGCTAAGACCTATCTGTTCTACGTGGCCTCCCCTGGTAACAGTCTCTGTTAAAACAGGCTGGCTAACACAAGTAGACAAATAATAATAAATGAATATTATTATAGAGGGAAACATCCGAGGCGATAATCAGTGAATCAATTCAGAGGAAGAGGTATGTTTACAACACTCGGAAAAATGACAAATAATCAACAACAGAAAAAAATATGGGCCAAGGCAGGATCGAACCCGTACTCAGTGGCACAGCGCCTTGCCACGAAAAGCCAGACGCTAGGGTCGCCGCGTTCCCTGTAGTGGTGGCCCTTATTGATATAGAAGACAAACAGTACCTCTGGGCTGGACAAGTAGTTTCCCAGCATAGCCTGGGATAGACGAACTCCAGCTCTTCCAGTAAGAGCCGGGAATGTCAAGAAAGTCATTGCGGCCCACCACATCAATAAATAAAAGGGCACCCTGCTTGCATTACCTAGTGGCATCACACCAACAACAAGAACCTCATCTTCTCGACCTTTAATTGTCATGGGCTCTTTAATGTGCTCGAGTTCACACTAGTCTTGTGTGTGTGTGTGTGTGCGTGTGTGTGTGTGCGCGCGCGCGTGTGTGTTGGCATTATCTGAAAGCACTTGGCATCGGATCCTCACTCGTCAGCGACCAGGTGAGGTTTAAGCCACGAAGACACCACGATTTCCAGGTGAAAAATTCTCACCTGTTTACTGTGGGATTTGAATCCTGGATCTTCATGTCCAGAGGTCGACGTCTTACCTCTAAACAGCCTAGTCTCTCCCCCCACACCCCCCCCCCTTTTTTTTTTCTCTGTTCGACAATCATTTACTAGAATGTAGAAGACAATAGAATATTATAATATAGAATGTACGCAGTAGAGAAAACAAGTGAAATATGTTACGACGCAAGACAGGAAACAGCCGAATAGATAAGATAACAAGCGGAAAATAAGGGGAAGAGCTAAAAATTGTGTATCGTATCAATCCTGTTGTTTCCCGTGCCATGACACAAATCTATCCAATATCTTCTCCCTTTGATGTCCGCGAGATCTCTTTCTCTGTGCTTTGCAAGTCGCAGCCAAGTATTCCAACTTTCCTCTTCTCATGATGTGTCCGAAAAATGTTTTTCTTTCTGTTTCTTATGAGCTCACTTTTTGTGTGGCCTCTTTGAGAGTTTCCTCGTTGGTCTTTTTAGCTGTCCAGGGAATTTTCAACATTCTTCTGATAAATCCAGTCTCTGTGACCTCTAATCGTCTTTTAATTTGTTAGTCAACTGTCCATGATTCACTTCCATAGGTCAGAATTGACTCTTATATAGCACTGCTGAGCTTTTCTTTCTTTCTCACTTCTATGGACATAGACCTGTTGTACAGCTAGTTTTTCATTTTCTGACATCATCATCATCATTATCATCATCATCATCATCATCATCAAATACCATGCCTGCTGACGTAGGTGATCATGTTTCTCCACAACTTTCGATCTCGTCTGTTATTTATCATTTCTGTTGTTGACCTTCTGCCAAGCCATTCTCTTAAGCTGTCTGGTATCTTTTCTCTTTGGTTCCCTCTATCTCTTCGTCCTTCAACTTTCACAGCTGTTACAATATATTCCAGCTGTTCCCTTCTCATTATGCGGCCAAGATATAATGATTATTGCTTCCTAATATTGGATATTACTCTCTTTTTATTTGGGCCTCTTTCATAACGTTTTCATTACTCTTCTTAGCGGTCCATGGTATTCTCAACATTCTTCTGTAACACCACATTTTACAGCCTCCCGTGATTTTTTTGTGACATAAGAAACATAAATGTTACACAGTATGTCGTCAACAAACGCAACCGCTAAATGAAAGATCCGACCATTAAAAAATGGATTAATAAAATATAAAATCAGGAAATAAGTCGAGAGAAAGTTATATCTCTTCCCGACGCTGCAAGGCAAATAGGAAGGAAACATGAAAGAAGACAATACCTCCCGAGATGTGGCAATTTTAAATGTCTTTACCTATTGGTAGGGCACTTGATGGTAATGGTGTACATTTAATGAGATAAAGTGTAACATTGGGAGAGAAGCTGTTAGAGCATATTTCCTATGACTGTATCTCGCGAGAATGTCGAGATCTGTCTCAGTGCTCACCACTAGTTGTGTCTTTGATTTAATAAGTTTGGGATGATTGGTGGGAAGTAGGTCAGGACACAATTGGGTCAGATGTGAACATCCGTTTCCTGCTAAAACTGGGCTGGAACTCGGAATGTCTGTATGTCTGTCTCTCTGTCTGTCAGTCTATCTGCCAATTTTGTGTCTGCTTAATTTCTGCAGGCGCCATCACCCGCTGTTTCGTATATTTTCGTGCACGTGATAACTTATTTACGTCTGTACAGATATGCACAATATCACAATGTGTTTTATACGTTAGATTACCTCAATTATTATCAATGTATGTAATTTGTAATGCTCGGCCTGACAAATATAAATCAGTGATGCATGATAAACGTAGAAACCACAAACATTTTCGTAGTTCAAATAGCCGAGTATCGACTATCATTACAAAATGTTAATAACCCCACGTGTCTGTTGATATAATTAGCGAATGTAGGATAGCGTAGCCTTCTAATGAGTTCAGAAAATGTAATAAAGGGTAATTTAGTCTTTTAATGAGTTGAGAAAATGTAGCAAATGATAATTTAGCTTATTTAACGATTTCAGAAAATGTAATAAATGATAATTTAGCCTTTTAATGATAAAATATAATAAAGGATAATTTAGTCTTTTAATGAGTTCAGAAAATATGATAGAGGATAATTTAGTCTTAATAAGCTCAGAATTATAAAGGGTAATATAGAATTTTTAATATCCTCAGAAATTATAATGAAGGATAATCTGGTCTTTTAATAAGTTGAGAAATATAATAAAGGATAATATTGTATTTTTATAAGTTTTGAAAATATAATAAAGGATAATTCAGTCTGTTAATGTCATGTAATGTGAGTATAGAAGTCACAATATCTAATTGGTTAGTGTGCTCACTACTGATCAGAAGGGTCCAGATCAACTCCCAGACATGGCTTCTGTATTTTTCCAGTCTTTGATAATAATCACCACATTTGTAAATAGGAAATTGGGGCAACCTGGCGTGATACCAGCCATATCATCCATGCGAATTTGCCATTGGTTACTGGAAAATATGGACACTTACCATCATCCCTACAAATTTCAAAGTGTGGAAGGAACCTTTACTATTATTAACTGATATAATCTGTAATGCTCGTCTCGCTATTATTAACTGATAAAATCTGTAATGCTCGTCTCGCTATTATTAACTGATAAAATCTGTAGTGCTCGTCTCGCTATTATTAACTGATAAAATCTGTAATGCTCGTCTTGCTATTATTAACTGATATAATTTGTAATGCTCGTCTCACTTTATTAACTGATATAATCTGTAATGCTCGTCTCGCTATTATTAACTGATATAATCTGCAATGTTCGTCTTACTTTATTAACTGATATAATCTGTAATGTTCGTCTTACTATTATTAACTGATATAATCTGTAATGCTCGTCTCACTTTATTAATTGATGTAATCTGTAATGCTCGTCTTACTTTTATTAACTGATATAATCTGTAATGCTGGTCTCACTATTATTAACTGATATAATCTGTAATGCTCGTCTCGCTATTATTAACTGATATAATCTGTAATGCTCGTCTCGCTATTATTAACTGATATAATCTGTAATGCTCGTCTCGCTATTATTAACTGATATAATCTGTAATGCTCGTCTTACTTTTATTAACTGATATAATCTGTAATGCTCGTCTCACTTTATTAACTGATATAATCTGTAATGCTCGTCTTACTTTATTAACTGATATAATATGTAATGCTCGTCTCACTTTGTTAACTGATATAATCTGTAATCTCTAATGTTAGAACATACTAAAATCAAAACAAATAACACCAGGGCAAAAACTAAGAATAGCAAAATGTTACATCTTCTCAATATTCTTATATGGTGCAGAAACATGGACATTAGACAAGAAAACAGAACACAGAATTGCAGCCTTTGAAATGTCGATATATAGAATAGATAGGTAGAATTGGATGGAAGGAAAAGAAAACAAACGATGAAGTCTTAAAACAACTAAAAATGAAAAGAGAACTACTAAGCACAATTCAAACAAGACAAATGCGATTTTTGGACCATGTTAAAAGACACAACAGCCTATTAAAAGTAATCCTGGAGGGGAAACTACAAGGTAAAAGAGGCAGACCAAGACTAACATGGACGAGTAACATCAAAAGATAATGTAAAATCAGCCTATGACAACCTGCACCATCATAGCGAGAGACAGAGCAGAATAGCGCTCAATGGTAGCCAACCTTCCTTGCGGAGAATGCACTCGATGATGATGATGATAATCTGTAATGCTCGTCTAGCTATTATTAACTGATATAATCTGTAATGCTCGTCTAGCTATTATTAACTGATATAGTCTGTAATGCTCGTCTAGCTATTATTAACTGATATAATATGTAATGCTCGAATCACTATTATTAACTGATATAATCTGTAATGCTCGTCTAGCTATTATTAACTGATATAATATGTAATGCTCGAATCACTATTATTAAGTGATATAGTCTGTAATGCTCGTCTTTAACGTTATATGAAAGCCTTACTCGCATGTGTCTGACTTACCACAATCGACCCAATGATCTCACTCTCTGCACCAAGGCCTATATTTAATTTATAACTCTGCAGTTGGAATGCCATAAACTCCTAGTATCATTGAATTGCATTTCTAGACATATGTCATCAAGAAGTACATTTTAATTAATAATTTTACACAAAACGAAGCCCTATTTCGGTGCAACGAAGTTTGTGTGCTGTGTTGAAATCTCCATTAATAATAAGAAAAAGGCAGTAGAATTCAAGGACTTTGGACACCAGCATAATCATCAGTTGCATATTGTCCGACTTTCCGTATAGATAGTCATGATCTATTTCTTTAAATAAAAAATACTGTCTTCTGTCTCTATGAGCAGTGTTCCAATGCCATGGGGCAACAAAAAGAGATGTCTTCTTATCTTCTTCTTCTGCATTTATATCAACGTTTTACATGTAGTAATCCACGACACTCAGTCATTCAACAACTAATGATGTCCCTTGTTGTTCGTGTTCGCCAGCTTTATATTTCTAGCGAAGTCCCGATGGACTGAATTTTACATGAATATCACTTTCATCGGCAGTCGTGTGCTCAGGTGTCCCACGCTATACAGGCAGATATTCTCCGACTTCAGAAGTACTCTCAAATTTTTGTTGTCGAGAATTTCTTGTCCCCTATTAATTTTGCCCGGTCAGCAGCACCTATGGCTTACGCTTTTCTATTTTCAACTGCCAAGAGTTCTTTAACATGCGCAGAGTGAGCACGTGACATCTTTCGCCGTTTTCCGAGAGGACTAGGTATCGGATCTAACTACCCAAAGACCAGGGGACTACAGTTACCTTTCTTTGTTTGGGAGATGAGTTAGTAATTCGGATGATTCCACTGGCACGGGCGGTTGAGCAATTATGGATTTTGATTCGTTTGCAGTGATACCGAGGCCTTCCATAACCAATAACCAGGGGAGGGTAAAACCACGGGTATTTTTAAAATAATAAACAAAAAAATTTCCACAGTCTCTAGCGGTAATCGAACTCTGAATCTTCAGGTCCAGAGACCAATGTCTTACTTCTTAGACAACCTGCACCATCATAGCGAGAGACAGAGACGTTCCCTCCCTCAAATGATAAATTGCAATACAGCAGGAATTTTGAATTAAGCGTGGGAAAAGTTAGAAGGGACGCTTGAAATCATGATTTCACGCTTGTGTACACGCATATATAAGTAAACTTGTTGTTTAACCAGCGATTGACTTGAACCATAAGCCTTCGTGCTGTAATCTTCCTCATATACTGGATTATCTAAGCACGTTTAAGCCTGCACGAGTTGCCATAAGGTCGGTTCTGCAAACTAACCCATAATCTCTCAATCTGTGATCAATACACCACATAAAATGTAAATGTTATACAATATGACCTTAACAATGCCAGATTGGCTCAAGGTAGAGATTACATTTTGGTATTCTCGTCTCCAGACCCTCACATCAAAGTCATCGGTTACCCGGAGAATGTCAACCTGGCTAAAACCAAGATCATGGCTGTGCTGGATACAAAGGTCAGTAGAACATTGCCACCATTGTTATAATCCTTACCGTCGTCGTCATCATAATCGCCATCATCATTACTCTCTCTAAAAATCTTCATTGCCATTATCATCATCGTCTTTGCGATTATCATCATAAGTGACCATCGTCATCGTTGCAGTCATCGTCATCACCGTCGTCATCATCATCATCATCATCATCATCGTCGTCGTGATCATCATCATAAACAAGTACCGTGCCTTCTGGCATATGTGATTATGTTTCTCCACAACTCTCTCTACTGCTGTTTATAATTTCTATCATGAACTTTATATCAAACCCTTCTTTTAAACTATCAGGTATCTTTTCTTTCTCTTTCCCTCTTCCTTCTATTGCCCCTGTCACCACAATAGACTACTTCTGTTCCCTATTAACTAAAGGACCAAAATGATATTGCTACAACTTGATGATAGTAATAAGATCTCTTTCTGCTGTGGTAATAAGACAGAAGTTATTATAAATGTAAAGAGAAGTGTTTGTTGCTTGCCTGATTGCTTGCGTTCGCCCGATGACGAAAGGAATACACCTCTTCATCATCCACTCTTAAAAGGACGTTAAGTGGCGTTTGTATACGTTGTGTTGAGGTTTGAAGTAAAACTGTGATATTTCCACCTTTTAGACCCAACACTTCTGAGCTAGCTTCAGCATGCTATGTTTGAGTACTGGGTTATCCTCCCTCTTCGATCCCTACTCGCTTGGCCAGACTAGACAGATTAGTCTGTTTCTAGAGGTACCGCGATGAGATGGAGTAGAGTCTGTATGATTCTGGTTCACCGATCCTGGCGCAAGCTATCAGCTGTGGGTCGCTGAGAGCTCTCAGCTTTGCTGCTGTTAGGCGCCTTGCCTGCAAGTGTTGTTTGATATATAATGTGTTGATCGTCCATCTGTGTCGAGGAAAGAGTGAGGTCGGAGATTGCAGAGTCCCCCGTGCGGCTACCAGGGCCACTACGGTGAGGGGAGAAAAGAATGTCGTAGGAGGCGACTAAGGAGTTTTAAATTCCACGCCTGTGCAGTGGCGTAGGACGTCCACGGAGAGAACTTGTCAACCAGATTACCGATGCATTTTTGGAAATGCTGAGACAAATGATGGAGCGGATATTGGAAATTCCTGACTGCAATTGTTGGAACAGAATAGATGAAATACGTGTGAACCTTGAAGTTCATGACAGAGACATTGTGCACGTGAATTAGTTTACAATAAAGGGGAGTTGAACTGCGTCAGTCTCAAGTTCTCTTTCATACGCCTTGTATAAAACGCTTCGCTATGGTAGCAGCGTAGGAAGACATGATTATGGAAGGCCCCGGTATCACTGCAAACGAATTAAAACCCATAATTGCTCAACCGCCTGTGCCAGTGGAATCATCCGAATTACTATCTTATCTCCCAAACAAAGAAAGGTAGCTGTAGTCCCCATTATAGCAGTCTCAGCACATCTCAAAAGACATAAGGTGAAACCGCACAGAAAGTGAACACAGCCATCTGTTCCCTGTCATACGATATCTTTATTCATCGTATGAAATCGGAATGTCGAAACAATATCAAAACGGATGAAGCGCACAGCTCACGGTGTGCACAGAGCACTTAACTCAATAGCTCCTGCAACAACCCGGACTTGGAATATGAGGAAACTGCAACAAGGAACACTTTTCAGACAGCCTTTAACGGTTCCTGCCACCTATCCACCATATTGACCGGAAGTTCACGTCCTCCTGAAAATGATTATCGTCATATTTTTTTTTTAATGTATAGTGCTTGGTGATGTTAGGACATCGTTTTTAACTTCAAATGCTAACATATGAAACACAGTTAGTCGTCGGATTATCCCCGTCGCACATCGAACAACAGACCGTAAGATCTCCCTACAATGTTATGTGAAATCGTGAAATGATAAACCAGTTCAAACGTCTACCCTCGGCTTCACAGTAACCCTCTTGAATCTAGGCAATATCCCTCCTGAATAACATGAAATTCCTGGAGTCCCACAAGAGCTGCAAATTCATGTACAAAACTCCGTCATTTTGCCATGCATTATTAGCGTATAAGATCAGAAATGAAGAACTGAGAAAAAAAGCTAGGAATAGCCCCCGCCATAGAATATTTAAAGAAACAACAGATAAAATGGTTTGGCCACGTGACAAGGCAGAAAGAACAAAACACAACACAACGAGCCTTCAACAAACGTTGTGAGAACACCAGACCCAAGGGTCGACCACGAAAAAGATGGGTCGATGGAATATTAGAGCACTAGGAAACATAACAGCAGCAGAGGCGAACAGAAGAGCAAAAGACCGCAAATTATATCTCCCCTCGACGCTGAAAGGCAGAATAGGGAGTAAAGAAGAAGAAGAAGAAGATTATTAGCGTACGGCCGGTTTAGGCATGTTTATATGTATACGAGAATGTAGTAGTTGATCTTGAAAAATGAATGATAAGAGAAAATAAAATAAAGAGCCACGTCACGCCACGTAGTGGCGTATAGACCTGTTTCTGACGTTATTCTCCTGTCCTTATCTTTATTCTCCCCTGTTTTGTGACTTTACTCTCCCCCTGAATCTATCTTTACTGTCCCCCGTCTCTGACTTTCCCTCACCCTTCCGTCTTTATCTTTACACCCCGCTCTACTTGGATTTTCTCTACCCATATGTCTCTGGCTGTTACTTCCCTTATCTCTTGTCATTCTCTCCCCCTGTCACAGGCTGTTACTCCCTTTATCTATTGTCGTTCTCTCCCTCTGTTTCTGGCAGTTACTCCCCTTATCTATTGTCGTTCTCGCCCTCTGTTTCTGGCAGTTACTCCCCTTGTCTCTGGTCGTTCTCTCCCCCTGTCAGTGGCTGTTACTCCCCTTGTCTTTGGTGGTTTTCTCCCCTATCTGTAGCTGTTACTCTCCTTGTCTCTAGTCGTTCTCTCTCCCTGTCTCTGGCTGTTACTCCCATTGTCTCTAGTCGTTCTCTCTCCCTGTCTCTGGCTGTTACTCCCCTTGTCTCTAGTCGTTTTCTCTCTCCCTGTCTCTGGCTGTTACTCCCCTTGTCTCCTGTCGTTCTGTCTCTGGCTATTACTCCCCTTGTCTCTAGTCGTTCTCTCTCCCTGTCTCTGACTGTTACTCCCCTTGTCTCTAGTCGTTCTCTCTCCCTGTCTCTGGCTGTTACTCCCCTTGTCTCTAGTCGTTTTCTCTCTCCCTGTCTCTGGCTGTTACTCCCCTTGTCTCTAGTCGTTCGCCCCCCCTGTTTCTCTCCCTGTCTCTGGCTGTTACTCCCTTTGTCTCTAGTCGTTCGCTCCCCCTGTTTCTCTCCCTGTCTCTGGCTGTTACTCCCCTTGTCTCTAGTCGTTCGCTCCCCCTGTCTCTGGCTGTTACTCCCCTTGTCTCTAGTCGTTCGCTCCCCTGTTTCTCTCCCTGTCTCTGACTGTTACTCCCCTTGTCTCTAGTCGTTCTCTCTCCCTGTCTCTGGCTGTTACTCCCCTTGTCTCTAGTCGTTCTCTCTCCCTGTCTCTGGCTGTTACTCCCCTTGTCTCTAGTCGTTTTCTCTCTCCCTGTCTCTGGCTGTTACTCCCCTTGTCTCTAGTCGTTCGCTCCCCCTGTTTCTCTCCCTGTCTCTGGCTGTTACTCCCCTTGTCTCTAGTCGTTCGCTCCCCCTGTTTCTCTCCCTGTCTCTGGCTGTTACTCCCCTTGTCTCTAGTCGTTCGCTCCCCCTGTTTCTCTCCCTATCTCTGGCTGTTACTCCCCTTGTCTCTAGTCGTTCGCTCCCCTGTTTCTCTCCCTGTCTCTGGCTGTTACTCCCCTTGTCTCTAGTCGTTCGCTCCCCCTGTTTCTCTCCCTGTCTCTGGCTGTTACTCCCCTTGTCTCTAGTCGTTCGCTCCCCCTGTTTCTCTCCCTGTCTCTGACTGTTACTCCCCTTGTCTCTAGTCGTTCTCTCTCCCTGTCTCTGGCTGTTACTCCCCTTGTCTCTAGTCGTTTTCTCTCTCCCTGTCTCTGGCTGTTACTCCCCTTGTCTCTAGTCGTTAGCTCCCCCTGTTTCTCTCCCTGTCTCTGGCTGTTACTCCCCTTGTCTCTAGTCGTTCGCTCCCCCTGTTTCTCTCCCTGTCTTTGGCTGTTACTCCCCTTGTCTCTAGTCGTTCGCTCCCCCTGTCTCTGGCTAGTCAGATCTAAATGCTCTCGCTTAACGACGACAAATAGGCAGTCACGTGAGCACCATTTGCAATTACAAATCGAAAAAGCGTTGGTCAAAGTCGCCCGTATCCGATAGAATTAACTAAACAATTAACAGTCTATTCATGCCGACTACGGATATTTCGAGCTGAAAGGAGTAGATGCTTTGTCTTAAACTAGCGATACAAGCATTCACGACCACTTAACGCATGGAAGCTGAGGAAGAATAAAACCTGTTTACCGTCCACTTTAATAGGGTTCACAGGGCTCTTAACACAGTAGCAAACACTAATAGTTAATCAAGCTATTTTAATTGCCACTCCTAATAATAGAAATATTCAACCACTATGCATATTTAATCACTAGTTTATCGAACTCTTGAGCCATCTATTAAAATGTTAGTTCACCCAGTTATTGAATCTCAAGATTATTAAAATATGAAATCGTTAGTTCGCCGAACCCAAGAGAGGCCGCCATAAAACTATTTTTGAACTGCCAGAAAACCTGGGAATTTTACAATTATCTATTTATAGACGGAAAAAGCACACCTCACGCGTAGATGAGAACAGTTCCAGATGCGCCCCCAACGCAAAATGTTGTAACACTAATCTGAGTCATGTTGATAACCGGAAGTTGTAATACTATCACCTCTTTTTTCCAACTCTGTGGAAAAGACAATTAGTTAGTAAACAAGAGACTTGCTGGAAGCCGGAATTATATGTGGTTTTTTTTTAGATCTGGAATTATATAGACTTGGTTGTTGATTGTTATTATTGGATGGTTTTTTGGAGAACTGAAATTATATAGACTTGGTTGTTGATTGTTATTATTGGGTGGTTTTTGGAGAACTGAAATTATATAGACTTGGTTGTTGATTGTTATTATTGGGTGGTTTTTGGAGAACTGAAATTATATAGACTTGGTTGTTGTTATTATTGGGTGGTTTTTGGAGAGCTGAAATTATATAGACTTGGTTGTTGATTGTTATTATTGTGTGGTTTTTGGAGAACTCAAATTATATAGACTTGGTTGTTGTTATTATTGGGTGGTTTTTGGAGAACTGAATTATGTACACTTGTCTGTTTATTGTGTTAACATAGGTTGGTTTGCTGCAGCAATGACGTTCTTTTCTGATGGGCCCCAGAGTTCGAAAATTTGGGGATTGCAACCAGGCGGGGCGTGAGCTACGGTTCTAGTCACGGCTGGTCGTTGGGCGATTGTAAACTCGGCCGTGTTTCTCAAATGCACTTTTCATCTTGGCCCCAGCTAGAAAGGTTGCTAAAATGTTGGAATACATTTGGAGGAATTGTGTCATTTGCTGATTTGTGAATGTTATTAATTCTTTCAGATCAGGAGTTGACATCTTGCTATAGTCAATAATTATTGGGGGTGGTGGGGTGGAGATAATAACTCACCAAAACACTTCATGACACGAGGCCTATACTCTACGGCCCTATATTCGCCCCCCCTCCCCCAGGCATACCATAGTAATGGGATAATGCTGTAAATGTAGTTTATTTTGTTAGTCCATTGGCCTTATGCTTTTGTCTTCTGTGCCATACTCAGCGCATTATTTTGCTGGGGAGTGTGTAGTCCTCTCCATCCAGGTTCCCTACTCAATCACAGTATATTGTATGTGATAAACATATGGTGGAAGAAGATCTTAAAATGTCTATGTGTCCTCGGGATAACTTTCTTTGCGACGTGCTGGAGCCTAGTGGCTGAGTGTGCTCGCTTCTTGAAGGGGCCGGGTTCGATCCCCATAAGTGGCCGATTTGATTTTCGGACCGACGAGGCTCCGGTCTCAGCCTCTAAAAGTGGGGCTCAGAAATTTGTATTGGAAGTGGGAGCGGCCTGGCGTGATACCGGCCCATCAGCCAACAATTTGCCATAGACATGGATAAATATGGTCAATAACAAACACCATGTCAACAACAACAAGAAACACCGAGTCAAGAACAACAACAACAACAAACACCGAGTCAACAACAACAACAACAAACACTGAGTCAACAACAACAACAACAAACACTGAGTCAACAACAACAACAAATACCGAGTCAACAACAACAACAACAACAGATACCGAGTCAACAACAACAACAACAAACACCGAGTCAACAACAACAACAAACACCGAGTCAACAACAACAACAACAACAAACACTGAGTCAACAACAACAACAAACACCGAGTCAACAACAACAACAAACACCGAGTCAACAACAACAACAAACACTGAGTCAACAACAACAACAACAAATACCGAGTCAACAACAACAACAACAAACACTGAGTCAACAACAACAACAACAACAAACACCGAGTCAACAACAACAACAAACACCGAGTCAACAACAACAACAACAAACACCGAGTCAACAACAACAACAAACACTGAGTCAACAACAACAACAACAAACACCGAATCAACAACAACAAACACTGAGTCAACAACAACAACAACAAACACCGAGTCAACAACAACAACAACAACAACAAACACCGAGTCAACAACAACAACAACAAACACCGAGTCAACAACAACAACAAACACCGAGTCAACAACAACAACAAACACCGAGTCAACAACAACAACAACAAACACCGAGTCAACAACAACAACAAACACCGAGTTCATCGATGCTGATTAGAACCTATTCTAAGCAATGAAGGGGAATTATGGATTGTAGACAAAAAATGATAGGACGATCAGAGGCCATAGAGATTTTCTCAGAAGAATGTTGAAAGTTCGCTGAACAACTAAAAGAAGAAATTCTCAAAGAGGCCAACGCAAAAATGTAGGTCCTAAAAAATAAAAACTGCAGGGAGGAACTATCAACATTTCAGGCACATCGTGAGAAGATGAAAGTTGAAATACTTGGTCACAACTAGCAAAATACAGGGAAAGATAGATCGCTGACGACAAAGAGACAGATCGCTAACGACAAAGAGAGAAGATACTAGATAGTTTGAGGTTGTGCACTGTAAACAGTCAATAACATAATTTAAAGATACAATGCGGAAGTATCTTCTCACCCCAGGATTAAATTTGCATCCACTTCATCGTCTCGCAACTTCCCTCCATGACACACTGTACCTCTGCATCTGCCGACGTGACGGCCATCCATGTGTCCATTTCTCCAGGCCGTCGAGTCAGACACACCGTGGCTCTGCATCTGCCGACTTGACGGCCATCCATGTGTCCATTTCTCCAGGCCGTCGAGTCAGACACACCGTGGCTCTGCATCTGCCGACGTGACGGCCATCCATGTGTCCATTTCTCCAGGCCGTCGAGTCAGACACGCTGTGGCTCTGCATCTGCCGACTTGACGGCCATCCATGTTTCCATTCTTCCAAGCCGTCGAGTCAGACACACCGTGGCTCTGCATCTGCCGACTTGACGGCCGTCCATGTTTCCATTCTTCCAGGCCGTCGAGTCAGACACACCGTGACTCTGCATCTGCCGACGTGACGGCCATCCATGTGTCCATTTCTCCAGGCCGTCGAGTCAGACACACCGTGGCTCTGCATCTGCCGACGTGACGGCCATCCATGTGTCCATTTCTCCAGGCCGTCGAGTCAGACACACCGTGGCTCTGCATCTGCCGACTTGACGGCCATCCATGTGTCCATTTCTCCAGGCCGTCGAGTCAGACACACCGTGGCTCTGCATCTGCCGACGTGACGGCCATCCATGTGTCCATTTCTCCAGGCCGTCGAGTCAGACACACCGTGGCTCTGCATCTGCCGACTTGACGGCCATCCATGTTTCCATTCTTCCAGGCCGTCGAGTCAGACACACCGTGGCTCTGCATCTGCCGACTTGACGGCCATCCATGTTTCCATACTTCCAGGCCGTCGAGTCAGACACACCGTGGCTCTGCATCTGCCGACTTGACGGCCATCCATGTTTCCATTCTTCCAGGCCGTCGAGTCAGACACACCGTGGCTCTGCATCTGCCGACTTGACGGCCATCCATGTTTCCATACTTCCAGGCCGTCGAGTCAGACACACCGTGGCTCTGCATCTGCCGACGTGACGGCCATCCATGTTTCCATTCTTCCAGGCCGTCGAGTCAGACAGAATTGATATCGGCCCAATCCCCGCAACCTGCTGTCTACTGGCACATACTCCACTCTTTAACAGGTATCATATGTAGGCCATTTGTACTGACAGAGAATCGTCACATCCTGAGCCAGTTGTATCTGTGCGATATACCACATGATTGTTGGGGATAGGGGATGGTGGTCTTCTCATCAAGCTGAAGGCGTCTGTCCTCTGTGTGTGCCAGTTGGGGGTCTCAACGCGATTTAAGAATTGCAAACTCCACCCGTCCACTGGGATTTCATGTAGATGTAGTATTAAGAGAGAAGAAAATGACACTCACTCAAGAGAGAATGAGGGTGAGTGGATGAGGACTACCACGCGACGGTAAGCTCTGGTCCTGCATCTGTAGGGGCTCACCTCCCCCCTGCCTAGTTAAACCGCCGGGAACTCGGTCGCATCCAAGATCAACTTTTGCGCCAACAGAGGGGCCACGTGTAGGTGTGGTCTTGGGCGCAGCAATGCATAGATATCGAATTGAGGCCAAACAGGACCATAGAGACGATCCTGTCATTCAGTCACGACACCACAGGGTGAATGAGAAGCTATTAATGCTTCATTCGCCATTTTGGTGGTGTCAAGAGCAAACACACCCTCACTCCCTCATAGCCAACCATACGTGAAAATTGTACATGCGATGCTGCCACCCACCAGTCCGTGTGAGAGTTCCGTAGTTACTAAGCAGTGGTTATTGGTATCCACTACTTTTTCTCTGGCTGGGTCTTCGAACTGAGTCTTCCGTAGCTTCATTGCACTTCTGTTGTCATTGCACTTCTGTTGTGTGGAACACGAGACGAGGCGACCGAAGGTTGTACTCAACCCTCTTTAATCTACAACTTTTTTGTAAAGATTTTGCATTGGACTGCTTGTTTTCAAATGAAAACGATTTTTTATTTATATTCATCTCATACGCTCAGGATTTCCTTTTTTTTTTTTTTTTGTCGCTTTTATTGACAGAAATGTTCCCTTTTCCTCCGATCCTGTTTTTATTTTTTTCTTAAATCTTAATTTTACTGAAAAAGAGCACATACATCAATGGTTTTACTAACGTCTGCGAATTGAGAGAGATATGCTGGAGTCATATACATTACCACAAAAGAAGGAAAAATTGGGGTTAGTATTGACATCACAGGACTCCCAAGAAACCCTTAGAGTTTCAGTCGCCATCAGCAGATGAGAAAGTGTGTAGATATGAATAATTTCAGTAGCTCGCTGGTAGTGCACATGCCTAACTCATTCTTACATATTGTTGTTTCTTCTTAATCGACGTTTCTCATTAATTGATGTTTATTCTTGGTTGACGTTTATTCTTGATTGACGTTTCTGTTTGATTGACGTTTCTCCTTGATTGACATTTCTGCATGATCGATGTTTCTCCTTGATTGACGTTTCTTCTTGATTTTACGTTTCTCCTTGATTTTACGTTTCTCCTTGACTGACGTTTCTCCTTGTAAGAGGCATGATATACATACCTAGAAAATCGCCTGAGGGGATTACGTTAGGTGGTTGGGGGCCAAAACAAAAGCAGAGGAGAGAGGAGAACGGGAGAGGAGAGACGAGAGGGGAGGGGGGTGGGCAGAAGGGAGAAGGAAGAGGGAAAAAAAGAAAACAAAGGGGGGAGGGAGAGGGAATACCAATGAGACAGGGATGCATTGATGCCCCGTGGGGTGAGACACCACATACGGGCGATCAGGCGATTCTCTAAAATGAATCAGCTGCGGCTGTGAGAAGAACAGGACACCAGGCCGGTAACTAGGACATCCGCCTTACCCTGATGGCCCTGAGAATTGATAAGAGATGCTATTGGGGTGCCTGCATCTCGAGTGATGTCATACAGAAATTCCCGGCATCAGACCAAGAGATGACGTCCTGATTCGTCTATGAAGGTCAACTTACATCTCTTTTATCTGATGGCGTAGATAATATACATATTAGATAGACAATATATATATATAAGAGGTGAGATGCAGAATGGCTCAGGCAAAAGCAGCTTTCCAAAAAATGAGGAAGATACTATGCAATCCATTTTTGACAATAGAAACAAGAAAACGAGTTCTTAAATGTTACGCAGAGCCAGTCTTAACATATGGATGCGAATCATGGACAATAGGACAACAGACAAGAAAATCACTGGAGTCTGTAGACATGTTTTCTTCTTTTACAGAAGAGTGTTGAGAGTACCATGGACAGCTAAGAAGAGTAATGAAGATGTTCTGAGAGAGGTCAAAGCAAAAAGAGAGCTAATTTTCAATATTATGAAGAAACAATCATTTTTTGGCCGTTTATTGAGAAGAGAGCAACTAGAATATATTGTAACAACTGGAAAAATTGAGGGACGAAGAGATAGAGGGAAGCAAAGAGAAAAAATAACAGACAGCTTAAGAGAATGGCTTGGCAGAAGGTCAACAACAGAAATAATAAATAGCTGCCGAGATCGAAAGTTGTGGAGAGTCATGATCACCTACACCAGCAGGCCTGGTACTTGATGATGTAGATAATATTCCGCGATATACAAGTGACTCTCTCTCTCTCTCTCTCTCTCGCATCTCAAAAGGACCATTAGGAAAGAGAACCGTATCTGTCCGGGGAACGTGGTGACAAGTTTTACATTGCGAATCGTAACCCCGATGGCTGTGGGGAAAGGCAGGAAAGCGGCTCCTGACAAGCATGTCACGGAGGTTGCGATCACGCTTAAAGGCCACTTATGGTGGGTCGGGGAAGAGTTGACGGCTGGTTGAGTCAGAGCGGAGAATGGTGAGACAGCAGTGAAAATAAGTGATATTTTACTATGTATTGCTTCTTATCTCCTACAAAATGCTATTCGTTTCATTCCAAACACTTTATATTTGTTAAACTGTAGCAGCTACTTGATGGTCAGATTAGCTTTCTCATTTCACGCGAGAATTTCATATCAGGACTGTTCCTTTTTCATATCAACACCAGATATAACCCCCAGAAATATGATAACACATTTATGTTACTGAGAACTCTGAAGAATGATATCTAACATCATGAGTTCTCTGTCCGCAAGGGGGAACCACTTATAGGTGTAAAGTTCATGCGTACAGATTATATGAATTCTTTTATACGATCTAAGATAATACAAGTAGTAGTAGAGCGAAGTTTATTTCATGATCTTGCTGTGTATTTTAATCTGGTGAGACGAGTTAGCGAAGTCTTAGGCCAGACATTATTTTTCGTGTCAAAATCCAGGACACACATCACAGTCAACGCAAATTAAGAGAAATGGGTACATGGCATTCTCTCTGGCAAGGAAAGGCTTTGGTGCTTTCACAAAGGTGTCCCAAGAAAAGTGGAGACTGTACTTCACTGCCCAAATATATCAACGATATGGGTTTGCTGAACTTTGAACAAAGACATTTCACTGTAATCTGCATCGGTTACAAGTATATTGTGCATCAGTGTGAATTGTATATGCTTAATTACAATCGCGTGCTTGAAACATTTTGTCGCTTATAAGTCTTTATGTAACACTTTATATAACATTACACTTAATCGCACATGGAATTGTAAGTAATGCCCTAGACCGGTGGTGGTCAAATGGCGGCCCGCGGGCCAGATACGGTCCGCCAGTCTATTTTTTTTATTTTGTCCATTGAAGCATCCACAGAATCTAGTATATTAAATATCTATAAATAAAAACCAAACCCAAAAAAAAAATAATAACTATTGAAGCTGACAAAGGCTTTGTTTATAGTTGGCTCTGCAAAGATACTTTTCAGTGTCAGGTGATAGCGTGCAAGCATTATTATATATGGCTAAACCACATCATGTCATTGTTAACGACACTCGAAACGTGGCTATCTGGTCCTGGCCTTGGCTATAATCCGGGCCTCGGTCAGCCTTTAGTTGACCACCACTGGTCTAGACTCATCCATATTATAAATAGTAATGACTCGTCAACGGATGGCGAAGTTAAATGAGGATTTGTGATGCCACATTCCTTGGCTATTTTTGGCGCTCACAACTTGGGGGCTGTAACTGTGTTGGCTCAAGGGACCAAACTTTTGGATGATGTCAATGTTCAGCTTGTCTCTGAATGCTTGTCTCAGCTGTTCAGAAAACATTCACTCCGAGCACACGGTCTCTGTTCATCCGGTCATCTGCAGATGTTCGAGCATTTTTGTTTTAGATGCCACATTCACCCCAATCATCAATCTCTAGTAATAACGAATCATCAAATACACACTTTGTAAGAAGAAGACGTTGCAAATACATCGGTCATGTGCTGAGAATGAATGCAGAAAGACTTCCCCGCCAAGCATTCATGTGGAAACCATATGGTAATTGAAAACAAGGTAGACCAAGAGAATCACTACACAGAACAATTAATAGGGAAGGCTCAACCACGAAACAAACAATCAACCACAAACTATTTCATATCGTCAATCGTGGAGATCTCTGACTTCCGCCCTATATACCGTCATATGCCCGAGAGGAAAATGAAAGAATGAAAAACACTCGCCTAAAATATGAAGGCGCCAGGACAGCAGCAGCTGAACGAGACGGATTGGATTTCCAATAAAGATCGTCCGTCGTCACTTCCTACATTGTTACTGAGGCACGAGCCACCAATATTATATTATTTATGGACTCATAACTCTACATAAGACTGCACACTAGCGCACAATTCTAATGATACCAGCTCTCAGTTACAACTTCTTATGCATGTGATACGTTTTCTTTTAAATATTAATGGCAACCTGCAATAGATGCACTGTCGGCGTCTAAGCTGACCGTGTCTTAACATATTTCTATAAGTATTTTATCAAAATTAATTACATCCTAGATTTTATTTCTATACAAAAAGTACACTGTAACCCATAATCTGAAATATAAAACAGCGCATATTCCTAAACTGAACTACAACTAAATCATAACTCTAAATAAAACGCCACCTTGACTGAAATTCCTAACATGAACTACTTCTATACCCACACGTTTAAATAGAACTACTCCCAGGCGTTTATGTGTATATAGGACTACACCCGAACTGGAAAGTGTATAATTACGCATATTCCTATATGTAGGACTACACCCTAACCAATAGTTTTATATTGGAGTAGAAACGACATGTTTGTGTTTCACATTCACACACAATCTAGTCACAAATTTGTTATAGCTTCCGCACATGCCCCGCAGAACGTTTCCAGCACTCTACTACGAGCCACTAGCTTCTTATTCATGTGCTGGCAACGAATTTGTTTATTATTGTAGAGAACTCGTGAACACTCCACACAAGCTGATATCAGCACGGAGCTGTGAGACCGACTGAGCTCTCCTGGTATATTATGGGTTCTCAAATTGGGTGATGTAGCGGCAACCTGTGAGCAAGAAAAGCGATATCTAGCAGTTAAATATCCTTGCTTGTGCTGGCGTGATTTTGTTAATGAGAAATTTTGTTTATTTTATTAACGACCTTTGGTTTCCATTTCTGGATGGATGAGTTGTATATAAAGTAATGATTACATTAACAAAAATAGTTTTGGTGTCAGAGATAGGGATGTTGACGCTGATTTCAACGAAGCCATTTGGGTAGCGATAAGTTAATGAAGTCAGTGGAGTTAATAGGATGAGTTTATAGAGTCAGTGAGATTGTGAGGATGACTTTATGGAACTAGGGAGGTTGTGTGAATGCAATTATGAGACCAGTGGAGTTGTTTTGATGGATTTATTGGACCAGTGGAGTTGTGTCGATGAATTTATGGGACCAGTGGAGTTGTGTTGATGGATTTATGGGACTAGTTGAGTTGTTTGGATGGATTTATGGGACCAGTGGAGCTGTGTTGATGGATTTATGGGACCAGTGGAGTTGTGTTGATGGATTTATGGGACCAGCGGAGTTGTGTTGATGGATTTATGGGACCAGCGGAGTTGTGTTGATGGATTTATGGCACCAGTGGAGTTGTGTTGATGGATTTATGGGACCACTGGAGTTGTGTTGATGGATTTATGGGACCAGTGGAGTTGTGTTAATGGTTTTATGGGACCAGTGAAGGTTATAGAATCAGTAGTCTTGTGAGGATGAGTTTATGAAATCACTGAGCTTGTGAGGATGACTTTATGAAATCACTGGGCTTGTGAGGATGAGTTTATGAAATCAATGGGCTTGTGAGGATGAGTTTATGAAATCAGTGGGTTTGTGAGGATGAGTTTATGGAATCAGTGGGCTTATGTGGATGAGTTTATGGAACCGTGTTTATGGTATGTGGGAATGTTTATGAAAGAAAGTCGGAGGTGATACTAAGTTCATGAAATCTATGAGATGAAGCTAAACGTATTGTGTTACAGTGTTATAAGATTTTAAAATCTTATGTGTGCATTGTCGGGGCGAATTTATAGAATGACGAAAGCGTTAAAAATGTTTATAGGATCATGTATGATGGGATAATAGAATCAAGAGTGCGGCATAAATAAATGTAAGTAACCAAAAGGCTGTGACAAAAGCTGTGATCTCAAGGGAATTAACAATTTTAGAACCACTGCGTTGGAGGGCAAGGTGGATTACATTCAGTGTCTTCTTTGTGTTGTCTTTTCCTTCAAGTGCTTGCCATAAGCTCACAATATCACGTTTCTACACATCTCTCTGTCTTAGTGAGGTTTAAATCGTGTTTAATGAAAGCTACTTATAACACACAAGACACCTCTATAGACATTTAGTTTTTCTGAAGAGTAGAGGAAGTGGTTCAACTCTCATAGCTGAAGATTCTTTGTTTGTCTTTCAGTGTCATTGTTAACCGTTGCATTTTTTTGTCGGTAGCTATTTTTGTTATCAAAAAGTGCCCTCGATACATTGTTCGTAGCTTTCATATGCCGTACACAAGGTCCCGATTCTTCGATCGCATCTCTGTCAGACAAAACTATATGGGCCAATGCAAGAATGGCACAAGACAGTAAAATGTATACAGGAAACGACATTGCAGATGTAGACTATACTTCAGGCGAACGAAAGATAGATAGATCTCTATCATACATTTTATTTAGAATATTGTGTTCCGTCAGCAACACGCCTCTGCTAATGTTGCTTCTTCTTCGTTCATATCTAATTAGCTCGGGATTCTAAATTCTCGGAACTGTCTTCTATGTCATTCTCTTAAATTTTCGTCTGGTAATACTATTTTCCAGTGTGAGACAACTTTGGTTACAAATAACTGCTGACTTCAAGGAAGCTCCAAAAATTCCAAAGGCAAGAATAACAGTCCTGAAGATATGTGCTTTATTTCGGATTCACTGGGCAGTAAAATGTGTACAACAGTGCAGCACAGTTAACGAGCACAGGAGAAGGTTCCCGTAATATAATCTCTTTTTCAGAATTGTGCACATGGGCAGCTTTCTAAACTGTCATTCTCATCTTATAATATAGGGGTTAAGAGGATGATTTAATGGAAATGTATGAGGTTGTGAGGGAGAGTTTATGGAAATGTATGAGGCTGTCAGGATGAGTTTATGGAATTGTATGAGGCTGTGAGGATGAGTTTATGGAAATGGATGCGGCTGTGAGGATGAGTTTATGGAGATGTATGAGGCCGTGAGGATGAGTTTATGTAAATGTATGAGGCTGTGCGGATGAGTTTATGTAAATGTATGAGGCTGTGAAGATGAGTTTATGGAAATGTATGAGGCTGTGAGGATGAGTTTATGGAATTGTATGAGTCTGTGAGGATGAGTTTATGGAAATGTATGAGGCTGTGATGATGAACTTATGGAAATGTATGAAACTGTGAGGGTGAGTTTATGGAAATGTATGAGGCTGTGAGGATGAGCTTATGGAAATGTATGAGACTGTGAGGGTGAGTTTATGGAAATGTATGAGGCTGTGAGGGTGAGTTTATGGAAATGTATGAGACTGTGAGGGTGAGTTTATGGAAATGTATGAGGTTGTGTACGAAAGAGGTGATATGCAGAATGGCTCAGGCAAAAGCAGCTTTCCAAAAAATGAGGAAGATACTATGCAATCCATTTTTGACAATAGAAACAAGAAAAAGAGTTCTTAAATGTTATGTAGAGCCAGTCTTAACATATGGATGCGAATCATGGACAATAGGACAACAGACAAGAAAATCACTGGAGTCTGTAGAAATGTGGTTTTACAGAATAATGTTGAGAGTAACATGGACAGCTAAGAAAAGTAATGAAGATGTTCTGAGAGAGGTCAAAGCAAAAAGAGAGCTAATTTCCAGTATTAGGAAGAAACAATCATCATTTTTTGGCCATGTAATGAGAAGAGAACAACTGTAATATATTGTAACAACTGGAAAAATTGAGGGACGAAGAGATAGAGGGAAGCAAAGAGAAAAATTAACAGACAGCTTAAGAGAATAGCTTGGCAGAAGGTCAACAACAGAAATGATAAATAGCTGCCGAGATCGAAAGTTGTGGAGAGACATGATCACCTACGCCAGTAGGCCCGGTACTTGATGATGATGAGGTTGTGAGGGAGAGTTTATGGAAATGTATGAGGCTGTGATGATGAGTTTATGGAAATGTGTGAGGATGAGTTTATGGAAATGTATGCGGCTGTGCGGATGAGTTTATGTAAATGTATGAGGCTGTGAGGATGAGTTTATGTAAATGTATGAGGCTGTGATGATGAGTTTATGGAAATGTATGAGGATGTGAGGATGAGCTTATGGAAATATACGAGGCTGTGAGGGTGAGTTTATGGAAATGTGTGAGACTGTGAGGAAGAGTTTATGGAAATGTATGAGGCTGTGAGGATGAGTTTGTGGAAATGTATGAGGCTGTGATGATGAGTTTATGGAAATGTATGAGGCCGTGAGGATGAGTTTATGGAATTATATGAGGCTGTGAGGATCAGTTTGTGGAAATGCATGAGGCTCTGAGGGAGAGTTTATGGAAATGTATGGGGATGTGAGGGAGAGTTTATGGAAATGTATGAGGCTGTGAGGATGAGTTTATGGAAATGTATGGGACTGTGAGGATGAGCTTTTGGAAATGTATGAGGCTGTGAGGGTGAGTTTGTGGAAATATGTGAGCCTGTGAGGATGAGTTTATGGAAATGTATGAGGCTGTGACGGTGAGTTTATAGAAATGTGTGAGGCTGTGAGGGAGAGTTTATGTAAATGTATGAGGCTGTGAGGGAGAGTTTACGGAAATGTATGAGGCTGTGACGATAAGTTTATGGAAATGTATGAGGCTGTGAGGATGAGTTTATAGAAATGTATGAGGCTGTGAGGATAAGTTTATGGAAATGTATGAAGCTGTGAATGAGAGTTTATAGACATATATGAGGCTTTGAGGGAGAGTTTATGGAAATGTATGAGGCTGTGAGGGAGCGTTTATGGAAATGTATGAGGCTGTGAAGATGAGTTTATGGAAATATATGAGGCTGTGAGGATGAGTTTATGGAAATGTATGGGACTGTGAGGGTGAGTTTATGGAAATGTATGGGGTTGTGAGGGTGAGTTTATGGAAATGTAAGGGGCTGTGAGGATGAGTTTATGGAATTGTATGATGCTGCGAGGATGAGTATATGGAAATGTATGGAGCTGTGAGGATGAGTTTATGAAATTGTATGAGGATGTGAGGGTGAGTTTATGGAAATGCATGAGGCTATACGGGTGAGTTTATACATTGTAGTTGTTTTACGGGATTATGGGGATGAGTTTATAGAAACACTTCTTTCTGCAAGTAAAATCTGAGTTTATAGAAACACTTCTTTCTGGAAGTAATAACTGAGTTTATAGAAGAAACACTTCTTTCTGCAAGTAATATCTGAGTTTATAGACAATTCTTTCTGCAAGTAATATGAGTTTATTGAAGAAACAATTCTTTCTGCAAGTAATATCAGTTTACAGAGTTTATAGACACAATTCTTTCTGTAAGTAATAGCTGAGTTTACAGAAGCAATTCTTTCTGCAAGTAATATCCGATGAACAAATAATAGTGTGTATTCTTTGCCAATAACATATATCGTTGTCTCTGTGCGAAGATCGCCGGAAGTTATCGTTCTTGTTTCCATCTCATTTTGAAAATAATAATAGCAAGCATTAGTTTCGTAAAAAAAAAAAAAAAGATTTACTTATATTTCAGTATACATTTCTTTTAGATATGTAATCTATTCTGCTTGTGGAGACTATACTACTTGGATTTGATTTCTTCTGCTTCCAGCACGATTATTTTTGTTAGAAATCTGACCCAGACATGTGTTTTTTTGTTTTGTTTTAGGGCGGATAGATATCTATTTAGCGCACAATGAAACACATATTTTTTCTCTGTTGCTGCGGTCAGTTTTCTGTGATCAACTCATGACACAGATGGGTTGCCTCCATGAAGCTAACCGTCAGCAGGTGGTCTTATCGGATGCCCCAAAGCTTGTCTGTTACCACTTTTTTGTCTGTGGAACCAGGACTATACACAGGTCACATATTATGTATATGCGAGACATGTTCTGGACGCAGCTCTGTGTCATCACCTCAACGTATCATTTTAATTATAATCTTGAAGATGTTATAGCATATATGGATACATATGTCCTGAGCGTTTATTATTGTTATTGATGTAAATGTCACAAGTTGATGCAGGGAGGGTGTCCTTTTACTCATTGATGTGGCTGGTTGCTTTCTTGACATTCCCAGCTCATACTAGAGAAGTTTGAGTTCGCCTATCCCAGGCTTTGCTTTGAAACTACCTGTCCATCCCAGAGGTACTGCAATACTGGGTCCTCTATGTCAGTGAGAGCCACCACTTATATGGAACGTGGCTATCCTAGCTTCAAATAGCCAGCATATTTTGACACAGACTGTTACCGGGGAGACCACGAGGATATAGAACTGCTATATCTTGGTCAGCTGATGGTGCGCCGACCCTGCTATAGCGACCGCAGGCGCTTATATCCCCCCCCCCCCCCCGCCCCCCATGGCCTAAGCTTAGTTCCGTTCACTCGTCTTTATAATTGTTTCTTCCTTTTTTTTTTTTTTAAAGTGGTTTTGATGTGTAGCAGAATACACCAAACGTAAATTTCTAGCTAACGCAAATGTTAATACATGTACATGAATACTACTTTAGCAGTTAAAGCTCGTCAGAAAAAAAAGATTTAAAAAAATTAGCAATCCTGAACATTGTGAGAATGAAACATTCAATTTAAAACCACACTAGTTTTTAGATTTTAAAATGCAGCTTCTTCTAACCACTTTGAATGTGTAATCGAAGAAACATGTGTACTTTATCTTCTCGGGAAAGATACAAATGAGCAGATCAACGAATGTGACTAACATTAGTGTGGAGACCGAAGATCGGCCTGGCATGATGGGATTGCTGTCTTTTGAGATTGGTATTTAGTCTTGAATCCTCTGTACTCAGTCTGGATATAGTGATCTTTTTTTCATAACATTCCATAGCTGTTGCAAATTTTGTCCTGTTCTTTGTTCATTTCTTTAATTTTTCTTTATGTGCAGTTTTAATTTCTGTCATTGATGATCTCAGGTTGAGTTGTTTGTGATCCCACTTTAGCGTCGTATTCCTCGTTATGCTCAGTGACCCTGGTAGATGACTAACCAGTCTGGCCAAGCGAGTTGAGATCGAGAGGGAAGGTAACACGGTATTGAAAAATGAAATGCTGAAGTCGGATGTGTTGGTCTGAAAGGCGCAGATATAGAAACTTGATGTAAACCACAGCGCAAGAAATCTACGCTAACTTAACTTCCAACGCTGACTTAACGTCCTTTTAACTCCGGACGCTAGATAGATGTATTCATGGGGCGAACGTAAGATTTCCATTTACGCACAGGTTTCTATTGTATTCATATATTGTTTGTGTTGGCCAACCAGTCTACTTTGTTCTTAAACCATATTGCCGTAGCTGATCTCTTGGTTCACTTTGGAAGGAATGATCACATAGTAGAGATGTGTTTGTGGATTTTTCCGATTGGCATTCAAATACCTCTATTCCTTTCCGGTCGTTATTAAAATACCTACTTTCCATGTGGCCCTTTTCGTCTTGTCAGACGGTCTAGTGGAGGATTTTGTGTATTTTTTTGAGGTTTTTTTTTTGCCGAACAGCTTCTCTCGTGGCTAATTCTACCAATGTTTGACAAACTCACGCGGTCACAGAATGAACAAGTCAGGCCCACTGGTGCACAGGGTTTTCCGTCCTTTTTCATGAGTCTTTTCTCTTCTAAGTTTTGCCTTACCACAGTCTCAAATGATGTTATACCGTTCCTTATACATGCTCTCCACGAAGTACGATCCCTTGCCAGATGTTTCCAGTCATATTCACAGATGGAGAAGTCTTTCAGAGATGATTTACAGATATCTCTATATCGTAGTTTAGGTCTGCCGCTTTGTCTTTTTTCCGTGTGTTAGTTCACCGTATAGTATTTGCCCGGGGATGCACTTTTCTTCCATTCGCTGCACGTGCCCCAGCCATCTTAATCTTCGACATCTGAGCATCGACATGATTGTTGGTGTCTTAGCACGTTGCAGGACAGTTAAGTTGGTTATTTTATCCTGCCATTTGATGTGCATTATTCTGCGGAGACATCGCATGTGGAAGACATTTAGTCTTTTTTCCTGGTTTGAGTATGTTGTCCAGGTTTCAGATCCATATAATAGTGTGCTAAGCACACAAGTTTGATATATTAAGAGTTTGGTCTTCATTGTTAGTTTCGTGTTTTTCCAGGCCCTTTCTTTGAGTTTGCTGAAAGTCGTAGCTGCCTTACCAATTCGACTGTTTATTTCATCATCAAGATGAGTGGTACGCGTAATCGTGGATCCAAGATACGTGAATTTCTGAACTGATTCCAGTGGACAATCTTTTAGAGTGATTAATAGAGGTTTGATATCGCCTTGACTTAATATTACTGCTTTCTGAACACTAATTGACAGTGAAAAAAGGTCGCATGCTTTCCGAGCGTTATTAAAATGCATATATTCCTTTCCGAACATTATTCAAATACCTGTATTCCATTCAGAGCGGTATTCAAATACCTAATTTCCTTTCCGAACGTTATTCATATACCTGTATTCATTTCAGAGCGGTATTCAAATACCTGTATTCATTTCCGAACGTTATTCAGATACATGTATTCCTTTTCGAGCGTTATTAAAATGCATGTATTCCTTTCCGCGTGGTGAGCAGAGACAAGAAGAGGATTCCAAAGCAGGCTCTTGTATGAGAAACCTCAGGGTACAGAAAAAGATGAATGCCTAGAGAGAGACTAAAAAAGAACACTTAGCAGAGAAGTAAAGTTAGCAGGCACAGACTCATTATATAAGATCGAATATCTCACCAAGAATAGAGATGGGTGACGAAACACACTACAAGCCCTATGCGATGTCTAACGGCGCGGGAATGATCAAAAGTCAAGAGCCAAGAATTCTTTCCGGAATGTTATTAATAAAATACCAGTATTCCTTTCCAGGTGTTATTAAAATACCAGTATTCCTTTCCGGGTGTTATTGAAATACCAGTATTCCTTTCGAAGCGCTATTAAAATACATGTTTTACGTTGTGGATCTCTAATACCAAGGCCAGCTGAGGTCAAGTACTTAGCCTTATCAGAGGCGATAATAAAATGAAGGGTTCTGTGTTCAGTTTGAGCACTTGATAGAAGAATCCTTATCAATTGAGAGGAGGTGGGCCGTTCTGGTATCATTCAAATTCAAAATATGGGTAGAACAGTAGTATGAGATATCTCAATCTCTACCGAACCGGCCTATCTTTAGTGGGTTAGATCACTAGACACTCACTCTTCCAGGGTTTATCCAAATATGTTCCTGGTTGTCCTGTGTGAACTCACTTCCTGCTGTACACAAATATTCCCGATCAACAATTGTAGTGTGTATGTAGCCTCGGCCAAATGACAGAGATCCGCAGAGAGGCGCGTCAGGCAGGCTACGCTACTTAGTATCGCAACAATTAAGCGACACGTACACACGCGTGCGCGCGCGCATTTCTTCTAATGTCCCACTCAATGAACGTATTATTGTTCAGATTTCACTGAAATTTCTTCTTTGGTGTTGGAATTATTGAAGAAATGTCGGTTTGGTAACGAGTGAGACAGCTAGTGAATCTCCCTCCTTTACAAATCAACCGACTGCTTTGAAATTACGGCGGTGATGAACGCCTCGGCGTACATTGCGCCTGGTATTATTTTGTTGTCAGTAAAGTAATAGGAACACTAATAGGCATTGTACCGATAACATGCTGATAGCCTCAAATTAAATTAAATAAATTAAAAAATAAAAACAGCTATTTCCACGGTGAAATGAACGTAATATATTTATATTAAGCGTACTGTACCTTACATTCAGCTTATGTATTAATTATGTTGCACGGGCATTCATTATGTATGTCGTCAGGACAAATCGATCGTGTATGAATGAATACTAAGTTCGCAAGGACATTCAATTTGTCGTTTTTAAACGTTGTATTTGCTCGTATATATTTGTACAGTGTATGTGTATACATCTGTATGTAATTGGGTATGTGTGTACATTAGTATGTAATTGTGTGCATTTGTATACATTAGTATGTAATTTATGTGCAAGTGTGTGTACATTAGTATGTAATTGTGTACATGTGTATGTGTGTACATTACTATGTAATTGTGTGCATGTGCGTGTACATTAGTATGTATGTGTGCATGTGTGTGCATTAGTATATAATTGTGTACATGGGTGTGTACATTACTATGTAATTGTGTGCACGTGTGTATACATTAGTGTGCATGTGTGTATATTAGTATGTAATTGTGTACATGTGTACATTAGTATGTAATTGTGTGCATGTGTATGTGTGTACATTAGTATGTAATTGTGTGTACATTAATATGTAATTGTATGCATTTGTATGTGTGTACATTAGTATGTAATTGTGTACATGTGTATGTGTGTACATTAGCAAGATAATTGTGTACATGTGTATGTGTGTACATTAGTATGTAATTGTGTACATGTGTATATGTGTACAATAGTATGTTATTGTGTGTATGTTTATGTGCGCATGATGTGGCTCATAGAACCTTCTATATCTCAGTTGAGGAATGTGATCTTTTAAATGACTTGCTTATTGTCATTGTTCACATCTATTAATCAATATTGGCCTCTAGTCAAATACGATTGTTTCTTTTACTTCTAAGGCCAGACAATCATTTATTTATTGTGTTTATCGGCGTCCGGGAGATTGTTGGGGAAATTCTTTTGCATAGGGTTTTGCGCCTTTCGGTCCAATGTATCCGTCTTTAGTATACATTTATTTGGGATTGCTTCCCTAGCTTTTAGTCTTTCCTTGATCTTTCTGCACAGCAGCGGTTGTTTGTAGCCAGAGTTCTCTCTTAGAAAACAGGCTAACGAGTCATTCATATACGGGATTTCCTACCCCACTTCCTCCATCTTATAGGATGTGTATCTGGCAGGACTATCATGCCTCTACCGCTTGGATATCTCCATTGTGGTTTTTTTTTTCGAACTGAAATGCTTTGGTGGGGTTGAGGAGGGAAAAGGGGGGGGGGGGGCTCTAAAAATTGATGAGCGACTAATCACAATAAAGATGTGTTTTAGAGACTTGCAGATCTGGGAGAAGAATACAGAAAGAATCCCTTCGTGCCTTTCCTTTTGGAGGATAGGGAATATGATATTTCCATTTATTTTCATGTTACCATCATCAAATTAGTGTGTAATGTGGCATTTTGTCAGTGCCGTCTTCCTTTCCGAGAATAGAACTGGTACCCATTTAAAATAGAAAACCTCAGGATTAGACGATCGTGATAGAAACTGACAGCGTGTCCTTAGTAGACCATCCATCCGTCCATCCATCCATCCATCCATCCATCCGTCCGTCCGTCCGTCCATCCATCCATCCATCCATCCATCCATCCATCCATCCATCATCCATCCATCCATCCATCCATCCATCCATCCATCCATCCATCCATCCGTCCGTCCGTCCGTCCGTCCATCCATCCATCCATCCATCCATCCATCCATCCATCCATCCATCCTTCCACAAATCTACCCACCCATCATTTATTTTATGTATACGCTAGTCTTGAACTAGATAATAACCGAATAGTAAAGCAAACCCTCATGTGGGAAACAACAGGTAAGAGAAAAAAAGGAAGACACAGAGAGACACTAAGAAGAACATTGATGAGAGAGACAAGAGCAGCAGGAATCGGCTCCCTCAATGAGATAGAGCTGCTTGCACAGAACAGAGACAAATGGCGAGATTTGATAAAATATCTTTAAAAGAATTGAAAACTGCTAGAACAAAAATTCAGATACGAGGAGTATCTTGGTCTACGCCCTATGGGCCGGCTACGGCTCGAAAGGTCAATAGATAGATCGATAGTCTTGAACTCTTTTCTGCTCTCTATAGAACAAATAATTATCTCTTCTGGTTTTCTACCCATTCTATTGTAATAGCCAATTAGAATCTACGGTTCTAGATTATCATGTGATGAATCCTGTCTAAAGTCTCATTCTAATCGCTGCAATGTTTCTCTTTAAAGATAGCTAAATAATTGCCTTTATTGTGTTCTTGTTGATCTGCACTTCCCTGTCATTTTGTCTTCTTGCCTTTTATTGGGATATTCAACAATGGATCGTTACATAGGCCATAGTGATGGGATTTCTCAGAAAAATGTTGAAAGCTCAAAGGACTGCTAAAAAGACAAATCAGGACATTCTAAAAGAGGCCAACACAAAAATGGAGCCCCTAAGATACATGAAAAAGAAACAATCAACATTCTTCAAGCACATAATGAGAAGATGAAAGCTGGATTACTTTATTACAACTGGTAAAATGCAAGGAAAGAAAGATCGTGGACTACAAAGAGAGTAAATACTAGATAGCTTGGTGTCGTGGCATTGAAAACAGTCAACAACAGAACCGATACATTATACTGTGGATAGAGAATTGTGGAAGGACATGATCGTATACGCTGGCCGGTATGGCACATGATGATGATAGTTTGCATGTTGTGTGTGTGTCTGTACATTGTTCGAAGGTAATGCTAACAATCTTCTTTTCTCCACGTCTCTAGAGTAATCGGGTGACCTTGAAGATGGATGTTTCCCACACGGAACATTCCCACGTGATCGGAAAGGGAGGCAACAACATCAAACGTGTCATGACAGAGACAGGTTGTCACATTCACTTTCCAGACTCCAACCGGGGAAACAACAGTCAGGATAAAAGTAATCAGGTAGGAATCTATCTTTCTGTCACTCTATCTGTCTATATCAGTCTGACTCTCTGTCTGTTTCTTTATGACTTTGTGTCTCTGTCTGTCTCTGTGTCTGTTCGTCTGTCTATCCGTCTCTCAATCTGTTTCTCTATGTCTATCTGTCTCTGCTTGTCTGTCTCTATCTGCTTCTCTCTTTCTCTTTTTGTGTCTCTCTGTAACGGCGTGTCTGTCTCTATCCGTCTCTCAATCTGTTTCTCTGTCTCTCTATGTCTATCTGCCTCTGCTTGTGTGTGTCTGTCTCTATCTGCTTCTCTCTTTCTCTTTTTGTCTCTCTGTAACTGCTTGTCTTTCTCTATCTGTTTCTCTTTCTGTTGCTTTCTCTTCCTCTCTGTATCTGTCTTTCTCTCTATTCGTCGGTCTCTCACTATTTTTCTGTGTGTGTCTCTTTCAGTATCTCTCTATCTGTATATCTCTTTCTGTCAGTATGTCTCTCTGTCTGTTTGTCTATCTCTCTCTCTCTCTCTCTCTCTGTCTATATGTCGTTCTCTGTATGTCTGTATCTCTGTATGTCTTGCTCTTTCTCTCTGCCTGTCTCTCTCTGTTTGTCTATCTCTCTCTGTCTGTCTGTATGTCTCAATCATATCGTTAATACTACCACACCGGTAGTACGAATGGGAGCTGATGAGGTGACCAGGGACAAGTTGATGACATACCTCGGAGTTAAGTTTGATCGCAGCCTGTGCTTTCGGGACCACGTTGACCATGTGATAACAAAATCCCGCAAAGGATTAGCCGCCTTGAAGGTCATGGCAGCTGCCAACATCGAGCAGAGGCTACTTACTCTTCTGTTCCAGGGATTAGTCCTCGCACCAATCGAGTATGCCCTGGCCATTCTTACTGTCAGTACGACTCAAATTGATAGGCTGGAGAAAATACAAAATGAAGCCATGCGCATTATCCTGGGATGTACGAGGGACACTCCCTGTGTGGCAATGAGGTATCTTCTTGACTTTCCAACCATGGATGACAGAATCAAGATCTGGAGAGCACGAGCATACCTGAAGATTAGTACAGATACAGAGCATCCATTGCACCACGTGCTCAACACAGAGAAAGGTACCAGGCTAAAAAGAGGCAAAACATGGGTGGGCCGAGCAGAAGATGTCATCAAACAGGTCTGTGGGCTTACCAATATCAGCGTTGGTGAGGAGTGGATACCGGTGCCTACATCATTCAAGGGGACTTTCTCGTGTATTGTCACACTCGACAGGAAAAGTAGGGAACAGAACCCAGTCGTGGTTAATGCTGAGGTCAACGGTCTCATCTGCGATAACACCGATGAGAAAGATGCAGTCATCTATACAGACGGATCTGTAAGACGACACGAAAAAAGTGCATGGGCATTTACAGCACGTTCGGCAGGCAGAATAGCCAAGGAAGACAGTGGTGCATACGCCATGACCACGAGTAGCATGACAATGGAGGTGATGGCAGTGACCAAGGCATTCAAATGGTTAGAGTCACAAGACTACATCCACGCATGTATACTGAGTGATTCGATGAGCATGATAAAAAAAGTGGAGGCGGGCTTTGTACGCATGCAATGGGTAGAGTCGTTGCAGAAATCCAAAATACGTAAGGTCACCTTTGTCTATGTCCCTGGACATGCGGGAGTACGGGGAAATGAGAGAGCGGACAGGTTGGCTAGCTGCGCTGTCGTTGAGGACGGGCAACCGATGGATCGGGCGGACGTCATCAATGCACTCCGAGATGTGGGAAGAGCACAGGACTTCGACAAACACAGATCAACGTCGCTTCTTCGGATGATGGAAATGGGAGTTAAGATGGGCACAGCCAGAAATGAGAAACTTGGTGGCCGTGTAAGAAGACTTATCAACCAACATAGAACTGGAGTCGTCAGTCGCTGGACACTGAGGGAATTGCTGAGGAGGGGATCTGAGCACCTATGGACATGTTCGGAGTGCAATGATGATGACTCGCAAAAAACTCAATAACTCAATGTCTCTCTCTATGTCTCTGTATGTGTGTCTCTCCCTGTATGTGTGTCTGTATGTCTTTCTCTCTGTATGCCTCTTTGTCTCTTTCTGTATCTCTGTCTGCATGTCTCTCAGTCTGTCTCACTCAGTATGGCCCTCCCTTTCTGTCTGTTTCTGTGCCCATCCTTCTAATCATCCACAATATCGATATACACTGATATTTAATATATCACTGCCATCGACATTCCAGCATCTTATGGAACAATGAGAAATCAACAACCACATCATGCCTGAATCCTCCTTTGGTAGTGCCTATATTTTTATCGCCCTCGGCACAATTTGGATAGTGTGGTCAATACTACGTCAGAACGTCTTCCTTTTCGAAGAAAATTCCCCTGTATTCATTTATGACCAGGTTAACCTGTAAGCCGATGAAATAAACCTGTTCTCTGGTCTTCAGTAGACTAGTTAACAAACCACTGCTCTGCAGCAGCTCTCCATGAAGTAGTGGACGTCAACATGTTTCCCTTGTCCATGTTTCTTGGTAGAATCGTCATTACTGCACGCCGGACGAGTCCACATACCCTCCTCGAGAAAATGCGAGAAAAATCCTGACCCATGTGCACGAACTACGTAGCTGTGTGGGTATGTTTCTGCTGACAATTTTGTCCGAGCAGCGCCCACTCATTTCGATTTTACCTGCCGATAGTTATTTAGCGAACGCGAGTGCAACGGGATCCCCTGTTTATTGCCGTTATCCGAGAGGGCTAGACATCAGATCTCACAACCCAAGAGATCAGAGGAGCGTAACGTTATGATGAAACCACGGATTAATTTTCCCTATTTTTGAAAAATCACCGCCGCTTCTGGTGGGCTTTCAACCCTGGTCCGTCCTACCCTGAGGCTCACGTCGTACCACTAGACTACCTAGCCTCCTGAACGTGTTACTGTCTTGAATAGAAGAACTATCCAGTTTGATCATTTTTTTGTGTGTGATATATAACCAACGTCGGTATGCTATAACGGCTTTCTGTAGTTCTCTATTCTCTCGCCTGTTCCTGAAGTATCATCTCATTACAGTAAAAAAAAAAAGGTAAAGTACCCCGTCACGCCAATTTGCGGCGTATAGGCAATATGGTGTTAGTGACCATAAATTTTACAGACCTTCGGCACATGATTTTTGGGGTAATGTGGTCGGTATTACGTCCGTGCCACTTTACTTTCCCAGAAAAAAATCAGGTACCCATTTAAGGCTGGGTGAACCCGGAAGCCGTCGGTTGGGATCGAACCCTAACCCTTATCCTTTGTAGTCCAGTTCACTAACCACTGAGCTATCGCGGCTCCCTATCTCATTACAGTGATCACGCATTCTATACTCACGCTAGTCCTGCAGTTCTATCTGATTTTTTTCTGTCCCTCTCTTCAATATTTTCTGCTGTCTTTTACGTGTGTTTCTGTCGATTTTTTGTTTTCACGTGGATAAAAAAAAACACACATCAATTTTGCATTCTTATTATTCTTGGCCTACGTCCTGATCTGTGCAGCCATCTTCTCCTCAGTTCCCTGCACAGTTGTTTGTTTTAATCTCAAATTTGCATTTTAGTTTTTACCTTGAGAATGTTTCAACATTTAAGGAGGAAGAAGTCCAGCGCCCAGCACATTCCACTTATTCTTTAAATTGATATTTCATGGAAGTGGTTTCAGTTTGTGACGGAACACGGAAAGCGGGAAATTTTTAGCTAAAGCTTTCATTTATCTATGAATGATATTTTAGTAGTTAATGCTTGTAAGGAGAAAATTAAACAATGGCCAACTTGAGAGTTCTGGGAGATGCAGTATTTAAATTTAACCACAAAAGTTTTCAGATTTTGATATCATCATCATGTGCCATACCGGTTGGCGTGGGCGATCATGTCCTTCCACAATCTTCTATCTACAGTGCATCATATCAATTCTGTTGTTGACTGTTTTCCATGCCATGACTCCAAGCTATCCAGTATTTTCTCTCTTTGTCGTCCGCGATCTCTCTTTCCTTTTATATTGGCAGTTGTAAACAAGTATTACAACTTTCCTCTTCTCATAACGTGCCCGAAAAATGTCCATTGTTTTTTTCTGATGTTTTTCAGAAGCTCCCTTTTTGTGTTGGCCTCTTTGAGAATTTCCTCATTGGTCTTTTTAGCTGTCCGGGGAACTTTCAACGCTATTCTGAGAAATCCCATATCTATGGCTTCTAATCGTCTTTTCATTTGTTTGTCTACTGTCCATGATTCGCTTCCATGGGTCAGAATTGGTTCTATATAGCACCGATGAACGCTCTTTCTCACTTCTATTGACATAGATTTGTTGCATAATATATTTTTCATATACAGTTTTATATATGATTTTGATATACAGCTTTTCCCGTAATTACTTTAAATGTATAATCAAAACAAAAGCATTTATATTTTATCTGCCTCGAAAGACACAAATGAGCAAATCAACTAAAGTGTCGTTGACAAATCGCTGTGTTTGACTTACTGCTTTCTTTTTTTGACAAAACATTCCTGATTACTTATTATTTTAGCATTGAGAAAGAACTTGTAAAAATATGAGGTCAAAATGGAATTCTCATCGAAACAGAAACAATTATCAAGTGTCTTTCTATTCTCTTTCTGACGCTCACATCACGACTATAAAAGGAATTGATTGTCCCCTTCTTCATTTATCATATAAATGACGTTCAGTGGGTGTAAATGCGTTGTGTTGTGGTTTATAGTAGAACTGCGATATTGCCATCATTCGTCCCAACACATCCCACTTCAGTACGGCATTTTTGAGTACCGGTTTGCCTTCCCTCTTAGATCCCTACTCACTTGATAGATTGGGTAGTTTGTTACCAGAGAAGTTGAGTAGGGTCTGGATGCTTCTTGTTCACCGGTCCTGACGCAAGCCGTCAGCTTCGAGTCGCTGACCACTTTCAGTTCTGTTGCTGCCAGGCGTCTTGCCTTTACACTAAATATCGATGCAGCGTCAGACATAATAAATGTTCTTGTAGAATTATTTTTCTTAACGCTCCCCCCGTTAACATTGGACGTTGACACGCTGTATCACTAGTATACGGTAAAGTCTCGGTATCTGTCGGCCCGACACATCCGTCTTCGGCATGGGTAGATTTGCTTAACGATTTTTCCCGAACAGCAGTAATTTGTACCTACTCTTTTCGACTTCAAACTGTCAAAAATTCTTCAACATCCGCGAATGCACACGGGTTCTCCTGTTTTTTGGTCGTTATCCGAGGGGGATCACACTTGCCAGAGACCACTTGAGGGTAAATCCGCGGAGCTCCCCAGTTTTAGAAGTTGTTAAAATGGGAGTGCAGCAAGTAACATCTCTCTCTCTCTCTCTCTCTCTCTCCCACACACACACACCATGGTCCACTTTTAACTGCTGTGTACTGGATGATGATGAGGCGGTCAAGACAAAATATTATTTCTTGGGGGAAAACGGTGGACGGTGGCCTCAACACCGGAAGGTTTGGAAAAAGTCTATGACCTCGCATTATTGACTTACTCCTACCAATATGTTCGTGATGTAACAGGTTTCACGTACACTGTTGGACTGGATACAAACATAACCAGACCAAAGTAACAGCCCGATTTTTAAATAACCGACAACTGTCAAAACAGAAATCCTTGCTGCATAATAAATATTCACATACCTGAGAAGCATGTCACCAGATGGACGAGCCAGCGAAGACATCAGCAGAAGAATAAATAATTGTAAAAACGGCGTAACTTTTGCCAATCCAAATAACGCTGGTTATTTACCCAGTCATCATCATCATGTGCCATACCGGTAGAAGTAGGTGATCATGTCCTTCCACAATTTTGAATCCACAGTGCATCGTATCAATTCTGTTGACCGTTTTCCATGCCATGACACCAAACTATCTAGTATTTTCTCTCTACCTCTGTGACGTCCTCGATATCTCTTTCCCTTATCTTATTATGCCTGTTGTAAACAAGTATTCCAAATTTTTACTTCTCATGATGTACTAGTGTCTCCATACATTAAGATGTTTTATACTGATCGAATTGACAATCCGTCGTTATAAAACTGCATTGACTTTTATTTACATTCATTCGTCGCTGCATACTATTTGCAAGTATTTAGAATTTGGACTTGGTATTTCCACTCATAACAATTAACTGCCTTCACCATACAGCAGTTAAATTACTCACTATCTTAGAGCTTAATACATCTGTCTCTTCTTATTGACTTAGTGTTATCTTCACACGTGACAAACATTCTTTATAATATCAATTGTAGATTCTTAAAAGGACTTATGCGTTGGTGTCTCTACTCATAAAATAACAGTCTGCTGAACACAGCAATGTAGATCTTCTGAAAGAACGTTGGTGTCGTTGCACTTGAAAATAACAATCATCATTGCAACAGCGATGGCAACCACAGAGAGAGCACTGCGTCTCCACATTTGAACTAACAGCCTTCATAACAGTAAAGTGGTCGCCAGATAGAGCGGGCATTGTCTCCACATGAAACTGTCTTTATAACCGTAACGTTGGTCGCCAGAGAGAGCGGGCATTGTCTCCACATGAAACTAACAGTCTTTATAACCGTGAACATTGGTCGCCAGAGAGAGCGGGCATTGTCTCCACATGAAACTAACAGTCTTTATAACCGTAACATTGGTCGCCAGATAGAGCGGGCATTGTCTCCACATGAAACTAACAGTCTTTATAACCGTAACGTTGGTCGCCAGAGAGAGCGGGCATTGTCTTCACATGAAACTAACAGTCTTTATAACCGTGAACATTGGTCGCCAGAGAGAGCGGGCATTGTCTCCACATGAAACTAACAGTCTTTATAACCGTAACATTGGTCGCCAGAGAGAGCGGGCATTGTCTCCACATGAAACTAACAGTCTTTATAACCGTAACATTGGTCGCCAGAGAGAGCGGGCATTGTCTCCACATAAAACTAACAGTCTTTATAACCGTAACATTGGTCGCCAGAGAGAGCGGGCATTGTCTCCACATAAAACTAACAGTCTTTATAACCGCAACGTTGGTCGCCAGAGAGAGCGGGCATTGTCTCCACATGAAACTAACAGTCTTTATAACCGTAACGTTGGTCGCCAGATAGAGAGAGATTTCTCTCGTCCCAGGGTTATATACCTCCCCTTACATACTATCCAATGCTCCTTCGCGTAACCAATCATCTACGCCCTTCTGCTCTCCTTTGTCTCCAAACTTGCCAACCCCATACGTCACCGCTTGGAGAACCTTCCAGATCCCCTTTACATTGACCATTTCTCTATGAGCCTTTCTCTACCATCGCTAATCTCGCCTGTCCTTCACGCTTTTCTTGTCTCCCTTAAATATACCCTTGAAAGGCCATTCAGGCCGGTATACTATTACAATGATGTGCCCGAAAAACGTTGATTATTCTTTTTGATGTTTTTTTTTAAAAATGAGTTCCCTTTTTGTGTTGGCCTCTGAGAATGTCGTCGTTGTCTTTATAGCTCTCCGTTGATCTTTTAATATTCTTCTCAGATATCCCATCTCTGTGACTTTTAATCGTTTTTTAATCTGTTCGTCTACTGTCCATGATCAGCTTTCATAGGTCAGAATTGACTCCATTCGCCCAGTACAGCGCAAAAAAAAAGGCAAGAATAAATCCCCCATCAAATTAAGATTATTTGAAACTTGTGTTCTATAGTACATTTTACTGATAAAAAAGCTGGAGAACAACAAAGGAGACGTGAAGGATGTCAGCATTTCATAGAATTTTCTGAAGAAGGGGAGGAAAAAAAAAAGGGGGGGGGGGAGCTTTTCTCAGAATATTTTAACCGGGTCACCCAACACCTATTCAAAGTCAGAAGCCAAAAAACGGCTCAAAGTTAACAACCAAGCACTGCTCAAAGTTAACAACCAAGCACTGCTCAAAGTTAACAACCAAGCACTGCTCAAAGTTAACAACCAAGCACTGCTCAAAGTTAACAACCAAGCACTGCTCAAAGTTAACAACCAAGCACTGCTCAAAGTTAACAACCAAGCAATTTTCAATGTGCAAAACCAAACTATGAACCCAAACAGTGCCCCGATATCCCTTCTCGAGAATCTCGAGAATTTCCGAGGAGAATCCTGACCCCCGTACACTAACTCCATATCCCGGCCTGGGATCCGTGGTATGGATAGGTTTCTGCTGACAGTTTTGCCCGTGCAGGGGCAATATGTATGGCCTACTATTTTACCAGGGAGCCGCGATAGCTCAGTGTTTAGTGAACTGGACTACAAAGGACAAGAGGTAAGGTTCGATCCCAACCGACGGCTTCCGGGTTCAGCCTTTAATGGGTACCTGATTCCTTTCAGGGAAAGTGAAACGGCACGGGCGTAATACCGACCACATTACACCAAAAAATCATGTGCCGAAGGTCTGTAAAATATATGGTCACTAACACCATATTCCCTATACGCCACTTGGCGTGATGGGGGTACTTTAATTTTTACTATTTTACCTGCCAAGGTTTCTTTAACGTGCGCGAGTGCACATATGATCTCCTGTTTCTTGTCGTTATTCGAGGGGCTAGACATCACATCTCACTACCCCAGAGATCAGGGGAGGGTTTTATCATGAGACAAATAATAATAAATGAATATTATTATAGAGGGAACACTTCCGAGATGATAATCAGCGAATCAATTTAGAGGAAGAGGTATGTTTACAGCACTCGGAGAAAATGAGAAATGATCAACAGCAGAAAAAAAAACAAAGAACAATATATGGTCTCAAGCAGGATCGAACCCGTACTCCTTGGCACTGCGCCTTGCCACGAAAAGCCAATGAAACCACGGATTTATACATGGAAAACAAACCAGTAGAAGAGATCGATCACTTCATCTATCTTGGAAGTCACATTGATCGAGAAGGGGATACGAGCAAAGAAATTAGAATCAGACTGGCTAAAGCAGCAATGTCTTTCAGAAGCCTTGAAAAGTTGTGGAAATCAAAACTCATTAGCACAAACACAAAACTTAGGCTATTCAAATCAAATGTACTATCAACCCTTACGTATGCGTGTGAAAGCTGGAAAACAACAAGAGATATAGAAACAAAGTTGAACGCATTCGAAAATAAATGTCTAAGGAAAATACTTGGTATAGAATGGAACGAATTCAAAACAAACGAGGAAATTAGAGAAATCGCCAATCAACCACTAATATCTTCAGTAATAAAGAAAAGACGATGGTCATACGTTGGACATGTGATGAGAAGAGATAATAATCGAATAGCAAAGCAAGCCCTCATATGGGAAACAACAGGTAAAAGAAAAAGAGGAAGACCCAGGGAGACACTGAGAAGAACATTGATGAGAGAGGCAAGAGCAGCAGGAATCGGCTCCCTCAATGAGATAGAACTGCTTGCACAGAACAGAGACAGATGGCGAGATTTGATAAAATATCTTTAAAAGAAAACTGCTAGAACAAAAATTCATATAGGAGAAGGTGTATCTTGGTCTACGCCCTATGGGCCGGTTACGGCTCGAAAGGTCAATAGATAGATAGATTTATGAAAAATTGCCACCACTTTTGGTGGTCTTTGAACCCAAGTCCTTCCTGTCCTGAGACTGACGTCCTACCACTAGACTACCCAGTCCCCATAATTTTGAAGACCTTTAATTGAATCATAACGTGATTTGTTTAAAAACTAACAAGGCTATCCAGGACGCCTGTAAAAAAAACCGTAAAATGAAGTAATGTCGCCAAACACTCGGCAGATATGTTTACAATTAAATCCTATATTTAACCAACTTCCTTTTGTTTACGTGCGTTTAGAAGTATATTTAGCCACTTTAAATTGTGAATCTTTTATTACTGTTATGTTGGTGCGAGTTATTTATGTTGATTTAACTCACCTGGTTGTATTTATGAACAAGAGCGAAAGAGCCACGTCATGCCGCCGAGTGGCATATAAGGCGTATGTATAATGTTAGCGTTAGCGCTCATGTTTTTTTTTATTTTCATGAACCTTCGGCACATTATTTTGGGGGATAAAGTGGTCAGCAGTACGCCAGTATTTTTCTTAGAAAAATTCGATACCAATTTAAGGCTGGGTGAACCTCGAAACTGTCGATCAGGATCGTGCTAGACCTCATGTCCTTGGTAGTCTTCCAGCTCACTAAATGCCACCTTTCGAAAGGACACTTCATCTAAGTGACTCATCATATTTAATACACTTTTGTTTTACTACATTAACTTTCTCTCCACACACCTCTCGCTCTCTCTCTCTCTCTACTACACATGTAAAATCGTATATTCTTCTTACCTATTTTCATACCGTTCTATCTCTTCATTTTTCGTAGTATTCGTTTTATTACTTCAGAGCATGTAGTAGAGTATCTCTTCATTTCGTTGTCTGTTTCTGTTTATGTTGTCCTTGTTTTCTGAAGAAGACCGCGCGTTAGGCCGAAAAGTAAAATATTTTTTTATTGTCTTCCTTTGTAAATGGTTTTTTGTAGTAATGTATGTTTTTGTATGTAGTGTATGTTTTTTTGTAGTAGTGTATGTTTTTGTATGTAGTGTATGTTTTTTGTAGTAGTGTATGTTTTTTGTAGGAGTGTATGTTTTTGTATGTAGTGTATGTTTTTTGTAGGAGTGTATGTTTTTTGTATGTAGTGTATGTTTTTTGTAGGAGTGTATGTTTTTTGCAGTAGTGTGTGTTTTTTTATGTAGTGTATGTTTTTTGTAGGAGTGTATGTTTTTTGTATGTAGTGTATGTTTTTTGTAGGAGTGTATGTTTTTTGTAGGAGTGTATGTTTTTTGTAGGAGTGTATGTTTTTTGTAGGAGTGTATGTTTTTGTATGTAGTGTATGTTTTTTGTATGGAGTATATGTTTTTTGTAGTAGTGTATGTTTTTGTAGTAGTGTATGTTTTTGTAGGAGTGTATGTTTTTTTTTTAGTAGTATATGTTTTTTGTAGTAGTGTATGTTTTTTGTAGTAGTGTATGTTACACCCCAGCACTTGTTGCAAGTACTACTAACCTCTGAGATACACAGCGGCTACCGTGTAGTATATACATCGTAGTCAATTGTGGTGTGACTCAAAGACAACGTATATTTCTGATACGCTGATTCTCTTGTTGGATGCTAGATGGTTGGGTGGCGTGGCACGGGGAAAAGGTTCACGATAAAACTGCTGTACAGCGCGCAAGGTCAAGGGCTTTGGGAAGACATGATATCCAACACTTCTCTGCATGGGCCATGAATGATTCTGTGTTTGTTTGTCTTCTCCCCCCCCCCCTTCTCTCTATCCTCTCTCTATCTCTGTTTTTGAACCATGGCATTATACTTGGATAATGCCCATTAAAATTCCGATCTTTTTGCTGATAATGCCGGAACATCTTAACTCTATGGCAAAGGCTGGTAATTTAAAAACAAAAATAGTTGTATTATTATAATAAACGTTTTCATTCTTTGTTACCCCAACAATGATATGCATGTAGTTTTCTTTTCCATTCAAACTTCAGTTCTATCTCTAGATTCCTGATATAGACAATACTTCTAGCGAACGAAAGACAGATAGATAGTTCTAAGTTCTATCTCTAATTTATTTATTTTCCATCTTCCTTTTCTCTCCCTATCGCTTCTTTCTTTCTCTCATTTTCTTTTAAATAGTCTACCATCTCGATCTATCTTTATTTCGCCCTCTTTATTTTCTATCCCCCGTTCCACCCCCACCTCTTCTCTCTCTCTCTCTCTCTCTCTCTCTTATATTTAATATATTCCGCATCTGTGCTATCAATTTCCACACTTTTATTCACCTCATGGTTTCTTATTATATTACATGTGTGTCATTTTTTCAACCCTCCCCCCCCCTTTCTCTAATTTTTTCTTCTATCTCACCCCTACGCTCTCTCTCTCTCTCTCTCTCTCTCTCTCTATCTCTCTCTCTCTGTCTCTCTCCTTCACTGTCTCATTTGTTCTTACTCATCTACTTTTCTTATCTCTCGACACATTCCCTCTCCTATTTCACATTCTCATTATATTTCTCAGTTATCTTTATACTTACATGTTTATTTCAATTTCTTATCTTTTCTTCACGTCTAATGTGTATGTCCTCTGTATCTATTTATTCCCTTAAATCTCATATTTTCTTAGTATCTTTCTTTTGTATCTACACGCGATCCCCTATATCTGCTTCAATCTCTTTTATGTTATTTCCCCTTGTACTTTCTTTCTTTCTATCATTCACCCATCCTTTCTAACCTTCATTTACATTTACATCGCCCCATATCTTTCTCATTAATGCGTCTTCTTCACGCTCATTTTCATTCATTTCTTCCACCCTTTCGCTATTGTTTGTCCTTCTGCTTATGTGTTTCTTTCACTTCCATCTTTTGCACTTGTGATACTGTTAGCAAATAGTTTTCCATTTTTATTTCAAGGCAGCATTCTATACGCTCTTCGGTTATTCTAACTTGTTACTTCTTTCAAATCTACAAAGTCACTATCTCTTTCCTTTTCATGCCTTATATACCTTATGTTTCCATCGCATATTATTTACAAAACAACACAGCACAACACAATACCATACCATACCATACCATACCGTACCGTACCGTACCGTACCGTACCGTACCGTACCGTACCGTACAGTACAGTACAGTACAGTACAGTACAGTACAGTACAGTACAGTACAGTACAGTACAGTACAAAACAGTACCATACAACACAATACAACACAATATAATATTTGTTGTGAATTGCGATGACATGAGGTGACCATTATATGAATCCTTAGGTCTCAATAGCCGGGCAGCCAGAAGGAGTTGAAACAGCTAGATCTCAGATTCGGGTAAGCCTGTGGTTTGCATGTTATGAGCTCATTTTGTGAATTAAATTAAGCTTTGACGGGCAGAATTAATGTCATAAATACACAAGCGCGGCATGTACATTCTTTGGGTACTTTTATTTAGGGTAATTTGAAAATAAGTTTTGTTTAGAAAAGTAAATAAATTAAATGTTTAGACTTTTATTGATAATAGACGCCGAATAATTGAATTAATAACTGGGAGGGATGTTGAAGCATGTACACACATCAAACACACACCACACATCATACACACACCACAGAGTTACACATCACATATACATACTCATACATCACACATACTCATACATCACACATACTCATACATCACACACAAATCACACATACCACACACAGATCAAGCACTCACACACGACACTTATCACACCACATATCACACGCACATACACCACACACATGCTTGCATGTTTCAGAAGCATGTGAGGGGCACGATGTCTTACAGCGCATGGACTGAAAGTGGTCAGCGCCTCATCGCATGCGCCACGATTAGCGAACCAAAGACGATCAAGACCATGTTCTATCACCCCGCAGTGGCTCTGAAAACAACTTAACCAAGGGGGTATGGATTTGATGGCAATAACTCAGAAATAGTGTATGGAAGTGTGATAAAAATACACAGATGTCGTATGTTACTGTAGTTCACGACACAACTGCGATCATTAACGTCATTTTAAATGCTGGCGACGAAAAGGAGCGATAACAAAAGGTGATGTTGATTTTGATCTACTGGGTGGAAGTGTGGAGGGAAGGTCGACGCGAACCGCTAGCTCATAGACACAGGACGGGTTGATGTGGTCAGCTGAATCACTTTATTGATTTCCAGGGCTCTGCTGGATCATTTAGATCTTGTCCGACATAGGTAAAGGGTGTTATGTGGGCGATTTAATGTCAAAGGGAAGTGAAGAATTCAACCGTATAAGGTCACATGATTTTTCTTTTCTTTTTTGTTTTTGTTTTTTTCCCCATTTGCCAGCTTTCACCTCTGACGAAGTACATAGAGACTAGGAACTGAATTCTGCGTGTTAATCCCTTTTTCCCTGGCAGCCGTGTGCACATGAGTCCCTCGCCGCACAGTCAAATAATTCCGTATTCGGAGGTACTCATATTTTTTTCCGTCGATGAGTAATTCACGTTTCAAGCCGGGTCTCACTGCTGAGACCAGGGGTTTTTGCCACAAAGAGAAATCTCAACTGTTGCAGCCGAGGATTTGAACTCTTAACCTCTCTGTCTAGAGACCGGAGTCTTGCCTCGAGACCAACCATTCCCCCATGTCACGGGATTTGAAGGTGGGGGAAGCACTACCTCTTTCTAGCTATTATTTACTACCGCCACCTCCTAAACTCATACGCCAAATTGCTATTTTTAATCATCTGGATTATCAACACCCATATATATATATATTATCGTCATAATATTTCATCAATCAAGTACCATGCCAGCTGGCGTAGATGATCATGTCTCTCCACAATTTTTGACCTCGACAGTTGTCATTTCTGTTGTTATATAATATAATATCATACGCACGCGTCAAAATGCGTACGTGTTTATTTAAAAAAAAATAATATCCTTATGAATATTTTTTGTACATTAATTAACACTAAAACATGTGTATGCATGTGTGATTCCTCCTGTATATGTGGAGAATAATTGCTTTATAAATTTTGAAAAACTATTTTTTCCTGGCTCTTGATTTGGTCAAAAAGTAAATTACTCCAATATGTGTATAACCCAATTCTAAACATGTTTTGTTAAGATCTTTTAAGTATAATAAACTGAAGATCTTGTAAGATCGTAAGATCTTGACATTTGTTGTTATTTTGTTTCAGGGAACACTTAAATTATAATACAAAATATATTTATTTACAATATTCAAGTAATATTTTAATCAAAAATTAGTCTACATTTCGCTAGAATTTATGAATTAGATTGTTAACGGTCTATCAATTCCAAATTTATAAACAAGATTGGCGCCTCTTATATTGGCGCCCCTCTTATCTTGGCGCCCCTCTTATATTGGCGCCCCTCTTATCTTGGCGCCCCTCTTATCTTGGCACCCCTCATATCCGGGCGTCCCTCTTATCTTGGCGCCCCAATTATCTTGGCGCCTCTCTTATCTTGGCGTCTCTATTATCTTGGCGCCTCTCTTATCTTGGCGCCTCTAGAAGATCGCCTAGGATCGGCAACTGATAAATCCCGCCATGTAATTATATAACATTGTGTCAGTCTATTTAGTCAAACCAAACAATTTCTGACACTTTTTTATTCCGATGTCGAATGGCGTTGGCGATCAACTCATCACACAGACTCCAGTATTGTGTATCACTTCCACTGGAAACTGTCATGATGTAATGCCAAACTGACTCCACTGGAAACTGTCATGATGTAATGCCAAACTGACTCCACTGGAAACTGTCATGATGTAATGCCAAACTGACTCCACTGGAGACTGTCATGATGTAATGCCAAACTGACTCCACTGGAAACTGTCATGATGTAATGCCAAACTGACTCCACTGGAAACTGTCATGATGTAATGCCAAACTGACTCCACTGGCAACTGTCATGATGTAATGCCAAACTGACTCCACTGGAGACTGTCATGATGTAATGCCAAACTGACTCCACTGGAAACTGTCATGATGTAATGCCAAACTGACTCCACTGGAAACTGTCATGATGTAATGCCAAACTGACTCCACTGGAAACTGTCATGATGTAATGCCAAACTGACTCCACTGGAGACTGTCATGATGTAATGCCAAACTGACTCCACTGGAGACTGTCATGATGTAATGCCAAACTGACTCCACTGGAAACTGTCATGATGTAATGCCAAACTGACTCCACTGGAAACTGTCATGATGTAATGCCAAACTGACTCCACTGGCAACTGTCATGATGTAATGCCAAACTGACTCCACTGGCAACTGTCATGATGTAATGCCAAACTGACTCCACTGGCAACTGTCATGATGTAATGCCAAACTGACTCCACTGGAGACTGTCATGATGTAATGCCAAACTGACTCCACTGGCAACTGTCATGATGTAATGCCAAACTGACTCCACTGGCAACTGTCATGATGTAATGCCAAACTGACTCCACTGGAGACTGTCATGATGTAATGCCAAACTGACTCCACTGGCAACTGTCATGATGTAATGCCAAACTGACTCCACTGGAGACTGTCATGATGTAATGCCAAACTGACTCCACTGGCAACTGTCATGATGTAATGCCAAACTGACTCCACTGGCAACTGTCATGATGTAATGCCAAACTGACTCCACTGGAGACTGTCATGATGTAATGCCAAACTGACTCCACTGGCAACTGTCATGATGTAATGCCAAACTGACTCCACTGGAGACTGTCATGATGTAATGCCAAACTGACTCCACTGGCAACTGTCATGATGTAATGCCAAACTGACTCCACTGGCAACTGTCATGATGTAATGCCAAACTGACTCCACTGGAGACTGTCATGATGTAATGCCAAACTGACTCCACTGGCAACTGTCATGATGTAATGCCAAACTGACTCCACTGGCAACTGTCATGATGTAATGCCAAACTGACTCCACTGGCAACTGTCATGATGTAATGCCAAAATGACTCCACTGGCAACTGTCATGATGTAATGCCAAACTGACTCCACTGGCAACTGTCATGATGTAATGCCAAACTGACTCCACTGGCAACTGTCATGATGTAATGCCAAACTGACTCCACTGGAAACTGTCATGATGTAATGCCAAACTGACTCCACTGGCAACTGTCATGATGTAATGCCAAACTGACTCCACTGGAAACTGTCATGATGTAATGCCAAACTGACTCCACTGGCAACTGTCATGATGTAATGCCAAACTGACTCCACTGGAAACTGTCATGATGTAATGCCAAACTGACTCCACTGGAAACTGTCATGATGTAATGCCAAACTGACTCCACTGGCAACTGTCATGATGTAATGCCAAACTGACTCCACTGGAAACTGTCATGATGTAATGCCAAACTGACTCCACTGGAAACTGTCATGATGTAATGCCAAACTGACTCCACTGGAGACTGTCATGATGTAATGCCAAACTGACTCCACTGGAAACTGTCATGATGTAATGCCAAACTGACTCCACTGGAGACTGTCATGATGTAATGCCAAACTGACTCCACTGGAAACTGTCATGATGTAATGCCAAACTGACTCCACTGGAAACTGTCATGATGTAATGCCAAACTGACTCCACTGGAAACTGTCATGATGTAATGCCAAACTGACTCCACTGGAGACTGTCATGATGTAATGCCAAACTGACTCCACTGGAGACTGTCATGATGTAATGCCAAACTGACTCCACTGGAGACTGTCATGATGTAATGCCAAACTGACTCCACTGGAAACTGTCATGAGGTAATGCCAAACTGACTCCACTGGAAACTGTCATGATGTAATGCCAAACTGACTCCACTGGCAACTGTCATGATGTAATGCCAAACTGACTCCACTGGAAACTGTCATGATGTAATGCCAAACTGACTCCACTGGAAACTGTCATGATGTAATGCCAAACTGACTCCACTGGCAACTGTCATGATGTAATGCCAAACTGACTCCACTGGCAACTGTCATGATGTAATGCCATACTGACTCCACTGGCAACTGTCATGATGTAATGCCAAACTGACTCCACTGGAGACTGTCATGATGTAATGCCAAACTGACTCCACTGGCAACTGTCATGATGTAATGCCAAACTGACTCCACTGGCAACTGTCATGATGTAATGCCAAACTGACTCCACTGGAGACTGTCATGATGTAATGCCAAACTGACTCCACTGGCAACTGTCATGATGTAATGCCAAACTGACTCCACTGGAGACTGTCATGATGTAATGCCAAACTGACTCCACTGGCAACTGTCATGATGTAATGCCAAACTGACTCCACTGGCAACTGTCATGATGTAATGCCAAACTGACTCCACTGGAGACTGTCATGATGTAATGCCAAACTGACTCCACTGGCAACTGTCATGATGTAATGCCAAACTGACTCCACTGGAGACTGTCATGATGTAATGCCAAACTGACTCCACTGGCAACTGTCACGATGTAATGCCAAACTGACTCCACTGGCAACTGTCATGATGTAATGCCAAACTGACTCCACTGGCAACTGTCATGATGTAATGCCAAACTGACTCCACTGGAAACTGTCATGATGTAATGCCAAACTGACTCCACTGGCAACTGTCATGATGTAATGCCAAACTGACTCCACTGGAAACTGTCATGATGTAATGCCAAACTGACTCCACTGGCAACTGTCATGATGTAATGCCAAACTGACTCCACTGGAAACTGTCATGATGTAATGCCAAACTGACTCCACTGGAAACTGTCATGATGTAATGCCAAACTGACTCCACTGGCAACTGTCATGATGTAATGCCAAACTGACTCCACTGGAAACTGTCATGATGTAATGCCAAACTGACTCCACTGGCAACTGTCATGATGTAATGCCAAACTGACTCCACTGGAGACTGTCATGATGTAATGCCAAACTGACTCCACTGGAAACTGTCATGATGTAATGCCAAACTGACTCCACTGGAAACTGTCATGATGTAATGCCAAACTGACTCCACTGGCAACTGTCATGATGTAATGCCAAACTGACTCCACTGGAAACTGTCATGATGTAATGCCAAACTGACTCCACTGGCAACTGTCATGATGTAATGCCAAACTGACTCCACTGGAGACTGTCATGATGTAATGCCAAACTGACTCCACTGGAAACTGTCATGATGTAATGCCAAACTGACTCCACTGGAAACTGTCATGATGTCATGCCAAACTGACTAATCGTATTTCCTCCTCAACAAGAGAATATTAAATGAACGTTTCCGGAAAACAATCACATTATCATCATGAGCTAGAGAAATAGACTCAAGAAGCAACAAAGTTTGTCAAATCATTGAACAGCTATCATCACTATTGTCCAACAAGGAAATAGCTCTAGAGGCAAAACGGGCACTCTACAATACAATATTTATTCCAATGTTGTGCTACCACAGCCAATCATGGACACTAGATGCAAGAACCAAAAAAAAAATAACCATCATAGAAATGAAATGTGTTAGATGAATGACAGGAAACAGCCTCAGCGATAAGATCAGAAATGAAGAACTGAGAAAAAAGCTAGGAATAACCCCCGCTCTCTCTCTCTCTCTCTCTCTCTCTCTCTCTCTCTCTCTCTCTCATAGAGTCTCTTATATATATATATATATATATATATATATATATATATATATATATATATATATATATATATATAAGAAACAACAGATAAAATGGTTTGCTCGCGTGTGACGGCAGGTATATCAAAACACAACACAACGAGACTTCAATAAACTTCGCGGAAACACCAGACCCAAAGGTCGACCACGAGAAAGATGGATTGGTGGAATATTAGAAACATTTGGAAACACAACAGCAGCAGAGGCTAACAGAAGAGCAAAAGACTGCAAACTATATCTCCCCTCGATGCTGAAAGGCAAATAAAGAAGGAGAGAAAACGAATCATCATCTTATATCATCTTCTTCTTCTACCTTTTTAGCTCCCAGTGGAGCATAGGTCTTCAACAAACATTTTCCAAGTCATTCTGTTTTTTGTCATTCTTTTAAGATTATTCCATGTCTTCCTCATCATCTTCGTCTCTGCTTCTATCTGTCTTCTCCAAGAATTCCTTGGTTTTACTCTTTGTCTTTTCCCCTGGGGATTCCAAAAAAGGGCCTGTTGTGTAATACTCTCAGTTGGCTTCCGTAGTGTGTGTCCTTTCCAGCGCCATCGTCTTCGCTGTATCTCTTTATCCACTGGTATTTGACTGGTACATTTCCATAATTCTATGTTATTGATTTTGTCCTCTCATTTCCATCCTTTTATTCTGCGTAAGCATCCATTAATGAAAGTCTGTATCTTCATGATTGTCAATTTTGTTGTTCTCCATGTTTCACAGCCATATAATAGGACCGATTTAACATTTGAGCTGAAAATTTTTATTTTTGTATTTAACCTAATTTATTTGGATTTCCATATGTTTCCCAGTGCAATGAAAGCTCATCTTGCTTTTGATATCCTTATTTTGGTATCATTTTCTGCTCCTCCCTCTTTATCTATATTACTACCCAGATATATGTAAGATTGTACGTCTAGTAGAGGTATTTTTCCTAATTTTATTTGGTTATTGCCAACTGTATTAATTCTCATAATGTTGGTATTATCTCTATTAATCTTCAGTCCTAGCTGTTGTGATCTCTCATCAAGTATGTTCATTTTGTCCTGCATCTGTTGATGGCTGTATGATAGGAGAGCTATGTCATCAGCAAAGTCTAAATCATCAAGTTGTTTGGTCAGTGACCACTAGATCCAATTTCTGTTGTTTTGAGTTATTTTCATAATCCAATCTATGGCCAGTAGAAAGATAAATGGAGACAGAATGCATCCCTGCCTTACTCCTGTTCTTATTTCAAATGCTTCTGTAAGCTGTCCTTCATGCACCACACTACATTTCGTTCCTTCATACATTGTTTTTATCAGGTTAATAAATTTTATGGGGATTCCGTAATGACTCAGCAACTTCTAAAGCATTCTTCTGTCTAAACTATCAAATGCCTTTTCGTAATCTATGAATCCAATATAAAGTGGGATTTTAGTTCTAAACTTTGTTCAACTATTATGCGTAGATTAGTTATTTGATCAGCACATGATCTGTTCTTCCTAAAACCTGCTTGTTCATCTCTCAAAAGTTTCTCTATGGCCTCTTTTAGTCTCTCCAGAATGATTCTGCTTAATATTTTTCCTGGCACTGATAGTAGCATAATTCCCATATAATTTGTGCACTCCTGCAAACTTCCTTTCTTTGGTGGTTTGATCATATAACCTTCTTTCTAGTCTTTAAGTATTTCTTCCCTCTCCCATATTTTAATCTAGTAGATTATGTAACATCTTGGTAGAGGCGTTAATATCTACTTTGATGGATTCCGAAGGAATTTCATCTGATCCAGTGGCTATACCATGTTTTAATAGTTTGATGGCTTTCATTATTTCTTCTTTACTTGGTTTTCCACAGTTAACGTGTAACTGTTCTTCTGCTGGTAGTATATCTGGAGGATTATTTGAACCGGCTCTGTTCAAAAGTTCTTCAAAATGTTCTTTCCATCTCTCCATTTGTTCCCTTATATTACTAAGCAGATTTCCTTTCTTATCTTTAATAAAGGCATTGATCTGTTTGTATTTTCCACTTTATTTGTGCTGTTGTACAGTTCTTTCATATTCCCTTTATTTGCTGCTTCTTCTGCCTCTTTAGCTAGTTCATCTATATATTTCCTCGTATCCCTTTTAATGCATCTTCTCACTTCTTTGTTCACCTCTGGTAAGCTTCCTGTGTCTTGGCTTTATTACTTCTCGTTTTGCTTTTATTTATGTCTGCTTTCTTGTTCTTTCTTTCTTTAATTTTATCCAGGGTCTCTGCTGTCATCCATGCCTTATTCTGGCGTTCTCTTTTCCCCAGTGTTTCTTCGCATGTCTCTTTCCATATATATTTTACCTGTTTCCAATGATCTTCTATATTTATTGTATTTTCTAGTTGTTGGGGGACTTGGTATTTGTTTGATATTGTGACTGCGAATTTATCTTTAATTCATTGTTCTTTAAGGAACCCTACATCTTATATCATAAAAACGAGAAAATCGTAATATACCAAGTCTCGAAAGCTCTTGTGTAGCTGCATTTGTAGTATCATTATCAACAATCGTAACATGAGGATGTAAACTTGCAGCATTTATTTATAACAATATGTCATTTGTATGTCTTGACTCTTATTGTTACAGTCATAAAAGTTTAAGGAACAGCCAAATAATTGTAGTGCTGCGGTAACACTGGTAGCAGGAGCAAGTAGCGAGGTGTAACGTACACTCGTGCAAGGTATGATGACAGCCTCACAAAAAAAAAGGAATACAACAAAATACTAACATTTCGGCCTTCATGCGGCCTTCCTCAGAAAACGAGAACAATACAAACGAACCACGAAATAAAGATAAACTCTGATACATTATAAGAATGATTGGAACAGATAAATCAAGGAGAAATGAAAAAGAGGGATAAGAGATGAAGTGATAAAACGGAAGGGAAATAACTACACACAGGAGGATAACAATTGATAATATGTAAAAATTAGTGAGATAAAACATGTTTTAAACTTAAACCGAAATTTATCTGAGGCATGATTAGGAGTAGGTGTATCTTGGTCTACGCCCTATGGGCCGGCTACAGCTCGAAAGGTCAATAGATAGATAGATAGATAGATAGATAGATAGATAGATAGATAGATAGATAGATAGATAGATAGATAGATAGATAGATAGATAGATAGATAGATAGATAGATAGATAGATAGATAGATAGATAGATAGATAGATAGATAGATAGATAGATAGATAGATAGATAGATAGATAGATAGATAGATAGATAGATAGATAGATAGATAGATAGATAGATAGATAGATAGATAGATAGATAGATAGATAGATAGATAGATAGATAGATAGATAGATAGATAGATAGATAGATAGGATGGATGGATGGATGGATGGATGGATGGATGGATGGATGGATGGATGGATGGATGGATGGATGTGGGTGGGTGGGTGGATGGGTGGGTGGATGGATGGATGATTGATTCAAAAGCTTCCAGCGAGAAGATGACTTGTGAGTCAAATGTGGATGTGACGAGACGTGAAAAGGGGGAGGGGAGGGGCGCTAAGATAGATTTAACGTTAATAAATAAAATAAAATAAAATAAATGTTTACCAGAACGCGTCGCGTCTCGTTCCGGCAAAGAAAGCCATATATATATATATATATATATATATATATATATATATATATATATATATATATATATATATATGTATATATAATGTTATTATCAGGCAGACGATCAGGCACTAATACATGAAACAATAGAAGACCTACAAGAACACTTAAACAAACTCAACATCTTAGGCACAAAATACATCATGAAAATCAACATCAACGAAACAGAAGTCATGAATGTCGCCAAAAATAAACAGAACATCAACATAACTATAAAAGGCAGACAACTAAAACAAGTAGAGAAATTCAAATACCTAGGAAGTCTAATGACAAACGATAATTCCAAAACAGCAGAAAAAGAATCAAGATGCAACAAAGCTTGTCAAATCATCGGACAGTTATCACCACTATTGTCCAACAAGGAAATAACTCTGGAGGCAAAACAAGCACTATACAATACAATCTTCATCCCAACGTTGTGCTACTAATGCCAGACCTGGACCCTAGATGCAAGAACAATAAGAAAAATAACCTCTACAGAGATGAAATGTGTTAGAAGAATGACAGGAAACAGTCTGAGAGATAAGATCATAAATGAAGAACTGAGAAAAAAGCTAGGAATAGCCCCCGCCATAGAATATATAAGGAAACAACAGATAAAATGGTTTGGCCACGTGACAAGGCAGAAAGAACAAAACACAACACAACGAGCCTTCAACAAACGTTGTGAGAACACCAGACCCAAGGGTCGACCACGAAAAAGATGGATCGATGGAATATTAGAAGCACTAGGAAACATAACAGCAGCAGAGGCGAACAGAAGAGCAAAAGACCGCAAATTATATCTCCCCTCGACGCTGAAAGGCAGATGAGGAAGGAAAGAAGAAGAAGAAGAAGAAGAAGAATGTTATTGTGCTATGCTGTATTATACTGTGTTCTGTTGTCATTTTATGCTATGAAGTCGCCTATCTGGGTGGTTGATACATTCGATAGAGACCAATATACAGTGTATTATGGGTTGGATTCACATATGTACCGATTTTTTTTCTGATCAACAAAGCTTCGGGGTTCGCCCAGCCTCTGAGAATTGATGCCATGGGTATTTCCAGGAAAAAATAGGGTTGTTGGTGTGATCCCGGCCACATCTCTACATAAACTATGCCGTTGGTCATTGAAAAATGTGAAGACTAAAATTGTGTTCCCATTATTCCCTATAACGGGGAGGGAATCATTACTACTTACTATATAATATATTGGAAGCCGCGATAGTTCAGTGGTTAGTGAACTGGACTACAAAGGACGAGAGGTCGGGTTTGATCCTGATCGACGGCTTCCGGGTTCACCCAGCCTTTACTGGGTACCTGATTTTTTTTCTGGGAACGTAAAGCTGCACGGGCGTAATACCAACCACATTACCCAAAAAATCATGCGCTGAAGGTCTATAAAAATTATGGTCATTCACACCATTTACTTTTTAACAAAAATATAATATATTGTGTATTATATTTTTTTAAGTATAATACTATTTTATGTTATTATCAACCTTATTTTATAAAATATATTTTTGTAATCGTGAGGAGGAGACGTGTGGATTTTTGCCAATTTATTTCAGTTTGCAAGAATACGTTTTACAAATTTATGACTATCTAGCTCAAATCTTCCAGCTAAAAAAGCGTTTTAAACTCATAAATTGTTTTGAATAATCTTGTGAATTGTCATGTTATACTGCGCCCTTTTGACGCCTGCGCCCTAGACAGATATAGCTGACCTTACAATATAGCTGGCTTTGAATATAATTAAAAATAGACTCCGCCCTTCATGATGCACACGTGCCCAACACGACGTAACGATTACGTCAGATAAACACACTCACGCTTTATGTCTGTTTGTTTATTGGGTTTTGGTCTTGTGGCAGTCACGACCCTTTCAATCTCAAGCCTGGTCTTGTAAGTTATGTGAGACAGCAGCCGTCATGTTAACAGTTTAGTGAAAACTGCGGCGGCATGAGGAAGTATCAAATCATCTGTAGAGACAAAAGCCACCTGGTCCAGATTGGCAATGGAGTAACCATGAAAATAAATGACTGCAAGCCAAGTTGGGAAAGGGGGGGGGGGTGAGTGCTGGGTAGTCTAGAGGATCGACATCAGTTGTGGGACAGTAAGGACCAGGGTTCAAAGCCCAACAGACCCTCCCTTGATATCTTAGGCAGTGAGATCCGATGTCTGGTCCCCTCGGATAACGGCAATAAACAGGAAGTTCCGTGTGCAGTCGCGCACGTTAAAGATCCATTTGGCAGTTAAAATCTAAAAAAAAGATAGCGGGGCAAAATTGTTAGCAGAAACCGACCCATATCGTGAATCCAAGTCGTGATACGGAGTTTGTGTACTTGGTCCAGAATTCTTCTCGGATTTCCTCGGGATTCTCGAGAGGGATATCGGAGAACCTATGGATTCGTCCAGTGTGCCATGATGAGGATACTAACAACAATCAAACACAAATGTCAAGTTGAACAAACCTTAATACATTACGATACAGTTTATTGCAAGGCAGCGCAGTTATAGTACAATACCATTTTGAAGTTAACGTAAAGTAATAGAGGATAATAATAATTATCTTCTCAATTGTTCGTATTCAATTCAAAATAGTATATTAGTTCTAATTGTATACATTTCGCAGCGTTTGTGGATGAAGATATCCTGAGCCTGGAACATTTCTCTCAATCTCAAAATTGATATTTTATGGAAGTAGTTTCAGTTTTAGACACGACACATAAGAAAGTAACATTTCTTCTTAATGAAGTAGATATTTATGAATATTTAAGGGAAAAAAAAAGATCAAAGCCTTGCAAAGCTGGGAGTAATGCAATATTCACCTGTTAACCACAAAAGTATTTTAATTTTAAGATACAGCTTCTTTTAAACACTTTGAATGTTAAATCAAATAAATGTGTATGTTATCTTCCTGGAAAGACACAAATCAACTAAAGTATCAAAGATAAGCAACTGTGAAGTGAAAAAAAAGCAACTGTGAAGTGAAAAAGAAAAAAGAAAAGAATACGTATCAAGTTATATACGGAGACACTGGAAGTGCATCGGTCTTGTGTTCATAATTTACGAGAATAGACTTCCGCAGTTAGACCTTCATGTAGACATGAAGACCGAATGGCAAAAGAGAACAAGGAAGACTAAAAGAAACCCTAAGAAGAGCAATTGATAGGAAGAACTCAACTATGGGATTAAGAACAATACAATGTCTACAGAATCTAACAGTGAATTACCAGACATGGAGAGATGATCTCTAATGGACATTTTTTTTAAATTAAAAAGTAGTAAGGTAACAATAGTGGGGTGTGGTTATACACTCCAAGGTATGGTGACAGCTTTACCAAAAAGGAACACAACAAAATACTGACGTTTCAGCCTGCGGCCTTCTGCAGAAGACGGGGACAACGACAACAAATGGTGAGGCACAAATATCTATAGCTACATGTCGGATGATGAAGTTAGGGAGAGGTGGACAAGAGAGATGAGAGCTAGGATGGTGAGATGAAAAAGAGCTGTGTCACATGTGGGAGGATAGGTGAAGTATAGAGATATAAAATCGTAAGTATAGAGAAATGATGAAAAGCTGCAAAACTAAACAAAAAACAAAAAAACGAGGAATAGAGAGTTAAACGTATGTGTGAAAAATCTATATGTACACCACATCCCACTATTGGCTTCTTGCTACCAGCTTTACCGCAGCACTGCAATCAGTTGCCTGTTCCCTATTACGGTAACAGCTTTACGTTGGTGAGAAACAAAACAAAGGTAGAAGAAACTCTTTTACTTATAGGAAGCGTGAAGGAAAATCCAGACTATCAAAATGTAGTTATGAAGTCAAATGTGTTGAACGGCCCAGGTTGTAGATTACATTAAATCATGGCTCAACCCAAATCATCATCGAGTGCCTTCTCCGCAACGAAGGTTGGCTACCATGGATCGCCATTCTACTCTGTTTCTTGCTTGGATGGTGCAGGCTGTCATAGATTGACTTGTCCATCTTTTGATGTTACTCGTCCATGTTAGTCTTGGTCTGCCTCTTTTACCTTGTATTTTTTCCTTCCAATATTACTTTTAGTAGGCTGTTGTGTCTTTTAACATGCCTCAAAAATTTCATTTGTCTTGTCTTAATTGTATTTAGTAGTTCTTTTTTTACTTTCAGTTGTTTTAAAACTTCCTCGTTTGTTTTCTTTTCTTTCCATCCAATTCTACCTATTCTTCTATAAATCCACATTTCAAAGGCTTCAATTTTCTGTTCTGTTTTCTTGTCTAATGTCCATGTTTCTGCACCATACAGGAATATTGATAAGATGTAACATTTTGCCATTCTTAGTTTCAGCCCTGCTGATATTTGTTTTATTGTTAGTATCTTTTTATGGCATCAAAATTACTTTTTGCCATACCTATTCTTTTGTTTATTTCAATTTTACATTTTCCATCACTGGTTATAGTATGTCCCAGGTAGTTGTAACCCTGGACTGTCTCCAGATATACCCTCAACTGTGATATTGTTCAACCTAAATACTCTCGCATAAATGCCGTGTGTGTCATCTACAGCTCAAGTCCAACTAACTAATAATAATTCGGCCCCGCACCCATTTTTTTCCCCTCTTTACTGGGCTTGTTTTATCCTATCTAGTGCTAAGGCACGTTCATGTTGACTTCCCACGAGTGTGTTTATTCGTCAGTAAAGTACGTTATTTCATTAAATGATTTAGACATTCCCGCCATTTTCTGTGGAATTCATAACTATATACCACAGGAATGAGATCCTTCGGAGAAAATGAATGAGGACTGTAATCATCGGAGGCAGAACGATTACCTACCTTCGCTTGTCAGATGATCTGGATGGGTAAGCAAGTAACGTATGAAGCTCGAAGAACTAGATTTCATAGATAGGACATCCAGGACATAGGGAGTAAAGATCAATTCTGACTGAGCCAAACTAAATATAAAAAAAAAAAAAACAATCTCGGGGCATTGAAAGAATAATCACTCCTAGCAGAGAGGCACTTGGAACAGTTTAAATATCTGGGCTTCATTGACACTGATGAAGTCTAAATAAATGAAGTATTTGTTATAGTTGCACGGACAGTAGCAGCCCTGACGAATCTTAACAATATATGGAATGCAGAACCATCTCCCTATGAATAATTATAAGGTTGGTAAGATTAGTAGCAGCATATATATATATATTGCGTTCGCCAGCTTTTTACCTCTGACGAAGTCCCTTACTAGGAACTTAATTTTGTGTGTTAATCCGTTTTTCCCTGGCAGCCGTGTGCAAAGGGTCCCTCGCCGCTCAGACAGATAACTCCATTTTCAGAAGTACTCATATTTTTACCGTCCATGAGTAATTTACGTTTCAAGTTGGGTCTCGTTGCTGAGACCAGGAGTGGTTGCCACAGAGCGAAATTATAAATAAAAATTTGGTGCAGCCGGGATTTGAACCCACAATCTCTCTGTCTCGGGGCAAGACCAACCAGTCCCCGGTAGCAGCATATGTATTTCCATACATCTGCGAAACATGGACAATCACTTTTGACTTTGAAAGAAGAATGCAGGCTCTGAGAATGGGATGATAATGAAAGATCTAGTACATATCCATACCATTGAGAAAGTGCGCAACAAAATTCAACAATGCACGGACCATTAAAGCCTTACTATCAACTTCAAAATAATGAACATTAAAATTGTACGGACATGTTACATGATTTACAGACCTCGATAATATTATTCTACAAGGTACAGAACCAAGTAAAAGAATACAAGGCAGACAGAAGTAGCAGTGGGAAGACAATATCAGAGAACGGACAGTATTAACATGTGTCACATTTCAGAAAGCAGATCTTGATCGTTAAGGTTGAAGGATAATTGTGAAGTCGTAGTCCAGAGTGCTCCTACGACCGTCCAGATTCTTCTGCATGAAGTCGAGTAATTGCGTTGAGCCGTGATTTACTGTAAGTTACAACCTGTGCCGTTTTGTCCAACACATTCGACTTCATAACAACATTTTTATGGTGCGGATTTTCCTTCACTTTTCAATCGTCGATTAGCCAGGCTGGTTAGTCCTTTTCTAGTTATTATATATGAAACAGGATCTTGATCAATTATAGTGCATACGTAAGCAGTCAGCTATGAGTCACTAACCACTTTCAGCCCTTGTGCTGCCTGATTACCTTGCCTCGTATAAGTAATTGGTGCTGATGCACATATGTTCCCATAACTGCCGTCGCATTTATTATGGCTGGTGCGATTAATATATGCATTGTTGATAAACGGCGGAAAGATGGAGGTCAGAAGGCTAAACTTAGATCTGAATAGAATAAAACAAGTACAACATATGGCAACGAACTGGTGTAACAACAAACTTTGATATGAATAGAATAAAACAAGTACAACATATAGCAACGAACTGGTGTAACAACAAATTTTGATATGAATAGAATAAAACAAGTATAACATATGGCACCGAACTGGTGTAACAACAAACTTTGATATGAATAGAATAAAACAAGTATAACATATGGCAACGAACTGGTGTAACAACAAACTTTGATATGAATAGAATAAAACAAGTACAACATATAGCAACGAACTAGTGTAACAACGAACTTTGATATGAATAAAATAAAACAAGTACAACATATAACAACGAACTAGTGTAACAACAAACTTTGATATGAATAGAATAAAACAAGTACAACATATGGCAACGAACTAGTGTAACAACAAACTTTGATATGAATCGAATAAAACAAGCACAACGTATAGCAATGAACTATTGTGACAACACATTTAGATTTCTAAGAATATGTAACGTTTTTTTCTGGCGTTCACTCAATGACTACTAAAGGAATTGATAATCCTCTCCGTCATCCGCCCTTAAAAGATCGTTAAGTGGGCGTAGTTGCGTTGTGTTGTGGTTTGCAGCAGAACTGTGATAGTTGCAACTTTCGACTCAATATATCTGACTTCAACATGACTATTTTAAGTACAGGACATTCTTCCCTTTTCGATCTCCACTCGCTTTGCCAGACTAGACTTTTTAGTTTGTTTCTAGAGGCACCACGAAGAGGTGAATTACGGTCTGGATAGTTCTGGTTCACCAATCCTGACGCAACCTATCACCTATGAGTCGTTGACAGCTTCCTCCAGTTTTGCTGTCAGTCGTCTTCACAACATGTGGGTTTCTCATAGCGTCTTATATCTGAGCCGACTATCGACTGCTGAAAGGTCTGTCATTGCTTTCTAACGCAAGGGCTACAGACGATTACTCAGAATACCACAGGCATAGGAAAGAACAAGAATGTCCATTTTTCAACATTTGAATATTTCAGAGAAATTGTTGCTAAAGAACATAAAAACAAGGAAAATAAAATATTTTAGTCATATACAACGACATAATTGGATAGAGGATTGTTATGGAATTCACTGTACTGGGTAGACGAAGAAGATGAAGCCCATTGATGAATATGGGTACAAGAAACAAACACAAACTAGCTGGGATTGACTCAAGCAGACCCTGGACATTTTCGTACGTGACAGATACAATGTTGAAGTAGCTGACGAACAAGTACACGCCATTTGATGCTGAAGTCGTTCAATAACTAATATCACGTCAGATCGTCCTATATTCTCCAGGTGGTGAAGCCTGTTACCGCAAGACAAAACGCTGACAAATATTGTTATTGTTAGGATCACTACCACTGCACGCCAGACGAAACCAGAAGTGTTCCCATATCTCCCATACCTCGAAAATCTCGAGGAAATCTGAAGAGAACCATGACCCACAAGCACGAACTCCGTAGCACACCCTGGGATCCACGGTGTGGGTAGGTTTTCTTTTTGTTGACAATTCTGCCTGCACAGCGTCCAAATATATGGCCCACTTTTTACGATTTTAACTGCCAAGGGTTCTTTAACGTGCGCGAGTGCATTCGAGGCCTTATATTTATTGCCGTTATCCAAGAGGGTCAGACATCGAACCTCACTACCCAAGAGATCAGGGAAATGTAACGTCATGAAAAAAACCACGAATTGATTTTTCATATTAAAAAAAAAAAATCACGACTGCCCATGGTGGGTTTGAACACGGGTCCTTCCAGTCCAGAAACCGACGTACTACCTCTAGATTACCCAGGGCCACCGCATGCAAGTATATGGCTATTGACCACGAATATGATACTCAACACAGACTACGAAACCTGAATGATTGCCACATAGAGCGCGATTTCTTCATCCTTTACCAGATCTTCCTATTGGTTGGTTGCGTTGGCCCGATGACTAAAGTATTCTAGAGTATCGTGGTAGACCAGAATATTCCTCTTCATCATCCGCCCTTACAATGTCGTAGTGGACGTGTCTGAGTTGTGTTGTTTGCAGTATAACTGTTATATTTGTGCCTTTCGGCCCAACACATCCGACTTCAACACGATCTTCCTACTATTCACCAACTAAGCGATCAGTGGACTACATACATTGTTGCGTCTTGTAGTGCCCTCATTTTTCATAGTCCATGAACATCCGTCACAGAGTGCCCCAAGTCTAACCCTCACCGCGAGACGCACATTTCTCCACTGTTCTCTGTCAGGTTATAATTGATCTTCATCTAGTTGCTTTTGTTTTCTTCCTCATCTACGTAAAGCTGTTACCACACCCATCTTTTCCCATTCTTAAATATTCTTTCTTATCATCAGCTTTACAGCAGCTTCTAATTGTTATAACTATGCCCCGTCTTCTTTTTCGCCTTCCTTTCAAAGTCTACTGCGGTGGCACTTCTTATAATTGACGTTGGTCTTGGATCTCTCCTGAGAACATGACCTACTCAGTTCCTTCATCCCTCTATTCTCATTGTCTGTATATTTCCACTTAATTACATTACTTGAGCAGTTCTTCATTTGCTAATTCTGTTTTACCAAAATATTTTAAGAATTTTTTTTTTTTTTTTTTTTTTTTTTTGGGGGGGGGGCATATAAAGAGACAAAGAGATGCACCCTGGGTATCCATTGTTGGAGGTTAATGTGTCTACAGATGTGCACTTGAATAAAGCAACCAGCTCGATATGGCTTTTTGATTCACTTGCAACGTCAGTAATTGAATTAGTATGTTTACTTGTCATTTTTTTAAAAAAAAGCTAACAAATTCAAATCATCAAAGAGTTTGTTTAAAAAAAAAGAAAAGAAAAGAAAAGAAAAGAAAAGAAAAGAAAATAAGATAAGCAGAAAATCACAAACCATAACAGTCTTGGCAGAACCGTGAACGATAAAACAGAAAAAAATTTCAGGGATAGTAACATTAGCATACGATATGTAGAATGAGAGAAAGATGCAGGAAGCAGTAAGATCTGTTTCACGATACAGCAGTACAGGTAAAAAAAAAGAAGACATCGGCACCTGTGTAAGAAACATCAAAACAACTATAGATAACTTAGTAGTAAGTATTACAGGAGGCTGTAAACCAGACACAATAAATAAAGCTCTGAGAGCTGCGAAATATGACTAATACAACAAGACAGACGGTAATTTGACACATAGACACACACACTTGGGCATGAGTGTCTATGTAACAGTTTGCAAGGAAAGGTAAAACTATTTTCATGTTTACTTTGTTGAATTTTAGTGTTTACTTCATTATCATCATTGAGTGCCGTCTCCGCATCGAAGGTTGGCTACCATGGAGCGCCATTCCACTCTGTCTCTTGCTTCGATGGTGCAGATTGTCATAGGCTGACTTATCCATCTTTTGATGTTACTCGTCCATGTTAGTCTTGGTCTGCCTCTGCCTCTTTTACCTTGTATCTTCCCTTCCAATATTACTTTTATTATGTTGTTGTGTCTTTTAACATGACCCAAACATTTCATTTGTCTTGCTCTAATTGTGTTTAGTAGTTCTCTTTTCATTTTTAGTTGTTTTAAAACTTCCTCGTTTGTTTTCTTTTCTTTCCATCCAATTCTACCTATTCTTCTATAAATCCACATTTCAAAGGCTTCAATTATATGTTCTGTTTTCTTGTTTAATGTCCATGTTTCTGCACCATACAGGAATATTGAGAAGATGTAACATTTTGCTATTCTTAGTTTTAGCCCTGGTGTTATTTGTTTTGATGTTAGTATATTTTTCATGGCATTGAAATTACTTTTTGCCATACCTATTCTTTTATTTATTTCAGTTGTACATCTTCCATCACTGGTTATAGTATGTCCCAGGTAGTTGTAGCTCTGAACTATCTCTAGATGTATTCCTTCCACTTTGATATTTAATTGTAGGTCTTGAGAATTTTCTTTGTTTATGATCATAGTTTTAGTCTTTTTGATATTCATATCTAGTCCATATTTTTTGCTTGTCATGTTTATTACATTAAGTAATTGTTGTAGATCTTTAGGATTTTCTGCTAGTAGTACAGTATGATCAGCATATCTTAGGTTATTGATTATCTTCCCATTAATGTTTAGGCCTGGCATCTCAGTGATGATTTTAATGATTTGCTCAGTGTATAGATTGAACAAGCTTGGTGATAGGATGCATCCTTGTCTTACTCCTCTTTTTATATCAATGGGTGTAGAGTTCTCCTTGTTATATTTTAGTGTTTACTTGCTTTCACTTTATTCTTGGGGGAATGATCAAATTGGCGAGTTCAAAAGCAGAGACTGGATGAGTTGTGGGGGGAAAAGGTTGATGACCATCATGATAGGGAACAGTGAAGGAGATACGTGAATAGGAGAGAAGGTGGGGAGTAACATTGAATGAAGAAGGGGATATTTAGAACATGTATAAGTGTGGATGGGAGGATGATTAGAACATGTATAGGTGTGGATGGGAGGATGATTAGAACATGTATAGATGTTGATGAGAGGATAATTAGAACTTGTATAGATGTGGATGGGAGGATGATTAGAACATGTATAGGCGTGGATGGGAGAATGATTAGAACATGTATAGGTGTGGATGGGAGGATGATTAGAACATGTATAGATGTTGATGAGAGGATAATTAGAACTTGTATAGATGTGGATGGGAGGATGATTAGAACACGTATAGATGTGGATGGAATGATTATTAGAACATGTATAGATGTGGATGGGAGGATGATTAGAATATGTATAGATGTGGATGGAATGATGATTAGAACATGTATAGATGTGGATGGGTGGATGATTAGAACATGTATAGATGTGGATGGAAGGATGATTATAACATGTATAGATGTGGATGGGTGGATGATTAGAACATGTATAGTTGTGGATGGAAGGATCATTAGAACATGTATAGATGTGGATGGAGGATGATTAGAACATGTATAGATGTGGATGGGAGGATGATTAGAACATGTATAGATGTGAATGGGAGGATGATTAGAACATGTATAGATGTGGATGGGTGGATGATTAGAACATGTATAGATGTGGCTGGAAGGATGATTAGAACATGTATAGGCATGGATGGGAGGATGATTAGAACATGTATAGATGTGGATGGGAGGATGATTAGAACATGTATAGATGTGAATGGGAGGATGATTAGAACATGTATAGGCATGGATGGGAGGATGATTAGAACATGTATAGGCATGGATGATTAAGACATATGTAGATGTTGATGGGAGGAGGATTAGAACATGTATAGATGTGAATGGGAGGATGATTAGAACATGTATAGGCATGGATGGGAGGATGATTAGAACATGTATAGGCATGGATGATTAAGACATATGTAGATGTTGATGGGAGGAGGATTAGAACATGCATAGATGTGGAAGGGAGGATGGTTAGAACATGTATAGGGCGAGGATGGAAGGATGATTAGAACATGTATAGGCATGGATGGGAGGATGATTAGAACATGTATAGATGTGGATGGGAGGATGATTAGAACATGTATGGGCATGGATGATTAGAACATTTATAGATGTGGATGGGGGGATGATTAGAATATGTGTAGGCATGGATGGGAGGATGATTAGAACATGTAGAGGCATGGATGGGAGAATGATTAGAACATGTATAGGCATGGATGGGAGTATGATTAGAACATGTATAGGCATGGATGGGAGGATGATTAGAACATGCATAGATGTGGATGGGAGGATGATTAGAACATGTATAGGCATGGATGGGAGGATGATTAGAACATGTATAGGCAAGGATGGGAGGATGATTGAAAATGTATAGGCATGGATGATTAGGACATGTGTAGATGTTGATGGGAGGAGGATTAGAACATGCATAGATGTGGAAGGGAGGATGGTTAGAACATGTATAGGGCGAGGATGGAAGGATGATTAGAACATGTATAGGCATGGATGGGAGGATGATTAGAACATGTATAGATGTGGAAGGGAGGATGATTAGAACATGTATAGATGTGGATGGGAGGATGATTAGAACATGTATAGATGTGGATGGGAGGATGATTAGAACATGTATAGATATGGATGGGAGGATGATTAGAACATGTATGGGCATGGATGATTAGAACATTTATAGATGTGGATGGGGGGGATGATTAGAATATTTGTAGGCATGGGTGGGAGGATGATTAGAATATGTATAGGCATGGATGGGAGGATAATTAGAACATGTATAGGCATGGATGGGAGTATGATTAGAACATGTATAGGCATGGATGGGAGGATGATTAGAACATGCATAGATGTGGATGGGAGGATGATTAGAACATGTATAGGCATGGATGGGAGAATGATTAGAACATGTATAGATGTGGATGGGAGGATGATTAGAACATGCATACATGTGGATGGGAGGATGATTAGAACATGTATAGGCATGGATGGGTGGATGGTTAGAACATGTATAGATGTGGATGGGAGGATGATTAGAAAATGTATAAGCTTGGATGGGTGGATGATTAGAACATGTATAGATGTGGATGGGAGGATGATTAGAACATGTGTATATGTGGATGGGAGGATGATTAGAACATGTATAGGCATGGATGGGAGGATGATTAGAACATGTATAGCTGTGGATGGGAGGATGATTAGAACATATATAGGCATGGATGGGAGGATGATAAGAACATGTATAGATGTGGATGGGAGGATGATTAGAACATGTATAGATGTGGATGGAATGATGATTAGGACATGTATAGGCATGGATGGGTGGATGATTAGAACATGTATAGGTATGGATGGGAGGATGATTAGAACATGTATAAGCATGGATGGGTGGATGATTAGAACTTATATAGATGTGGATGGGAGGCTGATTAGAACATGTGTAGGCATGAATGGGAGGATGATTAGAACATGTATAGGCATGGATGGGAGGGTGATTAGAACATGTATAGGCATGGATGGGAGGATGATTAGAACATGTATATATGTGGATGGGAGGTTGATTAGAACATTTATAGATGTGGATGGGAGGATGATTAGAACATGTATTGGCGAGAATGGGAGGATGATTAGAACATTTATAGGTGTGGATGGGAGGATGATTAGAACATGTATAGATGTGGATGGGAGGATGATTAGAACATGTATAGGCGTCGATGGGAGGATGATTAGAACATTGATAGATGTGGATGGGAGGATGATTAGAACACGTATAGATGTGGATGGGAGGATGATTAGAACATGTATAGATGTGGATGAGAGGATGATTAGAACATGTAGTGATGTGGATGAAAGGATGATTAGAACATGTGGATGAGAGGATGATTAGAACATTTATAGATGTGGATGGGAGGATGATTAGAACATGAATAGATGTGGATGAGAGGATGATTAGACTATGTATAGATGTGGATGAGAGGATGATTAGAACATGTATAGATGTTGATGAGAGGATGATTAGAACATGTATAGATGTGGATTGGAGGATGATTAGAACATGTATAGATGTGGATGGGAGGATGATCAGAACATGTATAGATGTGGATGAGAGGATGATTAGAACATGTATAGATGTGGATGGGAGGGTGATTAGAATATGTATAGATGTGGATGGGAGGATGATTAGAACATGTATGGGCATGGATGGGAGGATGGTTAGAACATGCATAGATGTGGATGGGAGGATGATTAGAACATGTATAGATGTGGATGAGAGGATGATTAGAACATGTGTAGGCATGAATGGGAGGATGATTAGAACATGTATAGGCATGGATGGGAGGGTGATTAGAACATGTATAGGCATGGATGGGAGGATGATTAGAACATGTATATATGTGGATGGGAGGTTGATTAGAACATTTATAGATGTGGATGGGAGGATGATTAGAACATGTATTGGCGAGAATGGGAGGATGATTAGAACATTTATAGGTGTGGATGGGAGGATGATTAGAACATGTATAGATGTGGATGGGAGGATGATTAGAACATGTATAGGCGTCGATGGGAGGATGATTAGAACATTGATAGATGTGGATGGGAGGATGATTAGAACACGTATAGATGTGGATGGGAGGATGATTAGAACATGTATAGATGTGGATGAGAGGATGATTAGAACATGTAGTGATGTGGATGAAAGGATGATTAGAACATGTGGATGAGAGGATGATTAGAACATTTATAGATGTGGATGGGAGGATGATTAGAACATGAATAGATGTGGATGAGAGGATGATTAGACTATGTATAGATGTGGATGAGAGGATGATTAGAACATGTATAGATGTTGATGAGAGGATGATTAGAACATGTATAGATGTGGATTGGAGGATGATTAGAACATGTATAGATGTGGATGGGAGGATGATCAGAACATGTATAGATGTGGATGAGAGGATGATTAGAACATGTATAGATGTGGATGGGAGGGTGATTAGAATACTTATAGATGTGGATGGGAGGATGATTAGAACATATATGGGCATGGATGGGAGGATGATTAGAATATGTATAGATGTGGATTGGAGGATGATTAGAACATGTATATATGTGGATGGGAGGATGATTAGAACATGTATAGGCATGGATGGGAGGATGTTTAGAACATGTATAGGCATGAATGGGAGGATGATTAGAACATGTATATGCGTAAATTTGAGGATAAAGAAGAATTTAAGGGAATTGTAAAAATCTACAGATAAGTGAATGGAAGAAAATGGTGAAAGTCTACAGATAAGTAAATGGAAGAAGTTTATAAAAGTCAATAGATAAGTGTTTTTGTTTTTGCGTTCGCCGGCTTACACAACTGACGAAGTCCCTAGAAAGTCAGAACTAAATTGTGCGTGTTATTCCGTTTTTCCTTGACATCCGCGTGCACAAAGGTCCCTCGCCGCGCAGGCAGATAACTCAGTCTTCGGAGGTACACATATTTTTGTTCATTCGATGAGTAATTGATGTTTCAAGTTGGGCCTCACTGTTGAGACCAGGGGTGGTTGTTGCGGAGAGAAATCAAATAAAAATCCCAGCTGGCGACCGGGATTTAAACTTACAACCTCACTGTCTCGAGACCAACGTCTTGCTTCGGCCCCATAGTTAAGTGAATGAAAGAAGATGATGAAAGTGTACAGATAAGTGAATAGATAAAATGATGAAAGTCTACAGATAAATGAATAAAAGAGAATGGTGAAAGTCTACAGATAAATGAATAGAAGAAAATGGTAGAAGTCAACAGATAAGAAAAAAGATGAAAATGATTATAAAGTCTACAGAAAAATGTTTGAAGGAAGAATTTGAGAGCATGAGAAGATATAAGGAAGAAGGGAAGGTGCCTCCAGTGAGGCCAATGGTAGAACACGAAAAAGGGGAGGGGTGAAGGAAAAGGGAGAATGAGAAAATCATGAAGATTGAAAGATTGGAGGGTGGGGATGGCTGGATGCATCATATATAACATTATATAGACGAGTTGAAGACAGCAAAAAATAGAAGTGTCAAAGAATCACAAGTTAAGATAAACATAGTGCTAGAATAAAGGAGTGCTGGCTGACTCATCGTTGCCACTGGCGAGCTGGAGGGGAGTAAACTCTCTGGGCTTGTCCCTCCCTGACAAGAGTCCTTCCCCCCTCCTGCGTTATCTTATCTAGACAAGAGCAGGTGTAGGGCAAGGTGGAATATGTGACTCTGACAGTAAGGTCTTTTCTTTCTTTCTTTCTTTCTTTCTTTCTTTCTTTCTTTCTTTCTTTCTTTCTTTCTTTCTTTCTTTCTTCACTATTTTCCTTGCTGTCTCTTCCCTTACTTCTCAAATGTCTATGTCTCGCTCTAAGTACTCTCCCCTGGTCTCACTCGTATTTCTGTTCACTTATTTATTTATTTTCCGTTTTCCTGCGCTGTTTCTCTCTCTCTCTCTCTCTCTCTCTCTCTCTCTCTCTCTCTCTCTCTCTCTCTCTCTCTCTCTCTCTCTCTCTTACCTCGCTTTGTCTCTTATATTTTTCCCTCTTAGTTTCGTATTCTTTGCCTCACCCGTGTCTTTCTACATTTTCTTTATTTTCCTCTCTCTTCTCTCCTCCATCTTTCACTACCTCACTTTCTTCTTTATTTTCTTTCTATCTCTCCACTTCATTTGTCTCCCTGCTGCATACTCACTATATCTAATGCTTCTTTCTCCACTCGTTTCTCTTTTCACTCCTTTTCTCACTTCTACTCTCCCTCGTATCCTTGTCAAGACTCTTTCTCTACGCCATCGCTCTCTCCAACCAGCAATTTTCTCAACGTGCACTCCTTCGGGTTTATCAGACGTGGTTTGTCCAGCTGACCTTTGAATCGTAACCACGACCCTTGCATTCCAGTGGTAACCTGGCGCGCTTATCTCTGGGTTAGCCTAAAGAACATTATCACGAGATTCTGGGCATTTAGCATCCACTTGTCAGGGCATCAAGGAATGCCTGGCGAAGCTTTACAGCGGTCAAGGTCATGCTGACTCACTCGTCGTGGTCATAATAAGTTAGTGGCGTTCGAGGGGAGGGAAAAAAGGTATAAAAATGGATGAATGAAAGGTTCTGTAGGTGGGGAGAGTGCGCCGGAGGTTGGTACAGAGGGGGGAAGAAGGTAATCATTTTTATTATTTATTATGGGTTGGGATTTGGTATGACTAAATCTGGAACAAGCGCAACGCGTCAAATACTTGGGCACAATAATGACATCAGGTGGAAGATACACCAAAGAAATTAAAAAAAAAAAAAACAAACAGAATAGCTCAGGCCAAAATAGCATTTCAGAAAATGAAAAACGTCTTATGCAACAAGTCTATGTCAATAGAAGTGAGAAAGTGGGTTCATCGGTGCTATATAGAACCATTTCTGACCTATGTAAGCGAATCATGGACAGTAGACCAAATAAAAAGACGATAAGAGGCCACATAGATTGGATTTCTCACAAGAATGTTGAAAGGTCCCTGGACAGTTAAGACCAATGAGGACATTCTCAAAGAGACCAGCACAAAAAAGGAGCTTCTAAAATATATCAGAAATAAACAATGGGCATTTTTTCGGTCACTTTATGAGAAGAGGAAAGTTGGAATACTTGGTTACAACTAGCGGAATACAGGGAAAGAGAAATCGTGGACGACAAAGAAAGAAAATACTAGAGAGCTTGGTGTCACGGCATATAAAACAATTATCAACAAAATTGATACGATGCACTGGGGATAGAAGATTGTGGCAGGACATGATCACCTACACTAAGTAGTATGACGCATAATGATGAGTATGGGTTGGTCGTGAGAGTTAACACGCTTGTCTGGTGGCAAGATGGTGTGTCAGTGCGTGATAAGATATCATGTCGTCAGACAATCTTCACAATTATTACAATAATTAACACCTGCTGAAGCTTAACATGATGTTGCTTCAATAATGATTATAATAATATGCTGGATCAGCATTTCTTGTATCTATCTTTTGACCTTTCGAGCCGTATCCGGCCCAATAAGACATAGGCCCAGGTACTCTTTCTCTTATCTAAATTTTTATTCTAGCAGTTTTCAATCCTTGTAAAGATATTTTATCAAATCTCGTCATTTGTCTCTGTTCTGTGCGAGCAACTCTATCTCATTGAGGAAACCGATTCCTGCTGCTCTTGCCTCTCTGATCAATGTTCTTCTCGGTGTCTCTCTGGGTCGGCCTCTTTTCCTCTTACCTTTTGTTTCCCACATGATGGCTTGCTTGGTTATCCGGTTATTATCTCTCCTCATCACATGTCCAACATATGACCATCGTCTTTTCTTGATTACTGAAGATATTAGTGGCTGATTGGCGATTTCTCTAATTTCCTCATGTGTTTTTAATTCGTTCCACGCTATACCAAGCATTTTCCTTAGACACTTATTTTCGAATGCGTTCAACTTTGTTTCTGTCTCTTGTTGTTTTCCAGCCTTCACGTGCATATGTAAAGGTTGATAGTACATTTGATTTGAATAGTCTAAGTTTTGTGTTTGTGCTGATGAGTTTTGATTTTCACAACTTTTCAAGGCTTATGAAAGTCATTGCTGCTTTAGCTATTCTGATTCTAATTTCTTTACTTGTATCCTCTTCCCGATCAACGTGACTTCCAAGATAAAGTGATCGATCTCTTCCACTGGTTTGTTTTCCATGTATATTCTATATAGTAAAAAAAAGTACTCTTCCACTGGTTTGTTTTCCATGTATATTCTATATAGTAAAAAAAAAGTAAAGTACCCCCGTCACTCCAAGTGGCGGCGTATAGGGAATATGGTGTTAGTGACCATAAATTTTACAGACCTTCGGCACATGATATTTGGGCTACTTCTATATATTTCTTGTATACGAGTATGGTAAATAATTAAATATGTTTGCCTTTTTGTTGGGGCGGGGATCGTCTTTCTAATGTATTGTCATTATATTTAAACATTGGCTTCAAATCAAAATTGTAATCTCTCAGAGAGCGATGTCAAGTTTCAGCATATTAAAGCCCACCATTAAGAAGTGACGTGGATGCTTGTTCTCTCTGTTAACGCCTGCCCCCAGCCCTCTGACACTTGTACTCATTCATTGAGTGCCGTCCTCACATCCCCCCACCACCATCAAGCGCCATTTTACTCTTTCTCTTGTCTTGATAGTTCATCATCCTTGAGTGCCTATCTTCGCATCGAAGGTTGACCACCATGGAACGCCATTCCACTCTGTCTCTTGCACTGGTAGTACAGGCCGTCATAGACTGACTTGTCCATCTTCTGATGTCACTCGCACATGTTAGTCTTGGTCTGCCTCTGTCTTGATAGCTTAACTTGTCATAGATTCACCTGTCCACCTTTTGTTATTATTAGTCCACTTTAGTCTTGGTCTGTCTCTGCCTCGTTCACCGTGTACATTTCCTTCCAAGATGACTTTTAGTAGGGTATTATGTCTCTTCACATGTCTAAAAAGTGTCAGTGACATGTAGAAGGGTATTATGTCTCTTCACATGTCTAAAAAGTGTCAGTGACATGTAGAAGGGTATTATGTCTCTTCACATGTCTAAAAAGTGTCAGTGACATGTAGAAGGGTATTATATCTCTTCACATGTACAAAAAGTGTCAGTGTGTAGAAGGGTATTACGTCTCTCACGTGTCCAAAAAGTGTCAGTGACATGTAGAAGGGTATTACGTCTCTTCACATGTCCAAAAAGTGTCAGTGACATGTAGAAGGGTATTATGTCTCTTCACATGTCCAAAAAGTGTCAGTGACATGTAGAAGGGTATTACGTCTCTTCACATGTCCAAAAAGTGTCAGTGACATGTAGAAGGGTATTACGTCTCTTCACATGTCCAAAAAGTGTCAGTGACATGTACTCATTCTATTATTTATATCCATAGGTACAAGAAGAGTTCACAGATCGAACTGCTGCCAGATATATGTGTGTGTGTTTACTGTTTCTTGGTCTGTGTTTGCACGACGTACAGTACACTCATTTAATGACTTAAGCACCTGCCTGTTAATGATTTCTGAATAAAACAAAAACCGACGCTTCGCTCGTACTCGCGCGCACGCGCGCGCGCGTGTGCGTGTGTGTGTGTGTGTGTGTGTGTTCGTGCGAAGAGAAAAGTAAAACCAGGGGTGAGATAGAAAGAGGAGTGAGAGAAAAAGAGGAGTGAGAGAAAGAGAGAGATTGTATTGGCCGTTTGTGAAATATGGTTAACACCATAGTAATGAGTTCAGGTGTGAACTTCAGCCCCAGTTTGTGTTAAGTTTACCAACCATGCCTGTCCTCTGTGGTCCGTCTGTTAAAGATTCATAGCAACTTATGTTTACACCATCCAGGGTGCATGCACTCTTTTTTCACTTCACCAATTATATCTATAAACTACCTTCACTTCACCCATTATCTCTATACACTACCTTCACTTCACCCATTGTATCTATACACTACCTTCACTTCACCCATTATCTCTATACACTACCTTCACTTCACCCATTATATCTATACACTACCTTCACTTCACCCATTATCTCTATACACTACCTTCACTTCACCCATTATATCTATACACTACATTCACTTCACCCATTATATCTATACACTACCTTCACTTCACCCACTATCTCTATACACTACCTTTACTTCATCTAACATCTCTACACACTACTTTTAATTCACCTATTATCTCTATACACTACCTTCATTTCACCCATTATCTTATACACCACCTTCACTTCACCCATTATCTCTATACACTACCTTCACTTCACCTATTATCTTAAACACCACCTTCACTTCACCCATTATCTCTATACACTACCTTCACTTCACCTATTATCTTATACACTACCTTCACTTCACCTATTATCTTATACACTACCTTCACTTCACCTATTATCTTATACACTACCTTCACTTCACCTATTATCTTATACACTACCTTCACTTCACCTATTATCTTATACATTACCTTCACTTCACCTATTATCTTATACACCACCTTCACTTCACCCATTATCTCTATACACTACCTTCACTTCACCTATTATCTTATACACCACCTTCACTTCACCCATTATCTCTATACACTACCTTCACTTCACCCATTATCTCTATACACTACCTTCACTTCATTGTGTGCCTCCAACACCAACTACAGGTAGAAACATTTCCCTAATGAACTGACAACGGTGGTTTCTTTATCGTGGTTCATGTTTGTTCTCGTAGCAAGTGCATCAGCTGAAACTGACATCGAGGGCTAAAATGTTTCCCCTCAACCTGAGTGTGGATAGGTCTGACAGCGATAGCGGAAAATATCCTGCAAAAAGTAATGAAGCATACGCGCATGAACCAACAACATTAAAGCGGATTGTTTAAAACAAGACAAAAATCCTATCATGGCTAGGAGAGTAAAAGTAAGCATCAAAGAAAATGGAGCTGATGCACAAGGAAAAGACATTTTAGGATGTGAGCGATGCACTAAAAAACATATCAGAAATGAAACTTTGGGAGAAAACAAGATTTATGGATCAAAGCAGACAAACACAAAAACAAACACCTGCAAGTGGGATGGGATATGCTCAGAGAAATTATTTGTAGACACGCTTAGGTACACATTCATATGTGTGCGTGTGTGTGCCTGCGTGCGCGTGTGTGGTGCGTCAGAGGTGCTGATGGGCTTAAACAATCGTTAGAGTAGTTTTTTTTAAATTTAATATGATGACGCCAGTAACCTCAGAAGTTTGAGTCTCTAGAGATGCATCAGAGGTTGCGCTGATATTTTAGTTAATTATTTATATTGATACTTGTTCGCCATCATATCGCGATCTACAAATCTAACAACATATTACGATCTTCAAATCTAACATATTACGATCTACAAATCGAACACATTACGATCTACAAATCTAATATATTACGATCTACAAATCTAACATAATATGATCTACAAATCTAACATATTACGATCTACAAATCAAACATGTTACGATCTACAAATCTAACATGTTACGATCTACAAATCTAACATATTACGATCTACAAATTTAACATATCACGATCTACAAATCTATTACGATCTACAAATCTAACATATCACGATCTACAAATCTAACAAATTACGATCTACAAATCTAACATATCATGATCTACAAATCTAACATATTACGATCTACAAATCTAACATATTACGACCTACAAATAAAAAATATCGCGATCTACAAATCTAACATATTATGATCTACAAATCTAACATATCACGATCTACAAATCTAACAAATTACGATCTACAAATCTAACATATCATGATCTACAAATCTAACATATTACGATCTACAAATCTAACATATTACGACCTACAAATAAAAAATATCGCGATCTACAAATCTAACATATTATGATCTACAAATCTAACATATTACGATCTACAAATCTAACATATTACGATCTACAAATCTAACATATTACGATCTACAAATAAAAAATATCGCGATCTACAAATCTAACATATTATGATCTACAAATCTAACATATTACGATCTACAAATCTAACATATTACTTTCTACAAATAAAAAATATCGCGATCTACAAATCTAACATATTACGGTCAAAAGGACAGGCATGTCATAATCGCCTGTGCTTGCATATCACTATCAGCTAGCGCATCATATCACAATTAGCTGGGCTTGCATATCACTATCAGCTAGCGCATCATATCACAATTAGCTGGACTTGCATATCACTATCAGCTAGCGCATCATATCACAATTAGCTGGGCTTGCATATCACTATCAGCTAGCGCATCATATCACAATTAGCTGGGCTTGCATATCACTATCAGCTAGCATATCATATCACAATTAGCTGTGCTTGCTTATCACTATCATCTAGCGTATCATATCACAATTAGCTGGGCTTGCATTTCACTATCAGTTAGCGTATCATATCACAATTAGCTGGGCTTGCACATCACTATCAGATAGCGTATCATATCACAATTAGCTGTGCTTGCATATCACTATCAGATAGCGTATCATATCACAATTAGCTGGGATTGCATATCACTATCAGCTAGCGTATCATATCACAATTAGCTGGGCTTGCATATCATGATTGGTTGGCATTTCATATCATAATCAGCTGGCATATCACATCATGGGAACCGCGATAGCTCAGTGGTTAGTGAACTGGACTACAAAGTACAAGAGGTTGGGTTCGATCCCAACCTATGGCTTCCAGTTCACCCATCCTTTAATGAGTACCTGCTTTTTTTCTGGAAGAGTAAAGCGGCACGGACGTAATACCGACCACATTGCCCCAAAAAATCATGTGCTGAAGGTCTGTAAAATTTATGGTCACTAACACCATATTCCCTATACACCACTTGGCGTGGCGGGGGTACTTTACTTTATATATATATATATATATATATATATATATATATATATATATATATATATATATATAGATGCATCATGATCTGCAAGCCACCTGACCTAAATATCACGATCAGCAAGCCTAGTATATCACTATCAACTGACCTAAATATCCATATCACCTGACCTAATCACTATTAACTGACCTAATACATCACGATCAGCAAGCCTATTATATTACTTTCAACTGACCTAACACATCACGATCTGCAAGCCTAGTATATCGCTTTCAACTGATCTAACAATTCATGATCAGCAAGCATTGTGTATCACTATCCATTGACCCAACACAACACGTTCAGCAAGCTTTGTATATCACTATCCATTGACCCAACACAACACGTTCAGCAAGCTTTGTATATCACTGTCCAATGACCTAACATAACACAATCAGCAAGTTTTGTATATCACTATCCACTGACCTAACATAACACGATCAGCAAGCTTTGTATATCACTATCCACTGACCTAACATAACACGATCAGCAAGCTTTGTATATCACTATCCAATGACCTAACATAACACGATCAGCAAGCTTTGTATATCACTATCCAATGACCTAACATAACACGATCAGCAAGTTTTGTATATCACTATCCACTGACCTAACATAACACGATCAGCAAGCTTTGTATATCACTATCCATTGACCTAACATAACACGATCAGCAAGCTTTGTATATCACTATCCATTGACCTAACATAACACAATCAGCAAGCTTTGTATATCACTATCCACTGACCTAACATAACACGATCAGCAAGCTTTGTATATCACTATCCATTGACCTAACATAACACGATCAGCAGACTTTGTATATAACTATCCACTGACCTAACATAACACGATCAGCAAGCTTTGTATATCACCATCCACTGACCTAACACAACAGGATCAGCAAGTTTTGTATATCACCATCCACTGACCTAACACAACAGGATCAGCAAGTTTTGTATATAACTATCCACTGACCTAACACAACACGATCAGCAAGTTTTGTATAACCACTATCCAATGACCTAAAACAACGTGTATCAGCCAGCAAATACACATATTTCACTATCCAATGACCTAACACAACACGATCAGCAAGTTTTGTATAACCACTATCCAATGACCTAAAACAACGTGTATCAGCCAGCAAATACACATATTTCACTATCCAATGACCTAACACAACACGATCAGCAAATTTTGTATATCACTATCAACTAACCTAACACAATCTGCACTCTAGTATATAACTATTGATGTGTGTGTGTTTTGTATCATGTTTCTTCTCTAGTATATACAACTACGTTTCATTAACCTCAATGAGATAGAACTGCTTGCACAGAACAGAGACAGATGGCGAGATTTGATAAAATATCTTTAAAAGAAAACTGCTAGAACAAAAATTCATATAGGAGAAGGTGTATCTTGGTCTACGCCCTATGGGCCGGTTACGGCTCGAAAGGTCAATAGATAGATAGATATACAACTGCTGGCAAAAAGGACAGAGAATCGATTCATTAGACAGTGGTCTCAAAGGCCGGAAGCTGAAACAGCCTGCTATCGGCCTCAGGGCACGACAGAGGAATAAGGTGTTAAGTGGCCAGAACCAATTAGAAAGCAGTGACAAACTACTTATTGCAGACTGTCAAGAAATCAGGACAGCCTAGAAGAATCTAGCGGCAAGGAAGAAAATTAATTAATTCGAAACAAAATGCTTAAAAAAAAAAATGATTAAGATACCTTGGACTATGAAAAATAGCAATGAAGACATATTAAAGACTTAAACATTAAAAAGAACTGGCTTATAAACACCATTATACAGAGAAAAATTAAAATACTATGTCCACGTTCAAAGACACAGGTGGGCTGGAAAGAACAATAATGGAAGACATAGTTCCAAGAAGACAGACTAAGGAGAAGGTGATTTCAAGACAGCAAAGATGTTATAGTATATTTATTATTTCTTGTTTCTGATATTATATTACAACTTGACAGCACGTCACATTTATAGTTGATCACAACAGGTAAATCATGACAGAGTTCTCTCATTTATTATAATCATAAACAGTTTATTGATCTCTATTATTAATCTTGGCCTATGATCGTTCTGTAGTGGATGCACTTATCTTAAATTAATGTTTATTAATTCTGGACTTCTCGGAGGCAAATCGCCGACGAATATGATCAGCCCACAAGTGCATATTTTACATTCAACATTAATCAACTTACGTTCATGAGGAATGTGAAACAACTTGAAATACTCATAAGCACTTTCACAACACTAAAGTTCATATGTTCATTGCAATACTCACTACTCTCTATCAACTCATTAACTCCTCAAGTGACTTACAACTACAACTTGATGATTCTAACTTCCTAACTAACTGGCTTCACTTTCTAATCTTAACTTAACTTTTACTAGCTGCCTTCGGCAGTTAGATTGATAATACTAAATAAATTACACTTTGTTTTCGTGACTTTCTATGCCCTATTTAATTAATGGTTACCTCATGACAATGACCTTCCTGGTAGTTGGATGACATCTTATTTATCAGACGGCCAAAGTCATGGGGTCAACGCATGCTATATTGTTATTTCCCCCAACCTGCTGTTGTGGAAATCTGTGTCTACTCTCACTTACAAACTTGGTTGAAGTGGAAATTTCCATAGACCTAAACTTATCATCGTGTCGTCCAGTAATTCTGGACCTTGCCTCCTTCCCACTTTCTGCGTACTACCCCCAATCCACTACCCCCAATGTGAGCTTCTATTATCCCCTAACTTGTTATTCTGGCTGGAAATTTTCCATTACCTGCCGGGGCCCCCCCCCCCCCCCCCCGTGCTTCCATTAGCTCACTCTATAACAAAGAGAGATAATAGAAGTGGGAGATCTGGGTAGAGACAGATTCTTTCACACAGGCTGTAATGAATGCAACGTTCTGCAAAGGACTTGCAACCTGATAATATGATGGTATGTTTTGTAGTTTGTTTAATTAATTACTGCCTTTTTCTTTCTCCAGGATTTGCTTCCCCTTGTGTTCATGTTTGAACTGCCAGCCACCACACCTCTAGTCCCACTTCCTGATGTGTCATCTCCCTTGCTCCAGCAATTACAACAGACCCACAATGTCACCATCAGTTTTAAGCAACGACCCCGCACTTATGCCACCACAGCTATTGTCAGGGGTTCGGTCCACGGCGCCAAGGGAGTTAAACAGGCCACAGCTCGTTTGATGGAACAGCTTACAGGCAATGTAAACAGCAGTTTATGTACTTTACCTTCATATTCATCATTTTCTTTCATAAGATAACCTTCTGTAATGAATGCACATTCCTGCTGTAATCAGTTCATAGTTTTAGATATGAAGTTTCAGTAAATCAGATTGAAGCTAAAGATTGATGTACAGAACCACAAGGGTATTAAAGCATAACACAGGAGTGTATGGGAGCCGCGATAGCTCAGTGGTTAGTGAAATGGACTACAAAGGACAAAAAGTAGGGTTCGATCCCAACCGACGGCTTCCGGTTCACCCAGCCTTTAATGGGTACCGGATTTTTTCTGGGAAAGTAAAGCGGCACGGGCGTAATACCGACCACATTAACCCAAAATTCATGTGCCGAAGGTCTGTAAAATTATGGTCACTAACACCATATTCCCTATACGCCACTTGGCGTAACGGGGGTACTTTCCTTTTTTTTTTATACTACAAGAGTGTATCTTGCTCTTTGAGCATGGGAGATTGAAGCTAGAATATAACAGTGTAAAGGATGTTCTGTAGCATGTGAAGTACACTATAATAGTACATAGCATTTTCTTGTTGTTAATAACTTCCACAACTTAATGAACCAAGTCTTCTTCCTGTCTACTCCCTATGGAGCACAAGTTTTCAACAAACATTAGTCATGCTATGTTAATTAAATTTTCTTATCTCACGTCCCCATTTTTTTCAGTTATGTTTTTACCTCTTCTGGGAGCTTCAGTGGCTGAGTGCTCGCTTCCTGAACAGAAGGGTCCAGTTTTGAACCACAGAAGTGGCGGATATTTTTTCATACCGATGGTCATTAACACCATATTCTCTATGGAGAAGATCCTCTATCCTCGCAAGGTATATAGGGAACCTTCACTTGCTTACCTTTATCTCTTCTCTGAGTACTCTTTGGCCCTTCTCTTTGCCTCCTCCCCTGGGCATTTAAACAAAAATAACCTGAGTAAACCAAGTTTTAGTTCTTTTTTTTTCACTGAGGTGTCATTGAATCATGATGTCAATGTCTATTGTCTATTTGAATCTATTGTCAACCTTGCTTGCATTCGCTCGATGACTAAAGTATTCTAGAATATTTGTAGACTGTAGAATTCCTCTTCGTCATCCGTCCTTAAATGGACGTTAAGGGGATGTGTCTGCATTGTGTTGTGGTTTGCAGTATTACTGTTATATTTGCGCCTTTTGGCCCAACACATCCGATTTCAGCGCGTATTGTCAATCTAAAATGCTATTGATCATGGAAAAATCTGGTCACTAACACCATATTCCCCATATATCGAGTAAATCATGGAGGAAACCTTTACTCTCCCCCCCCCTTTTTTTTTAAATACCAAAATGAAAATATAAAATGAATAGAAAGATTCAATCAGTGTTGATAGATATCAACTGACCATTATAGTTCAGTCAAGGAATAGAAGCTAAATCTCTTCAAAAATGTGGGAAACTTTCACCAGTCTTATAAATATTTACTGTTCAGTACAAGACAGATTTTAGCCGTGTAAAATGACTCTGAAAAACAAGTCCTTTGCTAGAACTGTGAATGAAGCACAATGAAATTTATTACTGGAATCTGCATCAGTTCACAAGAGAAAACAAAATATTATTGACCAGATTTAGTTGATGCTGGGTGTTTTGTAGGAAAAGCAGATTTGTCTACAATCAATATGTCACAGAAACAGTCAGTGTGCACACGCTTCTAGAATCCCTAAGGTTTGGTGGTAGGGCTGATAAGGGGATGTTCCAACTACAATGAAACTGATTCTATGAGTAGAACAGAATAGAATAAATGCAGAGTCAGATCAGCAACTAGGCATGTTAAGGTAAAGACAAAATATTACAGATTACCAATTTAGGATACCTAAAGGTAAAGGTTAAGTAAAAAAAAAAAAAACAGATCAACAACTAACAATCTTCAGTCCTTATCTTAATAAAATGCTTGAAGATTGAGCAAGCTAAAACATCACCTAAACAGTATAAGTAGAAACATGTATCATTCTAACTGTTATGGACATCATTAATGTCCACCTCTACCTGTGTATATTTTAACTGTTGATTTTGACCTATAGTAGAGTAACAGTTAGCAAACTGGTCTGTCGAGGTCCAGAGGTCAGGTTAAATCCCAACTCAACATCTAGGATCTTCTTCTTCACAATCCCATAACCCATGGGGTCATTGGGACACCACTTACAGACTTTGTGAATATGGGGGTCATTGGGACACCACTGACAGACTTTGTGAATATGGGGGTCATTGGGACACCACTGACAGACTTTGTGAATATGGGGGTCATTGGGACACCACTGACAGACTTTGTGAATATGGGGGTCATTGGTACACCACTGACAGACTTTGTGAATATGGGGGTCGTTGAGACACCACTGACAGACTTTGTGAATATGGGGGTCATTGGTACACCACTGACAGACTTTGTGAATATGGGGGTCATTGAGACACCACTGACAGACTTTGTGAATATGGGGGTCATTGGGACACCACTGACAGACTTTGTGAATATGGGGGTCATTGGTACACCACTGACAGACTTTGTGAATATCGGTGTCATTGGGACACCACTGACAGACTTTGTGAATATGGGGGTCATTGAGACACCACTGACAGACTTTGTGAATATGGGGGTCATTGGGACACCACTGACAGACTTTGTGAATATCGGGGTCATTGAGACACCACTGACAGACTTTGTGAATATGGGGGTCATTGGGACACCACTGACAGACTTTGTGAATATGGGGGTCATTGGGACACCACTGACAGACTTTGCGAATATGGGAGTCGTTGGGACACCACTGACAGACTTTGTGAATATGGAGGTCGTTGGGACACTACTGACAGACTTTGTGAATATGGGTGTCATTGGGACACCACTGACAGACTTTGTGAATATGGGGGTCATTGGGACACCACTGACAGACTTTGTGAATATGGGGGTCGTTGGGACACCACTGACAGACTTCATGAATATGGGCGTCATTGGGACACCACTGACAGACTTCATGAAAAAATGGTCATTGGGGCACCATTGACAGACTTTGTGAATATGGAGGTCATTGGGGCACCACTGACAGACTTCATGAAAAAAGGGTCATTGGGGCACCATTGACAGACTTTGTGAATATGGGGGTCATTGGGGCACCACTGACAGACTTTGTGAATATGGGGGTCATTGGAGCACCACTGACAGACTTTGTGAATATGGGGGTCGTTGGGGCACCACTGGCAGACTTCATGAACAAAAGGGTCTTGGGGCACCATTGGCAGACTTTGTCAACATGGGGGTCATTGGGGCGCCACTGACAGACTTTGCGAATATGGGGGTCATTGGGGCACCACTGACAGACTTTGTCAATATGGGGGTCATTGGGGCACCACTGACAGACTTTGTCAATATGGGGGTCATTGGGGCGCCACTGACAGACTTTGTCAATATGGGGGTCATTGGGGCACCACTGACAGACTTTGTCAACCTTCTCCATTTCTCCCTATCTTCAGTCATTCTTTGGAACTGTAAAATTGAGGCCTATCCATTCTTTGATGTTACCTTCCCATGTGTGTTATATGCTCATTTCTACTTGTTTCTTTCACAGTTCCTTGCAGAAAGGTCTTTGCAATGCCACGATTGAGCTATGTGGCCAAACCTTTTCATTTTGTGCCTCTTCACAACAGTCGATAGAACATCATCTACTTCTATTGCTTCTATATATCCTTTTAAATCCTTTATATCCTTTTTCATTTCTGACAAGATCTCAGTAAAAGATGACCAAAATAAGGGTAAAAACTTCTAGGATCACTCAGCCTTAAATGGGTACCTAAGATTTTTCTGAAGAAGAAAGACAGTCCTAATGTAATGCTGACCACATTACCCAGAAAATATGCTAAAGGAAAAATGTGATAATTTCTACCATATTCCCTATATTCCACCCTGAAGTCTTTCTTTCTTTCTTTCTTTCTTTCTTTCTTTCTTTCTTTCTTTCTTTCTTTCTTTCTTTCTTTCTTTCTTTCATGAAGAATTGCTCAACCTGACAGATCATTTTTTTTTCATCATGCCACATTATACAATTTATGGTCAACAATTATTTTTAACAGACAAAATAAAAAGGTGGCCTGGCATAAGAGAAACCAGAATCAGTGCACTTTACGTGGGTCTGAATAAACAAATCTGTAATGTGGTAGCTAATTATAGAGCTGTGTTCCATTTTGAGTTGAGTCAAACAATTATGTGAAGAATTAGGGTTAATCTCTGAGCTAAATTCCTTTATGGAGCGAAGCAAATATGTAGTTACATCCCCTTCCCAGAATTAACAATCATATTGTCAATAATTTTCGGTGAGCATACCCTCACTGAAGGGAGCCGCGATAGCTCAGTGGTTAGTGAACTGGACAACAAAGGACACAAAATTTGGTTCGATCCTGATAGATATCTTCCAGGTTCATCCAGCCTTGAATGGGTACTGGATTTTTTCTGGGAAAGTAAAGCGGCAACGGGCATAATACCGACCACATTACCCCAAAAATAATGTGCTGAAGGTCTGTAAAAAAATTATGGTCACTAACAACATATTCCCTATACTCCACGTGGCGTGATGGGGGCTCTTTACTTTTTTTTTTTTTAATACACCCTCACTGAAAGTCACAATACAAGCTGGTTAGTGCTGTTATCTGTTGACCAGGTCACCCTGATTCATTTCCTGAATCTGGTGTTTAAATATTTAACTTCAGAGCTACTCTGAGACAAATTTGAACTTTGTTCATGAAATGATGCACCAATGTCCCCTATCATTTTGATGTTCTTCTTCTTCTTCTTCTTTCCTTCCTCATCTGCCTTTCAGCGTCGAGGGGAGATATAATTTGCGGTCTTTTGCTCTTCTGTTCGCCTCTGCTGCTGTTATGTTTCCTAGTGCTTCTAATATTCCATCGATCCATCTTTTTCGTGGTCGACCCTTGGGTCTATTGTTCTCACAACGTTTGTTGAAGGCTCGTTGTGTTGTGTTTTGTTCTTTCTACCTTGTCATGTGGCCGAACCATTTTTTCTGTTGTTTCCTTATATATTCTGTGGCTGGGGCTATTCCTAGCTTTTTTCTCAGTTCTTCATTTCTGATCTTATCTCTCAGACTGTTTCCTGTCATTCGTCTAACACATTTCATCTCTGTAGAGGTTATTTTTCTTATTGTTCTTGCATCTAGAGTCCAGGTCTGGCATTGGTAGCACAACGTTGGGATGTTGAATGACTATAATTCACTTATTTTACAATTTAAAATTTCTTTGGAGGCAAAGGCGCGCCTCCTAGCACCAGAGCTGGAAGTTGTCAGTGACCCACAGCTGATGGCTTGCACCAGAATCGGTGAACCAAAACCATCCAAACCCTGCTGCACCTCTCCATGGTGCCTCCAGTAACAGACTAACCTGCCTAGTCTGGCCAAGCGAGCAGGGATCGAAGAGGGAAGACAACCTGGTACTCAAAAATGTCGTGCTGAAGTCGGATGTGTTGGGCCCAAAGGCACGAATATAACAGTTATACTACAAACCACAACACAACGCAGACACGCCCACTTAATGTCCTTTTAAGGATGGATGACGAAGAGGAATTCTACAGTCTACAAATACTCTAGAATACTTTAGTCATCGGGCGAACGCAAGCAAGCAAATTTCTTCAAAATCTCCAAAACATTTGGAAGTGATATCCCTTCTTAGATTTTGTGTTCTTTTAACAAGCAACCTGGCAGTTGTTGATCATTTGATATTCAAAGTTGGTGAATGTTTCTTATTTAAAAATGGATTCTGGATATGGCACATCACTTGGCTTGAGTAGCAGAAATGCATTTACTGAACAGCAGCAACCCATTAAAAGGGAAATAAAGTAGATATGAAAGTATTAGAAAATATATTGTATAAAAATAATAATTTACTTTATGCAGATATTATTTCACTGGGAGTGTGCCATCTCCAGTTGAACATTTCAAATGATAAGGATAAGATATGAAATATATAACATTGTTTTACTGTAGCACGTGCTTATAAAACATGTGAATTTCACTATTAAATTAGACATTCTGAATTGGATATTCAATTACTTAAGAGATAAATGGATGAACTTAATAAAATTACATTTGGGGTTATGTTTGCAATAGAGTTTATTATACCGATCTGGAATTTTAATTTAGTGAATGAAATTTGTATTCCAAAATTTTAATTTTACACATTCTTTATTTTCTTTTTAGATGTTCGGTTCATTATTATTATTATGTTCTACAAATGTTTTCTCCATGTTGTGCAATATTTGCCCTTTAATTTAGATGTACAATACACAGCTACCTGACTGAATATAAAAGTGTGTTTTAACTATAATCTTGGTTATTTTGCAGCTATTTTAGTGTAGAAGTGTTGAGTCTGATACATTCTACTCATTCTTAAAACTGATATTTTATGGAGGTGGTTTCAATTTGTGACACCACCTACGTAATGTAACATTTTATTATAATATGAAATATTGATGATATTTTAATAACTAATGCTTGTAAATAAAAGATTGGCAAGTTTGAGAATTTTGAGTGTGCAATATTCTATTATTACCTATATTCAATTTTTTACTGCAAAAGTTTGTAAATTTTAAGATGTAAGTTTTTCTAATCAGCTGAAATGTATAATACAAGACATGTGCATTTTAAATTTTTGGACAAACATAAATGAGCAAATAAAATAAAGCAGCGAGATGGGACATTTTGTTGTACATGGGCCAAACAGAACCTACTGCGAATGAGCTTAGACCATCTTTATATATATATATATATGACAGACAAATATATAGGTAGATATAGTATGGTAATAACAAAAGTTTACAAGCAGAAAAATAATATTTTGTAGAAAATAAGATATATATATATATATGGTTTATATTCCTTTATCTCTGTTTGAAAGGTTTTAATTGAAAACACTAAATATACAGAAAGTGGAATTTGATGTTAGGTAGTTTAGACATCCAAGACAGATAATTTTATCGTAAGTAGTAAAGTAGTTCTGGGATTAAAGAATTAAACATGTCTATGCAGCTAGAGATTTTAAAACATAAAGAGTTAAACATGTCTATGCAGCTAGAGATTTTAAAACATAAAGAGTTAAACATGTCTATGCAGCTAGAGATTTTAAAACATAAAGAGTTAAACATGTAAATGCAGCTAGAGATTATAAAACATAAAGAGTTAAACATGTCTGTGCAGCTAAAGATTATAAAACATAAAGAGTTAAACATGTCTGTGCAGCTAAAGATTATAAAACAAAGAGTTAAAAATATCTGTGCAGCTAAAGATTATAAAACATAAAGAGTTAAACATGTCTGTGCAGCTAAAGATTATAAAACAAATAGTTAAACAAGCCTGTGCAGCTACAGATTATAAAACAAAGAGTTAAACATGTCTATGCAGCTAAAGATTATAAAACATAAAGAGTTAAACATGTCTATGCAGCTAGAGATTATAAAACATTTCACATCCATAATTGATAACAGGTTTTTTTTGTTAATGGTGAATTTGTTATGACCAGCACAGCTTTGGAACTCACTCATCCTCTGAAAATGGGTACCAGAGGTTTTCTCACAGAAAATAGGATGGTCTGGCCTGAGAATAATATCATCCACAAACATCTCAGTGGTCATGGAAATATTTGAACACTAAAGTTGCAACCTTGTTTGGAGGATGGTGCAGGAAGTGGATCACTTAATATAACTTGGTAGCAGTATAGATCAAAGGGGTGAAACAAGAAAAGAGATCAGAAGAGCAAAGAAGACTTCAAGTTTTCAAAACCTTAAAAAATATGTCAATCAAAGATATTCAGCATGAAAACAAAACTTACAATTTTCAACTCCAATGCATGATCCACCCTCATGTGTGTGAATGCTAAAAAAAGACAAATAGATTGAGAAAAAAACTTAATGTATTTGAAGACAAATTCCTAAGAAAAATACTTTGCAATATGGAATGAATTCAAGGTTAATGCTGAAATAAGAGAAATGGCCATGGAACCATTTATCCTGTCTACTTATAAGAAAAGAAGATGGATATATGTTTGGCGTGAATTTAGAAATAAAACAACCAGAGAATTACCAAGCAGCTCTCAAATGGGAAACATCAAGTGAGAGGAAATGAGGATGACCTCCAGAAACACTGTAAAAAACTCTAACAAAAGAAGCAAAGTTGGCAGGCATAGACTCACTCCTTACAATGAAACAGTTTCCCAAAATAGCACCTTACAGTGAAACAATTTCCCAGAATAGAGACAATTGGTGTGAGACACTACAAGCCCTTTGTGTCATCTAAAGGTACTGAAAGGATCAAGAATTAAGATGGTTGTAATTCTTATACACCACAAAAGACCTTCACTTTTTGTAATATCTTTCACAATCAACATTTTTCAGGCACATCATGAGAAGAAGAAAGTTGGAATACTTGGTTACAACTGGAAAAATACAGGGAAGGAGAGATCACGGACAACTAAGTGAGAAAATACTAGATATCTTGGTGTCATGGCATGGTAAACAGTCAACAACAGAATTGATACGACGCACTGTGGATAGAAGATTGTGGCAGGACATGATTGTCTATGCCAACTGGTATAGCACATAATGATGATGATTCACGTGTTGTTTGATGAGGTACTAAATGGGGTCTGATTTGTCTCAACAGATAAACTTGACAGTGTCTATGCAGCTAGAGATTGCCCCGCAGCACCACATGTTTATCATTGGAAGAGGTGGATTTAACATTAAACACATCATGCAACAGACTGGAGCAAATATCTTGTTCCCTGATCCCAACATGGCCACACCCCAAAGAAAAGGAACAGTCTTTATTCATGGAAACATCGAAAGTGCCTTCTTAGCTAGGCAGCATTTGATAGTAAGTAATTGTTTAGTTTAGTTATTGTTTAGTTTAATTGTTTGGTTTTTAGTTGTTTTTCAGTTTAATTGTTGTTCAATTGTTTAGTTTAATTGTTTGGTTTTTAGTTGTTTTTGAGTTTAATTGTTGTTCAATTGTTTAGTTTAATTGTTTGGTTTTTAGTTGTTTTTCAGTTTAATTGTTGTTCAATTGTTTAGTTTAATTGTTTGGTTTTTAGTTGTTTTTCAGTTTAATTGTTGTTCAATTGTTTAGTTTAATTGTTTGGTTTTTAGTTGTTTTTCAGTTTAATTGTTGTTCATTTGTTTAGTTTATTTGTGTTTGGTTTAGTTGTTTGTTTAGTTGTTATTTAGTTGAGTTATTGCTTAGGGTTAGTTATTGTTTAGTAAACTAAAATATTTGTATCTATCTGTAATAGTTTTATTTATTAATCAGGAAGTTAGACACTTCACATCCAAAAGGAATGAGCTTTTCTTTTTTTTTTTTTTTTTTTTTTTTTTTTTTTAAGTTAAGTATTTCACATCCATAATGGATGGAGTCTTTTTTCTTTTCATTTAACAGGAAGTTAAATATTTCACATCAATAATATATACTTTCCCTGGTACTGTAATAGTTCCCTGGACAGATAAAAAGACCAATGAGGAGGTTCTCAAAGAGGCCAACACAAAAAGGGAGCTCTCAAAAAACATCAAAAAGAAGCAATCAACATTTTTCGGGCACATCATGAGAAGAGGAAAGTTGGAATACTTGGTTACAACTGGCAAAATAAAAGGAAAGAGAGATCGCGGACGACAAAGAGAGAAAATACTGGATAGCTTGGTGTCATGGCATGGAAAACAGTCAACAACAGAACTGATATGATGCACTGTAGATAGAAGATTGTGGAAGGACATGATCGCCTACGCCAACCGGCAGGGTACATGATGATGATGATGGTACTGTAATGAGATTACAGAAGAGTTCATTTCATTAAAGCGGGATGATAACAAAGCATAAAAGTATACCTTTCTTTATTTTTAAAAGGTTTGGAACATTTGGGTATGACCAAAAGATTGGAAACAAAATATATTTCTTTTATTACCAAAAACAGACAACCAGAAAATTATGGAACAGTTGCATCAGTAATCAGCCATGCAAGCAAGGCCATGCTTGAAATTATCATGGGAAGAATCCACAGAGAACTGGAAGGGGAAATCAACATATTTCAGGCTGGATTTTGAAGAAACTGAGGAACAAGAGACCATCATTTTAATGTGAGAAAAATAATTGAAAAATGCAGAGAATACAACATAAATCTGTTTCTGACCCCATATATCTATTGACCTTTCAAGCCATGGCCAGCCAATAGGGCATGGACCCAGATACTGTTTCTGTCCCCATATATCTATTGACCTTTCAAGCCATGGCCAGCCAATAGGGCATGGACCCAGATACTGTTTCTCTTTTCTAAATTTTCTTTTTAGCAGTCTCAATCCTTGTAAAGATCTTTTATAAAATCTCCCCATTTGTCTCTGTTCTGTGCAAGCATCTCAATCTCATTGAGGGAGCCGATTCCTGCTGCCTTTGCCTCTCTGATCAATGTTTTTCTCAGTGTTTTTTTGGGTCAGCCTCTTTTCCTCTTACCTGTTATTTCCCACTTGAGGGCTTGCTTTGCTATTCGGTTGTTATCTCTTCTCACCACAGGTCCAACATATGACCATAGTTTTTTTTTATTACTGATATATGTTTATACGTTGTTTACTCAATGGTCTTGGAAAAGTATAAACACTAAGATTCAATTCTTATACACTACAAAGAACCATCACTGCAGAGAATACAACATAATAAATCTATACGCTGTTTACTCAATGAACTTTTGACTGCAACAACACCAGATGTGGAAAATAATTATTGATTTGGGGTTTTCATCTAGTGCATATGAGAAAAATAAATTGCTTTATAAAGACCAACAAGCAGCTGTGGGTATTGAAAATGATACACCAGACTTGTTTTGTATAGGACAGGGAGTTAGGTAGGGCTGCTGCATCTTATCACCTTATCTATTTAACATAGATGCAAAAAATATAATGAGAAATGTCAGAGAAGCGAATAATGAAAAACAATTTGATGCTTTTATGAATGGAGATCATGCACTCCCAGAAATATGATACATTGATGATGATATGGCACTTTTATCTATGTTAATAAATGACATTGAGAAATTGATGACATCTGCTCAGTCTAATGGTGAAAAACAGCATCTCTATCTCAGTGCAACAAAAACAAAAATCTTTGCAGAAGATAAAACAGACATAAAATCAGATAAAGTGCATTAATAGTTAAATATTAGAAAGAGAAGACAGTTTTGAATATCTTGGTTTATTGATAACAAATGGCTATCAAGGAGATCAAAAGAAAGCTGAACATAAAATTGTGATTAAATAAAAAAAAAAAACTGCACAACATATAACAACAAAACTTTGGTTTTAGAGAGTGTATTTTTCCCATAGCAGTATATAACTGCAAAACTTAGATCTGCTGAAAAATACACCAGAGCCTTTGAATGTAATTGTTAGAGAGAAGAGTACTCAAAATATCATAGATGGGGAAAATAACAAACATCATTTTTGCAAGAATTTAACATTATGAAGAAAGAATTTAATAAAATATAGAAAACATTTTTTCTATATTGTTTTCAATTCTCCCTCACATTTAGCTTTACTGCAGCTTTGCATTTTTATGCACTCATTTGCATTTATTTGCCTTAACCCCTTATTATGGAGGGCATGGTACCCGGTAAACGAGAGATAGGAGGACATAGAAGAAGCAGGGTGCAAGATATCGCAGATGAGGTGGGATTGACTATTGCAGTATCTGGACATCTTGCACTAGGCAGAGAAAACTTCATAACAGTTTCCAATAGGGACAAGCTAGATTATAATGATGAAGAGTAGGTACTTTTAATAAAAATATGGGCAAGTTGAACATCTCACATTTGTGTTCACCAGCTTTCACCTCTGAACTGAATTTTGCAAGTTAATCCGTTTTTCTCTGGCAGCCGTGTGCACAAGGGTCCCTCACTGCACAGGCAAATAACTCTGTCTTTGGAGGTACTCATTTTTTTTCAGTCAATGCGTAATTGATGCTTCAAGCCGGGTCTCACTGCTGAGACCAAGGGTGGTTGCTGCAGAGAAAAATCACAAATAAAAATCCCAACTGGTGCAGCCGAGATTTGAACTCACAACTTCTCTGTCTTGAGACCTGTGTCTTTCCTTGAGACCAACCAGTTCCCCATCTCACGTCGGTAATTGATACATTTTTGTGTGTGTGGTTAGGTTAAACACTTCTCATCTGTAATAAATAGTTTGTTAATTTTGTTGTTAACAGGGAGATACAAATTTTACATCGCTACGTCATTATATGATCTGGAACTGCCATTGCTGGAATTAAGTATCTGTTTGAGAATGTTTCTAGTTTACCTATGATGATAATAATTGTGACATTAACTTCACTCAAGGAGTATATATAGTCATGATTTTTTTCATCATTATTTTATATTTATCAATAATATTTTTTTTTACTTTCATTTTCTTTTAGCATCTATATCATAACAACTCAGATAAAATTGTATTTATAATGAGTGTTCCTGTTTTTTATATTTTTTTAGGGTTGTTTGCCTCTGGTGTTGATGTTTGACGTGAAAGAAACTATAGAACTGGATCAAAGTAAGACAGTTTGTTTCATGGCTGTTGAATTATCTCATCTCTGCTGGTTTCATTACTTATATTTGATGGCTTAATAAAGTCACCCTTGCAGGATTTATTAGGTTAAATTAAATTGCTTAGTGCCAGAGGGTGTGGTTGGGTGTGCTGTGACCTAAAAGTGAAGATATTACAGCTTGCTGTAAAGAACAACTGTGTATTTTACACCTGGCTATTTCATCATTATCATGTGTCATACCGGTTGGCGTAGGCAATCATGTCCTTCCACAATCTTCTATCCACAGCGCATCGTATCAATTCTGTTGTTGACTGTTTTCTATGCCATGATCTATTATTAGATAATTATTTAATAATAATTGATCATTATCTATGCCAGTATCTATTACTAATTTTAGCTCTTTGTCATCCGTGATATCTCTTTCCCTGTATTTTGCCAGTTGTAACCAAGTATTCTAACTTTCCTCTTCTCATGATGTGCCTGAAAAATGTTGATTGTTTCTTTCTGATGTTTCTTAGTAGCTCCCTTTTTGTGTTGGCCTCTTTGATGAGAATTTCCTCGTTGGTCTTTTTAGCTGTCCAGGGAACTTTCAAAATTTTTCTGAGCAATCCCATCTCTGGCATCTAATCATCTTTTCATTTGTTTGTTTACTGTCCATCATTCGCTTCCATAGGTCAGAAATGGCTCTATATAACACTGATGAACTCTCTTTCTAATTTCTATTAACATATTTTTGTTGCATAAGACATTTTTCATTTTCTGAAATGCTATTTTGGCCTGAGAAATTCTGCTTTTTATTTCTGTGGTACATCTTTCATCTGATGTTATTATTGTGCCCAAGTGTTTCATGACCTTTTATCACCTTTTAAAGCATGGTCGGAATAACGAATGATTGTCAGGCAAACATAGGTGAGGTTGATTTAGTTAAGTCACAGCCAACTATAGTTTTATAAGGCCTGTGGGCTAAGAAAGAAGCCCCAGAAACATCCAAATTTTGTGACATCCTCATCTATGCAAGCTATAGGCAGCTGATGTCATTTTACTCACAACTGCCCCTGTTCCTAAGCTGAAAACATCACAAATGTTGAGTGATTCCTTTCAGCCAGCTGGCCTTAATAATTTATAGATGGCTGTGTTTGAGTCATCATCACTTGATTAATTATCATTTTTATATATTTGATGGTTTATGTTTGTCATCATCCCTGGTTTCACTGTGTCATATTTCATGGCTTAGTTATGTCAAATTGTTGCTATTTCCCCCTCAATCTCAACAATGTTTTATTAATTATCTAACCTCTTTAATGAATATTTTCTAGGTTCATATTTCTTATCTTAGTCTTCATCTTCTTCTTTTCTCTTTCTCACTGATACCGAAAGGAGTCATGGTTTATATCATTTGTCATTCTTGAGCTGCTCGAACTGTCTGAATTAGTGATTTTCCTTTGTTGTTACATGTCTCTATCACTGCATCTATCCATCTTCTTCTATGTCTTCCTCTTGGTCTTTTTCCATGCATTCTCGAGAAGGTACCCTCTTATCTTAGTATACGGCTTTATTATCTCATATTGACAACATCCTTTTTATCTATTGTTTTATTCTGTTCAATTTTGCATTCTCCTTTTTAAAGAGTGATATTGTATGTAATGTTTGCCAGTACATACCTTAATGTTATATGTCATTTCTCAACATGATGAGACATTTTCTAAAGCTCTTATATTATTTGTCTCTGTACTCTTTCCTCAAGTAAGTACTCCCTCAATGCCTTCATAGGCACATACGGATAATGGTAGTAGTGACCAGGTTTTTCCATGATATAGTAGGTATCACACCGGGCTGCCTTTACCTTCCAGAAAAGTCACTAGAATTGATTTTCAGAAACTGGTGAGCCCCAAAGTCTTCTATTTTATTTTTCCCATTTTAATCCCTCATTGTGGTATAGTCCATCAGCCAGAGTTCACCAATCCTATTCATCTTTTGCTGTTACTGGTAATTGTTTTCCAGGTGTAATTTTTCTTTGTGATCTCAATCTCAAGGTTTTGTCTCCCTGTATTCTCTTTACCAGTGGGTTCCACATTAGAACTTGTCTGGTAATGCTTGTAGTTGGCTTTTGCAGTGCATGTCCTATCCACCCCCAGCATATTTTTCTTATAATTTCTTTGACTGTTGAGTTAATTTGTTCTTGCTGCTGCTGCTGTTCATCATTCCTAATGGTGTCTAACCATCTGATCTGAGGGTTCTCCTCAAGCAAGTGTTCATGTATGTCCAAAACCTCGTATATTTAGTAAAATAATTTACAAAAACTTTCCGCCACAGAGGTTTCTATTTCCTAAAATCTGAACATTATGCAAATCAGTGGATTTTTGTAGCAGCAACATACTCTGATGAGAAATTGAAACCCTAGCATTATTGTTTGCTGTTTCCACAATATTATTTTTATAGAGTTTTTTGTTCTTTGGTAGCACTTTATTAATTCTCCCTGTTTTTTTCCTGCTCTGTCCCTCCTTTACTTTTGTTCTTGATCTTTCTCTTTGAATGTTAAACATGAGAATAGAATATTTTCTCTAGTGCAATAGTTCACAGCCTGTGGTATGATTACACTAAGTGCACATGTCTAAAAATTCACAGCAATGCATACAAACAAAAGCAGATGTGAATAATGGTAAAAAAAGGACACATATTGTCAGTGTAAGAAAAAATACATTAATAGGTCGTGAAAATAAATGAAAATGAAGAACAGTAGCAGGTGAATTGTTTATGTCTTCTAATTTGGTGATAAGAGGCATTCTGTCACTTTATAATTATGGTATATTTGCTTGAATTCATTGTCTTTTATAAGTTTGAAATTAAATATTTTCACATTGTTTATTCCCTTTAATACTGATTTGCTTTCTAAAACCATTATGAGGATATTTAGAAACAGTAGTGGCTGAGTGGTTAGTGTGCTCGCTACTCACCAGATAAATTCTGAGCTCAGTTCCCAGATGTGGCAATTTTTCTTTTCCAGACCAATAGAAGTTCAGTTCATCCTGTCCCTGAAAATTTGTACCAGAAATTTTTTCTTGAGAAAATAAAGTGGCATTTCGTGTTACTAATGATATCACCAATAATTTGTATCATTTGTCATTGAAAAATATAAGTGTTAACACCATATTCACAAGGTTTCTTAAGGAGTGAAGGAAAATCTTTATTTATGAAACTATTTATTTGCAGTTGTAATATATAAATTTGAAATAGCAAAACGTACATTAATTACAAACATTTTGCCAATGGAGGAAGTGCACAAGTGGAAAACAAGTTGGGAAGCACTGCTCTAGTATTGTAAATATAAATAAGTGGAATCTTATGAACGTCAACATGTATTGTCTTTCACAGGCAGAATTTCTCAGTTAATGGAGACATTGGAAGTGTACATTAGTGTCAAACCAAAGCCCAAACAGCCAAGCAAGGTATCTATACTATGTCTATACATTCAGTCAATAAATGCCATGTATTATTTTTACTTTATACTGAGTCCATACATTTAGACAATTAGGCTCTTTTCTATTTGTATATATTTGTGAATCATTACTGTTATTATTAGTACTTTTATTTTCGAGGGAGTTATTTTTTCATTTGTTAGATTTTTTTTGGTCTGGTGTACAAGCATGGGGCCAAGTTTCAGGCTAAAAATCGACAGTGCATCAGGAAATGATTAACGCATCTGATCCCTATTTCATGTCTTGTCATTTCACAACACACTGTTGTGTAGCAAAAGTTCAAAGAAATTTTGATTTTCCAAACTCAAAATGTTACATTTAAGTGGTAGTAATTTTTACTACAGAATCGTGACATGAGTCGCAGGTAAATGAATTGTAATCTAGGGTTAAATATATTTATAAAAGATGGAAGTAATGACTCTAGAAAGAAAGGAGAAGGAAATTCAAATCTTCTTGAGAACAACAAATTAAAACAACAAACTTCAAATACTTCTATTCTATTCTATTCTATTGACCTTTCGAGCCGTAACCGGCCCATAGGGCGTAGACCAAGATACACCTTCTCCTATATGAATTTTTGTTCTAGCAGTTTTCTTTTAAAGATATTTTATCAAATCTCGCCATCTGTCTCTGTTCTGTGCAAGCAGTTCTATCTCATTGAGGGAGCCGATTCCTGCTGCTCTTGCCTCTCTCATCAATGTTCTTCTCAGTGTCTCCCTGGGTCTTCCTCTTTTTCTTTTACCTGTTGTTTCCCATATGAGGGCTTGCTTTGCTATTCGATTATTATCTCTTCTCATCACATGTCCAACGTATGACCATCGTCTTTTCTTTATTACTGAAGATATTAGTGGTTGATTGGCGATTTCTCTAATTTCCTCGTTCAGCTTCGTTAGTAGGCGCATAACATTGAATAATTGAAAGTCTTCCATGTTTTGTTTTGTATCGTGTTCGTATCAGACGGCTATTTACCGGTTCCCATTCTAATAAACTTCTTGCAGCTTTGTCTGTCATCATTATGCCTACTCCTTCACGGTGTTTTCCATCTTCCCTTCCAGAAAAAACTACTATTTTATTATCAATAGATCTCCTACCTGTTCCAGGCCAGCGCATTTCGCTTAATCCTAAAATATCTAGATCGTATCTGTCCATCTCGCTCGCGACCTGTGCATGTTTCAAATACTTAGGAGATGTTATATCATCCAATGGCAGAGATTGACAACAGGTACTGCACAGTAAGTGATTGACAAATTGGCTCCGATATTACAGAACTAATATGTAGTATCTAATATAGAGAGAGCAATATATAACACAATATTCCTCCAAACACTTTGTTATCAGTGTCAAACTTGAATTCTAACATCAAAGAAAGAGTTTTTTTTTTTTTTTTTTTTTTTTTTTTTTTTTTTTTTGTGTGCTTTTGCCAGCTTTCACGTCCACCTATGACAAAGTCCCTAGTGACTAGGAACTGAATTTTGCGTGTTAATCCATTTTTCCCTGGCAGCCGTGTGCACAGGGGTCCCTCGCCGCACAGGCAGATGATTCCGACTTCGGAGGTACTCATATTTTTTTCGGCGATGGGCAATTGACATTTCAAGCTGGACTTCGCTGCTGAGACCAGGGGTGGTTGCCACAGAGAGAAATCATAAATAGAAATCCCAACTGGTGCGGCCAGGATTTGAACCCACAACCTCTCTGTCTCGAGGCCGACATCTTGCCCCGAGACCAACCAGTCCCCCAAAAGAGGAGATGAAGTGTTTAAGAAAAATACTGAGTGTGACAAGAAGTGACAAAGTAAGGCTAAAAGGAAAGAACTTGAGCAACATGAGCTGCATCATATTAGGAAAAGATGAATCAAATGGTCTGGAGATGTGACAAGATTACCACCAGACAGCTTCCCTTAGAGAGCTTTAATTTTCAGAAACAACAGAAAGGAAAAGGTTGACTTTCTAACTTTTAAATGTAGTTTTGTTCCATCTATTATATTTTTCTGTTCATATTATTATTATTATTTCTCTGCAACCCATCCCCTCAATTATGTTTGTGCTATTTTATTTCTGCCAATCTCTCCTCAGTCTGTGATTGTGAAAAGTATTGAGCGCAATGCTATCAACATGTACCTTACCAGGGAGATCCTACTCGGACTTAAGTCAGACACAAACATTGCAACTCACCAGACTAACTTTCTCAAGAGCAACATGTCTCAAGCAGGGACCACAGCTTTGTCCTTGGCTGGACTAGGTATGTGTGGTCAAGTACCTTCAATATTTTGAAAATTAGTTGAAATGAAAAATGACTGAACATGAATTCTTCTTCTACTGGGTTTTTCAGGCCTGGTACACAGATTTGCCTTAAAAGAAACACAGAAGGTTTGCTGTCTTCAGTAAAGCATATATTTTTTTTTTAATACTGAGTTGCCTTCCCTCTTGGTCCATACTCACCTGATCAGACAGGTTAGTCTGTTAGTAGAGGCACCTCAAAGAGGTGGAGAAGAATCTGGATAGTTCTAGTTTACTGATCCTGGCTATGAGATATGAGTCACTGACCGGTTTCAATCCTCACGGTGACAAGTGCGTTCATCCCATCTCATGAATTGTGAAATCACTCCAGTTCATAATCTACAAGTATAATTTTGCATAGCAGGAATTTTGCACTTTAAAGTAAATAAGAGATGATTGTTGTCCTAGTTACAACCAGGAGTCTTGGTAGAGCAGTTGTTGATGATAACCACTATCTGTCTACTGAGGACAAAAGTCAAGGCTCAATCCAGATTGATAGCATCCTCTGGATTCACCCAGCCTTAAGTGGATACTGGATTTTTCTAGAAAAGAAAAGATGACACTGATTTAACACTGATCACATGACTAAGAAATGTGCCAATGGTAAAGAAAATATATTTTCATCACAATCATCATGTGCCATACCAGTTGGCAGAGGTGATCATGTCCTTCCAAAATTCTCTATCCACAGTACATTATATCAAGTCTGTTGCTGGCTGTTTTCAATGCCATACAACCAAGCTATCCAGTTTCTTCTCTCCTTATCATCCATGATCTCTCTCTCCCTGTATTTTGCCAGTTGTAACCAAGCATTCCAACTTTTCTCTTCTCATGATGTGCCTGAAAAATTTTAGTTTTTTCCTTTCTTTTGCTTTTTAGGAGCTCTTGTGTTGGCCTCTTTGAGAATTTCCTCTTTGGTCTCTTTAGCTGTCCAGGAAACTCTCAACATTTTTCTGTGCCCTTTAATCGTCTTTTCATTTGTTTTTCTACTGTCCATAATTCACTTCTATAGGTCAGAATTGGCTAAAGAGTCACTGCCAAGAAGGAAAGAAATGACAAACTAGCTTCTTATATTGCAGAGAAAAATCATGCCAGGAAACAATACAAAGAAAATATATAGATACTACCAAATTCTCTCACACTATGAGAGGAGTGAATCATAAAAAACATGTACTGGCAACAAACAGCAGCTATACGAATTAACAACCAAACAGAACAATTTCAACTTATAAAACAAGGAGTCAGACAAGGCTGTGTTCTGTTGCCGGATATGTTTTCACTTTACAGCGAACATATTATGAGATCAATAGTAGACAAAAAAAGGAATTAAAATCAAAGGTCACAACATAAATAATTTGCGATATGTGGATTACACAGTCTTAATAGCAGAGATAGAGAATGAACTACAAGAAATGATAGACATACAACAAAAAAGGTCTCAGTCTGAATAGTAAGAAAACAGAAGTAATGGTCATATCAAAGAAACAATCATCACCATCATGTAGCATAAAAATAAACAGGACAAATCTGAAACAAGTGCAACGTGTTAAATACTTGGGCACAATAATAACATCAGATGGAAGATGCACCACAGAAATAAAAAGCAGAATAGCTCAGGCCAAAATAGCATTTTGGTAAATGAAAAATATCTTATGCAACAAATCTATGTCAATAGAAATGAGAAAGAGAGCCCATCGGTGCTACATAGAACCGATTCTGACCTATGGAAGCGAATCATGGACAGTAGACAAACAAATGAAAAGACAATTAGAGGCCACAGAGATGGGATTTCTCAGAACAATGTTGAAAGTTCCCTGGACAGCTAAAAAGACCAATGAGGAAGTTCTCAAAGAGGCCAACACAAAAAGGGAGCTCCTAAAAAACATCAGTAAGAAACAATCAACATTTTTCGGGCACATCATGAGAAGAGAAAAGTTGGAATACTTAGTTACAACTGGCAAAATAAAAGGAAAGAGAGATCGCCGACGACAAAGAGAAAATACTGGATAGCTTGGTGTCATGGCATGGAAAACAGTCAACAAAAGAACTGATACGATGCACTGTAGATAGAAGATTGTGGAAGGACATGATCGCCTATGCCAACCAGTATGGCACATGATGATGATGATGAGAGGAGTGTTGGAATTCTTTCTTCTTCTTTCCAATTGTAGTGGCATGAAGCAATCCTATTTGTGTCATTTGGTACTAAAGACAGACAACAGAAATCACCACTGCTGTCCTGAGTTCTTTCAGGCTCCCCATGTCATGTATATTCTGCAGCAAACATTTAGTATGAAATTAGCACCCAATAAGATACAACTTTCTTTAATTTTTATATTATTTCTTTTTCTTCTTCTTTTTTCCTCTTCTTCCTCTTTATTGAAGGTTGGTTGCCATAGAGCACCATTTTACTTTGTCTCTTGCGTTGATGGTGCACATTGTCATAGATTCATCTGTCCACCTTTTGATATCGTCAGTCCACTTTAGTCTATCTCTGACTTGTCTACCTTGTACCTTTCCTTCCAAGATGACTTTTAATAGGGTATTGTGTCCCTTCACATGTCCAACATATTTCAACTGTCTTTTTTGAATTGTATTAAGTATTCGAATTGTATTCCTTCCACCCAATTGTGCCCATTTTTCTATAGTTCTACATTTCAAAGGCTTCAGTTTTCTTCCCTGTTTTATTATTTAATGTCAATTTTTCTGCACCATATAGGATTGTTGAGTAAATATAATATTTTACAATTTGTAGTTTGAGTTCTGATGTTATTTGCTTTGATTACTTAATTTATGTTATTTTTTATACATATTTTTTTTACTTTGTTTATTTTTGTTTATTCGTTTTTAATCAATTGTTTTTTCCTCTCAGGATTACTTAGTCCTAGGATCCTGAGTGTAAACACAACCAGCTTCTTGTTAAATGGTCAGTCAAACACCCCAGGCATTAACCCGACCAACTGCCCACCCAGCCCCGTCATCAGCCCTAACCACTGGCTGACCCAGAGTTCTGTGCCAGGTCAGTCTTGTGTTCTATCTGAGTCTGGTGGTGTGCACTTTTTTAATTGAAAACTCACAGACACTTCATCAAAACTGATAATGAAATGAACGATAACAAAATTTCATCATCATTTTGTGCCATCACCACATTGAATGTTGGCAAAAGTGGATCAAGGAGAAATGAAAAGATTATATATTTTTAAAAAATTGAAAAAAACGGTATGGTTAAAACTTTATGTAATAATTGGACGACACGAATTAGAACACCGAACAATTTTAGAACAACAAATTAGAAAACAACTTTTCACATTCACAGACTGAGGAGAGATTGACAGAAATTAAATTGTTGACATTTCTCCTTACAATTAACTTTAATAATTTGTGTCCTCCAGTTATTACATAAAGCTTTAACAATACCGGTTTTTCTTTTTTTTTTTTTCCTATATTTATTTTTTTTTCATTTTTCCTTACAGTTAGCTTTACTGCAGCTTCACATTTTTATGCATTTATTTGCTTTGACCCTACCAAAATTGGATCACCATTTCTTCTCCCTGTAACTTGTACAAACAGGTGAAGACCACAAATGCACCGCCTGTACATAACCTCTGCAAGGCTAATCATTTAAGAGCACAGTTGATCAAGAAAAATCTATATAACCATAAGTCTAGGGCAATGGAATCAAAGTGTAGATGTGCCCACCCTTGCAAAAAGTTTTTAAGCACGTCACACAGAAGTAACAAGCCATTTAGCACTGATTTGCCACTGGCTATGGACAGTCCATTCTTTCAGAAGTTGTGTGTTCATCAGAATCTCTTCTGTTATATGCGTAACTTACTGTGAACTTTCAGGTTGAATGCAGCAGAAGTCATGACCTAGATGCCCCTCTTCCCTCCCGAGTGTTAAGAATCTAAGAGGTCAAAACACTTACTTGATGCGGCCTACTTCTGATGATCAGATTTCCTCCTGCCATAAAGCTCTATATAATGATTGGCCTGAGCCACTTTGCCTTGTTATGTACTTCAGTCACAAGTCATCTATGTTCAGTGCTGATTCTATCCCAGCTACAGAAAATACATGTACATTAAATCATATTGGTAATATTTCAAGACAAAACTTCACTTTATATTGAACATCAACTGAGCTATACTATAGTATGGTGTTCAATCTTGAGGTCATGTGAGAGCATATTATGGTTGATAATTTACATATCATTAACATATTATTTTTTTTTTAAATTGTTAAGGAAAAATATATAACTTTTTATTTTAAAGTAAAAATGTCAGTGTTTCCATAATTTCTGTAGCCGTGTTCAGTCCTCTGATGGTCGTCACCCCAGCCACATCTGTTGCCTCATTAGATGTCCTCAGCCCTAACAGAGGCACTAATGGATTCCGTCATGATTTCAGCAGCAGTGCTTTTATCAGAGTACCCGCAGCACTTGAGCCAGGTGAGAGACTTTATGGTGTTCAAGTTTGCCAGTAATCCTGTGTGATCTCATTGCACTTAATGGTCAGAAGTTTAATAGGCACTTTTTCACAGTAATTTTTTTTTAAAGTCCATAGAGAATAGGAACTGAATATTACGTGTTAATCCATTATTACCAGGCGGCTGTGTGCACAGGGTCCCTCGCCACACAGGCAGCAAACTCCATCTTCAGAGGTACTCATATTTTTTCATTTGATGAGTAATTGACATTTCAAGCCGGGTCTCACTGTTGACATCAAGGGTGGTGGTTGCTGCAGAAAGAAATCATAAATAAAAATCCCAACTGGTGCTACCGAGATTTGAATTCACAATCTTTCCGTCTTGAGACCGTCGTCTTGCCTCGAGACCAACCAGTCCCCCTAATATTTATTTTGTAGGAGTTAAGCACAAATATAAAATATTTAAAATATTAAATACTATGCTGGGTCGCATGTAGAGCTGCAGAGAAAATATAAATTAAACACAAAATGGTATAGAGCAGCTTTACTAATAGAAAGACAAGACAAACTATGATGTTTCGGCTAAAGCAATTTATATTGTGTTTATGAGTGCATCCTTAATTATTTTACTGTGAGATTATTTTACATTCTGGATAGAAGGTGTGCCAAATTAAAATGAGTGCCAGAGTTTTTTTTTTTTTCTGGAAAGAAAGTCAACCTGAAATGGTGTTGATGACACAGTAAGAAAAAGGGCTATCATACCATATTCCCTATTCATCACACTTGAGAATGGACAATGGATCGCTCTGACATTCTGAATACCGTCAAGGACACTGGATGAAAAAAACGACTCAAAAACTGACCCTGGATCCGCAGCCATGAACTGGCTTCTCAAATATGTTAAGGCGGTGAATGCCTGACAATAGAGCTACATAGCAATCCAAAGGAGACTTATCAACTAACATAACACAAGTATCATTGGTCACTACAGGTTTATGGATATTCTTCTTTGGAGAAAATCTGAGCACTTATGGATTTGTTCATGTGCAATGAAGATGACATGTTGACTAAACTAAACTTGGTATGAAAGAGTATTTTTCTTCTACTCTTTTCCTTATTGTTGAGTTGTTTTTATAAATAATTTATTAAAATACAGCATCACCAAAAGCATTACTTATCTAGTTTTATTTTATTTTTAATCTGTGAACAGGACACAGTAGCAACAACAGCAACTCTACAAGCCCGACTCACTCCTCCTCAAACAGCCCAACTACTGTTGGTTTGTGCAACACTGCAGGTTGGTTTTTCATGTTTATTCTTCATATTTGTAGCTTTGTATTTTTTATTTTATTTTTCCTGTAGTGTGTCTTGGATGAGCAAAAGAGTTTTTCTTTGTTCCAGAAAGCCATTCTTTGTCTATGGAAATGAATTCTGGACATTTGGACAAGAGATAAGAAAATTGTTGAAGGCCACAGGAATGTGGTTTTACAGGAAGATGTTGAGAATACCATGAAGAGCTAAATTGTTGATGTAATGCCACGTGTTGATACGGGTAGGGCACTCCTTTACTCATTGATGTGCAGGATTGTAATGGCTTTCTTGACATTCCTGGCTTTTACTGGAGAAGTTGGAGTTGGTCTATCACAGACTTTGCTGGGAAACTAATAGTCCAGCCCAAAGGTACTGCAATAGTGGGTCTTCTATATCAGTAACAGCCTCCACAACAAGGAACACCACGTTCCTAGCTTCTATTTAGCCTGGTAAAAAGTAAAAAAAAGTAAAGTACCCCCGTCACGCCAAGTGGCGTATAGGGAAATATGGTGTTAGTGGACCCTATATTTTACAGACCTTCAGCACATGATTTTTGGGGTAATATGGTCAGTATTACGCCCGTGCTGCTTTACTTTCCCAGAAAAAAATCCGGTACCCATTTAAGGCTGGGTGAACCCGGAAGCCATCGGTTGGGATCGAACCCTACCCCTTGTCCGTGGTAGTCCAGTTCACTAACCACTGAGCTATCGCGGCTCCATTTAGCCTGGTTTGACACAGACTATTACTGGGGTAGATCACAAGGAGACAGAATTGCTAGGTCTTTGTCAACTGATGGTGTGTCGGCCCTTCTATTGCGACCACACGGTTCTTATGAGGGGCTTATGTTCTTCCTAAGAGCTAAACGGCATTTTGTGGATGAGCTTAAAATGGCCAAGACAAATTTTGTTTTTCTCTTGCTACAAACAGCAAGAGAAAAACAAAATTTGTTTGGCCATGTAATGAGGAGGGAATAACTATTATAAATTGTAACAAGAGGAAAAGTTGATTTTTTTTGTTTTTGTTTGCCAGCTTTCACCTCTGGCGAAGTCCCTAGACACTAGGAACTGAATTTTGCATGTTAATCCATTTTTCCTTAGCAGCCGTGTGCACAGGGGTCCCTCGCTGCACAGGTAAATAACTCCGACTTCGGAGGTACTCATATTTTTCCGTCCATGAGTAATTGATGTTTCAAGCCGGGCCTCGCTGCTGAGATCAGGAGTGGTTGCCGCAGAGAAAAATCATAAATAAAAATCCCAACTGGTGCGGCCGGGATTTGAACCCACAACCTCTCTGTCTCGAGGCTGGTGTCTTGCCTCAATACCAACAAGTCCCCCTTATGAATGATTGTATAAGTATGCTCACTTGATAACTTATATTATCATTAATTTTACTGGAAGGGATTATTAACTTTACTGAAAAGGATTGTATTAATTTTATTTAAATTAATTTTACTGAAAGGGATTGTATTAATTTTACTGAAATTTAACTTTACTGAAAGAGATTATTTTAACTTTACTGAAATTAACTTTACTGAAATTAACTTTACAGAGATAGACTCAAGATGCATCAAAGCTTGTCAAATCATTGGATAGCTATCACCGCTATTGTCCAACAAGGAAATAACACTAGAGGCAAAATGGGCACACTACAATACAATCTTCATCCCAACATTGTGCTACCAAAGCCAGACCTGGACCCTAGATGCAAGAACAATAAGAAAAATAACCTCTACTGAGATGAAGTGTGTTAGATGAATGACAGGAAACAGCCTGAGTGACAAAATCAGAAATGAATAACTAAGAAAAAAGCTAGGAATAGCCCACCCCACCATAGAATATATAAATAAACAACATAATAAAATGGTTTGGCCACGCGACAAGACAGAGTGATCAAAACACAACACAACGAGCCTTCAATAAGCGTTACAAGAACACCAGACCCGAGGGTCGACCACGAAAAAGATGGATCAATGGAATATTAGAAGCACTAGGAAACATAACAGCTGCAGAAGTGAACAGAAGAGCAAAAGACTGCAAATTATATCTCCCCTCGATGCTGAAAGGCAAATGAGGTATGAAAGAAGAAGAAGAACTTTACAGAAAGGGATTGTATTAATTTTACTGAAATTAACTTCGCAGAAATGGATTGTATTAACTTTACTGAAAGGGATTGTATTAACTTTATTGAAATTGATTTTAACTTTACTTAAAAGGATTGTATTAACTTTGCTGAAATTAACTTTACTGAAAGGGATTGTATTATCTTTATTGAAATTGATTTTACAAAATGATGGTGTGATGTAATCAATTATATTTTTTTAAAGTCATATTTAGTATAGCGATTAACCTTTATCATTATGTTCTATAGTTCTGCTAAATGAGAATTGTTCTGTAGTGTAGGGTCTCCAAGTTTGAGTCCTGTCCACAATGAATGAGCTGATGACAGTCAGTGACTCATAACTGATTTCTGACATTAGAATCATCAAATCATACTGGAAATACTTCTGGCTAAGTTCAGAGGAATGGGAGCCGCGATAGCTCAGTGGTTAGTGAACTGGACTACAAAGGACAAGAGGTAGGGTTCGATCCCAACCGATGGCTTCCGGGTTCACCCAGCCTTTAATGGGTACCAGATTTTTTTTCTGGGAGAGTAAAGCGACATGGATGTAATACCGACCACATTACCCCAAAAATCATGTGCCGAAGGTCTGTAGAATTTATGGTCACTAACACCATATTCCCTATACGCCACTTGGCGTGACGGGAATACTTTACTTTTTTTTTTTTTTTAAGTTCAGAGGAATCAAAGTGGGAGGATTTGTCGAGTCCCCTTTTCCATGGAGAATTTTTATTTATTGGATTAAAAGGTGTAAATCTCACAACTTTGTACTAAATTGAGCAAGCACAACAAATGACATTTTAAAAAAATAACTGAAGAAGAGTAAGAAAAACAATTCTTGTAAAAATAACATTTCTTTTCAACATCATGTGGTGGCAGATAATAAAACCACTCTTGTGGTTATGCTTCTTAGCACAGCTCAAGGAAAGTATCAACTTACATAGTTTGGTTGATAGAAGTTTTGAGATAACTAATGTTTAGATAATAACAGTATCATCTTACATAGTTTGGTTGATAGAAGTTTTGAGATAACTAATGTTTAGATAATTACAGTATCATCTTACATAGTTTGGTTGATAGAAGTTTTGAGATAACTAATGTTTAGATAATTACAGTATCATCTTAAATAGTTTGGTTGAAAGAGGATTTGAGATACCTAATATTTAAATAATTACAGTATCATCTTCATCTTGTGCCATCTCTACAGGTAAGTTAGCTTCTTGTGGTCACCATTTTACTCTGTCTCTTGTCTTGATAGTACATGCTGTCATGTTTTCTACTGTCCATCTCATAACATGCCCATCTATTGTCAGTCCACTTTAGTCTTTGTCTATCCCAGCCATATTTGCCCTTCCAGGATGGCTTCAGAGAATGATTGTGTTCCTTTGTGTGTCCAAATTAAATTGTATTTGTATTGTTTGAATTATGTTCAATAGTCCTTTCTTCATTTCAGCTGGCCAGTATGTTTGACTTTTATTTAATGGTATGTTATTTTTTAAAGGAAAAAGCAAAAAATATATCTGTTTATCTGGTTGACCAGATAATTAATGTATTTGTTGAAGTTTGGCTTGTTGGTCATAATTTGAAAACAACTTTTATATTTAATAAATATTTTAATGATTGATAGTCAAATGATATTTCTCAAGACTTTTGACTCTTGTTAAATCTCATATTTATTTTTTTTTCACAGCTGACCTCATCAATTTACAAAAAGTTGGCACATTAGAAGAGACTCTGTCTCGAGATCATCCAGCCAATCTGCTAACAAGTCATGTACGCCACCACCAATTGCACCAGAATGCACAGCTCCACCTTCAGCATCAGCGAGCACTTCATCATCATCACCATCACCACCACCACACCCAGCATCCCATGGATCTGCTGGGGATAAGTAAAACTGCATCCCTGACACAGCTCAGCTCTTTAGCTCAGTGCACCTCACCCACCCCACTGTTTAATGGAATCACCCATTCACATGAGCACTTGTTGTTAGTATTCTTCTTGTTTATCATCTAGTTCCCTCCTTTTTAAGCTCTTTTTTTTTGTAATAATACACAATGTACCAGATTTTGGGTTTGAGAGGGTTAAACAATGTTCTAAGAAAGTAGGAGTTAAAAGTTGACAAGGGAATGACCGACAGGTGTTGAGTTACACAGTCACTTTGAACACTGGTCAGTTTTGAAGGACATCTTGTGATCGTGTAATTAAGCTATATTCATGTGACCAAAGTTGACAAGCCAAATTGTGGGTAAGGGTGGAAGGGCGCCTGGACCGGTCAGTTTCTGCTAGTACCTTGACCAGGCAAGACGTAGGCTTAGATCAGGAATCATGCTGGCAGAACAGAGAATGGCTGACACTAGGATAGTGTAGGATAGATAGTTAGAATTAAAGTAGAAAGCTCAGCCAACAAGCTTGTGCCCACACTGGACAGTTTTAAAGGGACTTTAAAAGCTCTGTCTGAGATAGACAGCTAGATACAGCTGAGTAGCAGTTGTTAATTTCTATATTTCACTTTGGAGTATGCATGTATGTATGTATGATGTGATTGCAGATTTTTGTAACTCTTGGCCTACAATGTTACATGCCATTAAACCAGCTGGAGTACTAGTCAGTGGAGTCAGTCTTTAAAAAATATCACCTGGAGTTTTCATTTGGTGTTGCTGTCCACAAATGTAGATGGCACTAGATGAAGATGATACTGTCATTATCTAAATATTAGTTATCTCAAACTTCTTTCAACCAAACTATGTAAATTGATACTTTCCTTGTATGTTTGTCCAAGTCTGTAATGTCTATATTAGATTCAAGGAGAGGTGTTCTGTCTGGAGAGATTCAGCCTTACATCATAACAGACAAATGACCATCTGATAAGAGTCTCTCTAGAACAAAAGCATCTAGGTACTGGTACAGATTCTGACTAGATTTTGCACACAATTTATATCTGTGTATAGACATTGTCAAGACAGAAGTAATAGTAGCAACAAAGAAAAAGACTTCACTGCAATGCACAATAAAGACAAGTGGAACAATATTAAAACAGGTAAATGAATTTAAATATCTGGGAACAATGTTAACTTCAGATGGTAGATGTACAACAGAGGTGAGATACAGAATGGCTCAGGCAAAAGCAGCTTTCCAAAAAATGAGGAAGATACTATGCAATCCATTTTTGACAATAGATGCAAGAAAAAGAGTTCTTAGATGTTATGTAGAGCCAGTCTTAACATGTGGATGTGAATCATGGACAATAGGACAACAGACAAGAAAATCACTGGAGGCTGTAGAAATGTTTTACAGAAGAACATTGAGAATACCATGGGCAGCTAAGAAGAGTAATGAAAACATTCTGAAAGAGGCCAAAACAAAAAGAGAGCTAATTTCCAATATTAGAAAGAAACAATCATCATTTTTTGGCCATTCAATGAGAAGGAAACAGCTGGAATATATTGTGACAACTGAAAAAGTTGAGATATATAAAAGTTGAATATATAAGGAAACAACAGATAAAATGGTTTGACCACGTGACAAGGCAGAAAGAACAAACCACAACACAACGAGCCTTCAACAAACATTGTGAGAACACCAGACCCAAGGGTCGACCATGAAAAAGATGGGTCGATGGAATATTAGAAGCACTAGGAAACATAACAGCAGCAGAGGCGAACAGAAGAGCAAAAGACCGCAAATTATATCTCCCCTCAACGCTGAAAGGCAGATGAGGAAGGAAAGAAGAAGAAAAAGTTGAGGGACGAAGAGATAGAGTGAAGCAAAAAGAAAAGATACCACACAGCTTAAGAGAATGGCTTGGCAGAAGGTCAACAACAGAAATGATAAATAACTGTCAAGATTGAAAGTTGTGGAGAGACATGATCACCTACACCAGCAGGCATGGTGCTTGATGATGATGATAGACATTGCCAGAGAGTATCTGGGGGTCACAAATATATAGTTCTGCAATAGAATGTTAAGAATAGCATGGACAGGTAAAAAGAGTAATGAGGAAGTGTTAAGAGAGGTCAGAACACACACAAATATTTTACATTCTGTCATGAAAAGATAATCCACTTTCTTTGGGTATGTGATGTGAAGATGACAACTGGAAAATGTAATAACAGAAAAAATTGAGAGGAAAGAAGACAGAGGAAGGCAATGAGAGAAGGTATTAGATGGTTTAACAATGTGGCACAGAGAGAAATAAACAGTGGTATTGATAAAATAACCAAAGAAGTCAGGCGCCACTGATTGTGGAGACCATCGCACTATTAGTCTCATGAGCCATATGAATGCAATATACATCTTAAGAATATTGATAGAAAGATCTATAGAAGTAGAGAAAAATTACTCAAAGCATTTACACAAAAGCATTTGACAAAGTAAAGCATGTGGAAATAATAAATATGCTGGAGAAATTAAATATTGATAGCAAGGATCTGCAAATCATAAAAAACATGTATTGGCAACAACCAGCAGCTATACGAATTAGCAACCAAACAGGACAATTCCAATATATAAAACAAGGAGTCAGACAAGGCTGTTTTCAGTCACCGGATTTGTTTTCACTTTACAGCGAACATATTATGAGATCAATAGTAGACAAAAAAGGAATTGAAATCGACTGTCACAACATAAATAATTTGCGATATGCGGATGACACAGTCTCAATAGCAGAGATAGAGAATGAACTACAAGAAATGATAGACACAATAGTAAAAGAAAGCAACAAAAAAGGTCTCAGTCTAAATAGTAAGAAAACAGAAGTAATGGTTATATCAAAGAAACAATCATCACCATCACGCAGCATAAAAATAAACTGACAAATCTGAATCAAGTACAACGCGTCAAATATTTAGACACAATAATAACATCAGATGGAAGATGCACCACAGAAATAAAAAGCAGAATAGCTCAGGCCAAAATAGCATTTCAGAAAATGAAATTTATCTTATGCAACAAATCTATGTCAATAGAAGAAAGTGAGAAAGAAAGTTCATCAGTGCTATATAGAACCAATTCTGACCTATGGAAGTGAATCATGGACAGTGGACAAAGAAATGAAAAGACGATTAGAGGCCACAGAGATGGGATTTCTCAGAAATATGTTGAATGTTCGAGGAATAGCTAAAAAGACCAGTGAGGAAATTCTCAAAGAGACCAGCACAAAAAGGGAACTCCTAAAAAACATCAGAAAGAAACAATCAACATTTTTCGAGCACATCACGAGAAGAGGAAAGTTGGAATACTTGGTTACAACTGGCAAAATAAAAGGAAAAAGAGATCACAGACGACAAAGAGAGAAAATGCTAGATAGCTTGGTGTCATGGCATGGAAAACAGTCAACAACAGAACTGATACAATGCTCTGTAGATAGAATATTGTGGTAAGACATGATCGCCTATGCCTACCAGTATGGCACATGATGATGATGATTGATAAAAGGCACGGGTGTAAGAAAGAGATGAAGAGACATGTTTGACAACAATTCTGTGTTTGGCATCTGATGTTGATGATAGTCATTAGTATCTCATCACTTTGTTATTGGAAATAGCAATTAGCAAAACTGGAAAAAATGCTGGATATCTTACCTTCATTATCACTGCAGGGAGATTTGAAATACTTGACAATTCACCTGAATGTTAGTGCAATGAGATTTGAAATACTTCACAATTCACTTGAATGTTAGTGCAATGAGATTTGAAATACTTCACAATTCAACAAATTACTTGCCAACTGAGAGGTACATATATCACAGACCTGTTGTGAATTGGGACACACCATTTGGTTTTGTTTTTATCAGGTACTAGTCCCCTCGCTTCATTGAGTATGATATGGCCTTTCTCACTGTTTGTATGATTCATACTGATAGATTTTAAAAAGTGTACAACTAAGCCATGCACATATAAATGTGATGATTCCTACTTGATTTTCCCATTATGTAGGAAAAACTGGAGAACATGCGCATGCCTAAATATAAATGCTGATTAGAAACATCTGCTGTATGAGAAGCTGACTAAATAAAAGAGGGGGATAGATTAAGGAGGTGAAATCATGGATAGGTTGGACTGAAGATGCTGTTAAATTGATGTGTGGACTGTCTAACATTAATCCTGGGGCAGAATGGGAATGCCTGTACCTCCAGGATTCAGTTCTACCTTTTCTGTCAAAGCCACACTAATCAGAGGATGCAAAGTATAGATTCCAGTTGTTGTTAATGCAGATGTTAATGTCCCCCATATATGAAAATTCTAGTGACACTAAAGCTCTGATCTGAACACATGGTTCTGTAGTGCACCATCATCGTAGTGCTTGGACATTTACTGCATGTTCCAGTGCTAGAACTGTTCTTGAAGATAGTGGCAACTACACAATGATAACCAGTAATATGATTATAGAGATCATGGTGTGACAAGAGCTTTTAATTGATTAGAGTCACAAGATTACAGTCTGTGTTATGAGTTAGTTACTCAATGAGCTTGATCCCTGAAAACCAGAAAGGATCCATCTACAGGCAATGGCTGAAGAGGTCATAGGGCTGCAGTGTTACCTTCTTGTTTATTCTGGGTCATGCTTGTGTTGAAGGTAATGAAAAAGTAAATAAGTTAGTTGGTTCAGTGATCATATTAGGTGGACAGCTAATTGATAGGACTGATATCATTAACAAACCTCAGTGATATGGGTAAAGTGAAGGACTTTGAAAGAGCAGTATTACATTGCTATCTAGACTACAAGACTGAGGGAGGGGGTGAAGATTGAGATTTCCAGAACAGAGTGATGTTCTGGACAAATAAAAGAGATTGTCAAGGGGTAAAGGCATACAAATGCAAGACTGCTGTAAAACTAATGATAAGGCAGACATTTTTTAAATTATAATAAAAATGCTATGATTACAGCTTTACGCAGGTGAGGGACAACACAAAAGCCATATCAAAATTAAATCAAAGTGATATCAATTGTCAACCAACATCGAACTGGCACAGTTAGCCATTGTGTACTGATGAACATTTTGCATAGACTAGAGCACCTATGGTTGTGTGTGGAGTGCAGTGATGATGATCCAAACAACATAATGCAACATTCAAAACCTTCAAAGTAAACAAAGTTGAAGTAGATGATCTACTTGCTACATTGTTGTGAAAAGCTTCACAAGTTGATGTCAGATTTATTCTCACCAGTCTCAACATCACTACAAATGTTATTTTATTTCAGAAATGGAGACAAGTTGGGGGAATCTCCTGTTGGAGATGAAGATCATTCAGACAAATTGGCTCCAGGGATTGAGAGAAAAACCTTGACCTCTTCCCTGTTTTCCTCACCTTTACAACTTGCATTTGACTATGAACAGAAAAAGTTGTTGGCCATGAAAGGTATGTTGTGTTTCAGATCTCTCCTTTTCAGTTTTCATATTTGTTCCATTCACAATCTAAAGTCCTGGACAGTAAACACATATCTACTTAAATACAATCTTAGATTCCTTCCTTCATTCCTCCCTCTCTCTCCTTCTTTATCTCTCTCTTCTTTCCTCTTATTCTTCTTTTAGGAAGGTAGGATAAAAGTGAAGGTATCCCCTAACTTTACTGCCATTGAGAAATAGAGTGGAGGGTTTCCAGTTTTCTTAGGTACATATTTTGGTGTAATACTACCCAGTGCTCTTCCCTTGGATGCCTTGTCCAAAAGTCAAGTGCCCTTTTTTTTAGTTTAGATTGACTGGAGAGCTTGTTTCAAATGTAGGCATTCTTTATGAAAGCAAGTCCCAGTTATGTAACAAAGCTATAAATACAGCTTTTAAAGACTTATTGGAATAAATGAGGTCCCAAGTAGTGAGACCACTAAATATTTTCACTCTTGAGGGCTTCTATTGACTGAGTGGTAAGTGTGCTTGCTTCCTGATCATAAGGGTGAGGGTTCAATTTCCAGAAGTGGGCATTTTTTTTTTTGTTTTTTTACTGACCAGGCTCTGAGGCTCATCCAGGCTCTAAATATGGGTGCCAGAGATTTTTTCTGGGAAGTAAAGGTAGCCTGGCTGGATAGGACACACACTGCGGAAGCCAACTGAGAGTATTACACAATAGGCCCTTTTTTGGAATCCCCAGGGGAAAAGAGGAAGACCAAGGAATTCTTGGAGAAGACAAATAGAAGCAGAGATGAAGATGATGGGGAAGACATGGAATGATCTTAAAAGAATGGCAAAAAACAGAACGACTTGGAAAGTGTTTGTTGAAGACCTATGCTCCACTGGGAGCTAAAAAGGAAGAAGAAGAAGAAGAAAGGTAGCCTGACATGATACCAATCACATCACCCAAAAATGTGCTGTAATCATGGAAAAATGTGGTTACTAACACCATATTCCCCATACATCTACAAGGCATGGTGGGAACCTTTACATTTTTTAACTTGCAGGGATTCTGTAGGTACTTTATAATTGAGCAAAATTGGATCTTCCAGACAAATTGATATCTGTTTTTTTTAGTTGTTGTGATATCTGTTTTTTTTTAGTTGTTGTGATTCTGTTTTTTTTTAGTTGTGATTCTGTTTTTTTTTAGTTGTGATATCTGTTTTTTTTTTAGTTGTTGTGATATCTGTTTTTTTATTAGTTGTTGTGATATCTGTTTTTTTTAGTTGTTGTGATTCTGATTTTTTTAGTTGTTGTGATATCTGTTTTTTTTAGTTGTTGTGATTCTGTTTTTTTTAGTTGTGATATCTGTTTTTTTTAGTTGTTGTGATATCTGCTTTTTTTAGTTGTTGTGATATCTGTTTTTTTTAGTTGTTGTGATATCTGTTTTTTTTAGTTGTTGTGATATCTGTTTTTTATAGTTGTGATATCTGTTTTTTTTTAGTTGTTGTGATTCTGTTTTTTTTAGTTGTGATATCTGTTTTTTTTAGTTGTGATTCTGTTTTTTTTAGTTGTGATATCTGTTTTTTTTAGTTGTTGTGATTCTGTTTTTTTTTATTTGTTGTGATATCTGTTTTTTTTAGTTGTTGTGATTCTGTTTTTTTTAGTTGTTGTGATTCTGTTTTTTTTTTAGTTGTTGTGATATCTGTTTTTTTTTTAGTTGTTGTGATATCTGAAATTATATAGTTGTTGTGATATCTGTTTTTATAGTTGTTGTGATATCTGTTTTTTTAGTTGTTGTGATTCTGTTTTTTATAGTTGTTGTGATATCTGTTTTTTATAGTTGTTGTGATATCTGTTTTTTTAGTTGTTGTGATTCTGTTTTTTATAGTTGTTGTGATATCTGTTTTTTATAGTTGTTGTGATATCTGTTTTTTTAGTTGTTGTGATATCTAATTTTTTAGTTGTTGTGATATCTGTTTTTTTTTAGTTGTGATATCTGTTTTTTTTTTATTTGTTGTGATATCTGTTTTTTTTAGTTGTTGTGATATCTGTTTTTTTTTTAGTTGTTGTGATATCTGTTTTTTTAGTTGTTGTGATATCTGTTTTTTTAGTTGTTGTGATATCTGTTTTTTTTAGTTGTTGTAATATCTGTTTTTTTAGTTGTTGTGATATCTGTTTTTTTTAGTTGTTGTGATATCTGTTTTTTTTTAGTTGTTGTGATATCTGTTTTTTTAGTTGTTGTGATATCTGTTTTTTTTAGTTGTTGTGATATCTGTTTTTTTTAGTTGTTGTGATATCTGTTTTTTTTAGTTGTTGTGATATCTGTTTTTTTTAGTTGTTGTGATATCTGAAATTATATAGTTGTTGTGATATCTGTTTTTATAGTTGTTGTGATATCTGTTTTTTTTAGTTGTTGTGATTCTGCTTTTTTAGTTGTTGTGATATCTGTTTTTTATAGTTGTGATATCTGTTTTTTTAGTTGTTGTGAAATCTGTTTTTTAGTTGTTGTGATATCTGTTTTTTATAGTTGTTGTGATAAATGTTTTTTATAGTTGTGATATCTGTTTTTTTAGTTGTTGTGAAATCTGTTTTTTAGTTGTTGTGATATATGTTTTTTAGTTGTTGTAATATCTGTTTTTTAGTTGTTGTGAAACCTGTATTGTCAAAGTCAATCAAGTGGGATAATCATTGTTTTCAACTCTTGTCTGCAGCCATGCAGAAAAAACCAGAGGGAGAATCTCGAATCCCAACAGATATTTGGGCAGGAATGGGATTTTCAAAGTCCATGCCGGAATCTGCTATCCGGGACAAACTGGGACAAATGGGCATTAGTGCCAGAGTGACAGATGCTTCATTGCACTTAGGATATGAGGTGAGTGCTTGTTTGCTTTGTTCATTTTTATTATCCCAAATGGAGGTGGGGGAGGGGGGGGGGGGTGGTCCCCAGGTTCGAATCCCTCTACAGACAGTTTGAATTTTTCACTATCTAATCTGTGGTTTCTTCGTGGCTTTACCCTCCTCCAGTCTCTGGGTAGGGAGATCCAATGTCTAGCCCTGTCGAATATTAGCAAAATAACAGGAGAGTCTTTGTGTATTCAGCACACATTAAAGAACCCTTGGCAGAAATTGAAAAGAGTAGGCCAGAAAATGGACGCTGCTCAAAAATTAATAGGAGAAAATGTACCCAAAAATGTCAAAACTCTTGATGATAAAAAAGAGAGTACCTCTGAAGTTGGAGAATATCTGCCTGTATGGTGAGAGACGTTGAGAGACACTGTAACATAAGTAGTTGGCATTTTTGAAGAAAGATGCGTGTTGTTATTGTGCTAATGCCACGAGTTGATAAGAGCAGAAGCCTGTTTGTTGATGAATGTGGCTGGTCTTAATGACTTTCTTGATATTCCCAACTTTTACAAATTTATAATATAGCCCTTTTCATCTTGTCAGACGTTCTAGTGGTGTTGGTTGTGTATTTTTTTTAGGCTTTGTTTTTGTTGAACAGCTTCTCTTGTAACTAATTCTACCAATGTTTGACAAACGCACATGGCCACAGACTGAACAAGTTTCCACAGGGTTTTCCATCCCTTTTCATGAGTCTTTTCTCTTCTAAGTTTTGCCTTAGCACAGTCTTAAATGATGTTATACCATTCCTTATACATGCTCTCCATGATGTGCGATCACTAGTCAGATGTTCCCAGTCATTTTCACAGATGGAGAAGTCATTCAGAGATGATTTACAGATATATCTATATCATAGTTTAGGTCTGCCGATTTGTCTTTTTCCATGTATTAGTTCACCATATAGTATTTGCTTGGGGATGCGTTTTTCTTCCATTTGCTGGACGTGCCCCAGCCATCTCGGCCTTGGCTTCTGAGCATCGACATGATTGTTAGGGTCTCAGCACGTTACAGGACAGTTAAGTTGGTTATTTTGTCCTTCATTTGATTTGCATTATTCTGTGAAGATATCGCATGTGGAAGACACTTATTCTTTTTTCGTGATTTGAGTATGTTGTCCAGGTTTCAGATCCATATAATAGCTAAGCACACACGTTTGATATATTAAGAGTTTGGTCTAACTGATGGTGAAAAAAAGGTCGCATGCTTTGTCCAGATTGTTGATCAGGGATTGTAGGGTGGCTTCACTATGAGCGACTAGGGCTGCATCGTCAGCAAATAAAAGTTCTTTAAGTAGGGCAACATTTTATTTTTGCTCTTAGTCGTGCTATGTTGAACAGTGAGCCATCTGATCTTGTGCGAATGTATATGTCTCCTGAGCTGTTTTCGAATGTGTAATTTAGAAGGGCAGCCAAAAATATACCAAAAAGAGTATGGGCATCCCTGTTTCACTCTGTTGTTAACTTTGTAACTCTCTGATGAACTTCCATCAAAGTTGATTTTAGCATTCATGTTTTCATGAAAGGACATAATCAGCTTAAGTAATTTAGATGGGCAGCCTATACTTTCTAACACTCTATAGAGCCGAGCTCTATTTACTGAGCCAAAAGCCTTTGTGAGATCCATATATATATATATATTGATATTTCCAACTTTTTATAAGTTGTAAATCATCTAGTTCCAGGCTACATATGGCGAGAAAACTGTGTGACTTGTCCTGCCTAGAGGTATTGCAATAGTGGATCTTCTATATCTGTATCATAACTGGAAGCACAGTGATCCTAACTTCTGTTAGCCAGCCTGTTTTGACACAGGTTGTTACCATGGGAGACTGACCAGGAGGTCGAGGCTAGGTCTTGGTCAGTTGATGTGTCATTGACCTTGCTGTTGCAGACACTTGAGATCCACTCAATGAAGGCATAAAGAAAGGTAAAATAGGAAAAGTACCTCATTTTGTTGAAGAAAAATAACAGAGATATGAGTAGTTGAATGCTTTTTTTTTGTGTGCAGGATTTGTGCTGTTTCCCAAAATGTCTGTATAGTCATAACAGTTGTTCTTTAAACAACACTATAATCCACAGTCTGAAAAAGCAAACATGCCTATTATTATTATTAGTCATGCATAAACCTTTATATCTATTGTGGTGTTTGCAGGCAACCCGCCCAGAGATTGACTTAAACATTGACAAAGATCTGTGGAATGATGACAGGAGTCCAGAGAGAGGACTAGCCAACCGGCCGCTCAATAAAGCTCCGGGCGAATACCCAAGTCCTCGGAAAAAATGTTTGTGTCAGCTTTGTAAATATTAGATATATTAGTTACACTGTTTTTTTTTCATTTTATAAGTATTAGAATTATTAGTAATTCCTTTCGACCCTTTCCAAATCACATTTAAGAAAGATCAATACATGTGAAATGCGATGCTTGAGAAAAGTAACAAACAAGGTCAGAATGAATCCTTACCAATCACAATCAAGGGCATTCTTCTCGAGAATGCATGGAAAAAGACCAATTGGAAGACCCAGAAGAAGATGGATAGATGCAGTGACAGAGACATGTAAAAACAAAGGAAAATCACTCATTCAGACAGTTTGAGCAGTGCAAGAACGACAAATGATATAACCACAACACCTTTTCGGTACCAGTGAGAAAGAGAAAAGAAGAAGAAGAGGTAATTCTATAGATACAAGATTCATTTGTCATTCGGCAAGAGGCAATAACAGCAGGCATCCCTCCCCAAGATTAAGCAAGTCGACCAGAACTGAGATATATGACAAGATACAATGTGGGTCCTGTGCAAGATCTGGTGCTTGATAACAAGGATCAGTAGACACCAAGTCTAGAAATCCTACCCTATGTGCTGTCTTTTGGCTTGAAAGGACAGTAGATAGATAGAATATAGATATTAATAAATTGATTACAAGTGATATCAAACTATCACTTTATAATTTGTAGGATTATATTTGGAGTTTTCACAATTGTTGTGTCATCAGGCCAAGAAAGTGAGAAGTAACCAGTGATATTTTCTTTTTGCTACAGTTCAGTACCTCAGTCACAGCAACCATGTTGACAGTGCTAGTCTGCCCAGCAAATCTGTGTGGTCCACCAAGACAGACTTAGCAGAACTTTTCAGTGCTCTAGGTTTGGGGAAATACACAGACCTGTTCCAGCAGCAGGAGGTTTGTGGCCTTTTTTTCGACTTTGTTTATTTTTAGTGTCAGATTAAACAAATGCTGTCATGTTAAAGTAGTTTTTTTAACCCTAGATTACAATACGATAGTAAAAATTGCCACATCAAAACACAAATTCTTCAAAATTTGACATTTTGCCATGTTCAAACATTCTTTTCCTCTGTGTAACTTCCTAATTACCACTTCCGGTGACCCATGAGTGTTTGATTTGCTTCTATTGTTGTTGGATTAAAAAAATTTGTTGTTTCAATTTCATGAGATACGATATCATATAGTGAAAAAAAATGCCCCAATTTTCAAGAAATTTGTTGATTTTCCTCTCCTTTGTAGCTCGGAACATGCACTGCATAACGGTATGAGGTAGTCGAACATTATCATCATTATCAAGTACCAAGCCTGCTGGCGCAGGTGATTATGTCTCTCCACAACTTTCAATCATGACACAATTTATCATTTCTGTTGTTGACCTTCTGCTAAGCCATTCTCTTAAGCTGTCTGGTATCTTTTCTCTTTGCTTCCCTCTATCTGTTTGTCCCTCAATTCTCCCAGTTGTTACAATATATTCCAGCTGTTCTCTTCTCATTACTTGGCCAACAAATGATGATTGTTTCTTCCTAATATTGGAAATTAGCTCTTTTTTTGCTTTGGCCTCTTTCAGAACGTTTTCATTACTCTTCTTAGCTGTCTGTGGTATTCTCAACATTCTTCTGTGAAACCACATTTCTGCAGCCTCCAGTGATTTTCTTGTCTGTTGTCCTGTTATCCATGTTTCACATCCATATGTTAAGACTGTCTCAACATAACATTTAAGAACTCTATTTCTTGTTTCTATTGTCAAAAATGGATTGCATAGTATCTTCCTTATTTTTTGGAAAGCTGCTTTTGCATGAGCCATTCAGCACCTCACCTCTTTTGTACATCTACCATCTGAGGTTAACATTGTCCCCAGATATTTAAATTCATTTACCTATTTCAATATTGTTCCACTTGTTTTTATTTTGCACTAAGGTGATGTCTTTTTCTTTGTTGTTACCATTACTTCTGTCTTTTTGCTATTAAGGCTGAGTCCTTTATTTTTGCATTCTTTCACTATAATGTCTAACATTTCTTGTAACTCATTTTCACTCTTAGCGATTAAGACTGTATACCTTAGATTATTTATTGTATTACCTCCTATTGTTATTCCAGGCATGTCCCTTATGGATCTTAAAATAATCTCACTATAAATATTAAACAAATCTGGTGACAGCACACAACCTTGCCTAACACCCTGTTTTATTTGTTGAAACATTTCCAGTTGGTTTCCAGTTCTTATGGCCACTGTTTGTTGCTAGTACATGTTCTTTATTATTCTTAGATCTTTGCTGTCTACGTTTATGCTTTCTAAAATGTTGATTATTTCTTGGTGCTTTACTTTGTCAAATCTTTCGTATAATCTATGGAACATAGGTATAGATCTGTTTTTACCTCTACGGCTCTTTCTACTAAAGATCTTATAATATATATGGCATTGCTTGTTTCTTTATCTCTAACAAAACCACACTGGTCATCACTAATTTCTGAACTGATTTTGTTTTGCACTCTTCGCATGATGATTCTTAGTAATATCTTAGTCATGTGACTCATAAGGCTTATTGTGTGATGATCATCGCATTCAATCGCACCAGATTGCTTTGGTGGGGCTATGAATATTGATTTTAGCAGGTCGTCTGGTATATATCCACTGTTGTAGATATCATTCAATATTTTTGTTAGTATTTCTATTCAAAATCACCCATGGCTTCAATCTCTTCTTTAGTTATATTATCTGGTCCAGAAGCTTTTCCTGCTTTCATATTGCGCAAGGCGTCTTCCAATTCTTCTTTGAGTATTTCTGGTCCTTCTCCATTATCCGTAATATTTACTTCTGTTCGTTCATCATTATAAAGATCTTTAATGTATTCCGTCCATCGTTCCCTTATGCTTTCTTGTTCAATCAACAGTTCTCCTTCCTTTAATCTTAAGCATCCAGTTTTTGATTGTGTTTTAATTCCTGTTAATTCTTCAATTTGTTTCTATACAGCTTTGGCATCTCCTTTTTGTTGCATTTCAATCTCTTTGCATCTCTCTTTTAGCCTTGCTTCTTTTGCTTCATTGCATTTTATTACAATATCTTTATTTAATCTCTTATACTCATCTTTATTTTTTTTATTTCTTCTTCTTGTATCCATTGGCTGCAAAATGTCATCTGTCATCCATTTCTTTCTTGAATTTGTCCTCACTGGTGGTATGAACTCTTTTGATGTTTGTTGCATTGATTCTTTTAGCATTTCCCACTGTTCATCAATGCTATGTATCTTCTCTATTGCATTGTACCGGTTCTTAATTGTGATTTTATATTTGTTTTTATATTTTTTAGTCAAACATACTGACAGATATATGTCATCCATACCAATAGACATTGGAACACATTCAGAATAAATCGACTTAAGATAGGAAATCCAAGTTCCCCTGGTATGTCCTAGTGTCTAGTTAACACACAGCTGTGTGTCCAAAATTTCTAAGAAAACACTATTTTTAGAGCTCGTAATGTTACAATAAAAAGTGGTTGTAATTTTTTACTATGGTATCATAAATACATCGGCCACAGATAGGTATCAGAATCTAGGGTTAAACAAATATTTTACTTTAGTCAATGTTTTATATTACACCCAGGATTGTGATAAAATATTTTAAATGATTAATTTTGTGGATATCTAACTTATATTTGTTTAATTTGGGTAGCAAGTTGCTTTAGCTGAATTTTTAACATATTGACTGCTGAAGTATTAACAATCAACATTTTTTGGGCACATGAGAAGAGGAAAGTTGGAATACTTGGTTACAACTGGCAAAATACAGGGAAAGAGAAATTGTGGATGACAAAGAGAGAAAATACTGGATAGCTTGGTGTTCTGGCATGGAAAACAGCCCAACAACAGAACTGATACAATGCATGGTAGATAGAAGATTGTGGAAGGACATGATTGTCTACGTCAACCTGTATGGCACAAGATGATGATGATGAAAATCAAAATGTAGATATATACACCAATATTAACTTGTAAATATATTCATATCTAATGCTCTTTGAAGTGCTGCAAACTCTTAAAGTCCAGCAGAAAGTTCTGTAACAGAGTGTGGGTTAAATCATCGTTTGGGAAATGATAATAATTTATCACAAGTTGATATGATGGCAACTTAAATGTTGTATAGTTGCACCTCTCTTATGTGAACAGAGGTAACTGTAAAACCCATTTTGGCACTATATATCATACCACAGATGGAATATATATGATCACAGTTAGCCATATGGTAATGATTGTTCTATTCATTCTTACATCACATTTTATTTGTCTCATTAATTTCAAGTTTCTGTGCTAGAAAAGCACCCAAAGTGATATTGCTAGGCTGTTATGTGCAATTGTGGGTTGTTATGTGCAATTGTGGGTTGTTATGGGCAATTGTAGGCTGTAATGGGCAGTTGTGGACTGTTATGTGCAGTTGTGGGTTGTTATGGGCAGTTGTAGGCTGTAATGGGCAGTTGTGGGCTGTTATGTGCAGCTGTGGGCTGTTATGTGCAGTTGTGGGCTGTTATGGGCAGTTGTGGGCTGTAATGGGCAGTTGTGGGCTGTTATCTGCAGTTGTGGGCTGTAATGGGCAGTTGTGGGCTGTTATGTGCAGTTGTGGGCTGTTATGGGCAGTTGTGGGCTGTTAAGGGCAGTTGTGGGCTGTTATGTGCAGTTGTGGGCTGTTAAGGGCAGTTGTGGGCTGTTATGGGCAGTTGTGGGCTGTTAAGGGCAGCTGTGGGCTGTTATGTGCAGCTGTGGGCTGTTATGGGCAGTTGTGGGCTGTTATGGGCAGTTGTGGGCTGTTAAGGGCAGTTGTGCACAAGAGTTTTCCAGAGCATGATATTGAATTTGAAAATGCTTAAAGACACCTTGTGAGAACCAAAGAAGCAACTCTTCAGTCCTCAAGCCAGTATACAAGAACTGTTTTGTGCTATGATCATTAGACATGTGGATGTGTAAATCCATCTCACTTCAAGATTTAAAAAAAAATCAAAACTACGTTTATTGTTATCTAACTCTTAACATATTATATATGAATTTTTAGATAATTGAACAAGGAATTAGATTTCACTAATACCAAGATGATACAAGATATGTAAAAAGATTATGGTTTGATGACGGTTTACACTAATAAAAAATGAGAGTGACGCACTCAGCAGCTAAACATATACAACTGAAAACAGCATGACGCACAGTGCGTCGAAACATATGGAAAGAGTTACATTTTAATTTATTTTGGTATATTTGTCATGGTAGTAAGTAACTAGTTGTAACAAATATTTTTAGAGATTAAATAATTAGTGTGTTCTTGGTCTATATTCTCTTATTATTGCACATAATATTCACCAAAAGAGGTCAGTAACTCATTACTGACCGTTTGTGTCAAATTGACTGTAACACCTGATCAAGATCTTACTCCAGCTCTTCTTGCCTCTGGAAGCCAACTAATCAGTGTAGCCAAGCAAGAAGGGTGGAAAGAGGTAAAGAGCCTAAAAGAGTCACCCTGGAGATGAGTGGGTTGGGCTGAAAGACATAGAGCTATCACAGCTTGCTCAACACAGCTGTTTGATTTCTTCTGAAAGTGGCATTTTAGATACAAACTTGGACATTTGACAGTATTTATGGATGAAGATGTCCTTAACCTAGAACATTCCACACATATTTTTAAAATTGATATTTTTTGGAACGGTTTCAATTTGTGACATCACGCACACAAAATGTAAACATTTTTCATCATCATCGTGTGCCTTCTCCGCAACGAAGGTTGGCTACCATGGATCGCCATTCTACTCTGTTTCTTGCTTTGATGGTGCAGGCTGTCATAGATTGACTTGTCCATTTTTTTATGTTACTCGTTAAACATTTTTAGCTAAAGGAAATATTTATATATGAGTAGTTAATGTTCATAACAGAATGATCAAAGAATGGCAAATCTGAGAGTTTCAGGGATGCAAATTTCAATCTGTAACCAAAAAGGTTTTTTCATGTAAAGGCATAGCTTCTTCTAATCACTTTGAATGTTTAATAGAAGAAGTATGGGTACTTTTTCTTTTTGGAAAGACACAAATGTGCAAATAGCTGCAGCATTAGTGACAAGCTAATGTGTGTAACCACAAGATAGTGCATCTGAGCTCGCTGAATACCCATATCGTTGCTGGTGATGGAAAGAAGTAGTTGACAGATGAACACAGAAGAGGAAGAACAAGACATTCACCAAGTAGGGAGAACAAGACATTCACCAACTAGGGAAAACAAGACATTCACCAAGTAGGAAAAACAAGACATTCACCAAGTAGGAAAAACAAGACATTCACCAACTAGGGAAAACAAGACATTCACCAAGTATGGAAAGCAAGACATTCACCAAGTAGGAAAAACAAGACATTCACCAAGTAGGGAAAACAAGACATTCACCAAGTAGGAAGAACAAGATGTTCACCAAGTAGGGAAAACAAGACCAAGTAGGAAGAACAAGACATTCACTGTTTTGTATAGTCATGGTATCTGCACCTTTCAGTCCAACATGTCTATCTTCAGCATGGATTAGTAGATTTGCATAACAATTTTTGCACTGACAGCGGTAATTTTGGGCCTACTTTTGTTAACCTTAACTGCCGCGGGTTATTTAATGTGTGCATGTGCACACAGGACCTCCTGTTTTTCGAAGAGGGCTAGACACTGGTGGATCACACTACTCTGAGACCAGGGGAGCATAAAGCAACAAAGAAACCATGGGTTTGATTTTTTAAAAATTTCTACTGCCTGAGGTGGGAATCGAACTCAGGAACTCCCTGACCAGAGGCAAATGTCTAGCCCCTAGAACACTTAGTCCCCTGAACATATACAGATTACTTTATCTTGATTGATTGATTGATTGATTGATTGATTGATTGATTGATTGTTTGATTGATTGATTGATTGATTGATTGATTGAATGACTGATTGATTGTGATGAAGAATCATCACTTCACTTGAGACAAACCTTTAAATGCTCATTCCCTTTAGTATGCAAAGAGTACTAATGACTGACTTAATGGAGCACTGGCTTGTACATGCACCTCACTTTCATTTAATGTTTAGAATGACATTTTCAATTCCCAAAGTCTGAAGGAAATAGACTTATCAGTTATGTCACCATGATTAGTGACGCCACAACACACTTACTGCATTTTGTCATGGATGCAGTGTGATATATTTTGTTAACTGTTAATCATAAACGTTATATTCTCCTAACAGTCAATCATTGCCTTTATATTCAGCTTTTAATCATGACCATTATCGTCTTCTTCAACCTTTCAGCTCCCTGTGGAGGGTGTATAGGTCTTCAACAGTCACTTTGCAAGCTGTTCAAGTTGTTGCCATTCTTTTAAGATCATTCTGTCTTCCCCATCCTCTTCATCTCTGCTTCCATCTATCTTCTCCAAGAATATTTTGGTCTTCCTCTTTACTTCTAACCCTGGAGATTTCAAAAAAGGCCTGTCGTGTAATACTCTCAGTTGGCTTCCTCTCAGTCTGTCCTATCCTGCGCCATCATCTTCGTTATATCTCTTTATTCACTGGAACTTTTCCATAGTTCTATGTTAGTGTTTTTTTGTACTGCCATTTCCATCCTTTTATTCTGCACAAGCATACATTAATGAAAGTCTGTATCTTCGTGATTATCATTTTTGTTCTCCATGTTTCACAGCCGTATAATAGGACTGATTTAACATTGGAGTTGATAATTTGTATTTATATTCTGCTGTTAATCATGATCATTAGATTCAGCTAACTATTAAATATGACCATTAGAATCTGCTAACTATTAAATATGACCATTTCAGATTGACCTGTCCACATTTCTCACCCTGTCTGACCATGACCTTCGAGAACTTGGTATCTCCACATTTGGTGCCAGACGCAAGATGTTGTTAGCTATTGCTGGTATGTCTCCTTGCTACAGTTTTCATTTGAATTATGCATTTCTGATGGACCTCACTTGTTCTTGAACATACTTACTGAGCTTTATACCAGATCTTCAAGTCTGATTTTCCTATTTTTTCTCTGCTTGACTTCAACGCTGACTCTTATTTTCCTCTTTTTTATTTCTAAACTGGCTCTTTCCTTTTCCTCTTTTTGATTTCGAATCAGGCTCTTTCCTTTTCCTCTTTTTTATTTCTAAACTGGCTCTTTCCTTTTCCTCTTTTTGATTTCTAATCTGGCTCTTTCCTTTTCCTCTTTTTGATTTCTAATCTGGCTCTTTCCTTTTCCTCTTTTTGATTTCTAATCTGGCTCTTTCCTTTTTCTCTTTTTGATTTCTAAACTGGCTCTTTCCTTTTCCTCTTTTTGATTTCTAATCTGGCTCTTTCCTTTTCCTCTTTTTGATTTCTAATCTGGCTCTTTCCTTTTTCTCTTTTTGATTTCTAAACTGGCTCTTTCCTTTTCCTCTTTCTGATTTCTAATCTGGCTCTTTCCTTTTCCTCTTTTTGATTTCTAAACTGGCTCTTTCCTTTTCCTCTTTTTTATTTCTAATCAGGCTCTTTCCTTTTTCTCTTTTTGATTTCTAATCTGGCTCTTTCCTTTTCCTCTTTTTGATTTCTAATCTGGCTCTTTCCTTTTTCTCTTTTTGATTTCTAAACTGGCTCTTTCCTTTTCCTCTTTCTGATTTCTAATCAGGCTCTTTCCTTTTCCTCTTTTTGATTTCTAAACTGGCTCTTTCCTTTTCCTCTTTTTGATTTCTAAACTGGCTCTTTCCTTTTCCTCTTTTTGATTTCTAATCTGGCTCTTTCCTTTTCCTCTTTTTGATTTCTAATTTGGCTCTTTCCTTTTTCTCTGTTTTATTTCTAATCTGACTCTCTCATTTTTCTGTTATATTTCTAATGTAAATAAAAAGTAAAGAGCCCCCGTCACGCCTAGTGGCGTATAGGGAATATGGTGTTAGTGACCATAAATTTTACAGACCTTCAGCACATGATTTTCAGGGTAATGTGGTCGGTATTACGCCCATGCTGCTTTACTTTCCCAGAAAACCATCCGGTACCCATTTAAGGCTGGGTGAACCCAGCCGTCAGTTGGGATCGAACCCTACCCCTTGTCCTTTGTAGCCCAGTTCACTAACCACTGAGCTATCGCAGCTCCCATTTCTAATGTGGCTCTCTTGTTTTTCTCTGTTATATTTCTAATCTGATTCTCATTTTTCTCTGTTATATTTATAATCTAACTCTCTCATTTTTCTGTTATAATTATAATCTGACTCTCCTGTTTTTCTCATTCTGTCTCCAATACTCCTGTATTTCAATATCTGACTTAACCATTTCATAAAATAAGACTCTTATCATTAATTTATTACCAAAAGAGAACAATGCTCACATTTTGTCAGGAAGTGAAACATTTTGTAATGTAAAAAGGAAGACATAAGATTGGACTGTGCATTTTTAAGAATTTAGAATTGACTCTCAATTGATTGCAACTTTGACTCTATGACTCCACAGTTCTCCCTCTTACTCAACATTTCACTTGGGTTCTGATTCCATATCCTCTTCTGATATGTCTTGTATGATGTAGAAACACTCACTCATACTGTTCATCTGACATCATTTCTATCTGTTTGCTTATAAATTTGGTTCTCATATGTGCGTACTGACTAGTGTACTTACCCCTTTTTGTAAAAAAATTGTGCTTGTTTTAGTTGTGAATCTGTTTTTATTTGTCATGTGTGCCATGTATAATCATATTTATGCAGAACATGCTTTTATACATTACAAAAGACAATGTTTTGGGTTATGGCTAGTTTTAAGTCATGAAGGCAACCAGAAACTTATTACTTGATAAGTTCAATATATCCAGGAGTATGGTTTCCACTTACAGAAGCCAAGAATTATTGCTAAGATTGAAATTGTCCAGTGAGATAGTTTAAATAACAGGATTCTGACATGCTTGTTTGTGTAGAAATGAAACTAGGAGTAATTCATTCTGTTGCAGATTTAAACAAGCGTCGCACTTTGACACCTTCTACAAACTCCAGGACATTATGTGTGGAACAGACACACTCAGATGTTGGTCGAAGCAACATCCCTGGCAGTGGCAACAGTCCAGGAAGTGCTGGTAATTTCCCAGCTGGTGGAAACAGTGCCAGTGAGCTGTTCCCATCTCCCAACCCTCCCCCTTCACTGATGACTACACGTGCTGGATCAGACTTGGCGAGCCTCAGTGGTCATTGGTAGCAGACATTGTAGCATACTGGGGGTGTGAATTCATTTTTAGATCAAAGTCAACCCATGCTATAATTTTGTCAAAATTGTTTATCTAAACAACTTGTGTAATCTGAACTCTAGTTCACACACGCACAACAGTATATTGCAAAAAAAATATATTTACCACAACTACCAGTGACAGTTGAAATCACAAAAGATTGTTACCTAAAGAAAATTAAATTGACCACTAATTGTTTCTTACATAGGCCCCCTAATGAGTTAACTTTTACATTATTTTTAGATTTTAATGAGAATACCTGGTCATATCATGAACTGTAGTATGCCAGTATCTGGAAGTTATATAAGTTATGATGTTCCTTTACAATTAAAATTGTTCGAAAACCCTGCCTGTCGTTCCTTTACAGTCTCCTCAAATGACTTTATTTCAAGGTAAACAGTACAAAAATAATATGTTGTAATATTTTGTTAAGCAAGAGACTTACCTGTTAGCATAAGCTGTAAGAAATATATATCAGATGTAGTCATTTGAGAGACATAAGAGCAGAAATCCCTGGATGTATAGTTAGTTAATATAAATGTATATCAAAATCAAAGTTGAAGGAATATACCTGGAGACAGTTCAGAACTACAACTACCTTGGACATACTATAACCAGTGATGGAAAATGTAAAACTGAAATAAACAAAAGAATAGAAATGGCAAAAAGTAATTTTAATGTCATGAAAAATATATTAGCATCAAAACAAATAACACCAGAGCTAAAACTAAGAATAGCAAAATGTTACATCTTCTCAACATTCCTGTATGGTGCAGAAACATGGACATTAAACAAGAAAACAACAGAAAATTGAAGCCTTTGAAATATGAATTTATAGAAGAATAGGAAGAATTGGATGGAAAGAAAAGAAAACAAATGATGAAGTCTTACAACAACTAAAAATGAAAAGAGAACTACTAAACACAATTCAAACAAGACAAATGAGATTTTTGGGGTATGTTAAAAGACACAGCAGAATACTATCCACACTCACTATGATAAGTATTCTGATGATATCCACACTACACTATCAACGAACCATCCTGAGATATTTGTAAATGACATCCTGAGGTATTTGTAAAGGACATCCTGAGGTATTTGTAAAGGGCATCAGTAAAGCAAGTTTTTTCCTAACATGAACAATTTTTAAAAAACCATCAATATTTTTGGTAAACATGACATCCTTGTCTGATTCAAACTTATTAGTTTTCTTTTAATTGTGCATTGAGGGACTTTGTATATGTTTCAATAAATATCTTCTTCCATGAATTCAGCCATCAGTTTTTGTGGTGAAACATATAAATGTAATTTAAAGAAAGAAGGTCATTTTAAAAATAAACAAGTAGAAATTTAGAAGAAGAAAAAAGCACAAGCTGTTTCTTCTAAATAAAATTGTTTGTATTTTCTATAATAATTTTTGTAGATAAACATCAGTTTCCCACCTAGTCTAGAATTTTATTTCTTTAAATTGAAGGTGTTTTGTTGAGAAGACACCAATTTTTTGTTTTATTTGCTGCTGTTTGTTTTTTGTTATTTTTTTTTTTTATCAATTGAAGACAATGATTGTGACGAAATTTTCTTGGATGGATGTGCTCCTTTGTGTTTCTATGACAACAATCTAGCTCATCTGTGAATAGTGGATCTTGCTTGGTGTCAACATTTATGTATTAATTTTATTTTGATTAGAGGCCAAGTTTGCAATGGTCACAATGTTTACCTGTCACATAGGATGCAATTTATTGGTTGGACAGGTTAGTTTTTGTACCTGCCATGACTAAAACTTTGCATTGTTAGTTAATTCTTTGTCATTTGAGCTCATTAATGGTCACAGCTTGACTTGTACCTTGTTATATGCAAAATGATTGTTATGTATTTTATTATATTTACATTAACATTTATTAGATGGACTTATACACATGCTGACAGTTTTTAGATGTTCTGGAAGGACTTTCCTTGTCAGCATTTCATTTACATTAATAATTTACACATGCTGACAGTTTTTAGTCATTCTGAAAAGATTGAAACAGGCTGACATAAATTTGATATTTACTGGTAGAATTGAGACATTTATTGACAGTTCATAGAATTTAAATATGCCAACATTGAATATTTGCTGGAATAATTTATCATGCTGACAACTTGACATTTGCTGACAAGTTTATGACATTGATACTGGCCTTTTTGTTACCTTTGTTAACAGGTTTTACACTTACTGAAAGTATTCAGTCCTTGGTGATATATGTTAATCTTTTTTTTATTTAAGTTACACTTCTAAATTGACAGTATTTAGGCTTTTATGAGTAGAATTTATCTATTGAATGACAGCAAGTACACATTTTTGGCTGGCTTTAGATTTTTTTGTGACAGTTTCAAAATTATGAAGTCGCCAAAAATTGAATATCTGATTATCTGTGTAAGTTCTTCTATGTAATGTCTCTTGCCTGCCAGCTTGTATTTACTCATATATGGAATATATAAGTGTTCTGTTTAATGCAATGATGGCTCAAACACATTTACATTTAAACTCTCAGTTATTCTTGTGATCTGGCATCACACAATTTCAACATTCATTGCTTTTATTTTAATAGATGATAATAAAAATATTTAGTAAACATTGGAAGAACTCTTATAACAGTTTTTGTACATGAATTTTTGAGGAAAATCTATTTAATTTTGTGAAAATTTAAATGGGCTGAAATGTGACAAGTTGTAATTTTAAGTTGATGACCATTTGGTTTTTTTTTTTTTTATTTTATTTTTTATAACTCTTATTAATACATTCACTAACAAGGAGTTAACTGGCTGTGGTCATGCCATTTTTCCTGAAATAAAAAAAAAATGTGAAATAGAAATTAGAAAATAAATGAAAATAGAACAAAAACACATGATCTGTTCAGATAATTTGCTAACAAGTTGAAAAAGTTTAAATAAGAGAATTACAAGGTTTTAGTGAAAATAATTGCGGAAACGTCTATAAATTAAAATCTGCAAAATGCAGCTTCTGGGGTTTCCACTTTGGCTACTAGAGTCACAAATACATAGCAGCCCATGGTATGGAATACATTAAACAATTTGTTGACTGGTAGTTAATGTTCTAATGTTGATAATTGGTTCCTTGAAGTTGGGTGATATAGAGTAAAGACATTGGCCTCAAGACAATAAGGTCATTGGGGTTTAATCTGCCACAGATGGTGGGAGTTTTTCAGTTTAAATCCATGGATTTTTCTTGCCTTCCTCCCATCTCTTAAAGTCTAACCCTCTCCAGATAAAGGCAAGAAGCAGGAGGTGCCATGTGCACTCTGCACCTGTTAAAACTGTTGACAGCTAACAATTGTAAAGAGTAGGTCAAATATAGTCACTGTTCTTGCAGAAATTGTTAAAAGATAAAAATCTACCCAATTACCCCTTCCTTTTTCAAGGTCTTCATCTGAGCTGTCCCTTCTTCTTAGCGTTCACCTGTTAAGTGGGTGTGGATGCATTGTGTCACAAGTTTATGGCAATATTTATGCTTATCAGCTCGACACATCTGTATTCGGCATGGATGAGTAGATTTTGCTTAACAATTTTTGCCCGAACAGCAGCCATTATTGGCCTAACTCTTTTTTATTTTAACTGTCAGCGGTTCTTTAACGTGCACAAGTGCACACTGGGCCTCCTGTTTTTCACCATTTTCCAGGAGAGCTAGACATAGGATCTCACTACCCAGAGACTAGGGACGGGTAAAGTCTTGAAAAAACCATGGATTCGATTTTTCTAAAATTTCCTATCACCTTTGGTGGGATCGAACCTGGTACCTTCTTGTTCAGGGGCCAGCGTCTTACCTCTGGACCACCCAGTCTCCATTTGAGCTGTAAATCATTTTCAGTGCTTTCACTAGCATGTGCTGGTGGAGGTGCTGGTTAGGGAATCAAGCACTATAGTCCGTTGTGCAATAACGAAGATCTGTCGACTGAACTAAACTAAATTAAAATTATTACTTCTGTAATCTTTGAGGATGTGTTCCTCAAATAGTCAATAATAAATGGGAAACTCAGAGGTTACTTATAAATAACATACAAACACATACATTAAAGTAGCATTGGAGAAACAAACCCAAACAGAAGCACTTGAGTATCATTTACAGCCATGACTAGGAATTGAGATTGTGTGTATTGTCTATGTTCAGATAATGAACAATTTATTCTGTAACCCAAATATTTTATTTGGTTTTCTTTATAATTCAATTTAGCTTATTTTTTTAGTATACTTAATTCAGTGTGAATAGACCTTTTATTTGTATACATTTTTTTAGATTTCACGTAATTTCCTTTTTGTGTCAAGTATTAATTTTCCCATGCTTTGGACCTGTTCTCTCTATATAGACAGGACTGAGGTTAAATGTCTTTTTGACATTGTCCAAAGCTTGAGACTTCATTATAAGAATCTACTCTTTCTCTATGCAAACTGTAGAGATGTAAATATATTCATGATATCCAGTATTTTTTCTTCACATATTGACAGAATGTTACTTTTACAGTAGGACACAATGTTGTTTTAAGCCATTTGGTACAGCAACATGTGTGATTGTTATTTGTCTATGAGTTCAAACTCCGTCCATTATAACTTATCCACTTGTATATTTCTGAGACTTTACTAATTCTTGGTTTAGTTAAGGTTTTGGTCGCTTTTCTTTAGAGTGTGGCTATTCAGTTTTTTTTTATCATTAACTCTAACACATAAATTGTGTTTAGCTACAAATCTTCAGAGACATGAATGTTGAACTATCTACAAAAGGTTACAGATACATATAAACAGATGTCTGAGGAAAACTCTAAATATCAGATGGTACACAATCAGAGATAAAGATATCTGGAAAAGAACAGAACAAGGGTCAATTTAGCAAAAGATTATAAATAGAAAATGGAGCTGGATTACATACACACCAAGAAAACCTCATGCCAGCATAGTAAGAGAGGTCATGGAACCTACAGGGAAAAAGAAAACGAGGTAGGCCCAGGAATATGTATACATAAGAGACATCATGGAAACCCTCTCGAATATTGGCCTAAACTAAAAGGATATAGATAAAGTGTTCAAGCGTAAGGATTGATGGAGAGAACTTGTGCGTGCTATCCTAAGGGTCCTGAAAGGTTTTGGTGGATATATCTTCAGAGTTATTGGTACAGAAATCCAAGTATTCAATTTACTAATGCATAAATAACATATTACAACACATTGGGTAATTATAACAAAGAAAATTACATAATTTGTTTCAATTCATAGTATGTAATTATCATAATTAATGTTACATTTTTGTACACACTTTGGCCATTAAAATAACTAATTACTTTAGGCCATACTAGAGGATTCATATACCCCAGGCTGAGTGTCACTGTTTAAATGATTCTATAACAGATTTTTGTTATTTGTGTTTTATGAATGAAGTAGTATCAGCTGTCTAGATCTAGGAGTCCCCAAGGTTTTTAAAATGTTAACCAAAAGTTATTTGTGACTGGATCACTCAAGCCAAAATGCATATTAAATGATTACCTGTATGCAATCAGTCAAAATAAAAACAGCCATTGATTGTGTCATGAATTCATTGTGAAATGATATATCATATACACTTTTGACTTAATTCATTATTCATTTAATTTATTCTTGTCATTGTTTTTATTATTAAAAAAAGAATGTGTTTTTAGGAAAGCTGAGAAAATAGATGTAAGTGGCCATATTTTTGGGAGGCTTCTATCTTGTACTTCCAAGCAAACATCTGTCTAAGCAATTACATTGATTCTAATACGTAGCATGTTGTAGTTGCATATTAATTAATCACATTGGTGATGTATCAGATTAGAATAGTTGGTAAAGTTGCATATTAATTAATTACATTGGTGATGTATCAGATTAGAATAGTTGGTAAAGTTGCATATTAATTAATCACATTGGTGATGTATCAGATTAGAATAGTTGGTAAAGTTGCATATTAATTAATCACATTGGTGATGTATCAGATTAGAATAGTTGGTAAAGTTGCATATTAATTAATCACATTGGTGATGTATCAGATTAGAATAGTTGGTAAAGTTGCATATTAATTAATCACATTGGTGATGTATCAGATTAGAATAGTTGGTAAAGATGATCCTGGTGGTTTTACTTCAGGTTATTTCACAGGCTATTTCCCTACAAATGATGGTCTGTATTGTTTTGTATCTTTCTACACATATTTTTGCTGTTTGCTTATTCTTTTTAATTTTCCTCTAGGGCCGAAGACAGCACATAGGACAGAAGTCTTAGTTCCCCACGATTGACAATCTGCTGCTAGTTCTTGTAGTTCTTGGTTGTGTTTGCTTTTTTTTAGTATCTAAATAAGTTCTATTTCTATCTTCCTTTATTTAGATAGTTTTAATGCCTCAATCTTTATCTTTCCACACATTCTTTATGATTAAACCTTTCTTGATTCGTTAAGTATGTATCATCTTTTTGACTACCTGAATGCATATATATTGTATGTTTGATTACACAATGTACAATCATGTTCTTTCTGCCTATAGCTTGTTTACCTGTACATTTTTAGCTTACATACAAGGGTCAAAGAAATTATTATGGAAATACTATGTATCATTGTAAATTTCCCATAAGTACATGGTGTGTACAGGCTGCTGTGGGAATGAGAAATTGGCAGGAAAGTGATATTGTTGTGTATCAGGTGATGTCATGGGTCAGTCAAAAAAAGTTTTGCACTTTAGTATGAAGGTGTTAAGGCATGGACCTCTAAATTGATGTGAACTTTAGACATTCTCTAAGTATTCATCCCTCAAAACGATGCACTTCTCCCATCACTTCTTCAACTTCTTGATTGTAGAACTCCCAAACAAAAGGAAGTTCAGTAATCAAATCCTTAATTCCTGTTTCACACAGTACCCCATGTGCACCATGTACTCACTGGAAATTTCAACCAATAGTGTGTCTTTACAATGATACATTGTATTTCCTTCTGCTTTAACAATTTTTTAATAAAGTGTAGAACTCATTGACTGGACTCCCTCATCTTTCATCTGTCTACATGTTATTTTTTCTGAAATATTCCCCTAGTCTGCAGTTTCATTCTGGATATATTGTACCATCTCTCTCTCCACACTCTCTCTCTCTCTCTCTCTCTTGATTCTTGATCCTTCCCGTGCTGTTTGACATCACATAGAGCTTATAGTGCCTTTTGCCAATCATCTCTATTCTGAGGTGAGATGTTCTATCTTATCTAATGAGTCTATGCCTGCCAACATTGCTTCTTTTATAAGTGTTATCTAGTGTCGACACACTGATGTTTCCCACAGAAGAGCCTGTTTTGGAATTCTCTTGTTGTCTCTTCTCAATATATGTCCATCTTCTTTCCTTAATTGTAGATGAGATCGTTGGTTGCATGGCCTCTTATTTCAATATTTGTCTTGAATTCATTCCATTGTAAACAGAGTATTTTTCTTAGGCATTTGTCCTTAAAATCATCTACACACCAGTGGTTCTGAATGCAGTGCTCGCTGTGTGTTTTCATGATGCCTGGGAAGTTCCAGCCTCATTCCAGCGAGTGACACAAAAGATTGAAAGATAACAAATAAAGGATGAATTAGACACTTATATTTTTTCCTTCCCAATGAAGAGAAGCGGTAACAGTCAGCATCAAAAGGTCAGAGTAAAGCAGATTTAGCGGTTGGAATTAGCCTTAATGTGGTATCTTGAAAGGCTTGAGTAGAGGTGGATGCGAATTGACATAAATCTTATGTCTCCAACTTTGAAAATCCAGCAGAAAGAAAAGAAATGCCAAAACTCACATTAGTTCAGTACAGTGTAATGCCTTCTTTTTTCATGTTCATTTTGCTGTTTATCTTCAGAAGGTATGTAATTTATTTGTTGCTAAGATACAGAAAAAAAAATTAAAGTACCCCCATCTCACCAAGTGGCATATAGGGAATATGGTGTTAGTGACCAAACATTTTATAGACATTCAGCACATTATTTTTTTGGGTAATGTGGTCGGTATTACGCCCATGCTGCTCTACTTTCCCATTAAAAAATCTGGTACCCATTAAAGGCTGGATAAACCCGGAAGCTGTCGGTTGGGATCGAACCCTACCTCTTGTCCTTTGTAGTCCAGTTCACTAACCACTGAGCTATCGCGGCTCCCTAAGATACAGAGGGTTTATATTTATTTTTCTGTAAGAATGGACACTCAATAACCGTGCGACGAGGAAAAAGCTTTTTTAGATATGAGCCATTGTTAACAATAAATTAGATACTGGCGCCTGCAGTTCTTTGAAAAATTTCCAGTATGCCCGTGGGCACAGAAAGGTTAAGAACCCCTGTTCAACACTAATGACCTAGCTCAGTGTTATAACAAAAACCTGGTGCCAAGGGTAGTTGATGTGGCAACCCCACCTTTGTTTACCCTCAGATTGGTTCACTTAAATTCTGTACAATTTTCTACATGTTTCTTTACATATTTCTTCATGATCACCATTTAATGTGACTGGTAGTAGCAATGATGATAAACTTGTTAGATAAACATCTCGACACATTTATGTTGTGCAATTTTTTAAAAAAGTAACTAAGAAATGTACTCTACCTTCAACCTGATATAGCTTTTCATGATTTGCCTTTTTTAGCCATTATTAAGAGGACTTTTTTGATATAATCAAGAACAGAGACAAAATGGAACATTTAGGATTTGGGGGAAAAATATATCTTGGTTTGTTACTATTATGTAGACTCTGCTGCTAATATCAATTCGTTGCAACACAGGGTCTTCACTCCTAGTCCACACAGTCTAAACAGCCATGGAGGGTATGGTATCTTCTAACAGGAGATAAATGTTCTGTAAATGAAAGGTGCCATTATTTGAAAGGTTCTCAGTAAATGGAAGGTGCCATTATTTGAAAGGTTCTCAGTAAATGGAAGGTTCCTTCCCTTGCCTCGATAGGCATATGGGGAATATGGTGTTAGTGACCATATTTTTCTATGACCACTCAACATTTTTTGGGTGTTGTGGTCAGTATCACGCCAGGCCACCTTTTTTTCCAGAAAAATATCTCTAAGTAAATTGGAGATGGTACATTTTAGAAGTTGACTGTAAATTGGCAGTTTAAATGTGGTAGGTCCCAGTAAATGGAAAATAAAATAAATATTGAAAGTGTCTTGTGAATAAGTAATATCACACATTTTGGATGTGTCTCTCTTGACTTCACTAAATTATAATTGTAATGTTTCTGACTTTAATTCTAATACTGAAACTGCTTTAAGAAAATCTTGATTGCAGCGAATATGGCTGTTTTGTTCATTCTGAAGACTGACCCCTGCTGTTCAGTTATTGACAGAATTAGCTGTTGTAGAAGCTGCTTAGCAGAACAGTGCCAGGTAGAGTTAGTTTTGAAGATCAACATCTACTTGTCAACGGGTTGTGAAAATGCTAAAGGCCTGACTCTGTTGCATGCTCATGATTTATTTCTTACACTTTTCTGAGCTGTTTGAAGTCACAGGACCTATGATTGTTTATACAAACCTGTCTGTCTCACAGCAAATATCTTGGTATATGTGTCAGTGTACTACTTTACTTCTTCTCATTGTTGTGCAGAACACAGCTGTTTGTCATCAATATTTTAGTTGCATTCTCAAAAAATAAAACCTATCAATGATTCTTTGATGACACATTTTAATTTTATTAGAAGAAATGAAATCTTCAAGTTCACTAGCATATCTGGCCACTATTTCATCTACTCAAATAGAATAAATGCATATATCAAACTAGAAAATTTAATTAATTTTTTTGTGTGTGGTATCACAAATTGAAACCACTTACATAATATAACATTTGTAAGAATGTAGTAGACCTTGTGCATTTTCACTTTCATATGTTGCCAGATTTAGAGAATTATAGCTTGTGGGCCACTTTTAAAATCTGTGGGGTTATATAAGTCTTGTCATGCCAACATGTACAGACGTCTTTATTCTGATGTTTTCATTGTTTGTTGTTTAAAGAGCATTCTAAATACAGCCATTTATGGTAGGACAACTGTCTCTTCTATTGAAATAACTCATGTGAGTCCAGTAGACAGTTTCATTCTTCTTCTATTATTAATACTCTGAACTCTGGTTGGAGCATAGGGCACTCACAGGAGATCTCCACTCAATCTGGTCTGGAGCAAGCATGGACAACTCTCACCAGGCCCTGCAAGCCTCTTTCACTTTATCATATATGTTTCCTCACCATGTCCCCAATGGCCTTCTTCTTTTGCCAGGTGGTGTCCATGTTAATGCTAGATGCTGAGGCTTGGTTCATTCCATTCGTATAAAGTGGCTTAGCACACTTTCCAATGTCTCCTTTTCACTTCTTGATTGATGTTGTTAATGCCTGATCTTCTGGCGACTTCTTTGACGTATGTTGATTGCAATGGATATTTAGAATCTTCTTAGGACTTTCAAATCCTCTTAGTCAACTTTCTATCTTATGGTTTATTCTCCACTTTTCTACTGCTGATAAGAGTATGGATCAAACATTTGACTAATAAATTCTAAGTTTGGTGCTGAGATGGAGACTAGTTCAACGCCAAATGTTTCTATTGAATGCCTGGGCTGACATGAATATTCTAGCAGAGATCTCTTTCTCAATGTTGCTATTTGATTAAATATAGTTTCCAGTGTATTTAAGGTGATCCTCTTCTTCTAGTCCCACTCCTCTGAATGTAACTTTCTTTGTACTTTTGGCATTTATTCCCATAATTTAGTTTTCTCTGTATTTATTTTCATTCCTACTGTGTCAGCAAACTGATCTACTATCTGTTTTCTCTTGTATGTCTTGGTGACATTGGACTAGCAATCAAACATTGTCTGCAAGGTCAGTATCTTCAATATATGTCTGGTGAGATCTAATTCGATTGAGGTGTTGAAAATGTCAGCTACAAAATAATCCTTTTATTGCCTTTTTGTGTCCCTATAGATAATTTTGATGCCAATTGCCAGTGATCTTCATTGGTTCATGCCAAACACATTTTGTGGCACAGCTTCCCTCTTGGATAGTTTTAGAAATGTTTGAATGGTAGGTCCAGCTGCAGAATGAATAAAACACACATATGGACCATGCTCATTGGTGACATGTTAGGGAAGGTTGGGAGGCCATCTTACTCCAAGCCATATGACTATTCTGATGTGAGAATTGTTATTGAAATCTCCCTGTGAATCTCTAACTAGTCAATATTATCATGCATTGTTGATGAACTCTGTCAATAAGTATTTGATTTTTACTTCAAGGTTACAGCTGGTGAAAATTGGAAAGTGGCTTGTTGAACCAGATTTAATGTCAGATTGATGTAGGTTTAATAGGGTCAAGAACTTTTTATCCTGTGTGTGTATGTGTGCATGAGACAGAGAATAAAACTCGAACATTGTACACGTTGTGACAGATTAAGTAAACAACCTTTTTACCCTACCCTCCAGCAGAAATGTAAGGTGACCAAACGTCCCTATTTTTCTGGGACAGTCCAGGATTTTGACCATACAACTAGGATATTTTTTGTGATCCAATCCAGGATATCAATTTGTTCCAAAATTGACTGATTTTGTAATCCTTGTCCTGGAATTCTTCCGTCTATACTGTTATATGTTATAAAATGTGTTATTTTCTTGAATGAATATCGCAAAAAAGAAACAGGATATTAACATAACAATGGATGGCAGATAACTAAAACAAGTGGAGGATTTAAAATACCTAGGAAGCCTAGTGACAAACAATAATTCACAAGATGCAGAAATAGACTCAAGACGCAATAAAGCTTGTTAAATCATCGGACAGCTGTCACCACTTTTGTCCAACAAGGAAATAACTCTATAAGCAAAATGGACACTACAATACAATCTTCATCCCAACGTTGTGCTACTAATGCCAGACCTGGACCCTAGATGCAAGAATAAGAAAAATAATCACTATCAAGATGAAATATGTTAGATAAATGACAGGAAACAGCCTGAGAGATAAGATCAGAAATGAAGAACTGAGAAAAAAGCTAGGAATAATTCCCACCATAGAGTACATAAAGAAACAACAGATAAAATGACTTGGCCACGGGATAAAGCAGAAAGATAAAAAGATGTTTCTTTAATAAATGTTTGCAAAAACATCAGACTCAAGGGCTGACCACAAAAAAAGGCAAATTGATGGAGTATTAGAAACACTAGGAAACATAACAGGAGGAGAGGCCAACAGAAGAGCAAAAGACCACAAATGATATCTCCCTTCGATGCTGAAAGATAAATGAGGAAGGAAAGATTTACTTGAAAATGACAAGAAGAATTTTTTTTATTTTGCTTTCAATAATTATTACAGCAATATTCACCCCAAAAAAATTAGAATGTGTCTGAAAAGAAAAAAATAATCATAAAAAGAAATTAAGAAACAAATTAAAGTCACAACTTTATTTTCACCAATGGAGAAAGTAAAATCTAATCTCCCAGTCCAGATTAGGAAAATATGGTCCCTGTCCTAGATTGAGGTTTGGAAAATATGGTCCCTGTCCTAGATTGAGGTTTGGAAAATATGGTCACCTTAAAAAATAATGAAGCCATAATTTATAATTTGTGTTATTTTTAAAAGATTATTGTTACTTTACCAATAATTCTCAATGTATCCTCTTTTCACACTCTGTTTTCTGTCATCACAAATTTTGTCCATGAAGGTGAAGACAACAGATTTAGCTGGACAAGATAATGCCAAGAAGAGCAAAAGCATCTTCCAGTCCATAAAATTGGTGTCTCCCAATGGTACACCTGTTACCTCTACCATTTTTGTTACCAGCAATGTTATTGGAATTTCTAAAATATTGTCAGTGTGAACATTAGGTGGACTTTGGAATTCTGGGATATTCCTCTGGCTGCTACAGAACTTCCTGTAATGAGTCTTCCTTGAGAAAAAAGCTACATCATAAGAATATGTTAATTTATTTTGACCCTCAAGAGAACAGAAATCAAGATTTATCATTCTACAATATGTTAATTTATTTTGACCCTCAAGAGAACAGAAATCAAGATTTATCATTCTACAATATGTTAATTTATTTTGACCCTCAAGAGATCAGAAATCAAGATTTATCATTCTACAATATGTTAATTTATTTTGACCCTCAAGAGAACAGAAATCAAGATTTATCATTCTACGCTCATATTTTAAAGACATCATTTACCCTCAGCAAACAGTGCGTAACTTGTTTAGAATTCAGCATTTGTTGTTGTTAGAACTTTATATTTTCCTTGATGCCCTAAAGGAGTATAAGAGGAAATGAGGTAGCACTTGTTGAATTAATGATGTTGAACAAACTGCCATGATGCTTTGTTGTAAACTGCTGCTCCTTGTATGTACAAACAAAACATATTTTATAGTCTGCTCTTGCTATGAATCTGAACTGGATATGCCACTGTTATATAATTATAACATTTTGAATCAATCATTTTATATTTGAACCGTCCACCTTGTTTGACAAGTCTGCTGACATACAAATTTGTGTCCACCTGTGATATATCCTTACCGTCCATGCTCAACCAAACTCAAGCCTGTTCATTCAGTTTTTGGTGGCTCCACATAACAGCCATCAATGTCTTCACAGTGGATCCAGTTTGATTATTGTTTTAAATCAACTTAACACAAACATTTTTTTTATTCAATTTTTTTAGCTAATACATGTCAACTTTATTTTAGCAATGTCCAATATAATTTTTTTTTATTATTATAGATATTTTTGAACTGTAAATTAATCTTGTAATGATTGATTAATGACCACATGTTTGTGACAATTTTTTTATGTTTATTCACGTCTAAGTGCAGTAATTTGTTTACAAGCAAGGTCCACATTCATTGTACTCTCAATGTAGCCCTCAAGTTCCCCAGCAGCTAGCCTGGTATCTCTTGCTGTCTTCAATGAACATGTAGTCTTTTGTTTCATTGGTTGCTTTTTTTAAACTGTTCCTTCAGATCAGTGAATGTTTCGCAGTTCATTAAAGTTAAATCGATTGATTACCGCCATAGTGTCACCCTTGGATAGAATCCTTATATTGATCCTTTGGAATATTCTCAAAAACTAAAGTACAGTCTGCCAGTTATCTGACTTTGTTTAAAATAACATTTTTTTTTTTTAATTCACTAAATACGTAAATAATGTAAAACAAAGGAAAATATCAGAAGCAAGATAGCAAAAGCAGCAGCAAATTTTTAAAAACCTGGACAAAATATGGAAATCAAAAGAAAAATAAAGTTCTCAACTCAAACGTATTATCATCACTTACCTAAGCATGTGGAAACTGGAAAACAACAAAAGAGATTGAGAAAAAATTAAACACTTTTGAAAACAACTGCCTAAGAAAAATACTCTGTGTACAGTGAAATGTATCTTCAAGACTAATATAGAGATAAGAGAAGTAGCCATGCAATCTCATCTACAGTTAGGAAGAGAAGATGGGCATATGTCTGACATTTTTTTAGAAGAGACAACAAAAGAATTCCAAAGTAGGCTCTTCTATGGGAAACATCAGGATACAGGAAAAGAGGAAGACCTACAGAGACACTGAATAGAACACTGACAGGCATAGACTCATTTGATGAATTTGAACATCTCGTTCAGAAGAGAGATGGATGGCTAAAAATATGAGAATTTTGCAATGTCTAGCGGTGCTGGAAGAATCAAGATCAAGAAATACATTGAACAAGATAAATCAGCCAACCTAAAATGCCAGACTTTTGTTTATTGTGCACACTGGCCACACATAATGATTCCTGCATATTAGTGAAATATATGGTCATATATATATATATTAGTAAAAATTCCTTGATAAACATAGAGAAGTATTAAATTTAAAGAATTCTTACAATTGGCTTCCATCAATTAGGTTTCAGTCATCTATTACCACCATATCTTATCTGCTGTTATAATGTCATGGAGTAAAAAGTAAAGAGCCCCCGTCACGCCAAGTGACGTATAGGGAATATGGTGTTAGTGGCCATAAATTTTACAGACCTTCAGCATATGATTTTTGGGGCAATGTGGTTGGTATTACCGTGCCGCTTTACTTTCCCAGAAAAAAGTCCGGTACACATTTAAGGCTGGGTGAACCCGGAAGCATTGGTTGGGATCGAACCCTACCTCTGGTCCTTTGCAGTCCAGTTCACTAACCACTGAGCTATCGTGGCAATGTCATGGAGTACCAATTATATATCTTTACAATTAAATCTATTTCAAACTACAAGAATAACTTTAAATATAAATATCGACAGAATATGGAACATCAACAACTTGTTTCATATAATTTTACTTTATTGGAAAATGGCAAACAGAAAAATATTCTATATTTAATTGACAGTAAGAGAACTGGCAGACTTCTTGTAATTGTTAGTGTGTCCGCTCTCAAAGATTGTAGGAACATATTTACAGTCCATGTAACTCTAGTCATAAATTATTGTTCATGGAACAGTTGTTCATGTGCTAGTTACATGTGTTTGATAGAAAAACAACTCTCTTTGATAATTATCCATGTTTGGACAGCTTCAGATCACACCAGGACAATTTTGTTGATTGCTGGGGACATGAGGGTCACAGAGACATCCTAAGATTGGCTTTTCCTGTTTTAATTCAACAAAATTTGAGCTTGATTAAGAAAGTCCACTCTGGTTGTACAAAGAGGCCGACAGCTTATTCTCTATTTTTGTGTCCTAGTTTTTGAAGTCATTTGACTGCCTGGTAGGTTTTAAGTCCATTTGTGAGACTTGTGCCAAAATGTTTGTGGTCCTAGTGTGATGAGCTCCTGATCTTCACAAACAAGTATCTTTTGTTCATTATTTACTTCAAGTTGCCAAATTAGCATGATATCAACCATCTTATATGCCAATAACCAGTATTGATAGAGGGAACAATTGACTTGGATGAAGGCAACAAGAGATAAGTTAAAGTGTGAGGAGGCTAAAGAAAGTTGGCTAGAAGTAGCTTGTCCTGGTTAGAATAACTATTGCTGCAGCTTTAGGCTTCAGATGGCAGAAGTAAACCATCGTAACCAGGCATCATTTGTTTAACATTAGGATGCCATCAGAAAGAGAGAAAAGACACCTTTATCTTTTAGAAGGAGCATAGGAAAGTTGGATTTACCTGATTATTTCAACATTCTGTCCATGGAAGTAAACTTGCCAAAAGAGCTTTTATTTCTTGTGTTGTAATGCTTTTCTAACAAGAGACTAAATTTCTCACTACACTAAATTGCCTCTTGGCTTTAATAGTTTATAGAGATGATGTCATCATCCACTCATTGAAGTTAACAGTTTTGACTGCTTAATCTAGCTATTTGTATTAAGGACACTGTTAAATTGTGAATGAGCTGTTGGCCTAGACCAGCCAAAGCCAGCTGTTACAGCACTCATGTCTTCAGTTAGGTTTCTTGTGAACAAATTATCATTTTATTACAAAATGTAATACATTTGTAATGCTTTTTTCATTGTAACCCACATAATATATAGTGAAGTGAATGTGAAGGATGTAAAAGTCAATTTCAGGTGATTGGCCAGTGCTCCCACCACAATGTATTTTCTACCAAATAAGAGACACTTTTCATCTCAAAGTTTCACTTTTTTTCTTTTAAAGCAACCATGCATACTGTGATGACTATTGAGTTATGTGCGGGTCATCATCATTGCACTCCGAACATGTCCATAGGTGCTCAGATCCCCTCCTCAGCAAGTCTTGAAGTGTCCAGCAACTGAAAACTCTGGATCTGTGTTGGTTAAGTCTTCTTACACGACCACTATGTTTCTCATTTCTGGCTGTGCCCATCTTAACTCCCATCTCTTTCACCTGTGATGACCAAGCATCTGATCTTGTTTTCATATATTTGTTCCCAGTTGACAAAATGACATACCTGCTCACACATTCTCTAAATATTTTGCTTCTAAGGTGAGGGCAAAGAAAGCATAGCGTAGATTATCCAGGTCTACATTTTCTGTCTGTGAGAAATTTCTTTCTTTACAATTTTCACAACAGCCTGGTAAAAGTAATATTGGGAGGGAAAATACAAGGTAAAAGAGGCAGAGGCAGACCAAGACTAACATGGATGAGTAACATCAAAAGATGGACAAGTAAATCTATGACAACCTGCACCATCAAAGCAAGAAACAGAGTGGAATGGCGATCCATGGTAGCCAACCTTCGTTGCGGAGACGGCACCCGATGATGATGATGACAATTTTAATTGGTAGATCTCAGGACTCTGACCTCTAAAGTTACTCAAGAATGTTCTTGTTATTGGCAACCATTAGTTTGTCATTTTTGTATGCTCATTAAAATTACTCTTCCATTTATTCTGCAGACTCTTATGTGTTTTTTTATGTCCAGGTGTTTCTCACTGTGATTTTATGATAGTGCTTTTCTTTGATGCTCATTCTGACTAAAATACTAGAAGTGATTTCTATTATGCCAAGGAGGGATTGCCTTTTTGTCCCTACATTGGATATTTGTTGTTGATTAGTTTTTATTCAATGTGCTGGATTGCTCTTGTTAGAAATGTTAGCATAGACTTTCAGAATCTTGATAAAATATGGAAATCAAGAAAATACTTTGTATGGAATGAATTGAAGACTAGTGCAGAAATAATAGAAATGACAAAACATCCAAAAATATCTAATCAAGAAAAGATAGTTCGCCATGTGATGAGAAGAGATAACAAGGGAATCTCAAAGCAATTGTTCAAATGGGAATCAGAGGGTAAAATAAAAAGGCCAACCTAGAGAAACACCAAAAAGAACACTGAGATTCAAGAGGCAGCAACAGGACTACCATTCTGTTTCTTGCATGATGTTGACTTCCTTGCATTGAAGTCTCCATGTCATTCAACTACTATTGGTAATACCCAAATATTTTAGCGCAAATCCAGTGGCGTAGGTTGATTCTTTCAAGGCATTGGGTTCTTTACCCCCATGGGATTAAATACATGACTTTCTGTTTCCTCAATCTCATGGCATCATAGAAGTGAAGATTGTTTCATTAGGCATGTGCCTGATTTAAACATGTTTGTGTCTCTCTTTGTTGCTTTCAGCCCTGTTCAGCTGGGGAATTTTCATAGTCATCATAGTGAAGATTCACGTCTGCCTTCTACCTGTTTGATTTGGGAGAGCACATTCCCAAGTTGTGTGTTCGTAACTTGGGTAACTTGACCATGTCATGAGTGCACATGTGTGAGAGACATCTCCAATGATAGCTACTTCTTCAGGTAGTTGAGTTGGCCGTGTGAGCTACTTTTTCAGGTAGCTGAGTTGGCCGTGTGCTCTAGCGTTTGGTTCTCATGGCAGGTGCTGTGCAGAGGAGTACAGGTTTGATCCTGCTTCAGAGCATCTATTGTTCTGTTTTTTCTGTTGATTATTTGTGATTTTCTTTTCTGAGTGTTGTAAACATACATCTTTCCCAGAAGTTATTCGCTGGTCTATCATCTCAGACGTTTCCCTTACTATATTATATTAATATTCATTTATTATTTGTCTATTGACTTGGGAGACCTTACTGATATTTCTACAGCCAATATAAAGCTCTAGAAGGTGAAGATTCAATCAAGTATCTTTGCTTTGTCTAAAGTATCTTTGATTTCATTGCACTGTTCAATGCTTCCAACTTCAGTATGTATTTTTTAAATTTAACCTTGTTTTTTTTTTTTATCTTTCTGCAAAAACAGCCTATCTTTGTAGAGTTGTTCCTAGGAATGCTGTCTCAAGATAACTTTCCTTCTTGAATTTGGTATCAAGTTTCTTTCTCTGGCAGCGTGGAGTGTTATTCTCCACCTGTGTGAACTAACTTGAATTATCACATGAATGCAGTTATGTAAAACCATAGATGTTTTAATTTTTATTAAGAATTTTGCTGGAAAGACTTTTGACTAACAATTTGGTAAAGTGTCACTGATTTGTGGGAAATACAGAATGTAACTGGCAAGGGATTCTAACTGTGGTGTGGATATCATTTGTTTTTGTGTAGCTGATGAAATATTGACATGAATACAGCATTTTATTATTACTACTACTACAAGTTTGTATCTCATTTATAACCTTTTACTTTGTCAGTGCCACAGTTTTGAGGCTAATGTCTGTAAATTCTTCAGACTAAAATTATATGTCGGTCTAAATTGCCAGTATTGAAATTTGTGTACAACATTTATATTGTGAACTTTATTCAATGAAATCCGTCCAATCGTGAATGTTTTCCCACGATATTTTTATTTTATAGGCCAAAGTTGACATTTGATTACATGATGCTGAGTCAGCAATGTTTTTAGTTCAGTTAATATACGTCTGGGAAGACTTCAATAAAGAAACTGATCACAACTTATACACTGACTTTAAACCTTTCAGTTTTGAGGATGTGTTGGGAGGGAGAAGAGTGAGTGATTGGGGAAGCAGAGGAGAGTGAGAGTGTGATATTGGGAGGAAGAGAGAGAGAGAAAGTAGATTTCTGAAAAAAGATAACACTAAAAAGATAATTCTGTTTGGTAGAAAAGAGTTACAGCCGAGATAATAAACACAGCGTGTGAGAAAAGAGAGGAAATTAAATTACTATGGCCACATCAAATGACATAGCGGACTGGAAAGAACAATAATGGAAAAATGGTTCCTTGGCGACGCATCCAATTTGTGGCAAACCAAGAAGAGAGATCTTGAATATGACAACAGAAGAGGTGGGTGATCTGGCTAGAGATTAATTCAGAAAGGCTGTTGTGAATACAAAGGACATGCAACCTGATGATGATGGAGTCTAGTTGTAACCTCAAAATTCCCCAGTGTCAAGAAACTACTCAATGGCACTAGACAAAACATGTTATGTTGATGATTACTGCATTTATCTAACTCATCAAGCGGTCCTCAACAAGTTGCTATCAACCAGCTCAGGTTTCACAGAAGATTATCTATCATAACAACCCAGAAATGTGTCAATGATGAGTAATCAAAACAAAAAGATTTCCCATGCACGACTTGCAAGAGTATCCTTTACAAGCTGAATGTTTGTTAGACCAGTAAACAACAATGTATCTGAGTGTCTGTATACAACAATGGACTTCAATGTTCCAGCACCCAATAAAAAGTTGAAAATCAACAAAACCCTAGGTTCCGATACCGTAGTCGAAATTACTACCACTTAAATATAACATTAGATGTTCTAAAAATGGTAATTTCTATGAACTCATGACATGGTCATATTTGTTCACACTAGTCATAACATGGGGATTCAAAATTCCTGGCTCAGGTTGATTTATGACCCAGTTTCACCTCATGGACTGGATGTGTTACAATTTCTATCAGTACGGTCACCATTAGTCCATCAGTATGTTCAGCGACAGCATAGCGTTTGTTGCTGTTTCCTGAGTCACAAAGGGTTGTTTGATGTTTGCCGATGACATGATCAGGATATTTCCCTGGTCACAGCAAATAAAAAAAAAGGGGAAAACTGCCAATTTCTTGAAGATTTGCGATTTTAGTGTAAAAAAAAAATTCCAACAGCAATGGAAACAACGCTTGTGGAGCACAAGTGTTCAACAAACTCGCTACATTTACAGTAAATGTCTTCTACTAAAAAATCATCATTTTTTGGCCATGTAATGAGAAGGGAACAGCTGGAATATATTGTAACAACTGGAAAAATCGAGGGACGAAGAGATAGAGGGAAGCAAAGAGAAAAGATTCCAGACAGCTTAAGAGAATTGCTAGGCAGAAGGTCAACAATGGAAATGATAAATAACTGTCGACATCGAAAGTTGTGGAGAGACAGGATCACCTACGCCAGCAGGCATGGTACTAGATGATGATTTCTACTTCTATCAATTTACTAATCTCAGCCTATCACAGAGGAATGGATTGCTTCAGAAATCTCACTATTTGCATGAGACTATAACTACAGCTGAATAAACTCCTTAACTACTCATAGTGAATGTTTAATGTGAAGAAAATTGTATTTCTCAGTTTTTCTTTAACCAAACAAAAAAGATCATATATTTTTTAAGAAGAAACATTTTTAAAAAATGATAGAGGCATCCCCAGAGTATTCCTGCTTTTTGTGAGAGTGGAGCATTTTTGAGCCGCCACCATCATCACTTTTGGCACATCCTTTCGAAGCAGTGCTGCCCCGTGCTCTCTCTGAATGCCTTCCCTGACCAAAGACCAAGTACCCAATTTTTTTCCAGGTGGGTTGATTAAAGAAGAATTTTGATGTTTGGCATGAAAAGTGGGCAAAATAAAGAGAGAGTAGAGAATATAAAAAAGAAAATAAGAGCATCAATTTTGGCTCAAAAATATAATTTTTTTTTTTTTAATTTCAATGCACAAAATATCTCAAGGTGATACTGTTCATATTTCCTTCTCTCACGATTTCATGAACAAATTCCTGCATCAACAGATCAGACTTTTCTTTCTACCATATGCACTATTTGGTTTGATTACATGGATATACTATTTGGTTTGCTTACATGATGTATCCACTATTTGGTTTGCTTACATGATGTATCCACTATTTGGTTTGCTTACATGATGTATCCACTATTTGGTTTGCTTACATGATGTATCCATTTTTTTGTTTGCTTATACGAAATCTTCAAAACTGACAGAAAGATCATTCACCACCTCATAAAAAAAAAGAAATTACAATCAAAGAAATAGTCAGGTTTTAAATATCCTGTCTTTATTGCTGTAGTATAAAGTAATATACCAAAACACATACAAGCACAACTTATAGAACAACAAATATAATAGTTACTGGTCAATTACAAGTCAAGGCAGGCATAAATATAAATAAATGAAATGTCTAAGACAAACAAATAAATGGCATTTTAGACATTTGCGAATTTAAATGACAGTTGAAGACATGGATCTTCAAGAGGTTGAAGTCATATAATTTGAAACTGAAAGTGAAGAAAAACAACATACATGAGAGGAAATGTGAAGCATACGAATGTACAAGAAGTGTGCCAGAAACCTCCAGTAAGTAAACACCTGATGGTGACCAAACACTGTGAGTTTGCCAAGAGTGTGGTGATCTTGATTTATCATAAATTAATCCAATAAAAAACATGTTTAAAAAGATGTGAGGAAAATGTCATTAACAATAACAATGTCATCAACACTTATATCTTCTCATTCCTTCTCCTATGCCCAGAAGGCTAAGTAGTGAGATAAGTTATGAATCTCATGATTAACCTTCATCTTCAACGTTCACAAGTTAAATGAGTATAGATGCGCTGTGAGGCTAATCAATGGTAAGTCGCAATATTTGTGCCTGCTGACCAAAGACACATCAGTCTTCGGTATGGGTAGATTTTTAATTGCCTAATAATTTTGCCTGAACTGGGATCATTTTGGCCTATTCTTTCTTTCTTTAAGGTTCTCACAAACAAGAATGCCAAGGGTTCTATAACCATACTCTACAAAACCGTCAGAAAAAATTACCACCTTAAAATACAAATTCTTGAAATTTGACAGTTTGCTGCGGGCAAATATTCTCTCTCTCCCTATAACTTCCTAATTACTACTTCCGGTGACTTCTGAGTATCAGATTTGTTTCCTTTGATGTGGAATTTTTTTTTTCAAGTGCGTTGTTAAAAAGTATGACTATATCTTAGAAAGAAGATCTAATTCCAACGAAAAAAAAAATACAAACCTAATAACTCAATCTTATGTCATTATCAGAAATAATTTTAATTAAAAAACTGAATAAATTTCAGTCTCCTGCTATAAATAATCAAATTTTAGTCTTAGCTGATAGACTCCATATTTTGTGGAGAGACTGCACAAATGCTCTGCAACATTGTTTATCCCAAGAATTATTAAATTCTTAAATATAAATTATTGATGTCTCGGATCCATGTATTGTAGGCAGGGATCAGGTTGTCTATGAAATGCTTCTCAAACTCTCTCCGGATCCTGGGTAAGTCTGGCTGCTGGTCACATGAAGGGATGTTCAGGAGTTCATTGAAAAAATGCTTCCATAAAGAAACATTCCATTTTCTGAAGGCAAAGAATGAAAGCAAATTGGTAAACAGCAACCCAAGATAAAAACCCATACCCAAACATATTGTGGCGACCTATCAGGACAACTAGACTATATTCTCCAATCCTATATATCCCAACGGCAGACCCGAGACAGTAATGGGATAATGTCATAAAGAAAGTGTTTTGTTTCCTATGGAGACTGAGCACCAACATGTCTGCTAATGGGGACTGAGCACCAACATGTCTACTAATGGAGACTGAGCACCTACATGTCTGCTAATGGAGACTGAGCACCTACATGTCTGCTAATGGGGACTGAGCACCAACATGTCTGCTAATGGGGACTGAGAACATACATGTCTGCTAATGGAGACTGAGCACCAACATGTCTGCTAATGGGGACTGAGAACCTACATGTCTGCTAATGGGGACTGAGAACATACATGTCTGCTAATGGGGACTGAGAACATACATGTCTGCTAATGGAGACTGAGCACCAACATGTCTGCTAATGGGGACTGAGCACCTACATGTCTGCTAATGGGGACTGAGCACCAACATGTCTGCTAATGGAGACTGAGAACCTACATGTCTGCTAATGGGGACTGAGAACCTACATGTCTGCTAATGGGGACTGAGAACCTACATGTCTGCTCAAAATGTAATGACGCTGATTCCACATTATAACAAATCAAGCAAACAACTCAGATAAACCACTTCTGACAAACAGTTTTGGTGTCCAATAATAATGCAATATAAACATTTTTTTCGTTAAATTATATATGAAATTCAATGCAACATCTTAGTGCATGTCAGCTCTAGAATAGTTTATTTGCTACATTGTTTGTGAGAACCTTAAGCTGAGCATGTTCTCTTGTTAATATTCTTATCTTTTATGCTTTAAACTGAAGGTTGTTCTGGTATACGAATGCCATAAGCTTTTTTTTTTAAGGGAAACATAGAGAAAAGGTAACAAACAGCTTAAGAGAATGGCATAGCGGCAAGTAACACACGATGGTACAGAGCAAGGGAACTTCAAATGTTAGATGGAAACGGTATTTCATCAGATCTTGATACAAGATTTAGCAATAACATACCTCACATGGTTGGCAGTCACTCTCCAAGATTTAGCAATAACATACCTCACATAGTTGGCAGTCACTCTCCAAGATTTAAAACAACAATAATATACCTCACATAGTTGGCAGTCACTCTCCAAGATTTAAAACAATAACATACCTCACATAGTTGGCAGTCACTCTCCAAGATTTAAAACTACAATAATATACCTCACATAGTTGGCAGTCACTCTCCAAGATTTAAAACTACAATAATATACCTCACATAGTTGGCAGTCACTCTCCAAGATTTAAAACTACAATAATATACCTCACATAGTTGGCAGTCACTCTCCAAGATTTAAAACAACAATAATATACCTCACATAGTTGGCAGTCACTCTCCAAGATTTAAAACAATAATAACATACCTCACATAGTTGGCAGTCACTCTCCAAGATTTAAAACAATAACATACCTCACATAGTTGGCAGTCACTCTCCAAGATTTAAAACAACAATAACATACCTCACATAGTTGGCAGTCACTCTCCAAGATTTAAAACAATAACATACCTCACATAGTTGGCAGTCACTCTCCAAGATTTAAAACAATAATATACCTCACATAGTTGGCAGTCACTCTCCAAGATTTAAAACAATAACATACCTCACATAGTTGGCAGTCACTCTCCAAGATTTAAAACAATAACATACCTCACATAGTTGGCAGTCACTCTCCAAGATTTAAAACAACAATAACATACCTCACATAGTTGGCAGTCACCCTCCAAGATTTAAAACAACAATAACATACCTCACATAGTTGGCAGTCACTCTCCAAGATTTAAAACAATAACATACCTCACATAGTTGGCAGTCACTCTCCAAGATTTAAAACAATAACATACCTCACATAGCTGGCAGTCACCCTCCAAGATTTAAAACAACAATAACATACCTCACATAGTTGGCAGTCACTCTCCAAGATTTAAAACAACAATAACATACCTCACATAGTTGGCAGTCACTCTCCAAGATTTAAAACAACAATAACATACCTCACATAGTTGGCAGTCACTCTCCAAGATTTAAAACAACAATAACATACCTCACATAGTTGGCAGTCACTCTCCAAGATTTAAAACAATAACATACCTCACATAGTTGGCAGTCACTCTCCAAGATTTAAAATAATAACATACCTCACACAGTTGGCAGTCACCCTCCAAGATTTAAAATAATAACATACCTCACATAGTTGGCAGTCACCCTCCAAGATTTAAAACAATAACATACCTCACATAGTTGGCAGTCACTCTCCAAGATTTAAAATAATAACATACCTCACATAGTTGGCAGTCACCCTCCAAGATTTAAAACAATAACATACCTCACATAGTTGGCAGTCACCCTCCAAGATTTAAAACAATAACATACCTCACATAGTTGGCAGTCACCCTCCAAGATTTAAAACAATAACATACCTCACATAGTTGGCAGTCACCCTCCAAGATTTAAAACTACAATAACATACCTCACATAGTTGGCAGTCACTCTCCAAGATTTAAAACTACAATAACATACCTCACATAGTTGGCAGTCACCCTCCAAGATTTAAAACTACAATAACATACCTCACATAGTTGGCAGTCACTCTCCAAGATTTAAAACTACAATAATATACCTCACATAGTTGGCAGTCACTCTCCAAGATTTAAAACTACAATAATATACCTCACATAGTTGGCAGTCACCCTCCAAGATTTTAAACTACAATAACATACCTCACATAGTTGGCAGTCACTCTCCAAGATTTAAAACTACAATAACATACCTCACATAGTTGGCAGTCACCCTCCAAGATTTAAAACTACAATAACATACCTCACATAGTTGGCAGTCACTCTCCAAGATTTAAAACTACAATAACATACCTCACATAGTTGGCAGTCACTCTCCAAGATTTAAAACTACAATAACATACCTCACATAGTTGGCAGTCACCCTCCAAGATTTAAAACTACAATAACATACCTCACATAGTTGGCAGTCACTCTCCAAGATTTAAAACTACAATAACATACCTCACATAGTTGGCAGTCACTCTCCAAGATTTAAAACTACAATAACATACCTCACATAGTTGGCAGTCACCCTCCAAGATTTAAAACTACAATAACATACCTCACATAGTTGGTAGTCACTCTCCAAGATTTAAAACTACAATAACATACCTCACATAGTTGGCAGTCACTCTCCAAGATCCTCTTTCTTGAAAAACATTCATGTACGATCCAAACAAGACCACATGAATTGTGCCAACAAGACCAAAGTAATCCGTCTGCAAACATAAAACATGAGTATCTGAGATCTGGACTTGTTTGATCTTACATAATATTCAACTCAATTGTGTCTATCAAGTCATTACAGGAAAATTCTATTGGTTTGACTTTGATGAAACTTAGTAACTAGGATATTCATACAGCATATTGTCATCTGTTTTATTTTTATTTATTCAATTATTTGTAATGCTGGAATTTACATGATACAATTGCTTGTTTGTTTGTTACTTATCCAACAGTCAATGAACTTGTGATCCAGTGCAATACTAGAGAAGCTATGGGTTTAATTCCCACCAGGGTGAACTTTCCTGCCCCTACTACAGATAAACATTCAAAATGTAAAAAATGCTGAATGGAAGGATCAAATTGCTATAAGAATTACTAACATTGAGGCTTCGTACAAGTAAGATGGGGTGACTGAGATAATATATGAGAAGTGTGTATGATCAACAAATGTCAAGCGATATCAGGGTGTGTAGTAAACTTAGGGAATTCAACTCAAATAAACAATGATGCGCTAAAAACAAACATCCAGTGAAATACTGTATAAAATCAAATGAATCCAAGACTGGTGCAAAATAAAAAAATAAACAGCAAAGCAACCAACAATTTCTTCTAAAATCAGGAAGGTACTGTAGGCATCTGTCAGTGATGTGATGAGAAGAAATAAAACAAGAGAATCCACAAAGCATGCCTTCGGATGGAAAACAACAGGAATAAGAAAAAGACACTGACTTCCAGAAACAGTGAGAAAAGCATAGACAAGAGAGGTATTGACTCCCTTAACTCTTTCCGTACGGAAGCTTTTTATCGACACAACGGAAGAGATTTTAGAGACAAAATTGTTCATGGTTTTAAGAATCAATCTACATATTTATATTTATCTAACATATAACATATTATATATGAATGTTTAGATAATTGAACAAGGTATTAGATTTCACCAATATCAAGATGATACAAGACATGTAAAACGAATATGGTTTGATGGCGTTCACACTAATAAAATTTAGCGTGGCGCACCATGTGGCAGAACGTACGCAACAGAAATGGAAATGGCGCACCATGCGGCGGATCGTACGGAAAGAGTTAATGAGATTGAGAATAGAGTGAGCACAGAAACTTATGTTATGGTAAACTCTTAATGAGACTGAGAATAGAGACTTATGGCAAGGTAAACTCTTAATGAGACTGAGAATAGAGTAAACATTGAGACTTATGGCAAGATATAATCTTTACGAGATTGAGAGTAAAGAATTATGGCAAGGTAAATTCTTAATGAGATTGAGAATAGAGACTTAAGGCAAGGTAAACTCTTAATGAGATGGAGAATAGAGACTTAAGGCAAGGTAAACTAATGAGACTGAGAATGGAGACTTAAGGCAAGGTAAACTCTTAATGAGACTGAGAATAGAGACTTATGGCACGGAAAGAGTGTAAAATGATATTCTGCATCATCTGTTTGGATATACTAAGCACATATAGGTCTGTCCTAAACACTGGGCAGTTAATTCTTTGAATTAGTAACATATATACCTGGAAGGTCCATGGTTGGTTAGTTCTCATCTCTATGCACTGAAAGCCAGAAGTGACAACCTTGGCCATGAAGGTGGTGCCGGGAGCAAATTTAGTTAAGTCAATGCTTTGACCAAAGTCAATTAGCTGAACAAGACGAAGATGTGAACCAAACACTTCTTGTGGGTTTCTGCATTCATCCTTAATGTACGGTCTGTGGTAGAAATAAGGCAGGAATATTAATGAAATAGTAACCATCTTAGGTATGTTGGCTAGGAAATAAAAACTATGATCAGTAAACACATAAGAAAGTTAGAGTACAACTCATTACTGACAAACACAAGGGGAAATGACAGCTTAGCATATAAATGACACAAACACAAGGGGAAATGACAGCTTAGCATATAAATGACACAAACACAAGGGGAAATGACAGCTTAGCATATAAATGACACAAACACAAGAGGTAAAGACAGCTTAGCATATAAATGACACAAACACATTAAGTGAAAGACAGAAGAGGCCAAGGCGCCGCATAGCACCAGAGCTGGAGTTGTCAGTGAATCATAGCTGATGACCTGCACCAGGAAAAGTGAACCAGAACCATCCAGACCCTACTCCAGCTCTTCGTGATGCCTCTAGGAACAGACTAACCTGTGTAGTCTGGCAAAGTGTAAGGATCGACAGGGAACTCAAAAACGTCATGCTGAAGTCGGAAGGAAGTTCTAGGCCGAAAGGTGCAAATATCACAGTTCTACTTCAAACCACAGTAAAAAATACCACATACACGTCCACTTAACCCTAGATTACGATACCTAACTCTTATGTGCGTCATTTAATTTTGTAGTACAAATTACTACCACTTAATTGTAACACACTTAATTGGAACACTCAGAGCACTAAAAATAGTATATTCTTTTAACATTTGACACACAACTATGTGTTTACCAAGTAGACACACAGGGAACTCAGATTTCTTGTCTCAGGTAGATTTATGACCTAAAAAATGACCACTTGGACTGGACGTGTTACTTCACTTATTCAGACGGTTGCCATTTGTTCGTCAGTAAGTTCGGCTACCTCAAAGCATTATTCACTGTGTTTCTAGAGTCACAAAGATTTGTTTGATTTCAGCCAATGACCGAGGAAATGTCCATGGTCACAAAAAATATTTTAAAAATTCTTTAATGATCAATTTGTTGAAATTTGGCAGATTTGTTTTCATATTTAACACCAGGGCTAAAACCAAGAATAGCAAAATGTTAGATCTTCTCAACATTCCTATATGGTACAGAAACATAGACATTAGACAAGAAAACAGAACAGAGAATTGAAGCCTTTGAAATGTGGATGTATAGAAGAATAGGTAGAATTGGATGGAAAGAAAAGAAAACAAACGATGAAGTCTTAAAAAAACTAAAAATGAAAAGAGAACAACTAAACACAATTGAAACAAGACAAATGCGATTTTTGGGCCATATTAAAAGACACAACAGCCTACTAAAAGTAATCTTGGAGTGAAAAATGCAGGGTAAAAAAGCAGCAGAGGCAGATCAAGACAATCATGGACGAGTTACATCAAAAGATGGACAAGTCAGCCCATGACAACCTGCACCATCAAAGCAAGAGACAGAGCAGAATAGCACTCTATGGTAGCCAACCTTTGTTGTGGAGATGGCACTCGATAATGATGTTTTCATATTATAGGATCGTACATCGTAATCTAGGATTAAGGGTGGATGACAACAAAGAGGTGTTTTCCTTTAACCATTGGGTGAACGCAAACAAGTGAAAGACAGCACAACCTATTATTATCATAAACACATCAAGTACACAACAAAGCTGTGTCCTTCCCCCCAAAAAATGTGTCACATCAGGGAAATTAACACAGGACTACCAGGTCAGTATTTGTGTGCACTAACAAGAATGCTGCCACAAATATAGACAACATGAGAAGAACAACAAAAACTTACAGGCCCATGAGCAAGAAGTTGTCTGGTTTGACGTCACCATGAATGAATCCACATTTGTGAATCTGTTCAAACATGTGCAACAACTCAATGGTCAATAGACAGGCAAATGGTTCCACTCCGGTCAGCAGACTTCTGTCACTTTTGTAGATATTAACAAGGTTCTGTGAGACAAGCAACAAACTTTGGTTATCTTTTTCTGTGTTAACAAGGTTGTTTGAGACAATTAAGGAACAAACTTTGATTATCTTTTTATGTATTAACAAGGTTGTTTGAGACAATTAAGGAACAAACTTTGATTATCTTTTTATGTATTAACAAGGTTGTTTGAGACAATTAAGGAACAAACTTTAATTATCTTTTTATGTATCAACAAGGTTGTTTGAGACAATTAAGGAACAAACTTTGATTATCTTTTTATGTATTAACAAGGTTGTTTGAGACAATTAAGGAACAAACTTTAATTATCTTTTTATGTATTAACAAGGTTGTTTGAGACAATTAAGGAACAAACTTTAATTATCTTTTTATGTATCAACAAGGTTGTTTGAGACAATTAAGGAACAAACTTTGATTATCTTTTTATGTATTAACAAGGTTGTTTGAGACAATTAAGGAACGAACTTTAATTATCTTTTTATGTATTAACAAGGTTGTTTGAGACAATTAAGGAACAAACTTTAATTATCTTTTTATGTATTAACAAGGTTGTTTGAGACAATTAAGGAACAAACTTTAATTATCTTTTTATGTATCAACAAGGTTGTTTGAGACAATTAAGGAACAAATTTTGATTATCTTTTTATGTATTAACAAGGTTGTTTGAGACAATTAAGGAACAAACTTTGATTATCTTCTTATATGTATTAACAAGGTTGTGCGAGACAATTAAGGAACAAACTTTGATTATCTTCTTATATGTATTAACAAGGTTGTGCGAGACAAGGAACAAACTTTAATTATCTTTTTATGTATCAACAAGGTTGTTTGAGACAATTAAGGAACAAACTTTAATTATCTTTTTATGTATCAACAAGGTTGTTTGAGACAATTAAGGAACAAACTTTGATTATCTTCTTATATGTATCAACAAGGTTGTTTGAGACAATTAAGGAACAAACTTTGATTATCTTTTTATGTATCAACAAGGTTGTTTGAGACAATTAAGGAACAAACTTTGATTATCTTTTTATGTATTAACAAGGTTGTGCGAGACAATTAAGGAACAAACTTTGATTATCTTCTTATATGTATTAACAAGGTTGTTTGAGACAATTAAGGAACAAACTTTGATTATCTTCTTATATGTATTAACAAGGTTGTTTGAGACAATTAAGGAACAAACTTTGATTATCTTTTTATGTATTAACAAGGTTGTTTGAGACAATTAAGGAACAAACTTTGATTATCTTTTTATGTATTAACAAGGTTGTTTGAGACAATTAAGGAACAAACTTTGATTATCTTTTTATGTATTAACAAGGTTGTTTGAGACAATTAAGGAACAAACTTTGATTATCTTTTTATGTATTAACAAGGTTGTTTGAGACAATTAAGGAACAAACTTTGATTATCTTTTTATGTATTAACAAGGTTGTTTGAGACAATTAAGGAACAAACTTTAATTATCTTTTTATGTATTAACAAGGTTGTTTGAGACAATTAAGGAACAAACTTTGATTATCTTTTTATGTATTAACAAGGTTGTTTGAGACAATTAAGGAACAAACTTTAATTATCTTTTTATGTATTAACAAGGTTGTTTGAGACAATTAAGGAACAAACTTTGATTATCTTTTTATGTATTAACAAGGTTGTTTGAGACAATTAAGGAACAAACTTTAATTATCTTTTTATGTATTAACAAGGTTGTTTGAGACAATTAAGGAACAAACTTTAATTATCTTTTTATGTATTAACAAGGTTGTTTGAGACAATTAAGGAACAAACTTTGATTATCTTTTTATGTATCAACAAGGTTGTTTGAGACAATTAAGGAACAAACTTTAATTATCTTTTTATGTATCAACAAGGTTGTTTGAGACAATTAAGGAACAAACTTTGATTATCTTTTTATGTATTAACAAGGTTGTTTGAGACAATTAAGGAACAAACTTTGATTATCTTTTTATGTATTAACAAGGTTGTTTAAGACAATTAAGGAACAAACTTTGATTATCTTTTTATGTATTAACAAGGTTGTTTGAGACAATTAAGGAACAAACTTTGATTATCTTTTTATGTATTAACAAGGTTGTTTGAGACAATTAAGGAACAAACTTTAATTATCTTTTTATGTATTAACAAGGTTGTTTGAGACAATTAAGGAAAAAACTTTGATTATCTTTTTATGTATTAACAAGGTTGTTTGAGACAATTAAGGAACAAACTTTGATTATCTTTTTATGTATCAACAAGGTTGTTTGAGACAATTAAGGAACAAACTTTAATTATCTTTTTATGTATCAACAAGGTTGTTTGAGACAATTAAGGAACAAACTTTAATTATCTTTTTATGTATCAACAAGGTTGTTTGAGACAATTAAGGAACAAACTTTAATTATCTTTTTATGTATTAACAAGGTTGTTTGAGACAATTAAGGAACAAACTTTGATTATCTTCTTATATGTATTAACAAGGTTGCTTGAGACAATTAAGGAACAAACTTTAATTATCTTTTTATGTATCAACAAGGTTGTTTGAGACAATTAAGGAACAAACTTTGATTATCTTCTTATATGTATTAACAAGGTTGTGCAAGACAAGGAACAAACTTTGGTCGTTTTTGTGGATATTAACAAGGTTGTGCAAGACAAGGAACAAACTTTGGTCGTTTTTGTGGATATTAACAAGGTTGTGCGAGACAAGGAACAAACTTTGGTTGTTTTTGTGGATATTAACAAGGTTGTGCGTGACAAGGAACAAATTGGTCATTTTTGTAGATGTTAACAAGGTTGTGCGTGACAAGGAACAAACTTTGGTCGTTTTTGTAGATATTAACAAGGTTGTGCGAGACAAGGAACAAACTTTGGTCGTTTTTGTAGATATTAACAAGGTTGTGCGAGACAAGGAACAAACTTTGGTCGTTTTTGTAGATATTAACAAGGTTGTGCGTGACAAGGAACAAACTTTGGTCGTTTTTGTAGATATTAACAAGGTTGTGCGAGACAAGGAACAAACTTTGGTCGTTTTTGTAGATATTAACAAGGTTGTGCGAGACAAGGAACAAACTTTGGTCGTTTTTGTAGATATTAACAAGGTTGTGCGTGACAAGGAACAAACTTTGGTCGTTTTTGTAGATATTAACAAGGTTGTGCGAGACAAGGAACAAACTTTGGTCGTTTTTGTAGATATTAACAAGGTTGTGCGTGACAAGGAACAAACTTTGGTCGTTTTTGTAGATATTAACAAGGTTGTGCGAGACAAGGAACAAACTTTGGTCGTTTTTGTAGATATTAACAAGGTTGTGCGAGACAAGGAACAAACTTTGGTCGTTTTTGTGGATATTAACAAGGTTGTGCGTGACAAGGAACAAATTGGTCATTTTTGTAGATGTTAACAAGATTGTGCGAGACAAGGAACAAACTTTGGTTGTTTTTGTAGATATTAACAAGGTTGTGCGAGACAAGGAACAAACTTTGGTTGTTTTTGTAGATATTAACAAAGTTGTGCGAGACAAGGAACAAACTTTGGTTGTTTTTGTAGATATTAACAAGATTGTGTGAGACAAGGAACAAACTTTGGTTGTTTTTGTAGATATTAACAAGGTTGTGCGAGACAAGGAACAAACTTTGGTTGTTTTTGTAGATATTAACAAGATTGTACGAGACAAGGAACAAACTTTGGTTATCTTTGTTAGTGTCAACAAGGCTCTGTGAGACAATTAATTGACAACTTTTATTATCTTGATTATACCAACAAGGTTTTGTGAGACAATTAAGGAACAAACTCTAGTTATCTTTGTTAAGTATCAACAAGGCTCTGTGAGAACAATTAAGAAGATTCAAGTAGCACTTCTACTTAATTAGTTTTCACCATCACAGCCACAACTAGCAGTTATAATTAACCTACTTGATGGCAGTTATAAGTCATGAATTACATACACTCTGAACATAAACTCTACAAAGCAACCACACAATTTGTAAGAGAATTAAAGAAAAATGAGAAGATGCTGGAAATGTCATCAAATAATTAGTTCTAGTTCTGAAAAAAAAACATCATTTTTGGTTATTCACGATACACAAGAAGTTATGGGGAACAGATGATGACCTCAAAAGCACCATCTTGTTCATGATCCAAGCTGGTCTAAATGTCTAGACACATAGTAGTAGCTGATCTTGTTCATGATCCAAGCTGGTCTAAATGTCTAGACACATAGTAGTAGCTGATCTTGTTCATGACCCAAGCTGGTCTAAATGTCTAAACACATAGTAGTTGCTGATCTTGTTCATGATCCAAGCTGGTCTAAATGTCTAGACACATAGTAGTAGCTGATCTTGTTCATGATCCAAGCTGGTCTAAATGTCTAAACACATAGTAGTAGCTGATCTTGTTCATGATCCAAGCTGGTCTAAATGTCTAAACACATAGTAGTAGCTGATCTTGTTCATGACCCAAGCTGGTCTAAATGTCTAAACACATAGTAGTAGCTGATCTTGTTCATGACCCAAGCTGGTCTAAATGCACAGGATTGTGTAGTTTAAGTTGGATCTACATTATGTCTCTTAAATTCGATCTGTCCATCTCTTTTTGAGATTCCCTTTTTCTCTGTGGCAAGATGTTTTCAAGTAATATGTTTAAGGTACAGGTTGATTTCATTCTGGTCACATATCCAAGATATTTCACTCTTTGAAGGAAATTAAGCCACTTCCTGCTGTCCAGAGCTTGGTCAGGTGCAGGCTGGACTCAAATTGATTTGATCTGAAAGAATCTATGTTTCTAGCCAGATCTCCCACTGAATGTTGCACTCACCACAGCTGTCTGAAAGAATTTCTATGTCTCTAGCCAGATCTCCCACTTCTTCTGTTTGTCATGTTCAATGTTTCTTTAATGTCTTGAAACACCCTTCTTCCTGATCTGTCCCTGATGCATTTGTGTTGGAATCATGCCTTGCATTATTGTTCTTTCCAGCCAGCTAAATTTAAGCCCACAAACAAAGAATGAAATTAACAGAAGACACATATACTATTTATTAAAAGAGAAATAATCACACATTTGTACTGATATACAGACCAGCAAGGATCCTTTGGGCAAATAATTCATTTGTAACACACTTCCATTCTCAAAGAAATATCCATGGTCAATTTCCATGACTGAAGGCACCTGAATGAGAAATGATAGGTATCAAGTCCGGATATTTAGCTTCTGCATATTTTTAAAGATGCTAATCTAAAAAAGTTAAAACAAAGTATTGGTCAGCTCAAGGTAGGGGACATCTTATACAGCATAGGTCTAGATGTTAGCTCAAGGTAGGGGACATCTTATACAGCATTGGTCTAGATGTTAGCTCAAGGTAGGGGACAACTTATACAGCATTGGTCTAGATGTTAGCTCAAGGTAGGGGACAACTTATACAGCATTGGTCTAGATGTCAGCTCAAGGTAGGGGACAACTTATACAGCATTGGTCTAGATGTCAGCTCAAGGTAGGGGACAACTTATACAGCATAGGTCTAGATGTTAGCTCAAGGTAGGGGACATCTTATACAGCATAGGTCTAGATGTTAGCTCAAGGTAGGGGACATCTTATACAGCATAGGTCTAGATGTCAGCTCAAGGTAGGGGACAACTTATACAGCATAGGTCTAGATGTTAGCTCAAGGTAGGGAACAACTTATACAGCATAGGTCTAGATGTTAGCTCAAGGTAGGGGACAACTTATACAGCATAGGTCTAGATGTTAGCTCAAGGTAGGGGACATCTTATACAGCATAGGTCTAGATGTTAGCTCAAGGTAGGGGACAACTTATACAGCATAGGTCTAGATGTTAGCTCAAGGTAGGGAACATCTTATACAGCATAGGTCTAGATGTCAGCTCAAGGTAGGGGACATCTTATACAGCATAGGTCTAGATGTTAGCTCAAGGTAGGGGACAACTTATACAGCATAGGTCTAGATGTTAGCTCAAGGTAGGGGACAACTTATACAGCATAGGTCTAGATGTTAGCTCAAGGTAGGGGACAACTTATACAGCATAGGTCTAGATGTCAGCTCAAGGTAGGGGACAACTTATACAGCATTGGTCTAGATGTCAGCTCAAGGCTGGGGACAACTTATACAGCATAGGTCTAGATGTCAGCTCAAGGCTGGGGACAACTTATACAGCATAGGTCTAGATGTCAGCTCAAGGTAGGGGACAACTTATACAGCATAGGTCTAGATGTCAGCTCAAGGCTGGGGACAACTTATACAGCATAGGTCTAGATGTCAGCTCAAGGTAGGGGACAACTTATACAGCATAGGCCTAGATGTCAGCTCAAGGCAATGTAGTTCATGTGTGTTTTCTTTTTCTGTTGTTCTTTTACTCTGGTGTCTGTTAATCCTAGTATTTTAATTTTCCTCTTTGTCATATTTTCTATAAGTTCAACATCTTTGTTTTTTATTTCGCATATATTGATGTTTGCTACTTTATATTTGTGGATTATATCCATTTTTCTGTGATTTCTTTGATCATAAAATGTTTATAAGTATTTATTGATTTTTGACAAATTTTTTAACTGATTAGTTTTTATAAAAATTTCAATCCTCGAAAAAGCAGAACCATTGCATTTGCTTCACTGCCAACAGAATTTATGGTATTCTCCCCCCACCCCCCAATAAATTAAATATTATAATGCAATAGTACAGAAGACCAACTTTCTTGTTGCATTTAGTGAGTTTAAATCAAAGCATTTGTTGATTGTTAACAATTTTTACATTTCATGAGCTTGTGACTAATTTGAAGCTGATGTTTTCGTCCACGTATATTTTTTTTGTTCTATCAATGTACTTTTTTGTATATTGGCATATGGTAAATTAAAGACTTGTTATGTCAGTAGTGCTGAAATTTAGCAGTTTATCAAATGGGGAATGGTAGGTCCATTGATTAAATTATTTTTTTTTTTTTTTTTAGTTTTAGTGAATTTTCTAAATGGATATTATTTGTTTATTTTTTGTTGACACCGGCAATAATTATGCATGAATCCATCTAATTTAGTGGATTTGTGTGCTGGAAGCGCCACACTTATATTTAATATGGAATATTATTATGACCCACTGTGACTAAAAGATAAAAAATGTTATAATATTAATATTTATACTGATGAAATGATGTCTGGGAGAGTCTATGTTCATGATAAAATTGTGTTTTTTTTTCCCAAGTTTTCTTCACATTAAACAATAGATTGTAAACTCCTGAGGTTTTAATCTGTTTAGTTTTATTATAATGAGAAAGAGAGTTCATCGATGCTATATAGAACCAATTCTGACCTATGGAAGCGAATCATGGACAGTAGACAAACAAATGAAAAGACGATTAGAGGCCACAGAGATGGGATTTCTCAGAAGAATGTATTCCCTGGACAGCAAAAAAAAAGACCAATGAGGAAGTTCTCAAAGAGGCCAACACAAAAAGGGAGCTCTTAAAAAACATCAGAAAGAAGCAATCAACATTTTTCGGGCACATCATGAGAATAAGAAAGTTGGAGTACTTGGTTACAACTGGCAAAATAAAAGGAAAGAGAGATCGCGGACGATAAAGAGAGAAAATACTGGATAGCTTAGTGTCATGGCATGGAAAACAGTCAACAACAGAACTGATACAATGCACTGTAGATAGAAGATTGTGGAGGGACATGATCGCCTACGCCAACCGGTTTGACACATGATGAGTTTGATTATAATCTGAAACTTTGTTCATATGTTTTTTGTACAGTCAGGCTTGTGTGTTATTGTACAGCATAGTTTTTTAATATTAATTTGTAAAAATAATTATGCTGTTATTTATCCAGAGTGTTTCCCCTTGTCTCAGGATTACAGGAATGAAAATGTCAGTGGCTTTTGTAATGAAAGGGTTAAGAAGATGGACTCTTTTGGACTATTTCAACAAAGATAGAATTTACCTTTCATTCTTCCTCCAGACAAGTATTTTCAGTGTTGTTTAACGTATGTTGTGTGCTGTAGGAAGTCCAACTTTAATGGAAATATTACATTCTCAACATTACTATCTCAGGAGTCACTGCTGAAAACTGTAGCTGCATGCAAAAATGTTGAGTTATTTACGGGTCATCATCATTGCACTCCAAACATGTCCATAGGTGCTCAGATCCCCTCCTCAGCAAGTCCCGCAGTGTCCAGCGACTGACAACTCCAGTTCTGTATTGGTTGATAAGTCTTCTTACACGCCCACTAAGTTTCTCATTTCTGGCTGTGCCCATCTTAACTCCCATCTCCATCATCCAAAGAAGTGATGTGGATCTGTGTTTGTCGAAGTCCTGTGCTCTTCCCACATCTCGGAGGGCATTGATGATGTCCGCCCGATCCATTGGTTGCCCGTCCTCAACGACAGCGCAGCTAGCCAACCTGTCCGCTCTTTCATTTCCTCCTATCACTGCATGTCCAGGGACATGTACAAAGGTGACCTTATGTATTTTGGACTTCAGCAATGACTCTACCCATTGCATGCGTACAGAGCCCACCTCCACTTTTTTTATCATGCTCATCGATTCATTCAGTATACATTCATGGGTGTAGTCTTGTGACTCTAACCATTTGAATGCCTTGGTCACTGCCATCACCTACATTGTCATGCTACTCGTGGTCATGACGTATGCACCATTGCCTTCCTTGACTATTCTGCCTGCCAAGCGTGCTGTAAATGCCCATACACTTCTAAGGTGTCGTATTACAGATCCGTCTGTATAGATGATTGCATCTTATTTATCAGTGTTATCACAGATGAGACCGTTGACCTCCGCATTAACCACGACCGAGTTCTGTTCCCTACTTTTCCTGTTGATTGTGACAATACACGAGAAAGTCCCCTTGAATGATTTAGGCACTGGTATCCACTCCTCACCAACGTTGACCACAAGCCCACAGACCTGTTTGATGACATCTTCTGCTAGGCCCACCCATGATTTGCCACTTTTTAGCCTGGCACCTTTCCCTGAGTTGAGCATGTGGTGCAATGGATGCTCTTTATCTGCACTAATCTTCAGGTATGCTCGTGCTCTCCAGATCTAGATTCATGCAAAAATGTATATGTGGCCTTTGGTGTCTTGACAAAAGGGCAGTAGCAAGCAATCATAAGTCAGTAAGTAGGTTTGTAAAATATTCAGTCCTATGCTGGATGTTGTTTTAATGAACAGCTTCTCTCGTGACTGAATCTGCCAATATTGGATAGACAGATCCAACCGCAGAATGAGCAAGATGCATTTATGGTGCCTGGCCTTGTCTCCTTTCTTTCTCCTGCGCATTGTCTTCTGAATTTTATGGCAACACTCCACCAAATATTGCTGTGGTGTTTTTTCTCATGTGCTACGATCGGCAGCCAGATTTCCCAGTTTCTTTTGCTGATAGAGAATTCCCTCAAGGAAGCCCTGCAAACATCCTTATATATCAGCACTAGTCTGCTCTTTGGTCTCTTACCGCCACTAAGTTTACCATACAATATTTGTTTGGGTGCATGATTGATTGCTTGCCATCCTAGTTCTTCGTACACGACCCAGCCACCTTAGTTTCCAACTCTTAAGTATTGCCATGATGGATGGGAGTTTGGCTCATATGACATTTGATGCTCATTATCTTGCGAAGACAACGTATATGAAATCTGTTTAACCTTTTCTCCTGCCCTGCTTAGGTAATCCAAGTTTATGATCCATATAGAAGGTTACAAAACTTTGGTAAATTATAATCTTAGTCCTGAGTGTTTGTTTGGTGTTGGCCATGCTGTATATTTTTTTAGTTTACAAAAATGTGATCCCTTTTAATAACTGAATATCCAGATAACATGTCACTTTTTATCTGGCCCGTTAAACTAAATAACAGACTTGACTTATGACTTCTGATTGCTTTGAAACATTTTATTTATCCAGTGTTAGGTGAGTGAGGTATCTGAGAATCAACTACAGCAGGAATTCACATTTGAAGGTGAAGTTGATGGTGTAAATCTTGTCTCACCTCTTCTAATTCTGCAAGTAAGTTTCAAATTCAAAAACAGCAACATGTTAGTATCACTGTCAGTAATTCCATTAAGAAAAAAAGCAAAGAAAAGTTGCTGTAGTTATGAGATTATGGTGCTATATTTCTGCTCATTAGTTTACATTTTGAGAGGAGTTATCATATTTCCCATCAGGACAACTCATTTATAATCAGGTCATACATCTAGATATATATATATATATAAACAGAGATATCCTACATCTTAAAATGGTGTTATATTCTGAAAAACTCATCACAAATATCTTAAGTCAAAATAGCATATGCTACTTCCTAGGCTACATGCAAGAATATCAGCAGCAGCAGCCATAAAGTTGGAAATAGTCCAGAGCATCCTATAGAATACGGTATGTTTGCAAGGTTACAGAGTTGTATGTTATAGTAAGATAAGATTTAACGAAACAAACTTGACTAAATGTAAAAAATTACATCATAGTTTTCCTCATAACAATCACATGGCAAGCACTCATATCGTAACTTTGAAATGTCACAATTTTATTGATCATATGTCAAGTTATATGTCTGTGCATAATTATTCCACTATACATACAATTTGTTATATGTTTGTGTATCTATATATAGAGAGCAACAGGCGAAGACTAACTCATGTTCACCTTATGGCCAAGTCAACGCACTACCACTGCACTACTGGCACTCTCATCATTTGTTTTATATAACAATAATCAATTTAATACAAATATTTGACAAGACAATCACTTACAATGTCCATGGGTGCCTTCAGTTTCATCAGACGCCGTCTAAGTTCACAGCTCACATAGAACTCCCAGTAGCAGGCTGGTTTTTGAATCTTCACATAAACATTTGAATGAATCAATAAAAGCAATAATTGACTAGGCTGTTACAGAATACTGTTAACTGACTCCCAACTTTGATATTGTTGATTGACTCCCAACTTTGATATTGACGGCTGATTCCAAACTTTGATATTGTTGACTGACTCCCAACTTTGATATTGTTGACTGACTCCCAACTTTGATATTGTTAACTGACTCCCAACTTTGATATTGTTGACTGACTCCCAACTTTTATATTGTTGACTGACTCCCAGCTTTGATATTGTTAACTGACTCCCAACTTTGATATTGTTGACTGACTCCCAACTTTGATATTGTTAACTGACTCCCAACTTTGATATTGTTGACTGACTCCCAACTTTGATATTGTTGACTGACTCCCAACTTTGATATTGTTGGACTGACTCCCAAATTGGATATTGTTGACTGACTTCCAACTTTGATATTGTTGATTGACTCCCAACTTTGATATTGTTGATTGACTCCCAACTTTGATATTGTTGATTGACTCCCAACTTTGATATTGTCAACTGACTTCCAACTTTGATATTGTTGATTGACTCCCAACTTTGATATTGTTGATTGACTCCCAACTCTGATATTGTTGGACTGACTCCCAACTTTGATATTGTTGATTGACTCCCAACTTTGATATTGTTGGCTGACTCCCAACTTTGATATTGTTGATTGACTCCCAACTTTGATATTGTTGGCTGACTCCCAACTTTGATATTGTTGATTGACTCCCAACTTTGATATTGTTGATTGACTCCCAACTTTGATATTGTTGGCTGACTCCCAACTTTGATATTGTTGATTGACTCCCAACTTTGATATTGTTGGCTGACTCCCAACTTTGATATTGTTGATTGACTCCCAACTTTGATATTGTCGGCTGATTCCAAACTCTGGTATTGTTGGACTGACTCCCAAATTGGATATTGTTGACCGACTCCAAACTTTGATATTGTCGGCTGAATCTCAAATTTGATATTGTCAACTGACTCCCAACTTTACATATTGTTACCGACTTACAGTTCTGATGTTGACTGACTTAATTATGTCACACTGAAATCTTTTGCCCATTTTTCTATACATTATGATTTGTCAAAAGATTCAACATTTCTACGATTACCAAAGTAACCAGCAAATTGTTTGGAGGCCATGATAGCTCAGTGGTTAGTGAACGGGACTACTAACAACAAGAGGTCAAGTTTGATCCTGATTAATGGCTCCTAGGTTCATTCGGACTAAAATGGGTACCAACATTTTAAGAAAAGCAGCACGGGCATGATACTGACCACATTACTTCAAAAATAATGTGCCAAAGGTCTATAAAATGTACAGGCACTTACACCAAACTCCCTATAGGCCATGTGGCATGACGAGCTCTTTTCTGTTTTTGTCATACAAGTTGATATATTGTATAGAAGTGATTTCAATTGACACCACAAACAAAAAATAACATTTCTAGCTAAAGGATGTATTAATACTATTTTAGTATTAATCCTCGGGGGGTGGGTGATGTCCGCTCTTGACATCACCAAAAGGTATTTGAAGCGTTCATAGCCTCTCATTTGCCAGGCTCAGTGGATATCGGATGACAAAACCTTCTCTGTTTCGATAAAATCCTCTCTGGTTTTGATGGACTAAATTCAACTCCACTGGGCCACTGTGTCCAAGGCCACACCTACACGTGGTCCCTCTGTTATCGCAAAGTTGGTCCTGGGCACGACCGAGCTCCCAGCGGTATAACTGGGTCGGGAGGAGGTGAGCCCCTATAAATGCAGGGCTAGAGCCAACCAACATGTGGTATACGCCATGGCCCTCATCTAATCACCCTCACTCTCCCTTGAGTGAGTGTCTTGTCTTCTATCTTATTACTATTTCTATAGGAACCCCCTGTGGACAGGGTGAGAGCTTCAGTGAAACCGCCTCGAGACCATCTACTGACATACTTGAAGACAAATGACTCTAGTACTGACTAGGAGACCATCTACTGACATACTTGAAGACAAATGACTCTAGTACTGACTAGGAGTCCATCATGTTCCCTTTAACAGTCCTGTAGTACATCGCACAGACACAAGTGACCCAGGACGTGACGATCCTCTGTCAATACATTTGACCCCCATGAGATACGCCTGAATGAACGGAGTAAGTGCCAGTGACAGTAGGTGGCGGGGAATGGGCTGTTGTGAATCCTGCTTGAATACAGGGCCTAGAAAGTGAACAAACGGATGGATGATATGTCAGCAGAGACAGAGACACAATACATGCCATGGATGGAATTGAGGCGAGGATTTGCAAAACCTTCACCCTGGGGTAGGAAGATAGCCCACAGGTCCCCCAGTTTTAACAATGCCATGTACATAACTTAAAAATAATACCTGCAGATACTACTACATGGCATTGGGCCAAAGGGCTCAAAGGTCACTGGATCCATAACAACAACAGTAGTATTAATCCTCGCAATAAAATAATCAGAGATTCATAAATATGAGAGTTTTGGGGGATGCAATATTTTGTTTTTAACCACAAAAGTTTAAATTTTGAAAAAGAACTTCCTCTAATCACTTTGAATGTGTAATAGACGAAGCATGGTTTTTTTTTTTTTTAATCTTCATGGAAAGAAACCATCAAATCAACTAAAATTATGGCTTTGTTGGTTAGTCGAAGGCCCCATTAACCAATATATATATATATATATATATATATATATATATATATATATATATATATATCAGGGCAGTAATATAGATAATAGGGCTTTTTTTTTTTTAAATATAGACAAAGAGGGAGGAACAGAGAATGATACCAAAATAGGGATATGAAAAGCAAGAGGAGCATTCGTTGCATTGAGAATCATATAAAAATCCAAAGAAATTAGGTTAAACACAAAAATAAAAAAGTTCAACTCCAGTGTTAAGTCAGTCCTATTGTATGGCTGTAAAACATTGAGAGCAACAAAAATGACAATCGTGATGGATGCTTGCACAGAATAAAAGGAAGGAAAAGGCAGGATAAAATCACTAACATAGAATTATGGAAAAGTACCAGTTAAATACTAGTGGATAAAGAGATACAGTGTAGACAATGGCGCTGGACAGGACACACACTGCTGAAGCCAACTTAGAGTATTACACAACAGGCCTTTTTTTTTTTTTTTGGAATCCCCAAGTAAAAAGACAACGAAGAAGACCAAAATATTCTTTGAGAAGACAAAGAAAAGCAGAGATGAGATGATGGGGAAGATATCGAATGACCTTAAAAAATGGCAAGAAACAGAACGATTTGGAAAGTGTTTGTTGAAGACCTATGCTCCACAGGGTGCTGAAAGGTAGAACAAGAAGAAGATACAATGTTCTTGGAGTCCACCAAGCCTCTTTAAATAGGTACCAGGGATATTTTCTGGGAAGGAAAGGTAGCAAGGAAGGGAACTGGCTACCTTTAGAAGCTGAAGCTCAGTACAATGAAGTCATTAACACATCATTCATAAATATGCTAATGGTCAACAAACAAATTGGCATTAATACTATATTTCCCATATGCACTTAAACAGGCATTTTTTGTTTGTTTACTTACTTTGTGCTACTGAAGAAACTAACCTTGATAACTTTCTCATTGCTAAGTAGACTGTCACCAGTTAAGGTCTCATCAGAAATACAATGCTCAATTGTTTTATAGATCTTGGCATAGCCACCTTCTCCAACACATTTGTCCACACTGATGTAGAGATGATCTAGTCAAGAAGAAATTAACTGCTCTATGAAGCATACATTGCACTCAATCTAACGTTTATATTGCAAAATGTTTTACTTACCTCCACATTCCTGTATGGTGCAGAAATATGGAAATTAGATAAGAAAACAAAGCAGAAAATTGAAGCCTTTTAAATGTGGATCGTAAAAAAACGAGGGAGAATTGGGTGGAAGAAAAAGATGACAAACAAGGAAGTTCCAAATCAGCTGAAAACGAAAAAGAACAACTTAACACAATTTAAAAAAGACAACTGAAATTGTTAGACATGTGAAGTGAACTAATACCCTTCTAAAAGTTACATAAGGAGAGAAGGCATAAGGTAGATGAGGCAAACCAAGACTAAAGTGGACATAAAACATCAAAAGGTGGGCAGTTGAATCTATGACTACTTGCACCATCAAGACAAGAGACAGGATAAAATGGCGCTCCATGGTGGCAGACCTTCGATATGGAGACGGCACTCAATGAAGTATAGGAGTGGTTCCAATTTGTGACACCACACTAAGATGCTAATTTCATAGATCAATTAATGTCTATTATAATGATATTTTGTAGGTTAAAGCTTAAGTTGAAACATTCTAAAGATTGTCCAACTTAAGTCTTTTGATGTGAAATATGCAATTTTCCAACACAAATATTAACTAAATGTAGGCTATAAATTCTACTCAATCTGAATGTACTAAAGAAGAATCATATTCAAGTTTTGTTTCTAAAAATCAGCAAATCATCTAAAATATCAGTCTTTGTTAGGGATGCTGTTTTAGCAAAATCGTGTGCTTTCTTTAGATTTTTTTCTACTTTCCCTGGATTATCAAAAACAGGGCAGGTCAAAACTAGATGGCGTAATCTCAAAGTTCTAACAATTTTGGAAGCTAAGAACAGCACATAAGTTGATAACAATCAATGGCTATAACTGAGGACTGGGTCAGAGTCATGAAGCCCAGCCATTTTTGGCTACTCTTTTTGCTTTAATAAGTTCTACTAATTTTGTTTTAATAAGTGCAGTATGCACACAAGACCTCCTATTTTTCACCATTATCTGAGAAGGCTAGACATCGAATCTCACTACCTGAGCAAAATCATACTTAACTTCCTCATTGTTCTGATGGACCGAACTAGACTAATTTAATTAGAAAAGATAAGAAGGAAGAAATCACAAAAGGAAGGCAAACTTTGCCACAAGAAACTGCTAAGATGCAGTTGTTTGTGTAAAATCAAAACTCGCAGTTTTGCTGAAGACTGTGACACAACACAGCAGAATCCTTTCAGTTCTGTGCAGTACAGCACTGGCTTTTTCCCCAACACAATGACTGCACACACACTTTATTTATTATAAAATCACTTTAGTCTTATTTGTGTTTGCCAGCTTTATATCTCTAGTGAAGTCCCAAGGGACTTAATTTTGCGTAAATATCACTTTTTCCGATTTTTCACACCACAGACTTAGGTGTCCCTCACACGCCTGTTCAGGACATGCTCTTATGCAGATCGTACAATGTTTTTAAATCACTTATGGTCACTGGTATAGCAAGCACAAAAACATAGACCTACTCCAAATACGAATTTAACAAAATTGAAACAGTGGAAAAAATTATGACTTTCACTTTTACTCACAGAAATGATTAAATTGTATTTCTGTATAAAGAAATATAGCCGTTCAATGTTAATAAGAGATTAAATGCCATGAATTTAGTGGAATATAAAGTCATGGTGCAATTTTTCTGGGAGTGGCAGGCTAGAGAAACATACTGGTCAGACTTGGCGGGAGGGAAGTCTGTATTTGACTGCATGGAACTAAGGTAGAGGTTTTCAAGAGCAAGCGTTCAGATTTGTTCACCACACAGGCTAATTTTCACCTATTTCAAAGGCATTCTCATTTTTATCATCAAGAGTTTTAATATTTTGGGTAGATTTTTTTCCTGCTATTAATTTTATAATATATATAGTACTTGGTTACAACTGGCAAAATAAAAGGAAAGCAAGATCGGGGACAACAAAGAGAGAAAATACTGGATAGCTTGGTGTCATGGCATTGAAAATGGTCAACAACAGAACTGATATGATGCACCGTAGATAGAAGATCTTGGAAGGACATGATCGCCTACGCCAACTAGTATGGCACATGATGATATCGCAAGTGGCTTCACTGTTTGAAGAGGCGACAACACAGTCAGACACTCCTTTGATGTGAAAGTAGTTGCAGACACTGAGGGAGAATAAATGTGTCCAAAAATTGAAAAAGTCAGAGAGATGCACTGCCTCAGAAACTGCTCGCCACAAAGGCAAAGACATGAAAGCAGAACCAAACGCAACGAAATGTAGACAGCAAATAATTTAACATAATTATAATTAGCAGATGAATTCATTAATTTATGTCATATTTCCGTGTATTTTTCATCCTTAGGTCATAATTAGCATTTTTTTAGGTCATAAATGCATACATATTTTCAATGATTTTAAGGTTATATTTGACATCTTTTAAGTCATAATAACCCAAGCACTGCTAATGAGCAATACTAAAGACACATATTACTTACCTTGTAATGCACTGGTGCAACCTTCACTTAAGTTAGGCATCTGACCTGAGCTAGCAACAAAGTTTGGATAACTAGTGAGTGGAGGATTCAGGTTTCCCAAGAAATAGGCTGCAAATAATAGCAATTGTAGAAAAATGTTATATGTAAAATAAAGCATTACTGACAAAATGATGTTATTAAATGGAGAAAGAATCTATTACTAGCTAGGTGCGTTCACTAATTGAAAACTAGATCTATTGATAGCTATGTGAGTTCACTAATTGAAAATTAGATCTATTGCTGGCTAGGTGAGTTCACTAATTGAAAATTAGATCTATTGCTGGCTAGGTGAGTTCACTAATTGGAAGATGTGTTAAATTTCAGTGCATCTGCTTGAGTAAACACAGTTGTGTAGCAAAATTTCAATGAAAATACTACTTTTGGAACTCGAATGTAATGTAATCTAGGGTTAACGAAGACTAAATCTATTGGTAGCAAGATGAGTTCAATAAAGGGAGACTACATCTATTGCTTGCTAAATGAGTATACAAAATGGAGTCTACATCTATTGCTGCCTAGCTGAGTTTACTAAATTGAGACTATATTTGCTGATCAGCGGAGTTTGTTCACTCAATGGAGACTATATTTAATGATGGCTAGATGAATTCACTAAATGGAGACACATTTATTGCTCGTTAGCTGAGTTTATTCACTAAATGGAGACTATATTTAAAGCTGACAAAATTAATTTACTAAATGGTGACTAGATTTATTACCACAAAGATGAGCTTATTAAATGAAGACTATTACACCTATTCCTGACAAGATGACTTAGCTAAGTGAAAACTTGATGTAATGCTGGCATAATGAGAGTTTTACTAATTTAAAACTGTGACCTAGTATAACAAGGCAAGTTAGATCATGTGAGTAAATTGAATAGAATCCCATATATACAAAATTCAAGATCAGTACGTCAACTACTTGTACATGTGTACAAGCGCCCCATACAGCTGAACACATACTTCAAGACTGCACTGAATATAGTAGACTGAGGAAAATCCATTGGCCCATAGATACAACACTACAGACAAAACTATATGGGCCACTGCAAGAATTACAAAAGACAGTAAAATCTATACAGGAAACGACATTGCAGATATAGACAATACTTCAGGCAAACGAAAGATAGAAAGATCTATAGATAGAATCAAAGAGTAGCCAGAATGAACAGGAAGTCTGAGTTTATTGAATAAAAAAAAAGTTTTGGAATCACTGAAATATCAGCATTCTATAATTGTCTGTTATCAGTAAAATAATGAAAGTAACAGCTGTTAAGTTTATTGGGCCCAGAGAACTCAGCTTTAGTCTCCTACCAATTGTGTTATCATCAAAAGGGTCCTTGGGGTCCAGGCAGATGCTAGTGGAGAGTTGGGCTTGTGTTTTCTCATCCACATCTTTGCCAATGTATGCAGTTGTGTCTATCTGATGGTGATACGACATGTTAAGAGCTAGGCCCATGTCTTCATGCATGCTCACATCTCTGAAAGACAAAATTGTAATTAATACAATATAAGAATTAACAGCTTATTGTGAAAGTCTCACATTACAAACAAAGATGTATAGACTACGTGGGAGAGGTTCTTTAACCTAAAGCAGAAGAAAAATAAAATTAATAGAAGCCTGCATGAAATAAATTAATGGAAATAATGTGACAAAATTACTAATTATGGGGAAAGTACCAGGAATATATAATACAATAAGGAAAATGGAACTGTGATTGGACAGACACTGGGGAAACCAATTGAAAATATAACACAAAAGGCTCATATTTATATTATTCAGGGTTGGAAACAAAGAGGAAAGTCAAAAAATAATAGAAGAAAGGTAGGAAGAGAGAGAGAAAAAAATATTGGGGAAAACATGGCATGATCTTTAGAAAATTTAGACTTGGGAGGGAGGGAGGGAGGGAAGTAGGCATCAATGATTTCAAGATCAACAAAGTATGTTTTCAATGTTCAGAATTTATCAATTATTTTGAAAAGTTTACAAAATGAACTACTCAAAAGGGTATAAGAGAAAGCATTCTACATTGATCCAATGCCTTCAGTTTGACATTAGATTTTAGATCCCAAAATGTAATGTAGCTGCAGTGGCCTTCTTGGTTGCAATTCTAGATGTCTACCTTCAATAAACCCACCACTGTGAGAACAATGATAATACAGTCGAACCTGTCTAAGGCGACCATTCACGGGACTTTCAAAAACTGGTCCCATAGGACAGGTGGTCCTGCCTCACTGGTTTCACATAATAAATAGAGCGATAAAAAAAATTTTATCCTAAGCACTATGAAAACTAACCTGCAAATCAGCGTAATCCATGAGTAGAACATAGTGCACATGTCGGTCTACAATAGCCACTGGTTGGACACTTTTCATAAAACACGATAGTTAAACACACAAAAATAAAACACACATACACAGATTCCACTTATACTGTACATGTATCACTTTTGACTTGAAAAAAAATCCAATATGGTAGTCTGTTGTTTGACAGATGAAATAAACGATAAGTTCAATTTTTCTCTCAAGTCCATGATAACGTCTAGTATGTCAGATCTCCCGTTTGTTATTGAATAGGTGCGCAGAAGCTCCACAGCATTATGTGCATCTGCGATAGTGTATGTTTTCTCAATGTCAGTAGAATCTTGTTCGTTGTCTGATTCACTATTCACATCCTCAGCAGCTAAAATTGCAGTGGCAGGAAGATCCCAATTTGTTTCTATTGTGTTGCAAGATATTTGGAGCCCTGAATCAATCATGGAGATGTCTGTCAATTGGTATCCAAACAATTCTTTTGAAAGGTTATCCAAAGCAGTAGAAATTGCAGTAGAAACAATTTGCACGTCGGTCTTTGATGCAGATTCCATGTGCGTCAGAGAATATGCGTGTGTTTCAGCAGGACAATGAAAACCTGCTTTACAGAAACACTTAAGGATGGTTGAGTTGTCCACTTCTTTCCATGCTGCAGCAATCCAGTAGACTACATCCAGTAAATTGACCTGTTTCATGAGTTCGGTTCCGGAAGCATCCTTGTTTGATTCCATGACTGTGATAAGATGTAGAAGCTGTTTTTGTCTAAACTTTAATTTAAATGTCTGAATGACACCCTGGTCTAGGGGTTGAACTAATGCAGTTGTGTTGGGTGGCAGAAACCGCAGCTTAACATTCTGTAGTTCGATCTTGTGATGACAGGTAGCGTTGTCAACAAATAAAATAATGTGGCGCTTTTTTTTCTGCATCTTACGGTCAAAACTTTTCAGCCAATCTTCAAATATAGCTGCAGTCATCCATGCCTTTTTGTTGTTTCTGTAAATCACTGGCAGTGTGTTTATGTTGATGTTTTTAAAAATCCTAGGGTTAGCTGCTTTCCCAATCACTAAAGCCGGTTCTCGTTCCCCCAACATGTTAGTGCATAGCATCACTGTTATTCGCTCTTTGCTTTTTTTACCCCCAGCGCATTTTTCTCCTTTGACAAAAAATGTTTTGTCCGTAGTCGCTTTGAAAAATAACCCGGTTTCATCTAAATTAAAAATGTCTTGAGCAGCGTAACCATAGCATATCTCGGATAATTTAGAAGTCCAGTCAGCCGCAGCACTCATATCTGAATCACCGACTTCGCCACATTGCTTACCAAACACAAGATTGTGTCTTTTAATGAAGGCCTCTAACCAGCCGTTCGATGCTTTAAAGACTGAGTTTTCCAATTCTTTTGCAAACTGTAAAGCTCGTTCTTTGATCATCGGCCCAGATAACGGAATTTTTCGTGCAAGTGCTGATTGACACCATTTCCAACAAAGTGTATTTATGTCTTCATTTCCCGTTTTCCTGCTATTCCTTCTTTTCATACTTGGTGCATTATTTTCAAAGTCATTCATATACTCGGCTTTTCTCTTTAACGTACGTAAAATCTGTGTCTTTCCCACTCCAAACTGTTCTGCCAATAATCGCGAACTTTTTCCTTGCTGATTTTGTCGAATCACTGATATTCGTTCTTCCAGCGTTAATGCTTTTGGTTTTACACTTTTGACACTGGCCATTTCCTATATTGTGTGTAACACTTTTAAAATCCACAAAAATAATTCACTGAGATACTGTACATGTACGTGAATACACTCTAAGCGGGCAATGACTAATTCTTTAGTTAATTCCTGTAATTTATACGGGCCACGCAATGGTCTACTCTGGTCTAGACGGAACCGCGAAGTGATGTCACTTCACGAATCATAGATCTCTGTCTGCCGTGTTTCTCACACCAGTATTGACTGATAAACGTAACACGTCCCACTGTAATCTGGGACTCACTAAATACGGGAAAACTTCAACACCTGTAGACACCTGTGTCGATCGTTTATGGCTCCCAGCGAGACGGAGGACTGGCTGGTCAGTGTATCGTTATCAGTGTTACCCGCGTGTCGTAAACGGGATAAATAACATTGGCGGCGGTTAATTAGCCTGGTCTCTGGTCGCGTCATACGGTGAGCGCCGTAATCAGTGTTAGCATATAGTAAAAAACTCGGGGAAATTGTAGACCCGGTCCTATAACCAGGGAAACGCTTTAGACAGGTGGTCCTAAGACCAGGTTCGACTGTAATTATCTCACTGGCTAGTTCTGGCACCATCTGTTTCTAAGAAATAAAATGAAATCTGGATAGCTGATCCTGCAATAGCAACCACAGGTCACATAGCTCATGCTGCCCCATAAGAAAGTCATGAAGAAGCTAGTACAGTTTAGAGTGTACAACAAAATATTTACAAGAACTGGAGAACACTATTTGGGATGTATGGAGGTCTTCAGGAAGAAACAGTATCTCTGGAGATGGAGCAAACACATTCCTAAGAGTACCTTTATTTCCTAACAGATACTCAGATCTCACTTGTACTTATGACTCTAGACATAGCATGCACATCAGCCATATTCAGGAATCAATTTCATCTAACGCACTAAATCAGGTCAAGAGTAACTGATGCCTGCATTATATTAATTTTTTTCCCCAAACACATAAAGCAATGATTATTTCTCCGCAAAGAAAAATTTAGAATTCATTGTGCTCCTCACCATTTTTTTCCCTACCTTTGGAGTACACACAGAAGCATTGTTCTAACTCTGGATCATTTAAAGCAGAGGTGGGCAATCTACAGCCCATGGGTTAGAACTGGCCCACCAAGCTATTTTGTCCAGCCATTATGCTTGATTTGATAATTACTATACACTCCATTTCCTAAGATTTGTACATTACAATTGTGAATGCAAATTAGGTAATTTATATTTTAAAATTACTATACACTCCATTCCCTAAAATGTGCACATTACAATCGCTTGTGAATGCAAATTAGGTAATTTATATTTTAAAATTACTATACACTCCATTCCCTAAAATGTGCACATTACAATCGCTTGTGAATGCAAATTAGGTCATTTATATTTTTAAATTACGATACACTCCATTCCCTAAAATGTGCACATTACAATTGCTTGTGAATGCAAATTAGGTCATTTATATTTTAAAATTACTATACACTCCATTCCCTAAAATGTGCACATTACAATCGCTTGTGAATGCAAATTAGGTCATTTATATTTTTAAATTACTATACACTCCATTCCCTAAAATGTGCACATTACAATTGCTTGTGAATGCAAATTAGGTCATTTATATTTTTAAATTACTATACACTCCATTCCCTAAAATGTGCACATTACAATCGCTTGTGAATGCAAATTAGGTCATTAGGTGATGGTATGGGCCCTCTGCATTCTCATAGTTTCCAGATCAGGCCTTTCAGAAAATTAAAGGTTGCCCACCCATGGTTTAGAGTTAGGGTCGCTCGAAGTATGAGGTCCCACAGTAGTTTAATTTCTAATTTTGTCGCTTCCGCTCACTCCTGTCACATTACTCAATCACCTCATTTCTGTTGAGACTAATTTCCTAGTGAATTAACTAATTAAACTAGTTCTCTGTCAAACGGACTGACTCTTTGATAATAACAAATATTTTGTAAAACTATAAAAATAAGCAAACATGGTTGATAAATTTCTCTTACAATAATTGATTCATGAACAACCCAATTACTTTATAATAAAATGTTTACTTTAATATATACAGTTATGATGTACAATATATCAATGACATACCATTTTAATAATTTATGGTTAAAATTTTTATTGTACCTAATATGCATGCCAGAAAATAAAAAAATGTCTGACTTTTTGCTACTTTTGAAACTGTCCTACTTTTTGTCATGCTGGACCTTTCCTGAAGAATGTCAAGAAAACCAAAACAAGAAGCCCCCAACAAATGCATTGAAATATATGATGTGTAATGCCTCATATTTCAATCCAAACAAGACAAATGCGATTTTTGGGCCATGTTAAAAGACACAACAGCCTACTAAAAGTAATCCTGGAGGGGAAATACAAGGTAAAAGAGGCAGAGGCAGACCAAGACTAACATGGACGAGTAACATCAAAAGATGGACAAATCAGCTTATGACAACCTGCACCATCAAAACAAGAGACAGAGTAGAATGACGCTCCATGGTAGCCAACCCTTGTTGTGGAGAAGGCACTCGATGTTGATGATGAGGAATGCCTCATAATCTTATTTTCTTCATCCCATAACTCCAGGGACTGGTGGGCACCATTGACAGTCTTCAAATAACCTTTTCTGTGCATCTCTATTTTCAGTTATTCTTTGGGAGTATGCAAAGTTGAGGTATATTGATATTTTAATACTTCTTCTGATCACTTTCTCTGTCTATCTCTCCTTCCTCCTACTTTCAGTTTCCTTGCAGAATGATCTTTGCCAGGCCAGATGATCAAGATTTTGTTTCATCTTGTGTTTCTTCACAACAATCAAGAGATCATCATTAACTCTGCTTGTTGTTTCCATTTGTAAACATTTTCATCTGTGATATAGTAAGAGACCCCCAAAACCTTACGATCTCCATAACTATCATCAATGCCCTCTGAGATGTGGGAAGAGCACAGGACTTCAACAACAATGAGTCCATGTCACTCCTTCGGATGAAAGAGATGGGAGTTAAGATGGGCACAGTCAGAAACGAGAAACTTAGTGGGCGTATAAGAAGACTTATCAACCAACACAGGACTGGAGTCATCGATCACAGGACACTGCAGGACATCTTCTACCTTTTTAGCTCCAGTAGAGCATAGGTCTTCAACAAACACTTTCCAAGTCGTTCTGTCTTTTGCCATTCTTTTAAGATTATTCCATGTCTTCCCCATCATCTTCATCTCTGCTTCCATCTGTCTTCTCCAAGAATTCCTTGGTCTTCCTCTTTGTCTTTTCCCCTGGGGATTCCAAAAAAGGGCCTGTTGTGTAATACTCTCAGTTGGCTTCCGTAGTGTGTGTCCTATCCAGCGCCATCGTCTTCGCTGTATCTCTTTATCCACTGGTGTTTGACCACTGGTACCTTTCCATAATTCTATGTTAGTGATTTTGTCCTGCCATATCCATCCTTTTATTCTGCATAAGCACCCATTAATGAAAGTCTGTATCTTCGTGATTGTCAATTTTGTTGTTCTCCATGTTTCACAGCCATATAATAGGACCGCCTTAACATTTGAGTTGAGAATTTTTATTTTTGTATTTAACCTAATTTCTTTGGATTTCCATGTTTCTCAGTGCACTGAAAGCTCCTCTTGCTTTTTATATCCTTATTTTGGTATCATTTTCTGTTCCTCCCTCTTTATCTATATTACTGCCCAGATATATGTAAGATTGTACATCTAATAGAGGTATTTCTCCTAGTTTTATTTGGTTATTGCCAACTGTATTAATTCTCATAATGTTGGTCTTATCTCTGTTAATCTTCAGTCCCAGCACTGCAGGACATGCTGAGAAGGGAATCTGAAAAACTATGGACATTTTCCGAGTGCAATGATGATGACCCGCTAATAACTCGATAACAATAACTAGTATTTTACTCTGTAGCTCTGTTGTAATGTTTTGGAGGCTCATAGAAAAATTGATATAAGGGTGTGTAATACACTCCATGTATAAAGATGGTCATAAGGATTAATTTTGAGTTATTGGTCAATTAGCAAATACTGAAAGATTACCTATCAGTTTCACCTCCTGCCTCCATGAGATCATGTGCACTAATTTTGGTGCCATTTTGTTCTAACAGCGTGCTACCAGAGTGAAACATCTTACTGGTTGAATGAGTCTGCTGGGACGACTTTGTCTCCTCTCTGCTACCATCACCGTTTCCTTCAGGTATTGGACTGTCGCATGAATAAAACAGTGAGCAAACATTTATCAACAATTAAACCACATATTGAAAAATTATTCAAATCCAGTCGAACACTTTAATGTTCACACAGCAATCAGATAAATTCAGAGTTTTATGGCCTGGGTGAGGGGACAGTAGGAGATGGGCATAAATATGTGAGGCTGCATTAAAGCTGGTGAAATAAAGAACATGATAAAACACAACTCAAAATGTTCAACTACTGTAGACCAAATCTTGGGACACACAAAGTAACAGAAATTAGGGAAACAAAAAAAAGTTAGAATATAGTTAGTAAAGGCCTTCAGAAGGTCAACACCTCAGTCATGACCTAGGTAGGCCCACCTCCCATAAATTGTCAAACTAAAGAGTCGTAACAGTTACTTGATGAGGGGTCATCTTATGAATGCCTCTTGCTGCGAAGCTCTGTATAAAGAGTTTCCTATTACTAGGTAAAGAAAAAAGAAATCAGAAATATAAATTTTTAATAATTGTTCTTCCTATTAGTGTTTATATAAAAGTTCAGACAGTAGTCTCTAATAGCATATCCTGAGAGAAGGAAAGCATTAGCTCTTGTATAACACTCTTTCCCCATCACAACTGCCAGCACTAGCTCTTGTATCACACTCTTCCTCAGTCACAACTGCCAGCACTAGCTCTTGTATCACACTCATCCCCCATCACAACTGCCAGCACTAGCTCTTGTATCACACTCATCCCCCATCACAACTGCCAGCATTAGCTCTTGTATCACACTCTTCCTCAGTCACAACTGCCAGCACTAGCTCTTGTATCACACTCATCCCCCATCACAACTGCCAGCACTAGCTCTTGTATCACACTCTTCCTCAGTCACAACTGCCAGCACTAGCTCTTGTATCACACTCATCCCCCATCACAACTGCCAGCACTAGCTCTTGTATCACACTCATCCCCCATCACAACTGCCAGCATTAGCTCTTGTATCACACTCATCCCCCATCACAACTGCCAGCATTAGCTCTTGTATAACACTCTTTCCCCGTCACAACTGCCAGCACTAGCTCTTGTATCACACTCTTCCTCAGTCACAACTGCCAGCACTAGCTCTTGTATCACACTCATCCCCCATCACAACTGCCAGCATTAGCTCTTGTATAACACTCTTTCCCCGTCACAACTGCCAGCACTAGCTCTTGTATCACACTCTTCCTCAGTCACAACTGCCAGCACTAGCTCTTGTATCACTCTCTTCCCCCATCACAACTGCCAGCACTAGCTCTTGTATCACACTCATCCCCCATCACAACTGCCAGCACTAGCTCTTGTATCACTCTCTTCCTCCATCACAACTGCCAGCACTAGCTCTTGTATAACACTCTTTCCCCATCACAACTGCCAGTACTAGCTTTTGTATCACACTCATCCCCTATCACAACTGCCAGCACTAGCTCTTGTATCACACTCATCCCCCATCACAACTGCCAGCAATAGCTCTTGTATCACACTCTTCCTCAGTCACAACTGCCAGCACTAGCTCTTGTATCACACTCATCCCCCATCACAACTGCCAGCACTAGCTCTTGTATCACACTCTTCCCCCATCACAACTGCCAGTACTAGCTCTTGTATCACACTCATCCCCCATCACAACTGCCAGCAATAGCTCTTGTATCACACTCTTCCTCCGTCACAACTGCCAGCACTAGCTCTTGTATCACACTCATCCCCCATCACAACTGCCAGCACTAGCTCTTGTATCACACTCTTCCCCCATCACAACTGCCAGCACTAGCTCTTGTATCACACTCATCCCCCATCACAACTGCCAGCACTAGCTCTTGTATCACTCTCTTCCTCCATCACAACTGCCAGCACTAGCTCTTGTATAACACTCTTTCCCCATCACAACTGCCAGTACTAGCTTTTGTATCACACTCATCCCCTATTTGTATTTTTAATCTGCTTGGCCTAGGGGCCCCATCATCTGTTGTTTGTACTTCTATTGTTGTGTTCATCATGGCTTTCAAGATAATAATATAAGTAGTTTGGTGTTTCTACCCTTCTTGGTTGTGACTGTAACAGTCAGTGATCATAGCCATTGTCTCTACGTTTGAGATTGTCCACCATCATAGTGGAAACCATCTGAAGACTCCAGAGCTAACCTTATGTGAACCATATAAATATATACTAATTGCATAAGAGAGTGTGACCACCAAAAAGAAGTACAAGCTGCCCCTAAAGCAAGTGTCTTGATCGCATAGAGCTCATAGTGTTTTTTGCCATCTATCTCTATTCTTGGCAAGACATTCAATCTTATCTAATGAGTCTATGCCTGCCAACTTTGCTTCTCTTATAAATGTTGTTTAGTGTCTCTCTAGGTCTTCCTCTTTTTCTGTCTCCTGATGTTTCCAATAGAAGAGCCTGTTTTGGAATTCTCTTGTCTCTTTTCAACACGTTCAACAATAATATATATATATATAGTGGTCAACTCTTTCTTACGTGCCCACATCAAAATTAATACCAAAAAAATGATATAAGTGAAAGTTTTTCTTTTAAATTCTATTAACCACAAAAGTGAATGTTTTCATATCAAAATTAAAACTAACCAAATGAATGTTGTCTCAATAAAAGCACCTGTTGTCAGCTGTGATAAGTAAATTTTACTATAACTTAGTGTATTCTGACCAATTAATGTAAAAGAAACAATATCTACTCTAAACAAAAATGTATTTCTTTGCTCTAATAAGGAAAAAAAGCTTCCAGATGGTAACTTACCTAAGGTGATTAATAACTGAGGAAGATTCTCCACTCAAATTAGCTGTGCTGTTTGAGCTTGTCAAACAAGTGGATGCTGTATCGCCAAGGTCTTGTAATTTTAATCTCTGTAACAATAAGAGAGCGAACGTATGAAAGTAGTGGTGTATATTCTATGTTTACATAAACTTCACTGTACACAATAATCTAAGGGTGGTACAACACCTTACATTTGGCAGCATTTAACAGTGAAGATAACCAAAGTTCTAATCATTCTTAACACTAACATTGTATGGAAATGGGAGGAGAGTTGAAATTTGAAATAGCGAGAAACTTAATGAAAATAGATCTAAAACACATGGTTTGTTTCAACAATTTGCTCTGGAAGACAGAAAAGAGGTTAAATAAGAGAATTACAAGGTTTTACAGGAAATAATGGCAGAATAGTCAAAAAATTAAAATCCACAAAACTGCTCCTGAGTTTCTCTTGCCGTTACTAAAGCCATGTTTTGAGGATCCAGGTACGGATTAAATGCTAAATAAATTTTCAGAACACGAAGACCCAAAAAATGAGTAACCAGATACTACTCAATATGATCCAAAAGTAAAAAAAGACAAGTCGTAACAAGTGTTGATGTTAGATAGGTTACATTCTCAGAATAAAATTGAGAAAAAAATCATAAACATACCATACAGAAGACTAGAGGGAAAGTGAAAGAGAGGCCGATCAAGAAACAATCTGACAGAGGATAATATGGAACTAGAAAAGGCATTAAGAAAGTTAAAATGTAGAAAATCCCCAGGGCTCAACAAGATATACAATGAGATGATAAAGCATCTCAGCAAGTCAGGTAAAGAAATATTACTCAGACTGATCAACAAGTCATGGAAAGAAAGCAAAATGCCCAAGACATGGATAAATGCCTATATAGTGCCATTGCTCAAAAAGAACAAGCCTCCAGATGACCCCAGAAGCTATCGTCCCCTATCCCTAACATCATGCATAGGTCAAATAGCTGAGAGTATGGTCAATAGCAGACTATACTGGTATCTGGAAACCTCTAATTCCCTGTGCTATGAACAAGCTGGTTTCAGGGCAGGCAATAACACAGAAGACCAAATCTTCAGGTTAACACAACAGGTCCAAGATGGATTTCAGAAGAGACAACATATTCTAGCCATCCTAGTGGACCTGCAGCAGGCTTACGATAGAGTCTGGCGTAAGGGGCTTTTATTGAAGATGAGAGATGCCGGAATACATGGGAAACTGTACAAATGGGTCAAATATTTCCTAGTTGACAGAACAATACAAACTAAATTAAATTAATCCTTATCAGACAAAGTGGTGCTAGAAGAAGGATTACCACAGGGATCACCTCTCAGTTGTACCCTTTTTTTTTATTTATATCAATGATCGGACCAAAATCCTGATAAATAAAAAAGCTCTCTATGCGGACGATCTGGTCATGTGGAGTACAAACAAAAATATTAGAACAGCTGAAGCAAAACTAAACGAAGACCTGAGACACCTAGAATACTGTAATATCTGGAAAATGAAAATAAATATACAGAAAACAGTATATACAGTATTTACTAAAAGTAACAAAATAGCTAAGGCAAACATCAAACTCAATCTCCAACACAATAGTCTACAAAAAGAGGAACACCCTACATACTTAGGAATACAACAAGGTCAACAATTGAACCTGAAGAAACACGTAGAGAATCTCACTAAGAAGGCAACACAAAGACTCCAACTAATGAAAAGGCTTTCCAGTACCTTATGGGGAGCAGACAAAGAAACACTTAGAAATCTCTATCTGGAATATGTTCGCTCTGTTTTGGACCACGGTAGCTCGTTCCTAGTGACATGCAGCAAAACAACTAACATGCCACTGGACAAGATACAAAATAATGCATTACGACCCATCAGCGGTGCAGTAAGGTCCACTCCAGTTGCAGCCTGCGAAATTCACTGCAATGTGGAACCTTTAGAGTTGAGGAGAAACAAGGCCGCTATGGTGCTCTATGAAAGACAAAAAAGAATGGAGAAGGACCACCCTAACAGAGAATTAGTAGATACATGGACTCCAAAAACAAAGAATTAAGCAGATGTCAGTATTACAACATGTTAGAAATATACAAGAGAAATTCCATCTACCTGAAAAATGACTACAAGCATCATGAGTCATAAAAGAAATGCCACCAAGTACGAATTTTAAAAATCCTGAAATAAATGTAGAGATATGTGACAGAACAGATAAAAGGGCAGACCCAGTATCAGTAACACTAGCAACAAGGGAAAACAATAGATATCCAGAGGATTGGATACATATATACACAGATGATGCAGCCACTAACGCTACTTCAAAAGCTGGATATGGAATATTAATACATTATCCAGATGGAACAGCAGAAGAAATATGTGGACCTTGTGGTGAAGTCTGTAATAATTATGAAGCAGAAATAACAGCTATAGAAATAGCAATTTATCATTTAAATACGATTTTTGATACCACACCATCGAAGAAAGCAAACAGTTATATTTACGGATTCCAAATCGGCTCTGCAAGCACTGGAAAACAACACGAACAAACCAGAACTCACACAGCTTATCATAGATACAGACAAACTCATTGAAACACATAATATAAGATTGGTAATGCAATGGATCCCGGGACACTCAAATATACCAGGAAATGATAAGGCATATACATTAGCTAAGAGAGGATGCAGACAAACACCGATACATACATCCATCACACTAGACACAGCCAAACAAGTCATAAACTCCAACAGTAGAGAGGAGTGGTTGAATGGATGGGCCTTAGGAAAACCGGGAGAGAGCTTTTCAAATATATGGCAAGACCAAATCCACAAGACAACATCAACAACCTAACAAGAGACCAAACCACCATCTTCAGACTGAGAACAGGACATGTTATGCTAAATAACCACATTAATAGAATACAACAAAACCACACCCCAGTATGTCCACTCTGTAAACACCCACAAGAAACTGTAGAACACCACCTGTTTCAATGTCCAAAGCTCACTGACATCAGAACAACGCTACTTCCTCAAAGACCCTCCAAATGGAACACACTGTACGGAACCACAGCAGAACTTACAAATACCTGAAGATACTACTACATGGCATTGGGCCAAAGGGTATCAGCTCAAAGGTCGCTGGACCCATCATAACAACAACAGAGGATAACATAAATAGAGATGAACAACATGATCTAGTCTAAGACTACAAAGTATGGCCACTGACTGAGCAAAAATTGAAACAAGTGACAACTCTTGTGATTAACCCCAGATTACGATACTGTCATAAAAATTACAACATCAGAATACAGATTCTTGAAATTTGACAGTTTGTTGTGGGACAAGAAAAAAAAAAAAGGTTCAAAAGCAGTCCAGCATGTAACTTACAGGTTTGTTTAAGGCACTGATGCATGGTGTTGAGGCAGCCTTTGCTTGTACTAAGAAGCTGTCTAGTGGAGCCAGAGTTGTGTCACATCTGGCCTGGCACTCAATAGTAAAGTCAGAGTTCAGTGGATGAAACTGCTCACAAACAAATTGACATTAAATAGAGAATATTTTATCAATCCGACAAACAAAATGGCATTTACCAAACAGGATATTATTTTATTTTATTTTATTTTTGGTGTTTTAAAATGGAAATCAATATATATTTTTAGAGAAAAGTGCATATAGTCCAACACTTGAAGGAAAAAAATAGTGGAAAATAAGTTTTCCCTAAGAGAATAAAAGATAAACACGGAAAAGAAACTTCACAGAAATATCACCTCCTTGTCTACATCAACCATATCAACATCTTCATATACAACAAAGCCCAAGCCTCGTCTGGCACTTTTCATCCCACTTGTGGTCTTCACTCTGAAAATAGTCACCAGACCAGTATTAATTTTTTTTAAATAAAAATATATCCAAAAAAGTGAAATGGTAAAATATGGATTTGAACAGGTAACTATAAAATATAAATGTGTAAGTAAGGATTGTGTGAAGCAATTATAAAGAACTGAGTTCAATTAAAGTTACAACTGAATTCAAGGTTCTATTCTATCCATGGAGTCAGTTTCATTGAAGTCTGGACATTCTCATATCCACTCCACTGTCAGTTCCAGCATTTCTCAAAATGTATGTTGACAGACACTGCAAGATGTTGATTGTGGATACATCTGCTTTTCCCTCTAAGCACTACAGATAAACCAGACCCCCTTTTCCTTTCTAGACAGAAAAGTCTCTCAACATATAAATATATTTTGTGTTCGCAATCTTTCACCTCGGGCAAGTCCCTACTAGAGACTAAAAACTTAATTTTGCGTGTTAATCCATTTTTCCCTAGCAGCCGTGTGCACAGGGGTCCCTTGCCCTACAGGCAGATGACTGGGTTTTCGGAGGTACTCTTATCAAAGCTGCCTGCAAGCTTATCATTGATTTCATCGCCAAGCACTTGGATAGTACACCTAGGTCAACGAACTAATTTTGAAGTCATTTTGGAGCTGCATCCACTCCTGCCATAGACATTGCCTGTCAATCTTCAGTAGCATACTTTGCAAGTCTGTCATGAAGTCTGCTCAATCATTGTTCTGTGTAACAAACCATGCTGTCTCCGCCATTGCTGCTTTTATCTTCTTTCTCATGCCGGACACCACATGCACAAACTTAATGTTAAGATAGTATATGGATAAGACAGTCTCAATCATTAAAACAGTATACTGACAAGACAGTCTGAATCATAAACAAGTTTACAAGTAGAATTAAAGTATTTCTTCTCCATACAACTCAATGACTATTCCTCTTCATCATCAGCCCTTGAAAGAACAATACGTGGGCACAGATGCGTTGTGTTGTGGTTTACAGCAGTACTCTGATATTTGCACATTTCGGTTCAACTCATCCGACTTCATTGCTGCATTTTTTGGTAACAGGTTGCCTTCCCTCTTCAATCCTTATTTGTCTGGCCAGATTAATTAGTCTATTTCCTGGAGTACCACTGGAAGGTGGAATAAGGACCTAGATGAAAACTCTGTTGTCGCCAATCTTGATGCACACAATCAGCTGTGATTCAATGACTGCTCTCAACTCAGTTGCTGGTTGGTATCCTCCCCCCCTCCCCCCATGTTGATTAACATTAATGTCTTACTCAATTTCCTTAGCATGAAAATGTTGGTCAACATTAATGTGTCTTGCTCAATTTCCTTAGCATGAAAATGTTGGTCAACATTAATGTGTCTTACTCAATTTCCTTAGCATGAAAATGTTGGTCAACATTAATGTCTTACTCAATTTCCTTAGCATGAAAATGTTGGTCAACATTAATGTGTCTTACTCAATTTCTTTAGCATGAAAATGTAGGTCAACATTAATGTGCCTTACTCAATTTCCTTATCTTGTGGCTCATCACAGTAGATTTCCAGCCGCTGACTGCCAGCACTAACCTGAGACTTTTGTATTGTGGACTGCAGCCTGAAATGTCATGAAGAAGCAGCATCAGCTCAAAATTGCATACAGACCTAAACTACTTTAATTTTTGTGACCAATTAAAATGGTAACCAATCCATTATTACCAGCAGGTGGTTTAGTTAAGCACATTTTTTTTTCTCCAATATAGCACAGATTAGTAGAAGAATAACAAATGGATCATCTAGAAGATCATGCCAAAATAGCATTTCAGAAAATGAAAAATATCTTATACAACAAATCTATGTCAATGGAAGTGAGAAAGAGAGTTCATCTGTGCTATATAGAACCAATTTTGACCTATGGAAGCGAATCATGGACAGGAAACAAACAAGTGAAAAGACGATTAGAGGCCACAGAGATGGGATTTCTCATAAGAATGTTGAAAGTTCCCTGGAAGCTAAAAAGACCAGACCAGTGAGGAAATTCTCAAAGAGGTCAACACAAAGAGGGAGCTCCTAAAAAACATCAGAAAGAAACAATCAACATTTTTTGGCACATCATGAGAAGGGGAAAGTTGGAACACTTGGTTACAACTAGCAAAATAGAAGGAAAGAGAGATTGCGGACGACAAAGAGAGAAAATACTGGATAACTTGGTGTCATGGCATGGAAAACAGTCAACAACAGAACTGATACGATGCACTGTAGATAGAAGATTGTGGAAAGACATGATTGCCTACATCAACCAGTATGGCACATGATGATGATGAGAAGATAAGACAAGGCATAATTTGTAAAGTATTTTAATAAGAATTTTTTTTAGATCCATCATTCATTGTTACATACAGAATCTATTGTCTTGTTATATTACCAAATGATTATCAACACAATTATGGGTTATGAGATCAGTATCCCCACAGAGCTCTTTATTTGCCCAAAAAGAATATCTGGTACAAATTTTCTTAAGCTGTGTGACCTCACTGATTAGAAATGTGTATCACATTCAAAATGGCAATATATTGAAACTACAAACTGCAGACTGCTACAATTTGAAATCAAAAAAGTAATTTTCTTCTTTCATGCACATATTTAAATATCAATCTTAAAAACATCAAAGAAAACATTGGTCAGCTTAAGGTTGGTGACATTACAATTTAACTTGTTATTGGCAATGACAAGTCTTCCCTGGATATCATATGTTTGACACATCTGTGGGGATGAGTGGCGTGGCTAGTAAGATATCTGCCTGACTGTCTCTGGACACAACAATTCAAATCCTGCAAAATGCAATGGAAATGTTTCTCTTTGAATCAATGATTTCTTCGTGACTTTACTCTTCTCTGGTCTCTGGGAAGTGTGACCTGATATTTTACCATCTCAGATAGCAGCAAACAAATGCAGCTCCATGTGCATTCAGCACATATTAAAGAACCATTAGCAGTTAAGAGAAAGAAAAGTAAACCTGTACAAAATGGTCAGCATTTTAAAATCTAATCATGCTGATGACAGATGTGTTTGGACACTGCTCAGACAAAAGGGGATAGAGGTCCAAGTAATAAGAGATATGCAAGTTCTGCTTGCTGTATCAGAAAAATAATAATTAATGACAAGTGAGTTTCCTATAGATTAAAATGAACACAATGATAAGCTAAAGTCTAATGTGATACCTACATATTTTCTTTGGCATCATTTGATTCCATGTAAAAATGGGGGTCTTTATTCACAGATGCAGCTTTAAAACTCTGCCTTTCCGTCTTAAAAGTGCTGGTATCTTCATGAATTTGAAATGCCATTTGTGCTTGCCCGCTGGATTTTGGTGCCTCCTTACCTAGTAATAAAAGTATTCATGCACAAAAAATAATTTGGTTATCCAAGGGAATGCCTTCCTTATAAAATCCTTGAAATAAATTGTCAATGCAACAGACAGGAATTGATCATTTGTGACTCATGTTATATAATTATTGGACTCAGGAAACAAGTAACAAACAAAATTTAAAATACTACAAACAAATTAACAGCTCTCCTTGCTTATTATCAACATAAACACAGGTCTGACAACACTAAAAAGCTCATGTAAAATGTAAGCCAAGAGTGCTAGGGAGCTACTGGTGGGGGTGTAACATACCCTCCTACAAAGAATGGCTATAACTTTACAAAAAATAAACAAAATAAAACCACTAAGTTTTGGTCTACACGTGGCCTTCTTCAGAAAACAAGAACAACAAAAACGGACAATGATGATAAATGAAGATAAACTAAACTACATGTTCTACAATAACCAGAACTAGTGAATATGAAATAGAAAGTGAAATTAAATGAGAAGACAAATCAAAAGGGAAAAGCACTATATTACCAGAAAGTAATTAATTAAAAATAAATTGTAAAAACACTTAGCTGAAAATTCGATCTGCATGTGAATAGTACTACTACATTGAGACGATGACAGCTTTGTTCGGACTACCAAGTAATGTTACTTCTATATACCTCAACACTTGCTGCAACACTTTATCATCTACTCTCAAGTTGATTCTTCTACAAAACATGTTGATGACATTTAGCAACAAATTGATCAGAGGATCATCAGACATACCAATGAGCTGCTCTATGTCGTCTGTCATCACATGATCATCGTAACTAAGAGACGTACTGAACATTCCCATCACACACTGTAGAGCCTCTTTAGTATAAACTGTTGGTGACGGGGCAGTCAGTGCCTGAAAGCAAACATTTGATACAATTGTTAGCAAGGATTCCAAACTGTTATGGCATGCTAGCAATTTTTAAAATATGAATATAGTTGCATGATCTACTTGTAGGTTATTTGTTTAAAGGAGAATCAAACAAATACAAAAGAACTGCCATATTGTAGAATCCAAAGGAAGGAGAAAGAGAGGCACAACACGGACAACTTTGCTGGTCTTGAACACATGCAAATAATGTTCCCTCTAATTTTTTCCTATCATAATAAAAAGGAAAGGCACCTAAAACAGTCAATTAATTCAAATATCCTGACTTAACTATCACTAAACACAGCCATCTGTAGTAGTAAAGCCAAAGGCAGAAAGGGAAAAGCCTAGAAATTTCCTACAATGGTGATGTCTTCAGCTATGCGAACTATATATGGCTAACATAATTCTATATACACTGCACCCCTGCTCATACATCATCAAAATTGGAGCATATCCTTTCTGCCAGCTGGCCATACTACTATAGATGGCTGTGCTACTAAGAAAGGTTCAAAACGAAATATTAGCTGGAAATGCAGCCTCAAGAATGGCAGCCCTGAGAAGACTAAACCACATATGACAAAAACAGAACCATCTCCGTTAGAACAAAGATCATATTATTATAAAATTATTATATTAATTGCAGTATCTGAATCTTTATAGGTCTACAAAACAGGGATACTCACAGCTTGATCTTCAAAGAAAAGAAAAGGCACTGGGAATGAGACGATACAGAAAGATCATGCATATATCTCCTATAGATTCTACCACCATTGCAGAAGTGCAGAACAAAATCTAATTAAAGGTCTACTGTTAATGGTAAAAGAACAAAAATTGTTATGGTATAGACATGTTACAAGACCTACAGGACTTGTTAAGATCATTCTACAGGGAACAGTCTCAGACAAAAGATGATGAGATAAGCAGAGAAAGCAGTAGGAAGATAACATCAAAGAAAGAACAGGATTAACCCTCACCACATATCAGAAAGCAGTTTTTAGCTGTGAAGGTAGAGATTGTGAAAATATCACTAAGACAGAACCAACGACCATGAATTTACAAGACAATGAAGATAAATCATTTTAGTTATTTTTTATTATAGTTATATTTTATTACTTGGTTAATTTGGTATAATATTTTTGTTTCCTGGGCTAATTTGGAATAATATTTTTTTTAATAAATGAAAGGAAAGAGAGATCGCGGACGACAAAGAGAGAAAATACTGGATAGCTTGGTGTCATGGCATGGAAAACAGTCAACAACAGAACTGATAGGATGAACTGTAGATAGAAGATTGTGGAAGGACATGATCACCTATGCCAACCGGTATGGCACATGATGATGATTTTATTCTTACCACGTTAATCCGGCATGATTGCCGTGTGTTACCGGGGCCTCTTTATGAGGGAAGTAAAGAATAGTAACTCTGTACTTTCCAGGCATGTCATAAGAGGCGACTAAGGAGTTTGAATGATGGCTTGACAAGCTGTCATTGTAAAAAGTATTGTTATGGAAACAGAGCCATAGATTTTAGAAGCAGTGATCTCTGCAATATGTGCCATTTTGGCACGCAAAGTTTCTGTTTTTGAGATTGGGTTCTGCCGTATGTGCCATCTTTGGCTCAAAAGGACAGTAGATAGATAGATAATCCAGCATGACCATTCCTTTTTTGGAATCCCCAGGGAAAAAGACAAAGAGGAAGACCAAGGAATTCTTGGAGAGGACGGAAGCAGAGATGAAGATGATGGGGAAGACATGGAATGATCTTAAAAGAATGGTATGGTAAGAAACAGAACAGCTTGGAAAGTGTTTGTTGAAGACCTATGCTCTACAGGGAGTTGAAAGGCAGAAGAAGAAGAATCCAGCATGGCATCCCAAAATCTAAGGAGTGGAGGGTTCAACAAAGAAAGGACAAATTTGTGAAGGAGGATTTGTGTACAAATGAATAAAACAATTTCAAGACAATGGGTGTATGGTGTCACAGGCAATAACATAATGCATCCACAAACAAATAACAAAGGAAAATACTCTGCAAAGAAAGGAATGCATTAACGATTAGTGCAGAAATAATAAAAATGGCAAAGCAATTAACAGTTTCATGAATAATCAGGAAGAGTAGGTGGGCATATGTTGGTCATGTGATAAAGATATATAGCTAGAGAATCACAAAGCCCAGTGTTATGACACTGGAAGGGTGTAAGAAGTGAAAAGTGTTCATTGTGATGTTTAAAAAAAAACGGTAATTTATGAGTACTGACATTATTTGTGCCAAAAGAATGATCTCCCCTGATTGCACATATTTTAATGTATCAACTGCTTCTAGTTTTTGTGCATTTAATTAAAATTTTTTTCAACAGAGTTTAGCATAACCTAACCCTAACCCAGGGGTCTCCTAATGATAAATTAGAGAATGACCAAATAAAGTACAAGGTAGCCAAACTCGTGATTGACCAAAGAAACGTACCCCCTTTATGGCAAACCCAGTCTGTTTTTCTGGTGTAGGTCCAACAGATTTGGGTGTGGGTGCATGACCCAACTTGCAGTGACTGTCATTCTGACTACTTTTCTCATGTGGTGTAGTGATTCTTGTACTGACAGGCACAAACTTGTCTGTACTTGTGTGACTTCTCACACCTGAACTATTCGCCACACTGGCTGAGGTAATGCTTCTGTTGCTTTCTGATGACACAAATGAGGATTCAAAGGAGTTGTTACTACCAGAGGAACCTCTATGAAAAGGTGGTCGCAGCGGAAAGCGATTGAATGATGACAAAGATCCTGCAGAGTATGTTGATGCAGTATTAAATATAGGGGTTCTCAAACTGCGACTGACACTTATGCTCTGGGAATCACTAGATCTTTCTGAAAATATAAATAAAATATATAAAATAAACATAAAATGGTACAGAATAGCTAAATTAATAGAAAGACAAGACAAACTACAATGTTAATTGCAAAAAAAAAATTTTTTTTTTAAAACTAAATAGCAGTGGCATTTAATGTGGATAAAAGCACAGATATCAAATATACAAAATATTAAATACTATGCGGGGCCGTAAGTATAGCTGCAGAGAACATAAAATAAACATAAAAAGGTATGGAGCAGCTAAAGAAATAGAATGACAAGACAAACTACAACATTTAATATAAATATCAAATATGACTAGTCTGCAAATTATATCTCCCCTAGATGCTGAAAGGCAAAGAGGAAGGAAAGAAGAATAATAAAATAGTTTTACTGAAAAAAAATAGATTAGGCAACTACTGCCTTTTTCTAACATCCCATCAAATTAGATTTCAAATCACAGAAGTTATTTAATTTAAAAGTGAGGTTCTGCTTAATACTTTGTCAGCAATCCATCTGCACAAATCTTTGAATTATCAAACATCAATGGAGATTGATGTTTATTGATAATTCGATCATAAACATAAAGTCATGCATAAAAAGTAAAGTAAAGTACCCCAGTCACGCCAAGAGGCATATAGGGAAATATGGTGTTAGTGACCCTATATTTTACAGACCTTCAGCACATGAATTTTGGGGGGGAATGTGGTCGGTAATACACCCATGCCGCTTTACTTTCACAGAAAAAATCCTCTGCCCATTTAAGGCTGGGTGAACCCGGAAGCCGTCGATCTCCTTTGTAGTCCAGTTTACTAACCATTGAGCTATTGTGGCTTCCTTCCCTTGGGGTACTGACAAGATAAGTTATTCACAATATTTTTCCCCCCTTGTGTGCCTGTATTTTGGTATTTCACAGTTCCATGGCAGTAACTGTCTTGTAAATCTGACATTAGGTTTCCTGAACGTATATCCAATCCATCCCCATTTTCTATTCATAATCTCTTGCTCAATTGGCCCTTGTTAGTATTTGTCTTCTACAATGTAAAGAACTCTTCATGTGGATCTATGCTATTGGTGATAATTGTACACACTTTCTTGTTTGTAAAATAGTAGGAGATGCCAATAATGATTACTTTTTAGTCACATGACTACAGTTACAAAGAGGCTGGCATAACACCAAACTCAAGGGCTGACCATGAAAAAGATGGATGGATTGAAATAACAGCAGCAGAGGCCGACAGAAGAGCAAAAGTTTATAAATTATATCTCTCAAAACTCTGAAAGGCCTTTCTTAGAATCCCCAGGGGAAGAGACAATGAGGGAGACCAAAATATTCTTGGAGGAGACATGGGGAAGCCGAGATGAAGATTATGCGGAAGACATGGAATGATCTTAAAAGAATGGCAAGAAATTAATGGCTTGGAAAGTGTTTGTTGAAATGAAATTGCAGGGAATTGAAAGTAAGAAGAAAAAAACCCAGAAAGGCAAATGAAGAAGGAAAAATTAAATTAACAAAAAGCAGGTAAGAATAAAGACTGATGACATGATATTTTGGTGGCTAATTTGGAAAACTATATCTCAGGGTGTAGAAATGGACAGACAAAGTCAAGTAAATTAGCAGATGCATGCTGAATACAAATGTGTAAGGAAATGTTCATGCAATGGAATGACTTAAAGACTATTGCAGAAATAAAAGATAAGGTAATGTAACCATCACTATTAATAATCATGAATAGACAATGGATGTACGTCAGCCATGATTTATAAAGAAACAATAAGAAAATCCAAAAACAAGCTCGGAAATGAGAAACTAAAAAAAGAGACAGTAACTGACCTCATGAAGCACAGAGAATAACACTGACAAGCAAAAATAGCAGGCACAAACTCCATTATTCTAAAACTTGCTCAGAATAAGGACTTTGGTGAGGTACACTACAAGCCCAGAGTGACTTATGACAGCAGTGGCAGGATATTAACACTAGATTACGATACCATAATAAAAATTACCACATAATACAAATTCTTCTAAATTTGACATTTTGCCATGTTCAAACATCTATGTGCCTTCGTAATTACCACTTCTGGTGACCCCTGAGTGTTGGATTTGTTTCCATTGTTGTTGGATTCTTTTCTTTTGGTTCGATTTCGTGAGATAAAATCTCTTATAATAAAAAAAAAATTCTCAAATTTTCAAGAAATTGGTTTTGTAACTCGGAAAAAGCAGCAAATAACTATGAAGTAGCCAAACATACCGACAGACTTACGGTGACCATACCAATAGACATTGTACACGTTCGACCCATGTGGTCAAACCCAGGTCATAAATCAACATAAGTCAAGAAATCCAAGTTCCTGTGTCTTGTCTAGTGTGAACACATGGCTATGTGTCAAAAGTTCAGAGAAGTTACTATTTTTAGAGCACCTAATGTTAGAATTAAGTGGTAGTAATTTCTACTGGTATCATAAACGTGTCAGTTACAGACAGGTATCATAATTAAGGATAGAATAGAAACCTCAATCTATTTTGAGCTGCTTTTAAAAATATCCAGATTTGAAAGTAAAGATCTCTTCTGTTTAATGACACAAGTACCTTGGTTTGTATTCAGGCTGATGTTGGTACTGGTTGGAGTGACATAACTATTAGAAGGAAAACTTGAATTGGAGACATCTGCACTGTCCTGCTTAAATGGTTGGTTGACCCTGAAGAAGTGAAATTTATATGAATAAGTTCAAAACATCAAATAGACAATCTTTGTGTCACATTTGTTTTGTGTTTCTTAACATGTTTCACCCTACCAGACCTGTGGCCCTGAACCTAACTGTCACTTATACCTGGGCTCCTGAGCATTAAAGAGAAAAACCAACATGATATAGAAAAATGCTAGTTACATGTAAACAAGTGGTTAGAATAAGATGGAACTTGGAAACATTGCAGAAAATAGGTCTACCTTTCATCTAGCACCAATATTCCACCATTGTGTACCAATCCACCTAGCAGGATGAGCCTTGTTTCACACTGAGGTACCCCCATCAGCTATTTGAGGGACACATCCCCATCTCTTCCTATCGATCTAGTTCCAGATCTATAAGGTTCAAGATTCTCATCACTCGAGCTCTCACTGTCTGTGTCACTTGAACTGGAAACATATTTTTTATGAAAATCTGACTCCTCAAAGTCTGAATCAACCAAAGTATTGATCACCTGTTGGAATGTGAAAAGCCTAGACATACTTTGATTTCCTGTTGAAGTGCTTGATTCATCAGCCGCTAGTTTCATTGTGAATTTTCATAACTTTTTCATGTCAAACCACACAAAGTCAATTCAAACACACAGGGACAGACATTTGCAAGCAATTATGATAAATGTAGCCATGTTGTTAGCCAAACTAAGAATGGCAAAATGTTACGTCTTCTCAATATTCCTGTATTGTGCAGAAACATGGACATTAGACAAGAAAACAGAACAGAAAATTGAGGCCTTTGAAATGTGGATTTATAGAAGAATAGGTAGAATTGGATGGAAACAAAAGATAACAAATGATGAAGTTTTAAAACGACTGAAAATAAAAAGAGAACTACTAAATACAATTAAGACAAGACAAATGAAATTTTTTGGGGCATGTTAAGACACAATAGCCTGCTAAAAGTAATATTGGAAGGAAAAATACAAGGTAAACGAGGCAGAGGCAGACCAAGACTAACATAGACGAGTAACATCAAAAGATGGACAAGTCAATCTATGTCAACCTGCACCATCAAAGCAAGAAACAAAGTAGAATGGCGATACATGGTAGCCAACCTTCATTTCGAAGAAGGCACACGATGATGATGATGAGCCATGTTGTCATTATAAATGACTGAAGTAAAGAAATGTAACTTACCCGTTAATAGTAATGTTTTCCTGGGATTTTGATTGAATTTCTGAAGTGGATTGAATATCTTCAGACATGGGAGCAATTGATCTCTGTAGTGAATGGGCCAATTCAAGATGTTGCACAATGTGGTTCTGCAGCTGGGATTGATTTTCTGCAGTTCTGGTGAGCAGATGGTGATCATGTAAATGAATGAGCACAGCCAGTGACTATAAATCTAAATCTGACCAGTGAACAAGTGGCAGATAACAAAGTAAATGACCAGTCAGTTAAAATACAACTACAATCAATGGGCAATATTTACAAAGTTAATGTCCCCAGTATCTTTATGACAATGTCCCAGTACCTCTATAACAAAGTCAATGTCCCCAGTACCTCTACTATACCAACGGCAATGTCTCCAGTATCTCTACCATATCAACGGCAATGTCCCCAGTATCTCTACTATAACAATGTCCCTGTACATCAACAATATCAAAGTCAATGTCCCAGTACCTCTATAATAAAGTCAATGTCTGTAGTATCTCTATAACAAGTGAATGGTAAGAAACCAGCACCCCAGTCCCTCTACAATAACAATGTCAATGTCCCCAGTATCTCTACTATAACAATGTCGCTGTACATCAACAATATCAAAGTCAATGTCCCCAGTACCTCTATAATAAAGTCAATGTCTGTAGTATCTCTATAACAAGTGAATGTCCCCAGTACTTCTACAATAACAATGTCAATGTCCCAGTATTTCAAAACTGAAATAATGTGCATTGTGTCCACATAAACCTTAATGTTCCCCATTATCTCCACAAGAAAATCAATGATTTACCTTACACAAAACCCAATATGTTTAACATATTCACACAAAACCCAAAAAGTTTTAATTATTCCCAAACAACTTTCAATATTTGCTACGCCTTTACACTAACCCAAATGTTTCCATTACCCAACTCAATCTCCTCTACACTGAAAACATTTGTACCACAATGACCTCACAAAAACCTAAAGCTCCCTCCCCAGAGGGTCCACAAGAAATACCTGTTTACATTATAGCCTTTTATCTGAGCCTGCAGCATGTTTAACTTTTCGGTAACTTCCAACAACTGTCGCTGCATCATCTCTTCCTTAAATTTTTGGTCCGCTGTCAGAAAACAGGAAACATCACACTAGTTATACAGACCACTCCGCCAGGCAAACACATAACATCACTAACATAGAGCATTTGTTATCAATGATACTTATGGATGCAAATCATGGACAAGAGAAAACAATATTTATTATTATTTTTGTAAGTCAATCATGGAAAAGAGAGATGAATCAGAAAGAATACATGTAACAATGTTAATGATACAGTTTATGGAAAGGATGTTATACATAACAATGTTAATGATACAGTTAATGGGAAGGATGTTATACATAACAATGTTAATGATACAGTTAATGGGAAGGATGTTATACATAACAATGTTAATGATACAGTTTATGGGAAGGATGTGCTTGCTTGCTTGTGTTCGCCTAATGACTAAAGTATTCTAGTAGACTATAGAATTCCTCTTCATCATCCGTCCTTAAAGGAAGTTAAGGAGTCCTTAAAGGATGTGTGTCTGCGTTGTGTTGTGGCTTGCAGTATAACTGTTATATTTGCACCTTTCTACCCAACACATCCAACTTCAGCACAACATTTATGAGTACCGGTTTGTCTTCCCTCTTCGATCCCTACTCGCTTGGCCAGACTAGACAGGTTAGTCTGTTACTATAGACAACCACGGAGAGGTGGAGTAGGGTCTGGATGGTTCTGGTTCACCGATCCTGGCACAAGCCATCAGCCGTGGGTTGCTGACAACTTCCAGCTCTGGTGTTGTGAGGCCGGAAGGATGTTATACATAACAATGTTAATGATACAGTTTATGGGAAGGAAAGAAAGCTTCAGCATTAGGAAATCAAAACTAGAAAGGGCTATTTTCTGCTTCATTCCTCAAAACACTATTAAGTCTTTTCACCATTTAGCTGCAGTTTAGTTTTCAGTTTAGCCAACAGATCACCTTTATTGTACACCAGACAACTCCATTGTGCTACGATCCCCTCCCCATACCTTCCCCAGTTGTGCAACACCACCACCATACTTCCGAAACATTTCAACACTTCAAACTAAGATCTGCCCCTTCCTCAAATCTAAGGATAGAGGAACAATGACAGAAAACACCAGACAGCTTAACAGTCTAGCATGGAAAGAGATCAACAGTAGAACAATAGCAGGAACAGAATGTATAGAAGAACATGATCACCTACTTCCATGAGCATGGTATACAATCATGTTCATGTATCAATTAGTTCTTCTTTCACCTTTCCTTGGTCACAGATCAACAAAGAAGTCAGCAGTCTACACACCTTGTGGCATGATCTTGTAGGCAAGCAACAAAAATCCATTATGCAAAATCTAAAGCCAACATCTAGTGTGTCCAAAGTCTGGCTCAGACTATTCATCTATTTCCATAGTTCTCAACCAGTTTTATCCAGTCTTGTTATCTTCCACAAAATCATTACAGCCACCACACCTTCAAAGGTTTCTTCTTCTTAGCTTCACCCATTAGGTGGGCATGGATGTGCTGTGTTGCTACTTAACAGCAGAGCTTCTGTGCTTGCCTCTAGGCCTGACACATCCTTCTTCTGCATGGGTAGATTTGCTAACCATTTGGGTGACAATTTGTGAGCGGTGACAATTTTCAGCGGACTCTTCTCGACTTTTAATTACCGGGGGTTCTTCAAGTGCACCCTTGGCCTCCTATTTTTCACAGTTTTCCCAAGGGTTAGATATTAAATCTCACTACCAGAGACCAGGTGAGGGTTAGCCACTAAGAAACTACAGATTCAAAGTGAAAAATTCCCACCACCTATCGTGGGATTCAACCCCAGGACCTTCCAATCCAAAGGCTTTTGTATGAACTTTTAGAAAAGCCACAATTTAATATGATGTAGCATGGTGATGGCAGTCCTGTGTGTTACCGGTGCCTTATTATGAGGAAAGTAAAGAATAGTGACACTGTGACTTCCAGGCATGTCGTAAGAGGCGACTAAGGAGGTTGATCGATGGCTTGACAAGCTGTCATTGTAAAGTAAAAAGTATTGTTATGGAAACAGCCATAGATTTTAGAAGCAGTTATCTCTGCAATATGTGCCATTTTGGCATGCAAGGTTTCTGTTTTTGAGATTGTGGTTCTGCCCTATGTGCCGTCTTCGGCTCGAAAGGACAATAGATAGCATGGTGTAAATGATAACCAATAAGAACAACATAGGCAAAAGTGTTGACAATGTAAGCTAACAGACCTGTGACACTAACAGCATAGTGTGTTCTCTATTTTAAACATGCAACAAAGGCAAATACTTAGCTGTGTTTTTTATTCTCTTGAGCAAATCTCTTTTAACTCTTTCAGTACAAAAAGTTTTTATTAATGCAGCAGAAGAAATTTTAGGGACAAAATTGTTCATGGTTGTAAATATCAATCTATATGCTTTATGTTTATCTAACCCATAACATAATATATATGAATTTTTAGATAATTGAACAAGGAATTAGGTTTCACAAATACCTAGTAGATACAAGACATGTAAAAAGAATACAGTTTGATGAGTTTATATGAATGAAACTGACAGTGATGTACTCTGTGGCTAATCTTATTTATACAGTGACTGAAACCAGCAAAAATCATGTGTGTGAAGATGGATGTGTCAGACCAAAAAATGCAGATATTGCAACTTGCAGTAAACTAGAGTCATAACACATCATTTCCCACTTAACGGGTGAACATTAATAAGAAGAAAACAGTTGTTTTCTAATATGATTTAAAAGTGCTATATGTGAACTGACTGGAAAGTGCCAAGTGTTAACTGACTGGAAAGTGCCATGTGTTAACTGACTGAAAAGTGCTAAGTGTTAACTAACTGAAAGGTGCTTGCAAGAATGGATCCATCTGGAATCAAACTATACACACTGAAATTGGAAGGCTTTCAGAGCATACAGGATAATATAGAGAACAAAAATAACACCTGAGAGTTCATTTACTTCCCTGGGGCAATGAGTGGAATATGGCAATACAGTGTAATAATAAATAATTACCTTCTCTGTAATAATAAATATCAATTACCTCCTCTGTAATAATAAATATTAATTACCTTCTCTTCTCTGTAATAATAAATATTAATTACCTTCTCTGTAATAATAAATATTAATTACCTTCTCTGCGCAGTCTTTCTGTCTCAGCTTCCTTCTCCTTCTTTAACTTCCAGTACTTTACAGCTCTAAGTTCCTCAAAGCTGAACTCAGACAAACCATTATAGATTTTATCCTTCTGGTACATTGGAATCTCCATCATGAATGCATCAGCTGGTGGGCGTCTTAAGTTACTGAGTATGTCTGTCTGGCTTGCTTTACGGGAACTAATGAGATAATGCAGCAAAACAACTTATATGGGCAATAATAAATACCAGTTGACTCAATCAAAATATCTCAGACACCCTTTAATTCATGGTGGAAACAATAGGACTTGAAATCCCAATAGGAATAAAACAAAAATAATTAAAAATAATAATGCTCCAGAAGGCAATATATATCTCAATCATCAGGCATTGGAAAGAGTAGATCACTATTTACATCTTGGTAATAATATAAATCAAGAAGGTGAAACACAGAAAGATATCAGAAGCAGGATAGCAAAAGCGGCATTGAATTTTTAAAACCTGGACAAAATAGGGAAATCAAATGTACTTAGGAAGACAATTAAACTTAGAATATTCAACTCAAACGTATTATCAACACTTAACTACGCAAGTGAAAACTGGAAAGCAACAAAAATCATTGACAGAAAACAAAATCTTATGAAGACAAATGCCCAAGAAGACTACTCTGCATACAATGAAATGAATTCAAGACTAATATAGAGATAAGAGAAATGGCCATGCAATCAACAATATCCACTACAATTAGAAAGAGAAGATGGACATGTACTGAGAAGATACAAGAGAATTCCAAAACATGCTCTTGTATGGGAAACATCAGGATACAGAAAAAGAGGATGATCTAGAGAGACACTAAACAGAACACTTATAAGAGAAGCAACGTTGTCAGGCCTAGACTCATTAGATAAGATTGAACATCCCACCAAGAATAGAGATAGGTGGTGAAAATACACTAAAATCCCTCTGCGACTTCTAACGGCACGGGTATGGTTCAAGAAAAGAAAATAATATCAAACGTAACAATTAAAGTTAGACGACTATTAATAACATGATTAACTCACCAAAAATGACAGCGATGGGAAAATTATTAACGAACAAATATAAAAAAGATAGGAAAATTATGAATATCAAACCAACATAAAAAAGATCAAACCAACATAAAAAAGATAGGAAAATTATGAATATCAAACCAACATAAAAAAGATAGGAAAATTATGAATATCAAACCAACATAAAAAATGGTGGGGAAATTATGAATATCAATCAACATCAAACCCAAAATCATGACAATGTTGACAAATTGTAAATTTTTGACAGAATTCATTATTCTATCTATCTATTGACCTTTCGAGCCGTAACCGGCCCATAGGGCGTAGACCAAGATACACCTTCTCCTATATGAATTTTTGTTCTAGCAGTTTTCTTTTAAAGATATTTTATCAAATCTCGCCATCTGTCTCTGTTCTGTGCAAGCAGTTCTATCTCATTGAGGGAGCCGATTCCTGCTGCTCTTGCCTCTCTCATCAATGTTCTTCTCAGTGTCTCCCTGGGTCTTCCTCTTTTTCTTTTACCTGTTGTTTCCCATATGAGGGCTTGCTTTGCTATTCGATTATTATCTCTTCTCATCACATGTCCAACGTATGACCATCGTCTTTTCTTTATTACTGAAGATATTAGTGGTTGATTGGCGATTTCTCTAATTTCCTCGTTTGTTTTGAATTCGTTCCATTCTATACCAAGTATTTTCCTTAGACATTTATTTTCGAATGCGTTCAACTTTGTTTCTATATCTCTTGTTGTTTTCCAGCTTTCACACGCATACGTAAGGGTTGATAGTACATTTGATTTGAATAGCCTAAGTTTTGTGTTTGTGCTAATGAGTTTTGATTTCCACAACTTTTCAAGGCTTCTGAAAGACATTGCTGCTTTAGCCAGTCTGATTCTAATTTCTTTGCTCGTATCCCCTTCTCGATCAATGTGACTTCCAAGATAGATGAAGTGATCGATCTCTTCTACTGGTTTGTTTTCCATGTATATTTTGTCACTTGTTGGAATTAAACTTTTCATGACTTTAGTCTTTTCATGATTGACCTCAAGCCCAATTTTGCTGGCTATTGATGATAGTTCATTTGTGTTTTCCTGCATCGTTTTTATCTGATTGCTGATGAGAACTATGTCATCAGCAAAGTCCAGGTCCTCCAAATGGTCTCCTTGTATCCATTCGATGCCTTTATTACCAGTGCAGCATTTCTTCATTATGAAGTCCATAACAATTCCAAATAACAAGGGCGATAAAATACATCCTTGTTTAACCCCAGTTTCTATTGGGAAACATTCGCTCAGTCCTTCCTCTGTTCGAACTGCACATGTGTAACCATCATACATGTCTTTGATAATATTTATGATTTTTGATGGTAAGCCATATTGCTTCAGAATTTTCCACAAAGAATCTCTATGAATACTATCAAATGCTTTTTTGAAGTCGATGAAGTTAAGTACAAAAGGTTTTTGCTTTTCAATGTGTTCCTCCAATATAAGTCGTAGAGTGAAAATGTGGTCAAGACAGCTTCTCCCTTTTCTAAACCCAGCCTGTTCTTCACGCATTACTGTATCTATTGAATCCTTTATTCTATTTAGGATGATTTTACAGAATAATTTTGAGGCAACTGACAAAAGTGTCACGCCTCTCCAATTGTTACAATCTCTAAGATTGCCCTTTTTTGGGATCTTAACAATGATTCCTTTTTTCCATTTATGAGGCGTCTTCTCTGTTTTCCAAATGATGTTGAACATTTTTTGGAGATGTATTAAATTATGGCTATCAATTGCCTTGAGGATCTCAGCTGTTAACTTATCCTCTCCAGCAGCCTTGTTATTGGTCATTAGCTTTAAGGTGGTTTCTATTTCACTCAAGGTGAAGTCATCTAAATTTACATCTAATTCTGCTGCTGGTGTTTCAGCTTCAAAATCTATTAAACTGTGAGGTAGTGGACGGTTAAGAATTTCTTTGAAGTGTTCCGCCCAACGGGCTTTTATGTCTGCGCTTGTTGTTAGCATTAATCCAGATTTGTCTAGAATTGGTGTTCCACTGGATGTATAGGTGTTTGTCAGCATCTTTTGTACAGTATAAAGAGTTCTGCTGTCTCCTGTAATTGCAGCTGTCTCTGCTTTCTCTGCCAAGTTGTCAGGTCTACGTTTCATTAACAACATCGTTTTTACGATAGCGGCTTGTTAAACCTCTGATCAACGGTTCTATACCAAGCCGGAGAAAAATAATTCCTCCATTTTGGAAACAACCGGAAGAAATTCATTATTAGTTAATACAAATCCCTGATATCCATAATTTGTTACAATTTCAAGTACCTCACTGTTGATGATGGTTTTGGGTTGGTTTTTTTGTTTTGTCAATGGACACTTAGTTTTCTGTATGTTAAGATCATCATCATGTGCCATACCTGTTGGTGTAGGGGATCATGTCCTTTCACAATTTTCTATCCATAGTGCATCATATCAATTCTTTATTGTGATTTTTATCATCATAAGTTATTACTGTCTTAAATATCTACGTCCAAGCTGTTTCAATGTTGAATTGTTCAATACAATAAAACCAGATGATCACTTTCTCATTTGTCCTTTCTGGTTTAAGCAGATATGCAATTATGAATAATAAAACTATAATATAAATAGAATTTAAGAAAAACACTGCAAGCAAACAAACCTTAGAGGCTGTGTGTTGATTAGAGTTGTCTTTCTTGGTGTTCTGGAATGAGAAAATTACAACAGACTAATCAAAAATAGTAAGAAATTCTTCAATATATTCATCAGACAAGCTGAACTACTATTATCCTATCCTCACAGATCTATCTGTTCATACAAAACAATATTGATGTACCCTATAACACTCACTGATACTGTGTCGCAAGAAAAAACTAACAACCAGCTCCCTAATTGTTCATAACGACACAGTGCTATAGCCATACCTTTTGAAAATATATTTTATCACTTATATTACTACCTTACAGACCTCATGTCAATCCCTGATAAAAAGATAACTTTAACCCTAGATTATGATCCCTATATGTAACTCTTCCAATTATGATACTATAGTAAAAATTACCACCATTTAAATGTAATATTAGGTGTTCCAAAACTCAAAATGTTTCATTTAAGTGGTAGTAATTTTTACTACAGAATCGTGACAACGTGAGTCACAGGTATATGAGTCGCAATCTAGGATTAAAAGAATTATTATTCAGCTTTAAAGCAGCTCTTCTCGTTGTAAAACATGGACATGTACATGACAACCAAACAATAATAAAAAAATAAATTACTCATGATTAGCACTGTCTGGATCTTCATGTATCTGAAAAGGAATTGATGCGGGAACACTTGGAACAACTCCAGGCCTCTGTTTAACCTGTTCATAATGCAATAAGACACAAACATTACTTAAAAGCCATTTACATTTTTATAAGCTAGACGCATTATGTGAACACTGAGAAATTTCTTTTTACATTGTATTAGCATTATTAATTATTTTTATTGTCCTTGATGAAAGTAAAGCAAATTGTGCTTATTGTAATTATTCATACTTTTTTTTTTTTTTTTTTTAACGCAAGTGGCTCTTGGAATTTAATTAATTATTTAACACAGATTATGATTATGAGTTACTATTTTTGTCATATGTTCTGTTCAAATTAATTTGAAAATCATCGTTGAAATCCAATCATACATTTCTTCTTCAGTTTTTTTTACCTTTCATGATGACAATCATCATCATCATCATCATCATCAAGTACAGGGCCTGCTGGCGCAGGTGATCATGTCTCTCCACAACTTTCGATCTCGGCAGCTATTTATCATTTCTGTTGTTGACCTTCTGCCAAGCCATTCTCTTAAGCTGTCTGTTATTTTTTCTCTTTGTTTCCCTCTATCTCTTCGTCCCTCAATTTTTCCAGTTGTTACAATATATTCCAGTTGTTCTCTTCTCATTACATGGCCAAAAAATGATGATTGTTTCTTCCTAATATTGGAAATTAGCTCTCTTTTTGCTTTGACCTCTCTCTCAGAACATTCTTCATTACTCTTCTTAGTTGTCCATGGTACTCTCAACATTCTTCTGTAAAACCACATTTCTACATACTCCAGCGATTTTCTTGTCTGTTGTCCTATTGTCCATGATTCGCATCCATATGTTAAGACTGGCTCTACATAACATTTAAGAACTCTTTTTCTTGTTTCTATTGTCAAAGATGGATTGCATAGTATCGTCCTCATTTTTTGGAAAGCTGCTTTTGCCTGAGCCATTCTGCATCTCACCTCTTTTGTACATCTTCCGTCTGAGGTTAACAAAGTTCCCAAATATTTAGATTCACTTACCTGTTTTAATATTGTTCCACATGTCTTTATTTTGCACTGAGGTGATGTCTTTTTCTTTGTTGTTACCATTACCTCTGTCTTTTTGCTATTAAGGCTGAGTCCTTTATTTTTGCTTTCTTTCACTATAATGTCCAACATTTATTGTAACTCACTTTCACTCTTAGCGATTAAGACTGTATCATCAGCATACCTGATGATAATAGGTCATTTAATTTGTATGATTTTCACCAAGATTATGTAGAAAGTGATTTAGAAATAGGTTCCATTCAATTTAGAAGTGACAGGCTGATAGTTGATTCAATTTTGTGCGATGGAGATGTATGCCAAGTGAATATGAATCAGATGGAAAGGAAATATCACAGTCCACTAGATCATAACAAAAATGACATCTGTTTCACATTTCAGAAGGTGGATGAGGCAAAGCAGCAAAACATCCAAAAGAATGCTAACAACAAAAATAATGTTGGTGATAATAATGAAATACACCATGAAATCTAACACTTATTCATGGCTATGATTCATGTTCAAAGAAATATTTCCTGTTTAGTTGTAGAAAATAAAATTACTTTAGCATTAGTCCAAATGCCAGGCTTCTTATTATTTTCTTTGTTGTCAACTTCCGCCACTGGCAGAGATTGCCACTCATTGTTCTGCTGTGGTGTCAGGTTGGGCAGCACATTCTCTGCATCACGATAAACTGGTATTGCTTGACTAGACAACTGCTTTGGAATGGATGGTCTATTGTCTCTTAGGCTTCCTGCAGATCCTAAAAAGACACATAAATAATATATATATAAGCACTATTTATTTGGAGAACAAACTGTCAAAATTATCGTGAGTGTCTTGGAAAAGCAAATAGAGTAAAACAAAAAACACTCATGTAGCAACATATGTATAATTGTGGACTGTTAGGACCCTTCATAGCACTAGAGTGATGAAGTCAGTAAAATAAAATCTTACCTAAAATTTTTTTTTATTGTATAGTTGTGATTGATGATAAGAAACTCATTCAGCAGAGCTTGCAGCAAGAGTCAGGCAATCTGATCATCAGAAGACCATTTCTGTGTTTCAGTCCTTTTACTTATTGCTGTATTACACAGCAATTCTGACATTAGAACTGTTACTTAGGAGGCAAAAGTGTCTCACAGCAGTAGAACTGAAAGCTGTCAGCGACCCACAACTGATGGCTTGCGCCAGGATCAATGAACCAGAACCATACTCCACCTCTCCATGGTGCCTCCAGAAACAGACTAACCTGTCAAGTCTGGCCAAGCGAACAGGGATGGAAGAGGGAAGATAACTCTGTACTAAAAAATAACATGCTGAAGTCGCAAGTGTTGGGCCAAAAGGTGCAAATATCACAGTTCTACAACAAACCACAACACAACACATCTACGCCAACTTAATGTCCGTTTAAGGGCAGATGATGAAGAAGTCTAACCTTTAGTCATCAATTGAATGCAAACAAACTGTCACTTATTTAATACAGAAAGCAATATTTTAACATTTCATTTGTTTGCAATGAAAAGAGGCCACTGTAATATTATAAGGATAAATGGAATTTATAATTTAAAAAATTAATTAAAAAATTGGAGTTTACATATTTCTAGCTTCACCTTTCCCATAATTAGCTGTCTGCCATCTTGAAATCAAAATTCTTTAACTTCACCATAACTACATCCCCCATGAAACAAATTATTAGTTACTAAGTAATTTTATAAAAATGTATTAATTTGTTTTATCTAAGCAAAGACAATTTTTCAACAGCTAATGTTACATATTAACTGATTAGTAAAAGTAAAAAACCCCCGTCACGCCAAGTGGCGTATAGGGAAATATGGTGTTGGTGACCCTATATTTTACAGACCTTCAGCACATGATTTTTGGGGTAATGTGGTCGGTATTACGCCCGTGCTGCTTTACTTTCCCAGAAAAAATCCGGTATCCATTTAAGGCTGGGTGAACCGGGAAGTCATCGGTTGGGATCGAAAACCCTACCCCTTGTCCATTGTAGTCCAGTTCACTAACCACTGAGCATTCGCGGCTCCCTATTAACTGATTGCGTGTCTAAATATTGTATCCTGGTCTTAATATTATATCCTGCATAAATAGTCTTCACCAATAATATCGACGATTGCTAAGAGCATGAATATTGTTCCCTATGGAAATTAGACCAAATATTTACAACTCAATATGTCATGAATAACTCTAGTTCTATTAGATGGCAGCATACCGAAAGATATAAGCTACGGACAACTGGCAGATGGTAAAAGAACTAGGGGGTGCCCAAAAATTCCATTTGTAGATGTGTGTAAACGTGACATGAAGATTGAACATAAACCCTGCAGCATGGGAAGACAAAGCTGCAGACCGCAATCTCTGGAAACACACTCTAAAGGTTCACCTCAAACAAGAAGCAGACAGATTCATAGACAAAGAGAATACACAACGAAAGAAAAGAAAAAATAACATTTCAAGGGGCGCTGAAAAATCCAGTCAACTATGACTGACGGAGGCTACTACTACTAACTCTAGTCCTATTGTTAGAATTGTGATAAGTAAAAGAGCTCTTCAATGTTATGGAGAGCTAGTCTTGACATCTGGAAGTGAATTCTGGATAACTGAACAATAAGCAAGAAAATTGTTAGAAGCCACATAAATGTGATTTTACAGAAGAACGTTAACAAAACCAAGGAAAACTAATTAAAAGGAATGGAGCAATGTCCAACAGAAGTCAAAACAAAATGAAAGCTTACTGCCAACAATCATTTTTTTGTGATGCAATGCAGAGAGAAGCAAAGCATATAAAAATATCAATAGAGGACACAAATATAAAAGAAGTATCTAGGAACAACGTTCTCCAAAGATGGCAAAATGGATAAAGAAATTAACATTCAGTGCAGTAGGGCAAAACCAAGTATTCAGGCAACTAACCTCTCTCCTACAACACAAGTGAGTGCTGATCAGCACAAAGAGATTTATACAAAGCATATTTATCTTCACTCTATAAGTTACCAGTGGTTGCATGATCACCTATGACATGTCGGAGAAGAGAGTAACCATAGAAATGAAAAGTTTGAGAAGTCTGTTTGAATGACTAGAAGAGACAAAATCAGAATTAGTTTATAAAATAAAGAGTTGGCATAGAACCAATTTTTAACTAAATACCATCTATATAACCTACCAAAGTGGAAAGACAGAAACATATTCTCTTTCAACATGTGAAAAAATGCACACATTTTTTAGCAAAGGCAATGGCACTCCACACAGCCATAGAAATACTTATCACACAAGAAGTCTGGCACTCCACACAGCCATAGAAATACTTATTACACAAGAAGTCAAAAGTCCAAAAACTGTCATCCTCACTGATGTAGTTAGTCATACAAGCAATGTCAAGCCTAAAATGGACAGACTCATTCAAGAAATAAGGAACATATATTTGCTGTCAGAAAAGATAGAACTAGTCCTGCAGTGGATACCAGTACACTGTGGCATCACTTGAAACAAGAAAGCAGACAAATTTGCAAAAGCGGGTGGGAGCCTTCAAGTGCAACCAATCCCAATGCATTAAAGAAATTTTTTAAATCCTGAAACAAGCTAGGAAAACAGAATGTAGGGATTTACAAGGAAAATACAAATCAAAACATGACAGCTTAAAACTTGGCAGACATGAGCAGACCAAGACATTTAGACTCAGAACAGGTCATTGCCCTCAGAGCACACCTATACAAGATAGCCAAAACTTGTGAGCATGCCACACAGAACTGTGGCACTTTCAACACTCTAAGAATACAAATATTGCCAACAGAAACAACCCTGCATGACAAGCTACGGAGAACCGCAAATGACCTCTTACGCATCATCTTCTTCGTGATCTAAGCTGATGTAAATGTCTAAATGCATAGCAATGGTTGATTACTGAAAAAGATGTAGAACTACATACAAAGACAAACAAATAAAATGGTTTGCTCATCTGGAGACTTTTGGCAAAATGGTGGCCCAACAGGCTGCTTGCCAAAATTCTTATTTCTTTAGAATGCAAATGTCGTGATTCCTCTGAATGAAAATTTTGTTGGTGTGATTTCAAAAGGATTATTCGGTGGCTTGTGTTGCAGAGTAGACAAGTACCTTAAGTTTCTGAATCATGAGCACAGAGAGCATGACTTACCAATGACAGCCTATTATCTTTAATCCTGCTGGAGAAATTGTTGATGGGAACAAACGTCATGCTGCTACTATAAGGCTTAATATGTCAAGCTAACATTGCCTTGTGGAGGTTCCTATCATAACAGAGAGTTAAGGTCAGCAAAGCCCTACATAAAATGTTGGTAGGAATAGCCTAAAAGCCTAGAAAGGCAATCTGCTCATAGGAGGCGATATCTAAAAAAGAAACCTCAAATCCCAAAGTTAGAAGATGTAGGTCCAAGTAGCACAAGACTAGAAATTGGACAACTATGCAACACAAGAAGTGCTATATAAGTCTCTAGACCTATATATAGAGATGGAGTCTCACTCAAGATGTGGCCAAACAGGGATTATGTTGGTTCCCCACCAATAGAGTACAGTCAGCAAGACTGAAACCAGAAGCTCAAATTTTTTAGAAACAACCAAGGAATATTGAGAACATGTTATTTCCTCACATTTTATTTGTGTTTTCGTGTAGATTTTGGAGGCCACAGAAATGCTTTACAAAAGAATGCTGAGAATACTATTGAGAGCTACAAAGAGTAATGAAGATGTTCTGATAATAGCCAAAGCGAAAAGAACGCAAATTACTAACATCAGGAAAAAGCAATCATAGTTTTTTGGCTACAATTTTATGAGAAAGGAATATCTGGATTATACTGCAACTACAGGAAAAAATCTAGAGAATAACAGATAAAGTGAAAAAGAGAGAAGATGCTGTACAAGAGAATAATTTGTTAGGAACTCAACAACAGAGATAACTTGTGGAAGAAAGCTATGAAGAAACATAATCAAATATGTCAACCTGCATAATAATTGATAAATGATGTAACCTCTCATGAGACATTACCTAATTTCACATTTCCAGTTCGGAATGTTCCAACTTTATGTGTGGTACCAGATGTCTTCAACCTTCCAAGAGCTGATCTCTTCTCTGCATCTTCCCCCATGTCCATACCAGGATTTTGATTCTCTGCTAACTGAAGAGTTATGTTTCTTGCCACTCTACTCTGAAATTGTCTTTAAGATAGAGAAATACAAAAGCTAATTTAGTTTACATCCTTTAAAAGATGACAAATTAAAGACTAGTAACTTTAAACAATGCTTCAAATAAGACATTCATAGAAAAAAACAACAGATATTTCCATACAATAAATTTTTAAGTAAAAATATATTACGTGATAAAAGCAAACATTCTAAAAACATTTTCATATTTCATTAACAATGGGAGCCGAATGCAGCGCAGGGGTTAGTGAACTGGATTGCAAAAATATGTCCCAATGACATCAATAAGGCAGATAAAAACAAAATGTGTGGACTAGACAAAGTCTGGTCACAGACATTGTAGAGTAGGGTGCATTTTGTTATGGCCCTGGCGAAAAACCACAAACCATGTTGACCATTGTTTGTGAGTGTGTGGCAATGACAATTTTAAAGCAATATAAGTTTGGTAGTTTTAGTCATGACACAAAACAATGCCCAGTTTAATATACAAGCATCAACTCAGTGATCTATCTATCTTTCGTTCGCCTGAAGTATTGTCTATATCTGCAATGTCATCTCCTGTATAAATTTTTACTGTCTTTTGTAATTCTTGCAGTGGCCCATATAGTTTTGTCTGTAGTGTTGTATCTATAGGCAAATGGATTTTCCTCAGTCTACTATATTCAGTGCAGTCTTGAAGTATGTGTTCAGCAGTCTGGGGTGCCTGTCCACATGTACAAGAAGTTGAGGTGCCGATCTTGAATTTTGTATACATGTGACTATGGAGTCGATTGTGTCCTGTTCTGAGGCGTATAATGATAATTTGTTCATATCTATTCATATTATGAAAGGCATCCTGATTAGGATGACTCACTGATGACTTTAATATACAAGCATCAACTCACTGATGACTTTAATATACAAGTAACAACTCACAGATAGACTTTAATATACAAGCATCAACTCACTGATGACTTTAATATACAAGCATCAACTCACTGATGACTCTAATATACAAGCATCAACTCACTGATGGCTTTAATATACAAGCATCAACTCACTGATGACTTTAATATACAAGCATCAACTCACTGATGACTTTAATATACAAGCATCAACTCACTGATGACTTTAATATACAAGCATCAACTCACTGATGACTTTAATATACAAGTAACAACTCACAGATAGACTTTAATATACAAGCATCAACTCACTGATGACTTTAATATACAAGCATCAACTCACTGATGACTCTAATATACAAGCATCAACTCACTGATGACTTTAATATACAAGCATCAACTCACTGATGACTCTAATATACAAGCATCAACTCACTGATGACTTTAATATACAAGCATCAACTCACTGATGACTTTAATATACAAGCATCAACTCACTGATGACTCTAATATACAAGCATCAACTCACTGATGACTTTAATATACAAGCAACAACTCACTAATGACTCTAATATACAAGCATCAACTCACTGATGACTTTAATATACAAGCAACAACTCACTGATGACTCTAATATACAAGCAACAACTCACTGATGACTCTAATATACAAACAACAATTCACTGATGGCTTTAATATACCAGCATCAACTCACTGATGACTCTAATATACAAGCAACAACTCACTGATGGCTCTAATATACAAGCATCAACTCATTAACTTTAATATACAAGCAAAAACTCACTGATGACGTTGTAAAAGTAAATCTCTGGGCTCAGCACATCTGTTTAGTCCTTCCAAATATATGACATCAGCTCTTTTGATGTCTCCTTGTCTTTCCAAACTTTGAGCCCATTCAACAAATAATGATGCAACTTTATTTCCAATACCATTGTCAAACATGTATGAGAATACTGTTACTGGATTATCAGAGAAGTATGCCTGAGAAGGAAACAAACAAATAATTTTCAATAAATGTTAATAAAATGTTTCAATAAATACAAATAACTAATAGAGCGCAGCTGATTCTTATCATCTCATAGTGGTATTTTAGTTATTAACTTTGGACACTTCTGGCATTTATGGATGAAGGTGTCCTCATTCTAGCACATTCCCTACATTTTTAAAATTGATATTTTGTGGAAGTGGTTTCAATTTGCAACATCACATACAAAAAGTAAAATTTTTAACTTAAAGAAATACTCATATATGAATAATATTTTAGTAGTTAATCCTTACAGCCAAAAGATTAAAGATTGCAAATCACCCATCTTCTTCGTGGTCGGCCCTTGGGTCTGGTGTTTTTGCATTTATTTAAGGCTCGTTGTGTTGTGATCTTTCTGCCATGTCACATGGCCAAACCATTTTATATGTTGTTTTTTTATATATTCTATAGTAAAGTACCCCCGTCACGCCAAGTGGCATATAGTTAATATGGTGTTAGTGACCATAAATTTTACAGACCTTCGGCACATGATTTTTGGAGTAATGAGGTCAGTATTACGCCCGTGCTGCTTTACTTTCCCAGAAAAAATCTGGTACCCATTAAAGGCTGGGTGAACCCGGAAGCCATCGGTTGGGACGAACCCTACCTCTTGTCCTTTGTAGTCCAGTTCACTAATCACTGAGCTATCGCGGCTCCCTTATATATTCTATGGCGGGGGTTATTCTTAGCTTTTTTCTCAGTTCTTCATTTCTGATCTTATCTCTCGGGCTGTTTCCTGTCATTCATCTAACACACTTCATCTCAGCAGAGGTTATTTTATCTTTAAATATCATTAGGATCAATATTTTTAAGAGTCATGTCAGCATTCCAAGAAAACTCTAATGGTTTTCTTGTGGTACTATATATACATATATATATATATATATATATATATATATATATATATATATATATATATATATGGATCGGCAGACAAAATTTAGTTTTATTTAATTCATTAAAGTTCTTTCTTTCTGTGTTCACCCAATTAAAACACCTCTTTATCGTCCACCCATAAAAGGATATTAGATGGGCGTAGATAAATTGTGCTGTCGTGTACAGGAAGCTGAAATATTTTTTATCTTGCTGCGATATTTTTTTATCTTTCAACCAAACTCATCCGACTTTAGCAAGGCTCTTTTGGGTATTGGGTTGCCATCTCTCTTTGATCATTAATCATTTGGCCAGACTAGTTTATTTAAAGTCTCACCACTGGGAGATTGAGTGGGATCTTGATCAATTCTGGTTCAACGATCATGATTCATTCACTCACCTCACAGGCAGAGGATGTCGAAATTCATAGTTATCCACGATTGACAAGCCTTCCCTAGCTTTCGGTCTGCTTAGCGATTCTCTTGGTCTACCTTGTTTTCTTTTACCAGATGGTTTCCATGTAATTGCCCGACAGTGAAGTCTATCATAATACAGGCAGTCACATATGAGTCACCAACTAATTCCTAACACTGTTTGGTCCAAATAAATTTCATTTTTAAAATATATGAAATATTTAAATAAACACCACTATTACATATTACACTCACAAACTTGATCCACATATGAATGAAGCGTGCATCATTTGCATATCGTTCATCTGCCTGAAACTCTTTAAGGCATCTTTCTAAGAGTTTAGTCAACTGCCCATCCTGACCACCCTTAGGAAAGTACTGTTCAGTCCATCTGATATAGCTAAAATTCAGACAATTAAGAAGATATATGCCTAGAATGTGAACAAAATTAAAAAGATTTACAAATATATGCACAATTTATTCACATTCATCATATCTATGTAAAGAATTTATGTTTTCTGCTTAGGACAAGAAGAAACAATAAACATATTTATTAAAGAGAACAATACCACACACTGAAACAAAATGACAGAAATTATAGAAAAAAAGGAAACAAAATTAAAATTATTTATCAGAAGAACCATACATAGGATCATTCCAAAAGCACAACAGAAGAGAAGAATAAGAAGATAAAGAAGCCAGAAAAGAAGATATTAATAAAGTCTCATAAGCTGAATTAAGAAACACAATGAAAATTAAACACTGGTAGGAGACTGATATGTCCACCTAATGCACAAAAATATATAATCAACAACAGATGGTGGACATATGTTGATCAAGTGATGAGAAAAGGCAACAAGAGAATCTCAAAAAGCAAGCCCTGAAATGGGGACCAGAGGGTTAAAGAGAGAGAGACTAGCCTAGAGAAACACTAAGAACACTGAGGTGAGAGGCAACAACAGCTACTTTGAGGAAAGTTGAGAGGCTCTTTAAAAAAAAAAAAAAATATGCATGACTAAACACAATGTTATACTGTGTAAAGTCAGAAGAGTAATATCATAGACAGTCTGACATGGAAAGTCTAGAATTTCTGCCATACATGCCCGTCTTCGGTTTGAAAGAACAACAGGTAAATAAATTCTATCAAAAATATGAAGGACAGTCAAGGAGAGCTGGCAATCAAATGCATAAAACCTTCAAATAAGGTGATTTTGGGTCATACCATAGCAGGGTAAAAAAAAAGCCTATCTACTGGGGTTAAAATTTAAAAAAAAATAAAATAAAAAATACTTGATCCAAACACATTATGGTGACTGTTGTGGACATGCAGCATTTATTCTCCAACTCACATTCCAGAAATAGAATAAAAGCCGTAACAATTTTTTTTTTAAATGGCCAAATCCCTACAGCGATTGGTAATATTTTTGTAAGACCAACATCCACTCTCACAAACAAGATTTAAGATTAAGTCAGTACAACCCAGACAAGATAAACATATCTGGTGAATACAAGATATTTGGGTTCACAGATGTTCAGTTCAACAGTTGATTTATCAATATGACCTTAAAATTGATTTTTTTTTAAATATAAAAAACTCAAGCAAATTGTCATTTATGCGCACTCAATATTTATTTGTTCAACTAGAAATCACACTGATGCTCAGTTCCACTAAGGCATCAACTGTAAACAGAACATAGGTAAAACTTAGTGATTAGTGGGTTGGCTTTTTTTAAAATTAAAAGTGTTATATTTACACACAAGGGAAGATAGAGTATATGTTTTATATATGTATATGTTAATTCAGGGAAGATATCAGAATTAAACCAAGTCTGGGATCTATATGCAAACTACAAATGAAATGGTATGGGCACTTAGAATAAAGCCAGACCAAATGTCATCAAGAGCTTTCTATCTAAGAACATCAAAACAGAGGTCAAGAGGACAACCAAGGAAAAGATAGATTGTTAACATCCCCAAGGTCTCACCCTACACTTGAAGAGAAACAAACAAACTACAATCTTCAGACTCTCAAGTGGACACTTTAGACAAATGTCCACATCAAGGCACTGCAAGTTACCCAAACCCATATTTTAAATGCCAGGCACGTTTTCTAACTCTAAATTATGTCCTGCAAATATGTCTCATTGTGTGACATGTTGATCATAGGAAATAACGGGAGAGTTAAAAGAAAAAAAAAAGGAATAAAGCAGTTATTCCACAATTTATGGGGACTGGTTGATCTCGAAGCAAGACACCGGCCTGGAGACAAGAGAGGTTGTGAGTTCAAATCCCAACTGGTTCAGTTGGGATTTTCATTTGTGATTTCTCTCTGCGGCAACCACCTCTGGTCTCAGCAGCAAGGCCTGGTATGAAACATCAATTACTCATAGATGGAAAAAAATATGTGTACCTAAGACTGAGTTATCTGCCTGTATGGCAAGGGACCCCTGTGCACATGGCTGCCAGGGAAAAATGGATTAACATGCAAAATTCTATTCCTAGTCTCTAGGGACTTTGCCAGAGATGAAAGCTAGAGAACGCCAATATATATATATATATATATAAATATTTTAAAATCCACAATTTCTCACCTGTCCCACACACTGAAAGGATCATCTCCACTGTAAGTTCTAAGCTCCAATTCAAAGGTACTGAAATCAGTTTAAAAATTAAAATTATTATGAGCTGTTGGGTTTTTTTTTATTTCTAAGACATACCTACAACCAAATACATGTAGAGCAAAATAAGTGATTATTTCTTAGAGCTGAAACAAGCTGGAGGCGCTGTTAATTTAAGCAAGTGACAAATGAAATTGGGTGAAAACTAAATCTATGCTGTTATATCATTCATTTTATGTACTTCTGCTTTATATGACGATCTTCATGTTGTACACTATTATTATCTATTAAGTTTCGTCCCCTTCCCCCTACTGTTTATTATATACATAGACTATATATGCAAGTTAGTCAACCCATCAGAGACAGAGGAAATCAACAAGCTATTATTTGCAGACAAACAGGCACTAATGCATGGAAAAATAGAAGACTATAAGACAACATAAATAAAATAAACAACACAGGCACAAAATACAACATGAAAATCAACATCAAAAAAGCAGAAGTTATGAATGTCGCAGAAGATAAACAGAACATCAACATAACTATAAAAGGCAGGCAACTAAAACAAGTAGAGGAATACCTAAGAAGTTTAGTGACAAACGACAATTCACAAACAGCAGAGATAGATTCAAGATGCATCAAAGCTTGTCAAGTTGTTGGACAGTTATCACCACTATTGTCCAACAAGGAAATAACTCTAGAGGCAAAATGGGCACTGTACAATACAATCTTCATCCCAACGTTGTGCTACCAATGCCAGACCTGGACCCTAGATGCAAGAACAATAAGAAAAATAACCTCTACTGAGATTAAATCGGTTAGGAAACAGCCCGAGGGACAAGATCAGAATACGAGGGACAAGATCAGAAATGAAGAACTGTGAAAAAAGCTAGGAATAGCCCCTGCCATAGAATATGTAAAGAAACAACAGATAAAATGGTTTGGCCACGTGACAAGGCAGAGTGATCAAAACACAACACAATGAGACTTCTACAAACGTTGTGAGAACACCAGACCCAAGGGTCAACCACAAAAAAGATGGATCAATGGAATATTAGAAGCACTGGGAAACATAACAGCAGCAGAGGTGAACAGAAGAGCAAAAGACCGCAAATTATATCTCCCCTCGACGCTGAAAGGCAGATGAGGAAGGAAAGAAGAAGAAGATAAATTAAAATAATATTTATTTACTTAACTTACTAAATTAATTTTAAATGTTCATTATTATTTAAATATTATTAACTAACTTACAAATAACCTGGCACTTTAAAATTTAGATTACAGATTAAAAATAATGACTAACTCTGAATTTCTCTAATATAATAATTAAATAATAACTTCATCTTCTCCTTCTTTCCTTCCTCATCTGCCTTTCATCGTCGAGGAGAGATATAATTTGCGGTCTTTTGCTCTTCTGTTTGCCTCTGTTGCTGTTATGTTTCCTAGTGCTTCTAATATTCCATCGATCCATCTTTTTCGCGGTCGACCCCTGGGTCTGGTGTTCTCACGTTTGTTGAAGGCTTGTTGTGTTGTGTTTTGATCTTTCTGACTTGTCTCGTGGCCAAACCATTTTATCTGTGGTTTCCTTATATATTCTATGGCGGGGGCTATTCCTAGCTTTTTTCTCAGTTCTTCACTTCTGATCTTATCTCTTAGACCGTTTCCTGTCATTCGTCTAACACATTTAATCTCAGTAGAGGTTATTTTTTTTTTTTTTTTACAGTTCTTGCATCTAGGGTCCAGGTCTGGCATTGGTAGCACAACGTTGGGATGAAGATTGTATTGTATAATGCTCGTTTTGCCTCCAGAGTTATCTCTCAGACCGTTTCCTGTCATTCGTCTAACACATTTCATCTCTGTAGAGGTTATTTTTCTTATTTAATAATAACTAATTTAAACACAACTGACTACTCACTGTCTGTCTACTCTCAGACACTGCTGGAGTGACTAGTGAGTGGTCAGACCCAGAGTCAGTGGAACCCTGTTCAGAACATTATACTGAAATATATTTTTAAGACTGAGGAGACATCCCCAGTCACAGTCAGTGTTCTTTCTAAATTAAAATAATCATCATCATCAAGTACTGTGCCGCTGTGCCTGCTGGCATAGGTGATCATGTCTCTCCACAACTTTTGATCTAAATAGTTATTTATCACTTCTATTTTTTTACCTTCTGCCAAGCCATTCTCTTAAGCTGTCTGGTATGTTTTCTCTTTGCTTCCATCTAACACTTCATCCCTCAATTTTTCCTGTTGTTACAATATATTCCAGCTGTTCCCTTCTTGTAGCATATCCAAAAAATGATGATTGTTTCTTCCTAATTTTGGAAATTAGCTCTTTTTGCTTTGGCCTCTTTGTTTTCATTACTCTTCTTAGCTGTTCATGGTATTCTCAATATTCTTCTGTAAAACCCCATTTCTACAGCCTCCAGGGATTTTCTCGTCTGAAGTCCTTTTGTCCATGATTCACAATCACATCTATATGTCTGTTAAGACTGGCTCTACACTCTACGTAACATACATTTAAGAACTTTTTTCTTGTTTCTATCTATTGTCAAAAATGGATTGCATGATAGTACCTTCCTCACTTTTTTTTTTGGAAATCTGCTTTTGCCTGAGCAATTCTGCATCAAATTAACCTCTGTTAATTAAAATACAGATGAGAATATAATATTTGTGCTGATATATTTAACATTTTCGACTTTCACTTACTTGACTAAGTCAAGGTGACTTTAACTTTACACTTCTTAGAAAGTTTAAGAAAGATTCCTACACTACTTTCACTACTACTTACTAACAATTATTATTATTATTTATTATTATTATAGTACAGTGACTAGTGTACAGTCAACAGTGTTAAACTTTAAGACGTTACAAGTCTTACACATGACTGTGGATGTGATAAGAGTAAGACAGTATTCATTTTTATATTGCAGTATAAACTGAGTATACATTTAACAAAGGTCAACAACAGAAATGACAAATTTATAAATAACTGCAGTTGTGCAGATCGAAAGCCGAAAGTTGTAGAGACATGATCATAATGAATGATTAGATTAAAAATGATTTCAATTTCCTACACCCTACACCAGCAGGCAGGCACGGTAACTCACTGATGATGATTGCAGTATATTCACATTTTAATTTATTATTCAATTATGATTAAAATTTTAAAACTACACAACACACTACTATTCAAGACTATTGTATACATATTTATTATTATACTAATTTAACTAATCATTTTTAAATTACTGCTACAATTTTTTTTAAGTAAAAAAGAATTACTAATACTTTCTTTGCTGTGTGATCTTATGCTCTTCGCTGTGATCTTGGTGCAAGGCTGCCGCCAGAGACGACATATGTCGCCCATGTCTCAGTGGCTGTACATTTTCTTTACTTAGTTCCCATTCATGATCCTCCCCATCCATTTCTCTCCACAAATCCTCTTTCCCAACAGAAACTTTCAACAAAAGGATGTTCTCCAGATTCTCAAAAATACCGCCTGGGTTACCAGGACATTTCAAGCTGCATGAAGCCAAATAATTGAAAACATTCAATTTAGCTACTCCAAATTATAAAAAAAAAAAAACAGAAAGAAATATTTTAAGAAGATAAATTACATATGCGGTATTATTTTATGTTATAAAACATAGCCCTACTTTATATAAATGTAACATTAAAGACCTGTAGTGTTATTTTTTTTAAAAATCAAAAAAAATTGTAATGGCAAATGGCACCGGTATATTGACGCATGCGCGTGAACATGTCATCGACCTTATTTACCACAAGAGGTTTAAATCTGAAAAGTTTTATTTTTCTAAATTTGAAAGAGAATTTGTCATATCAATAAATACAAAATAAAGTCTTCTAATAAAATGTTTAAAAAAGTGTACAGAATATATGTAATGTACGACACAAATGCAGATAGAGAAGACATTTTTTTTTCTTTTAATTAAAAGGGGTACTATTAGATCCTGTCTAATTTATAATCTATTGAGTCATTGCCATTTTTGTTATTTCGAACCGAAGACGGTTCAAGACAGAAACCCCAGACTCTTATGTCCGACGATCGTTGCCATTAAGTGTCAGACCTTGGCACAGGACCTGCATTGCATCTCACCACTTGTTCCAGTTCTTGGTGAGCTCAGCAACTTCGGCAAAGGGAGCTGATGCTCTATTAGTACTGCGGTTATTTTTATTTGAAGTGTTTCTCTACGTCAGCATCTTTTTATTGTGCTTTCCGTTTTCAATTTGAGGGCTTGTTTTGAGATTCTCTTGTTGATTTTCTCAATATGCCCATATAACAGCATATATGGCATGTCCATCTTTTCTTGATTATAGATGGTAGCGTTTAATGCATGGTCATTTTTCTTATCTTTAACAATGGTTTTTAAAATGTATTTCAATTTTTTTTCTTGAGGTGTTTGTTTTTAAATGCTTCTCACTTATTTCCTTTTTCTTTCGTTGTTTTCCAGCTCCTGCATGTGGATAGCGCATTTAATTTGAAACTCCGAAGCTTTGTTTTTGTATTTAGTCATTTTGCTGAAAATCATGGCTGCCGTCTTTTCTCGTTATTTGTGCATGTGTTATTGGTCTAAACATTGACCAAGATATATGAAGCACTTTATACTCTCTCTTCCACTGCATTTACTCTTGTGAATATATTTTTTATTCTATACTAATTTGATTTCTCATTACTTTCATCTTTTCTTGATTGATCTCAAGTCTTATTCTTCTAGCCATTGATGATAGGACATTTTTTTTTCTTGCATCATGTTCACGTTGCTACTGATAACAACTATCTCGTCTGCAAAGTCACGGTCCTGTAATTGAGACCGCAAGTGTCCTTCTAATTCCCTTGTTATCTGTACAGCATTTCTGCATTATAAAATCGATGTCAATATCAAATAACAATCGAGATTTTTTTTTAAATTGAGCTTTCTTCCTCTCCGATTTCAATCTGAAACAACTCATTGAGTCTTGCCTCTGTGCGAACCGCGCAAGAGAATGATGAAAAGAAAATGGAAGAAATGTGTATAGGTACAGTTTGACATTATCATACAGCTATAACCATACCACTTTTTCATTTTTTTCCGTTTCCTTATATCACCAGCTTCGCAATGCCTTTAACCCTGCACAAGAGAAGCAGAAGTACCTATCTTCAATGACGATGATTTTTTTTTTTTAACCATACTGTGTCAGTATAATGATTCTCCGTGTATGATATTGAAAGCCTTTTTGAAGTCAATACATTTTAAAACAAATAGTTTCTGCTTTTCGATATGGTCCTCTAATACATACACACACACACACACACACACACACACATATATATATTGCGTTCGCCAACTTTTACCTCCGAAGAAGTACCTAGAGACTAGGAACTGAATTTTGCATTAATCCGTGTTTCCTCTGGCAGCCGTGTTGCACAGTGGTCCCTCGCCGCACAGGCAGATAACTCCTTCGGATGTACTCATATTTTTTCCGTCTGTTTATTAGACGTTTCAAGCCGGGCCTCGCTGAGACCTAGTTGCCTCAGAGAGAAATCATAAATAAAAATTCCAACCGGTGTAGCCGGGATTTGAACCCATAACCTCTCTGTCTCGAAGTGGCGTCTTGCTTCGAGATCAAACACTCCTCCATTCCTCGAATATAATTCTTAGGGAGAAAATATGATGCATGCACTTATCCCTTTTCTAAGTCGTGCTTACATCTTGTAGAATAATATATTTGACGAAACCGGCACAGACGAACACAAGGCTAACACATTCCTGGGCTACGAGTTGCCCTCACCTCTCCTGTTTCATACGGTTTACACCAGTGATGGCCAAATGGGGAGGCCTGATCGGGCCCACCAGTTTATTTTTCTTGGCCTTTCAGTTTATTTTTCTTGGTCCTTTAAAGCGCCCACAGAAACTTCTTCTTTTTCTTCTTCTTTTCTTCCTCATCTGCCTTTCATCGTCGAGGGGAGATATAATTTGCTCTTCTGTTCGCCTCTGCTGCTGTTATGTTTCCTAGTGCTTCTAATATTCCATCGACCCATCTTTTTTGTGGTCGACCCTTGGGTCTGGTGTTTTTACAACGTTTGTTGAAGGCTCGTTGTGTTGTGTTTTATTCTTTCTGCCTTGTCACGTGGCCAAACCATTTTATCTGTGGTTTCCTTATATAATCTATGGCGGGGGCTATTCCTAGCTTTTTTCTCAGTTCTTCATTTCTGATCTTATCCTTCAGACTATTTCCTGTTATTCGTCTAACACATTTCATCTCTGTAGAGGTTATTTTTCTTATTGTTCTTGCATGTAGGGTCCAGGTCTGGCATTGGTAGCACAACGTTGGGATGAAGATTGTATTGTATAGTGCTCGTTTTGCCTCCAGAGTCATTTCCTTTTTGGACAATAGTGGTGATAACTGTCCAATGATTTGACAAGCGTTGTTGCATTTTGATTCTATCTCTGCTGTTTGAGAATTATCGTTTGTCATTAGACTTCCTAGGTATTTGAATTCCTCTACTTGTTTTAGTTGTCTGCCTTCTATAGTTATGTTGATGTTCTGTTTATTTTTGGTGACATTCATGACTTCTGTTTTGTTGATGTTGATTTTCATGTTGTATTTTGTGCCTGAGATGTTGAGTTTCCCACAGAAACTACTATAAGTAAAGTAAAGTACCCCCGTCACGCCAAGTGGCGTATAGGGAAATATAGTGTTAGTGACCCTATATTTTACAGACCTTCAGCACATGATTTTTAGGGTAATGTGGTCGGTATTACGCCCGTGCTGCTTTACTTTCCCAGAAAAAATCCGGTACCCATTTAAGGCTGGGTGAACCCGGAAGCCGTAGGTTGGGATCGAACCCTACCCCTTGTCCGTTGTAGTCCAGTTCACTAACCACTGAGCTATCGCGGCTCTCACACTAAAGTTCCAGCCGGTAAAATAAAAATAATATAAAGGTAATCTTGAAATAAATAATTATTTAACCTGTTACAAGGAATAATATATGTTGTCAAGGTGTAAGCATTATTTATATATCACTTATTAACCATTTTTTGATAATGCTTTTGATAATACTCTTAAGTTTGGCCCTCTGGTCCTATCTATGGCTATAATCCGGCCCTCGGTCAACATTTAGGTACGCCATTATTGGTTTACACATTTCTTGACAGTCCTCAAAGATCGCTTTTTCAACTATTTAGTCAATCAGCAAAAATAAAGTAATGGTAACAACAAAGAAAAAGACATTACTGCAATCCACAATAAAGACAAGTGGAACAATACTAAAACAGGTCGATGAATTTCGGGAGCATCTGGGGACAATGTTGACCTCAGACGGAAGATGTACAACAGAGGTGAGATGCTGAATGGCTCAGGCAAAAGCAGCTTTCAACAAAAAAATGAGGAAGATACTGTGCAATCCATTTTTGACAATAGAAAAAAGAAAAAGAGTTCTTAAATATAATGTAGAGCCAGTCTTAACATATGGATTTGAATCATGGACAATAGAACAACCGGCAAGAAAATCACTGGAGGCTTTAGAAATGTGGTTTTACAGAAGAATGTTGAAAATACCATGGACAGCTAAGAAAAGTAATGAAGACGTACTGAAAGAGGCCAAAGAAACAATAGAACTAATTTCCAATATTAGGAAGAAACAATCATCATTTTTTGGCCATGTAATGAGAAGTTTACAGCTGGAATATATTGTGACAACTGGGAAAATTGAAAGACGCAGAGATAGAGGGGACCAAGAAGAAAATATGCCAGACAGCTTAAGAAAATGGCTTGTCAGATCAGCAACAGAAATGATAATTAACTGTGAGATCGAAAGTTGTGGAGAGACATGATCACCTACACCAGCAGACATGGTACTTGATAATGATTATGAGGATGATGATGAGTCTGTCATCTGCCGTGACATATCTCCTTGCAAAAAACGTTGTGAAATTGCTCTAGATCATAAATGACGAGATGTACCCAGCAACCGCCAATATTAATATTCTATTTCCTTCATTCGTCTCTTCATCGCGATTATCCATCACTTGGCTTTCAATGCTACAGTTGACTGACTTTAACGTCGCAACTCGATGTAAGGCTCATAACCAGAAGTATTAGCTAGAAAAGCACAGTCAATGCAGTCCTGACAAGCCTAAACAATATATAGAACAGGAAAACCACCGCCATTTGATAATAATCAGATTATGATGACCTGTAGTCAGATCTATGATAATAATCAGATTATGATGACCTGAAGTCAGATCTACACTTCTATACACCCGCGAAGCGTGAACTTCCACTTTTGATACTGACAGAAGAAAATAGGCTCTGAGAATGAGATGGGATAGTAAGATATTACGCGTATTTTATATAGGTCATGTCATCAACTAGGAAGTGCGCAAAATATTCAACGATCAACAGAACCAATTAAAGGCTTATTGTCAACGGTAAACAAACTGTATAATAATAATAATAATAATAATAATAAAATAAAATGATACATATAATGTTAAAGATCTAGATATCATTGTCTTGTTATGGCCGGACTACAGTACCACAACAGAAGACACATCAAACAGATAAAGCGGAAAGATATTGTATCAGAGAAGGTACAGGATTGACCTTCGTCGCATCTCAGAAGTGGCTCTTAATCGTCAAGATTGGAAGGAAGCCGCGGAGACGTCGTCAAAATGTCCAAACGATCACTAAAATTAAATGACGAATGGAAATAAATGGAGTTCCCACTTCACTTGTATACTTGCTGTAGTGACAGACATGCATCACCATATTGATGCAGTGGCAGAAATGTATCATCACATTGATGCACTAAAAGACATGAATTATCACATTGGTACACTAACAAATATGTATCACCACATTGATGAGCTAACAGACATGTATCATCACATTGATGCGCTAACAAACATGTATCATCACATTGATGCACTAAAAGACATGAATTATCACATTGATGCACTAAAAGACATGAATTATCACATTAGTACACTAACAAACATGTATCACCACATTGATGCGCTAACAGACATGTATCGCAACATTGATGCGCTAACATACATGTATCATCACATTGATGCACTAACAGACATGTATCATCACATTGATGCACTAACAAACATGTATCACCACATTGATGCGCTAACAAACATGTATCATCACAATGATGCGCTAACAAACATGTATCACCACATTGATGCACTAACAGACATGTATCACCACATTGATGCACTAACAAACATGTATCACCACATTGATGCACTAACAGACATGTATCACCACATTGATGCACTAACAGACATGTATCACCACATTGATGCACTAACAGACATGTATCATCACATTGATGCACTAACAGACATGTATCATCACAATGATGCGCTAACAAACATGTATCACCACATTGATGCACTAACAGACATGTATCACCACATTGATGCACTAACAGACATGTATCACCACATTGATGCACTAACAGACATGTATCACCACATTGATGCGGTAAACAGACATGTATCACCACATTGATGCACTAACAGACATGTATCACCACATTGATGCACTAACAAACATGTATCACCACATTGATGCACTAACAGACATGTATCATCACATTGATGCACTAACAAACATGTATCACCACATTGATGCACTAACAGACATGTATCATCACATTGATGCACTAACATTCATGTATCACCACATTGATGCACTAACAGACATGTATCACAACATTGATGCACTAACAGACATGTATCACCACATTGATGCACTAACAGACATGTATCATCACATTGATGCACTAACAGACATGTATCACCACATTGATGCACTAACAGACATGTATCATCACATTGATGCACTAACAGACATGTATCACAACATTGATGCACTAACAGACATGTATCACCACATTGATGCACTAACAGACATGTATCACAACATTGATGTTGAGATATCACCGCTATTGTCTAACAAGGAAATACCTCTAGCGGCAAAATGAGCACTGAACAATATTATCTTCATCCCAACGTTGTGCTGTTACCAATGGTCTTGGGTCCTAGATGCAAGAACAATAGAAAAATAACCTCTACTGAGATTGCATGTGTTAGACGAATGAAAGAAAACAGTTTGAGAGATAAGATCAGAAATGAAGAACTGAGAAAAAAGCTAGGAATAACCCCACCCATATCTAAAGAAACAACATATAAAATGGTTTGGCCAAGTGACAAGGTAGTGTGATCAAAACACAACACAACGAGCCTTCAATAAACATTGCGAGAATACCAGACACAAGGGTCGATCACGAACAAGTTGGATCAACGGAATATTAGAAGCACTAGGAAACATAACAGCTGTAGAGGCAAACACAAGAGCAAAAGACCGCAAATTATATCTCCCTCAAGCTGAAAGACAAATGAGGAAAGAGAGAAGAGGAAGAAGAAATTGTGCAGGAGTATGCCCATCTAGAAAGAAGGCCACTCGATTCCTTTATTATAAAAAGAAGGGAGAAAAGCAAGAAGCAGTTAGATGGAAGACAAGATCAAAGAAGTTCTAGAATAACAGCAACTGGCAATGGTTGACACTGTCAAAAGGGCGAGAACCAGAGCTTTGTATATCTCTCTGTCTCAACACCCGATTGGATACACAAGAAAGTGAAAAAGAACTTGTGCAATTAATGTTAAACGTGTACACTAGGTTTTAGAACAATCAATAAGATAAACATCACCAAAAGTAAATGTGTCTCATGTTGGGAGATCTTTCAAGGGAAAATCAGAAGGGAACAGTTAAGAAGACAATTAATGGGGGGGGGGGGAAGAGCCCCCCCCCCTTTTCCCCCAGCAGTAGAATATATAAGAAACAGCATAAAAGGTTAGGCCACGTAACAAGACAGAAACAATAAACACAATCCACGCTGATATCAACAAATGCAAAGAAAACAGCAGACCTGCAGAAAAAAAAATGCAGAGACAGAATACTAGAAGCACTCTGAAAATGTGACATATGTTGAAGCCAACAAAAGAACAACATAATCATCTACATAAGCAAAGGACCGTAAACTGTCTGTTCCCTCGACGGTGACATTTTGTTGTTTTGTTTTGCGTTCGTTAGCTTTCACCTCTGGCGAAGTCGCTAGAGTCTAGGAACTGAATTTTGCGTGATTATACGTTTTTCATTGGCAGTCGTGTGCACAAGGGTCCCTCGCCGCACAGGCAGATAACTCCGACGTGGGAGGTACTCATATTTTTTCCCGTCAATGAGTAATTAACGTTTCAAACTGGGTCTCACTACTGAGACCAGGGGTGGTTGCGGCAGAGAGAAATCACAAATAAAAATTGCAACAAGCAACAATAAAAATTGCAAATGGTGCAGCCGGGATTTGAACACACAACCACTCTGTCTCGAGACCGGTGTCTTGCCTCGAGACCAACCTGTCCCCCTTGGACGGTGAAATAAAAAATAAAATGAGGAAGCAATCTGGCCACAGATCTTGTGACGTATGATGTTTCGCTAGTCCGCACTGCTGGCCATGTGTAAGCGTATCGTGTTCATGATAACAAAGCTGTCAACTTAAAGTACAATAACAAAACGTTTTCGCATTTTTAATCGCTTTAAAGTTTTTATATGACCTACCCTCATGTATTCAGATCAACACATTGGAGTCAAATATATTCCGCGGAATTTATTTTGTTTGCGACCGTTACATTCCACATACTATATAGTATGTATAACTATATAGTAAGGGGTCAAGGCAAACAAATGCATACAAATGCATAATATTGCGAAGCTGCAGTAAAGCGGGTTGTAAAGGAGAAATGAAAAAAGAAGTCGTATGGTTAAAGCTTTACGTAATTAATGGATGACACAAATTTGAAGAGCGTTTCGACTCAATAGGTCTTCATCAGGAACAACAACCAACACTGCCTTACTTTTGTGAAAGACGTAAATGCGTTGTGTTGTATTCATTTCCTCGTTTCGGCCCAACACATCTGTCTTCAGCACGGCAGTATTGTGTACTGGATTACCTTCCCTTTTCGATCCCAACTGAATTGCCCAGATTATAAAAGCCAGATAAATTGCCAGATTTTATAGACTGGTTAGTCTATTTCAAAAGCACCACGAAGAAATGAAACATGGCTTGGATTGTCCTGGTTCACCGATCATGGCGCAAGCATCAGCGTCGTTGACAGTGTCCAGCTCTGTTGCAGTCAAGGAACTTGACTCCGTTTACGTTAATAAATCAGAAGATATAAATAGTTCATGCAGTAGATACATTACAAATATAGTTAAAACTACACTTAATAATTAATGTATTTATATTTCTTACATTTGTTATTAATAAGTTACATGCACGTTGTCTTAAGGGAGCCGCGATAGCTCAACGGTTATGGTTAGTCGAAGGCTTCGGTATCACTGCAAGCGAATTAAAATCCTTAATTGCTCAACCCATGCCAGTGGAATCATCCGAATTAAAACCCATACCATTGACGGATCTAAACAAAGAAAGACAGCTGCAGTCTATATCACTGCAGCAACAGCACACGCCAAAAGACATAAGGCCAAGCGGCACCAAAAATGAACGCAGCTGAACCGTCCTTCGTTATACGATATCATCATTCATCGTTAGCAATCGAAATATCGAAACACAATACGTATGAAAAACACAGCTCACGGTGTGCATGGAACACTAAACTCATTAGTCCCAGCAGCAAGCCGTGGTTAGTAGATTGTACAACTAAGGACTAGAAATCGGGCTCCATCCTGATTGACGGCTTCCAGGTTCACCGTCGTAATACCGACCACATTATCCCAAACATCATGCGCCGAAGGTCTGTAAATATTACTGTCACTAACACCATATTACATATACGCCACTTGGCGTGACGGGGAGCTTTACTTTGACTTTTTTTTTACTTTGTCTTATGTTTCTTAAGCATTTATATTTCCTGCCTTTTTCTTTTCACCCGCATCTAGTGCTACAGGGTAATACACTAGCTCAATAGATTCGAGATTATTCATCGGGGAAAATTAATTAATTTAAAACAATTCTTGCACTGACTATATTTTTTAAACAGAATGTTCTATCACCTTGTGGTTGAAATACCCTCCCAAATTCTGTTAGTCGAGTACAAATGAACTCTTAGGTGAACATACTTATTGTATTTTTATCCTACCACAAATTATTTTTCGTGGACTGATAAGACAATATGGTCTGTTCCAGTCCGTCTTTGTACCTTCATCTTGGGTTTATAGCCCGTTCATAAACTCTTGAACAAGTTTGCTTTCGATTTGCATGAAAGCTACCTGTTAGACCGCAGTGATTATTTGCATCCAGAATTAGAATGTCCATGGCGTTATATAAATATTGTTTGTTCTTATACATTTGATCTAGTTTGCAATATTTCTTATTTAGGCTATATTAAAATCAACCTCACGGAATTGGACATAATTTTAGCCTATCTACGATGCTGAGTCGTGTTGTCATAAAAATAGTTTTGTTTTCAAATTGAAATAGTCCGAAGAAATACAGATTCTTGATTTTCGCGTGCACCAATTCGATTTTCAGTTTAAACATGTTAACCAATAACGTTATAATATATACGCAGCTGTTTGTGTTAAAGGCGTATCTAGTTATTACTGTCATGTTTTGTGGCATAAAGTGGCTTCACTTTCAGGAAAACTGTAGGCGGTGGGAATATTATTTATAAAACACCACATTTGATTGTTGCCGGGAGTAAATACATGGTGCAGATCTGTGAGTGGCGGGGTCAAGGCTATGACATTGTATATTTGGACGAATCCTGGGTCAATGCTCACCACACCTATGATAAAGAATGGCAATCAGTAGACGGTGAACAGAAAAGAACAATTCCCAGCAGCAAAGGCTAAGTCATCACACGAACACATGCTGGAAGCAGTGAAAAAGGCAGTATCCATGACGCTGGATTTATTTTCCAATCAAAAAGTACCGACGGTAGGGACTACCACACATAAATATGTAGACATACTTTCAGGCTCTGGATGGAGAACCATCTTCTTCCAATCCTGGATAGACCTTCATGCCTAGTAATGGATATTGCATTTTATCCCAATGTTGTGTCAGCGGAAGACAAAGAATCAACTGTGGGTTGAAATCCCTGCTGCACCAGTTGGGATTTTCATTTATGATTTCTCACTGTGGCAGCCACCCCTGGGCTCAGCAGCGAGGCCGGGCTTGAAACGTCAATTACTCATGGACGGAAAAAATATGAGTACCTCCCAAATCGGAGTTATCTGCCTGTGCGGCGAGGGACCCCTGTGCACACGGCTGCCAGGGAAAAATGGATTAACACGCAAAATTCAGTTCCTAGTCTCTAGGAGACTTCGTCAGAGGTAAAAGCTGGCGAACGAAAAAATAAAATTTAAAAAGTATGAGCCTACATAAGTCAGTAAACCACTTTTGATACAGTAGTGTTATTCCCTTACACACCAAGCATAGATATGAAATATCTGTTTGTACGTAGAAGTGTCAATAAATTATTTAAAAAATTGAAACCTCACAGTCACATTTATGGCATCTTATCATATGTTTTTTAATGGCCCGAAATACAGTTGTTAAAAAGCGTATCTATAAAGTGTTTACGATCAACGGTTTACTGTGGAAAACACACAAGTCAAACAACGTCGACAAATCATTGTACATATTTATTGTGTTGTTCTACACGAAGGTAAAGATTGATGATCATACGTTGTTTGTTTGCATTTGCTGAAGTTGGGTGTTGTATTGTTGGTCGAAATGGACAAATATTACAACCTCGCGGTATAAAGTAAAGTAAATAAATGTAACTAACACCCATTTTACGTTCCTTTCAAAGCGAACGAGATATAACAGCGTTAACAATATCATCATCATGTGCCTCAGCAGGTGGCGTAGACAATCATGTCCTTCCACGATTTCCTATCCACAGTGCATCGATTAAATTCTAGTTGTTGACTGTTTTCCATGTCATGGCACCAAACTATCCTGTATCTTCTTCCTTTGTCGCCCCCGATCTCTCTTTCCTAGTATTTTGCTAGCTGTAACAATGTACTCCAACTTTCCTCTTCTCATGATGTGTCCAAAAAAATGTCATTTGTTTCTTTCTCATATTTTTAAAGAGCTCCCTTTCTGTAAGACCTTTTTAAGAATCTCCTCATTGGTCTTTTTAGCTGTCCAAGGAACTCTCAACATTCTTCTCAGAAATCCTATCTCTGTAATCTCTAATCGCCATTTCATTGTTTGTTCACTGCCCATGATTGGCTTCCATAAGTCAGAATTGGCTCTCTATAGCTCCGAAGAACTCTCATTCTTACTTCTATTGAACTATCTTTTCACTTCTATTTGTTGCATAAGACGTTTTTCATTTTCTGAATTGCTATTTTGGCCTGAGCTATTCTGCTTTTTTATTATTATTATTATTATTATTTCTGTGGCACATCTTCCATCTGACATCTGATGTTATTATTGTGCCCAAGTAGTTCACGCTTTGCACTTGTTTCAAATTTGTCCTGTTTATTTTTATATTGCATGATGGTGATAAGTATTTCTTTGATATAAGTAAAAGTAAAGTAAGTAAAGTACCCCTGTCACACCAAGTGGCGTATAGGGAATATGGTGTTAGTGACCCTATATTTACAGACCTTCAGCACATGATTTTTGGGGGTAATGTGGTCGGTATTACGCCCGTGCTACTTTACTTTCCCAGGAAAAAAATTCCCATTTAAGGCTGGGTGAACCCGGAAGCCGTCGGTTGGGATCGAACCCTACCCCTTGTCCTTTGTAGTCCAGTTCACTAACCACTGAGCTATCGCGGCTCCCATTTCTTTTATATGGACATTATTATCTCTTTTCTTACTATTCAGACCGAGACCTTCTTGTTGCTTTAAACAATATCATCAACTGCTACTATACAATGAGTACACTGCCAACGTAAATATGAGAAAAGGTAGTACCAAGGGAACGATGAGTTGTGGTTACGATCATCATCCCTGAACATCGAACGAACACATAGGTGCTATAATGCCCCCTCGAGAATGTTGAGAAAATCCTAGGAGAATCCTGACCAACAGGCACTGGAACATATGACGTGGGTAAGTTTCTGCTGACAATCTATCCCAGGAAGCGGCCATATTTATTATTTTAACTGCCAAGGACTCTTTAACGTGCGTCTGTGCACACGGGCCCTCTTGTTTATTGCCGCTATCCGAGAGGGCTGGACATTGAATCACACTACCGAACAGATCAGGGGAGGGGAGTTCAATTCAAATGGAAACCACGGATTAATTTTTCCTGTTTTTGAAAAATCCCCACTGCTTCTGGTGGGCTGTGAACCCGGCTCCATTCTAGTCCCGATGCCGACGTCGTACCCCTGGATGAGTTATTTTTTTTTAATTTTTTTTTTTTTTTGCCGTTCGTCAGTTTTTACCTCTGACGAAGTCCATAGAGACTAGGAACTGAATTTTGTATGTTAGTCCGTACTTTTCCTGGCAGCCGTGTGCACAGGGGTCCCTCGCCGCACAGGCAGATAACTCCGACTTGGGGGGGGGTACTCATATTTTTTTCCGTCCATGAGTAATTGACGTTTCAAGCCGGGCCTCGCTGCTTAGACCAGTGGTGGTTGCCGCAGAGAGAAATCATAAATAATAATCCCACCCGGTACAGCCGGAATTTCAACTCACAACCTCTCTGTCTCGAGACCGGCGTCTTGCTTCGTGACCAACCAGCCCCCCCCCCCCCACCCTCCCCACTGGATGAGTTATGAAATAGCAGTGAGACATAGCTCCATACTGGAGACGCTACAGAACATTGATGCTAGCACTCAATATTTCACTAAAGATGAAAAGTACCGTCAATTGAGTTATTCCTAGTTTATCACCATTGCTCTCAAAATGTATCCATTGATGCTCAGATCGCCTCCTCAGTATGTCCGGCAGAGTTCAGTGACTGACGACCCCAGCTCTGTGTTTCCCTCTTATATGCCCACTAATGCTCTCTTTTATAACTGTACCCATATTTACTCCTAAATTTCCCCATGAAAGGTAACAGAGAGGGAGAAATAGAAATAAAAAATAAATTAAAAAAATTAAAAGTACACTGCTGTGTTTGTGGGAGCCGCGATAGCTCAGTGGTTAGTGACCTGGACTACTAAGGACAATTTGTGGGAGCCGCGATAGCTCAGTGGTTAGTGACCTGGACTACTAAGGACAATTTGTGGGAGCCGCGATAGCTCAGTGGTTAGTGACCTGGACTACTAAGGACAAGAGGTCGGGTTCGATCCTGATCGACGGCTCCAGGTTCACCAGCCTTAATAAAATACATTTTTTGGGGATGTAAAGCGGTACGGGCATAATACCGACCACATTACCCCAAAATCATGTGCCGAAGGTCTATACAAATTATGGTCACTATCACAATATTCCCTGTACGCCACATGGCAAGACGGGCTCTGTACTTTTTACTTACTGTGTCTGTATGTTTTATAACATGTCACATAATGCATTATTTATAGTATCAAAGATTTCCTTCACGATGTACTTATTATTTTAGTTGAGTTTTTATTTGACCAAAATAAATCCGGGTAACGAAGTGGCCTCGTGCCTGGTCCACTTATTGATGTTTCTTTCTAGTTTAGGCTCTAATTCGACCAGGTGCTAATAGTAATGGTTATCTGGCCTCCAATGTTGTGGAACATAATAAAGTTAAGGAGTGCACTGGCCATCTAACCTGCAAATGCTTCGTCTGAAGGTAAACACTTCAATCCCTGAAAACACATCACGGAACTACCTTCACCTTTATCAAAAATCGCTTAGCTGTCAATGTATTGTGTTTTGCATTTCTTATCACTGGATTTTCTCATAAAATCTTTAAATTCCTTTCGAACCGAGAGACGAATAAAGGAAAAACTGGAAACTTCCTTTTGTTAATATGAACTATTTTAAAATTCTTTTTATTATATTTTGTTTAAATATTAAATTGCGTTTATTTATTGAGTACATAAATGTTTTTATAAGTTTTATATTTGGTTTATGTTACATTGATATTATGTTATATTAAGTCTTGCTTTGTAGTCGTCCACCAAAGTATTCGCTTCTAAATCCATTTGAAAAGGGCGTGTTTTTTTCAGAGTGATCTCTCTTTTCAGAGTTAGATGACTTCAACTTCATCCTCAGCGTTTGAACTTGAACAACGCGAACTTTACTCTCTGTTCTGTTTCATGACGGAGTGGCAGGAATAATGTCATGAAATAAGATGAAGGTTAAAGGCATCAAGATGTATAGAAATGCAAAGCTGCTGTAAAGCTGATGTCTACTTTTGTTTTGTTTCTCACCTATGCAAAGCTGTTACCAAACATTTTGTTTTCCCTTTTTTTTTTTAAACAAAAAAAAATTGTCATTATTGAAATACGATGAGCTGATCGGTCGATACTCGTGTGTGTGTGTGTGTGTGTGTGTGTGTGCGCGTGCGTGTGCGTGCGTGTGCGTGTGTGTGTGTGTGTGTGTGTGTCTCCCTTGTATTTTCCCCAAAAATTCGGTTCTCGGCAGGCTGGATCTAGGTTTGACAAAGGAGTTTTCCTTCTCGCTGGGTGGATGCTGGCCAGGGATGTTAAGCTCACCCCGCTCGTCGTGTCTGGGTGTTCTCAAACATTCTTTCCTTCTCCTGATGACATTTGCTAGGCAGCAGTGGTTTGTTCCCGGGGCGTCCTTCACCTTGGATAGAGCCCTGAATGCAGCTCTTACACACGTGATTTATCCCGACATTGGACATGCGGGGTGTGTTTTAGACGATTCATGAGTCCCACCTGTTGCACCCACCCCGTATCTGGTAATATAACCTAGAAGATTTTGTCTGAGGTTGAACTGATCGCCATGAGTTAGGCAAAATCCCCAAGAAAACAAATTAACTCTCACTTTAACACAATTCGAAAAGAAAACTGAAATTTTGTGGGCATGTAAGTAAGTAAAAAGTAAATTACCCCGTCACGCCAAGTGGCGTATAGGGAAATATGGTGTTAGTGACCCTATATTTTACAGACCTTCAGCACATGATTTTTGGGGTAAAGTGGTCGGTATTACGCCTGTGCTGATTTACTTTCCCAGAAAAAAAATCCGGTACCCATTTAAGGCTGGGTGAACCCGGAAGCCGTCGGTTGGGATCGAGCCCTACCCCTTGTCCTTTGTAGTCCAGTTCACTAACCACTGAGCTATCGCGGCTCTTTTGTGGGCATGTGAAGAGACATAATGCCCTTCTAAAAGTAATCTTGGAAAGGAAAGTACAAGATAGACGAGGCACGGGCAGATCAAGACAAAAATGAATTCTTCTTCTTCATTCCTTTCCCATCTGCCTTTCAGCGTCGAGGGAAGATATAATTTGCGGTCTTTTGCTCTTCTGTTCGCCTCTGCTGCTGTTATGTTTCCTAGTGCTTCCAATTTTCCATCGAACCATCTTTTTCGTGGTCGACACTTGGGGTCTGGTGTTCTCACAACGTTTGTTGAATGCTCGGTGTGTTGTGTTTTGATCTTTCTGCTTTGTCACGTGACCAAACCATTTTATCTGTTGTTTCCTTATATATTCTTTGGCGGGGGCTATTCCTAGCTTTTTTTCTCAGTTCTTCATTCCTGATCTTATCTCTCAGACTGTTTCCTGTCATTCGTCTAACACATTTAATCTCAGTAGAGGTTATTATTTTTTTTTTTTACAGTTCTTGCATCTAGGGTCCAGGTCTGGCATTGGTAGCACAACGTTGGGATGAAGATTGTATTGTATAATGCTCGTTTTGCCTCCAGAGTTATTTCCTTGTTGGACAATACTGGTGATAACTGTCCAATGATTTGACAAGCTTTGTTGCATCTTGATTTTATCTCTGCTGTTTGAGAATTATAATTTGTCACTAAACTTCCTAGGTATTTGAATTCCTCTACTTGTTTTAGTTGCCTGCCTACCATAGTTATGTTGATGTTCTGTTTATTTTTGGCGACATTCATGACTTTGGAAGTGGATTGATAACATGAAAAGGTGGACAGGTGAACATATGACAACGTGCACCATCAAGACAAGAGACAGAGTAAAATGGCGCTTCGTGGTAGCCAATCTTCGATGTAGAGACGGTACCCAATACTTATACCTTTCAAAGCCCTGTGGAACATAGGTCTTCAACAAACACTTTCCAAGCCGTTCTGTTTCTTGCCATTCTTTAAGATCATCACATATCATGCCAATCATCTTCACCTCTGCTTCCATCTGTCTTCTCCAAGAATACTTTGGTCTTCCTCTTTGTCTTTCCCCTGGGGATTCCAAAAAAGGACCTGTCGTGTAATATTCTCGGTTGGCTTCCGCAGTGTTTGTCCTATCGAGCGCCATCGTCTTCAATGTATCTTGTTGTCTACTGGTACTTTTCCATAATTCTGCGTCAGTTATTTAGTCCTGCCATTTCCATCTTTGTATTCTGCGCAAGCATCCATTAATGAAGGTTTGTATCATCATGATTTCCATTTTTGGTATTCTCCATGTTTCACAACTATATATTAGGACTGACTCAACATGGAAGCTGCAAATTTTTATTTTTGTATTTAGCGTAATTTCTTTGGATTTCTTTGTTTCCTAGTGCAACGAATGCTCAGCGTGACAGCACTCAATGAATGAGTTAAATTGCGGTCTAGCATAACCTATAAGTCTGAGTGTTGATCGAACCTCGTCAAAAAGTAGACAAAGCCTAAAAGACAAATACGTTTTAGCACTTCTAGATGAGTCTTGAACATCCTAGCGTTCAATAGATAGCTTAGTTGGTCGTGTGTTCTAGCGATTGGTTTATGTTGGCAAGACGCTGTGCCAAGGATTTCTTTGGTTATGGAAGGCCCCGGCATCACTGCAAACGAATTAAAATCCATAATTGCTCAACCGACCGTGCTAGTGGAATCATCCGAATTACTATCTCATCTCCCAAATAAAGAAAGGTAGCTGTAGTCCCCATCATAGCAGTCTCAGCGCACGTCAAAAGACATAAGGCGAAACCGCACAGAAAGTGAACACAGCCAACTATCCCCTGCCATACGATATCATCATTCCTCGTAAACAATTGAAATATCGAAACATGATCAAAACGGATGAAACACACAGCTCACGGTGTGCACAGTGCACTTAACTCAGTAGCTCCTGCAACAAGCCGGACATGGAATATGAGAAAACTGCAACAAGGAACATGTTCATACAAAGCCTTCAATGGTTCCTGCCGCCTATCCACCATATATATATGCCAAGGAGTACAGGTTCGATCCTGTTTCGGACCATATAAATTTCTTTTTTTTTTTTTGTTGTTGGTTATTTGCGATTTTATTTAAACCGAGTGTTGTATACATACCTCCTCCTCTGAAATGACTGATTCGAAGGCCTCCACTGGTTTTAATCGACACAGCCTCTTCCTGTCTTTTTCGTGTAAAATAAACATGAACTTGTATCTACCAGTTAAATATTGGAGATACGAGACAAACAACAGCGTCTTTTTTTTTTTTTTTTTTTTTAGCTATTTGATACCCGAGTCTCCAATCTCACCTTTCTATTTATTACAACAAACAATATGAAATATATAATCCCTAATCAAATGATTATCTGTGAAATTTATTATCATTTTCTATTAAGATCTGTGATTTATATTGACAATTATAACAGTTATGCCCTACAGTAACTATCACTTTTGAACTTGCTTGCCTCTTACCAATCACAGCAGAGACAAGCACGGCTGTACCGTACTAAGTGTGGAGGCCCGAATTTACACCTTTTCCTTATGCAATCTCTTTTTACTGTGACAAGATAAGCAATTCTGTAGCTAAACAATCGTTCGATATTTTATTATCCCTAACCTGTTCTTGGAAAGCACTGACTAACTCTTCTATTATTAAATCGGCCGTTGTCAGAAATTTGTCACAGAAATTATTCGGCAGACTACAGTAGGGGGTAAATGTCGTAAATAGTTTGTTATTTTCAAATTTACAACCCCTGTAAATCAGGACAGTTAGTCATTTTCATTGCAAGCTATAAAGAGAGTTTTACACTAGTTTTACAGTGTTATTTCGAATTAGTGCAACTTTATGGTTACGAATCATGGACAGTAAACAAAAATGTACAACGTAGAATAGAATCGGTTGAGTTATTATGTTGGTAATTTCCTAGTTTGATCAGATATAGTATTTCAGTTTGGAAGAGTGATGTCCCCTAAAATATGTCTGCCAAAATACAGTGGTTCTACGCATTCTTGGCGTTGGGGTCATTACGCCGATTGGTAATCAACCGCACAATTCCCTTCGATCAGAAGATCATAATTAGGCCGAGTGGCGTCGTTTTTGTCACGCGTTATAATATATTTATAAATATTTAACACTAAAGCTAAACCTAACCCCTGGACCCAACGCCCAATCAACAGATACTCCGAAATGATTACATGCCAGCGTAATGACCCAACGCCAAGAATGCGTAGAACCACTGTATTTTGGCAGACATATTTTAGGGGACATCACTCTTCCAAACTGAAAGACTATATCTGATCAAACTAGGAAATTACCATTATGTTTTTAGGATACTAAGAATATCGTGGACATTCTCCCCAAATTATTATTTTTTTTTTTTAGAAAAAGAAATACAGAGAGGAGATACTAAAAGAGGAGGATGAAGGGAAAAAGATTTTAACGCAAATTAGAAAAGGCGGTCGAGATTTGTGTGGCATGGATGGAGAAAATGTGGATTGGAATACTTAGAAACAACTTGGAATACAGAAGGTCGGATGAATATCGGTAGACAAATCATCATCAACATCAAGTACGATGCCTATTGGTGTTGGTGATCATGTCTCTCCACAACTTTCGATCTCGACAGTTATTTATCATTTGTGTTGTTGACCTTATGCTAGGCCATTTTCTTAAGCTATCTGGTACCTTTTCTCTTTGCTTCCCTCTATCTCTTCCTCTCTCAATTTTCCGGTTGTTACAATATATTCCAACTGTTCCAACTCATTTCATGGCCAACAAATGATGATTGTTTCTTTGTAACTTTGGAAATTAGCTCTCTTTTTGCTTTGGCCTCTTTCAAAACATTTTCATTACTCGTCTTAGCTGTCCATGGTATTCTCAACATTCTTCTGTAAAACCACATTTCTACAGCCTCCATTGATTTTCTTGCCTGTTGTTTGTTCTATTGTCCATGATTCCCATCCATATGTTAAGACTGGCTCTACATAACATTTAAGAACTCTTATTCTTGTTTCTATTGTCAAAAATGAATTGCACAATATCTTCCTCATTTTTTGGAAAGCGGCTTTTACCTGAGCCATTTTGCATCTCACCTCTGTTGTACATATACCATCATACACAATGTTCCCATATATTAAAGTAGTTCATTTACCTGTTTTAATATTGTTCCACTTGTCTTTATTGTGTCTTGCTGTGAAGTCTTTTCCTTTGTTGCTATCTTCACTCTTGTCTTTTTGCTATTAAGGCTGAGTCCTTTTTTCTTGCTTTCCTGCACTACAATATATCAAACATTTTCTGTAACTTATTTCCCCTCTTAGCGATTAAGACTGTATCATCAGCATACTCTAGATTATTTATATTATGACCTCAGATTGTTATTCTATGCATGTGGTAGACAAAAGGATAAGATATTGTGTGGTTTGATGACGTTCCACGGAGAAGAATCAACAGGGGAACTAAAGTACGGTGCACAACATCGAGGGTCGTGGAGGGGTATAGCATCCAGCGTCTGTTGACAGGGACTATGAATGAATTAATTCAGAGCTAACGATTCTAGCGCACTCTACATAATTAGAACGTCCAGACTTTTAAATATTATTATGTCCTAACACACATATTTTTAGGCTGTACAACATTATCTCGTTGATGAAATGTATGCTAAGGAGGCCAAGGTGCCTGTCGGTTACAGTGCTGAAGTTGCCATGGAACCATATCTGATGGCTTGCACTAGGAATCGGTGAACCAGAGCCACTTAGACCCTGCTCCGCCTCTTCGTGGTGCTTCTAGTAACAAAATACAGTCTAGTCTGGCCGAGTGAATAGAGATCGAGATGGAAGGCAACCTAGTTCTAAAAAAATATGTTTAAGTCGGATAAGTTGGGCCGAAAGATGCAAATATCACAGTCCTACTGCAATGAAGAAAAAACATTTTAATTGCCATTATCATCAGCTTTACAGAGGCTTCGCATTTCTACGCATCTTGGTGCATCTTGGTGCATCTTGGTGCCTTTACTTCTATGCAAATAACAACACAACACATACTTACCCACGTAACGTCACTTTAAGGGCGGGTGAGGGAGAGGCGTATAATTGTAGTCATCGGGTGAACGCAAGTAATCAAGCAAATGTAAAGTTATGACAAGTTTAAATGACAAACAATAATTTATACAAAACTTTAAACATCATGTAAGGAAGAATAAGCGTGAATTCGTCATATACTGTCTCATCATACAAACGTGATTGTCCGCCGTAAAGCTTAGTCATAATCACACATAATAATAATAATAATAATAATACGGAAGTGTATGTTGCAGTCTATCAAGTCGGGTAATTTTACCTGCTACTCTATGCAGGTGACAGTACAACTTGCAGCCACCCTGCTGCCTTGCAGGTATGCTCGGGAGAGTAAAAGGCTAAGGGAGGGTACCTTAAGGTGAAACAACCCCACTGCCTTGTGGCCATTGGCCATCAAATAAGAAGGGAGCAGCTGTGATATATTGTGAAACCTGTGAAAATTAAGGGGCGAAGAAATAGAGGGAAGTAAATAGAAAAGATACCAGACAGCTTAAGAGAATGGCTTAGAAGAAGGCCAAGAACAGAAGTTATAAATAACTGTCGAGATCGAAAGTTGTGGAAAGACGTGATCACCTACGCCAGCAGGCATGATACTTGATGATGATGATGTTACAAAGTTAACGATACAGAGTGTTTTTTTTTTGTTGTTACTTTTAAAGCGTTCGCTAGCTCTTTTTTTTTTTTAACCTCTGGCGAATTTCCTAGATACTAGGAACTGAATTTTGCGTGTTAATCCGTTTTTCCTTGGCAGCCGAGTGCACAGGGGCCCCTCGCCGCACAGGCAGATAACTCCGCCTTCGGAGGTACTCACATGTTTTCCGTCCATGAATAATCGACGTTTCAAGCCGGGCCGGGATTTAAACCCACAACCTCTCTGTCTCGAGGCAGGCATCTTGCCAGTCCTCCATACCTACAGAGAGTTTAAAATCTTCATCAATGGGCTGACGAAAACGCAGATAAGCACAAATATCAAATACACAAAATATTAAATATATGTTGGGCCTCGAGTAGAGCAGATAACATATACAATAAACATAAAATAATATGGAGTAGCTTAACTAATAGAAAAACAAGACCAATTTCTAGCTTGAATTTGTGTGTTTAATGTGTATAGCAATGTTGTGCTACCAATGCCAGACCTGGACCTTAGATGCAAGAACAATCAGAAAAATAACCTCTACAGAGATTAAATGTGTTAGACGAATGACAGGAAACAGTCTGAGAGATAAGATCAGAAATGAAGAACTGAGAAAAAAGCTAGGAATAGCCCCTGCCATAGAATATATAAGGAAACAACAGATAAAATGGTTTGGCCACGTGACAAGGCAGAAAGATCAAAACACAGCACAACGAGCCTTCAACAAACGTTGTGAGAACACCAGACCCAAGGGTAGACCACGAAAAAGATGGATCGATGAAATACTGGAAGCACTAGGAACATAACAGCAACAGAGGCGAACAGAAGAGCAAAAGACCGCAAATTATATCTCCCCTCGACGCTGAAAGGCAGATGAGGAAGGAAAGAAGAAGAATGTGTATAGTTTATTATGCTTTATGAATGCTTGCGCCGAAACATTGTTTGTTTTGTCTTTCTATTAGTTTAGCTACTCCATATAATTTTATGTTTAATTTACATACTCATGAAGTCGCAGATACAGACGTTCTGTTTTGTTCCGTTTCTTTTTTTTTTTTTACTGGTAAAGATTGCAACGTTCACTTTTGAATTATTATTATTTTTAAAAAATTCTAAACATGCTGCTATTTTAAGGTAGGTCACAATCTTCACTGTCAAGTCGGGTAATTCTGATCAAACTAGCAGAAGAGTTTCGACGTTAATACGTTAAGTTCAATGTCAAGGAAACGAGTGGCTGAATGAGTTGAACCTACCCTTACATTTCTGGCGTGGGCATGCTGCATCCGGGAGGGGACAATAAGTGTATTTTTTCTTCTTTTTCTTCTATCGAGGAAGGGGGGGGGGGGGAAGCAGAAACGCCTGTGTCCTGCGGTCGCAATAACAGGGTCGGCGCACCATCACCTGACCAAGACCTAGCAGTTCTATCTCCTCGTGGTCTCCCTTCTAACAGCCGGCATCAAAACAGACTGGCTAACAGAAGCTAGGATCGCCATGTCCCATGTAGTGGTGGCTGTTACTGATATAGAGGAGCCAGTATTGCAGTACCTCTGGGCTGGACTAGTAGTTTTCCAACATAGGCTGGGATAGACGAACTCCAACTTCTCCAGTAAGAGCCGGGAATGTCAAGAAAGCCATTACGACCCGCCACATCAAATGAGTCAAATGACAACCTGCCCGCATCAACTCGTGACATTCCGTCAACAACACCAACTACTTCTATCGGGGGAGGGGGGGGGGTGAAATATATATACAAATAATAATAATGAATGTATTTTATTACGAACGGAATCTTCCGAGGCGACAGAACACCTACTCAATTTTTTTTGGGGGCGGGGTGGGTATGGAGAGGAGGTATGTATGTTTACAACACTTGGAAAAATCCACAAATAAATAACAGTAAACACAAAGAAATGGAGTCGCGATAGCTCAGTGGTTAGTGAACTGGACTACAAAGGACAAGAGGTAGAGTTCGATCCCAACCGACGGGCTTCCGGGTTCAAGCCTTACATGGGTACCGGATTTTTTTTCTGGGAAAGTAAAGCGGCACGGGCGTAACACCGACCACATTACCCCATAAATCATGTGCCGAATGTCTATAAAAATTATGGTCACTAACACCATACTCCCTATACGCCACTTGGCGTTACGGGGGAAGGCCCGGTATCACTGCAGACGAATGAGAATCCATAATTGTTTAACTGTCCGTGCCAGTGGAATCATCAGAATTAACATCTCATCGAATATTCAAACAAAGAAAGGGAGCTGCAGTTCCCATCGTTGCAATCACGGCACACGTCAAATGACATAAGACATAGTAGCAGTGACAGCGAACGCCACTGAACTGTCCTTGGTCATACGATATCATCATTCATCATAAGCAATCTAAATATAGAAACGCCATCCGATGAAACACACAGCTCACGTGTGCACATAGCACTAATCTCAGTAGCTCCTGCAGCAAGCCGGATTTAGAATATGAAGAAACTGCAATAATGAAGCTTTTCAGACAATGCCTCAGCGGTTCATTTCCGTCTATCCGCCATATTGACCAGAAGTTCAAAGGCAAGGCGTGGTGTCGAGGAGTGCGGGTTCGATTCTACTTCGAGCTGCCTATTATCCTTTGTGTTTTCTGTTGTTTATCTTTGGATTTTTCCGAGTGTTGAAATTACAACACACACATGTACACCACGTATAGATATGACAAGGAGACGTTATTCTTGAACCTCCACTGAAAACCGCCAGGATATTCCTGACAACGGAATAAATGTCGTATGGAGAATTCTTATATTTAGTTCAACGTTTTGGCAATGTCGTATGGAGAGTTCTTATATTTAGTTCAACGTTTTGGCAAGCGGTTTGAGTGATTCATTGCGAATCAATTGAACGTTGTTTTGATTCCCACTATGACTTAAGGATCCCCCACCTCCACTTTCTAATTCTTCTTCTATCTTTCCTCCATTGCGTTGGCGTCGAGGAGAGATACAATCTGCGATTCTTTGCTCTTCTGTTGGTCTCTTCTGGTGTTATTCCCCTCTAGTGACTCTAGTATTCCCTTTATCCATCTCTTTCTCGGTCTTCCTCTTAATCTGGCGTTTTCGTAGCGTTTGTTTATGGCTCTTTGAGTCATTGTTAGTTCTTTTTGTCTTGTTATGTGGCCGAACCAATGTATCTATTGTTTCTTTATGTATTCGATGGCTGGTTCAATTTCGAGTTTCTTCCTCAGGTCAGTGTTTATTACTCTGTCCCTTAAGCTGTTTCTCCACTTTCCACCTTTCTATTAAAATTGTATAAAACACCAACTGACGTGTACACTTGCGTGGGGCTTTGTCTTCTTGACAAGAGTTATTCACTCAACCGTATTCTTTGTCTTATGAGCTGCATTGCAACATAATTACCACGTATAGTGAACATTACATTCATATAAGGCCGCTCCTGTTAAAACCACACAGCCGAAAATAGCACTGATAAGGACCTAGCCCAGAGAAGGACTGTCCACAGAGCTTAGCCAAATATTGAATTATGTTTTGTAATATAATCATGTGAAGCATTAATAAACAGCATGTACACTATGCTGGACTTTACCTAGCATCTCATATAACTTCATCCCCTATCAGCGTGACCAAATATTTTATTCCATTATCAAATTATATGACAGTGCAGTAATTCTATTGCCCTAATATGTTTAATTCGATGCCACTTCTTGAAATGCAAGCTTAAACTTCCTGTTATAAATGGACTTATCAATCAAATATAATTGATGTACGCATACAGTGTAGTTGATTTGTGTTCTTAATATAACACAACATAAACTTGTCCGCATACAGTGTAGTTGATTTGTGTTCTTAATATAATACAACATAACAGTTTTAATAATTTTGCATACTGACTGGTTTAAAGTAAGGACAGTAGCCAAGAAAGGTTTTTTTTAATCTTAGGAAATAACGAAGAATAATACCGGATTTAAAATCTCACACCATTAAATAATACAGAGAAGAGTCCCAAATATACGTTACATTTGGGAAGGTACAGGAGTGAAAACCGTGATATGTGCTATATGCTAGTATATGTGCTATACATTAAAAAGTAACCATAAATACATGAAACCTGTGAACTCTTTGCGTCATGCCCAAGTGTTTGCCGGAAGTAAACCCCAGCAGAGGTTAGAGGTCGTCCACATATAGGCAGGGCTGAGTTTTGTTAGACAGGTTGACAAATATTTAGTGGGCTCTAGACGTGGCAGATATAAATACCGTGTTGCAGCTACTGCGGGGACACGCTATTCAACTCAGTATTTCAACTTTGTATCTAGGACGAAGCTTCTTGATTTAGTGATTTCTTTACTCGACATAAGCAATTGTAATAGTTGCCGGCTGTCTCCATTCTACTGCTGGAAACTTGAGCGAATAAAAAACTAAACTACTCGTAGTTTGAAGTTTACCAGTTTACCATTTTTTTTCTAATTGATTTATTTCACATTCCTAGCTTTCAACAACGTTCCAAACATGTGTGGTAAGTAATTATTACTTATTATTATTATTATTCTGTTATTATAAATAATAATTTTTATATTCTGTAAAATGAAAGACAATAGTAGTATCTGAGTTTTCAGTATCAGTATAATACTGAGTATATCTAAGCTTTATTCTTGGCACTTTGTTGTCGAATGATGAAGAATCTTAGGTCCTAGCTAAACTTAAAACTATATAGGAGGAGATAGTATCAAGCTCTGTTACCCTGTAACATTAAACTAACAGTACTCAGTCAGTACAGTTAATAAACCTGTGATTGATTAGAATTAGGCGATTGCCGAATTAGTTAGTTTTCATTTTTGTTGAGACATTATATTTTTTGTACCAGTGAGAGTGATTGATGAATATATAATGTGCCTGTCTACTGTCTCGTTTTGTAAATATTTTTATTTCAAACAATTAAATATTCTGAATAATATTACTTCATTTTGGAATCAATCCCATGCAAGTCAGTGATTTCTTTTCTATAGATACTCTAGCAGTTTTATGTTTTCAGTATGATTATATGTTGCAGCTAAAGAGAAGAAACTCATTAACTGTTTTTTTTTTGCTATCAATATAAGTTAAAAGATTAATTATTAAGACTGTTTTGCTCACAGATTTTGACTTAATTGTTATTTGCGCCTCTGCACTCACTGCCACAACCCAGCCATACAAAATCATATATGTAAGTCATAAGTGTGGTACAGCTACAAGAGTAGAGCATTACAGTAATCAAGTCAACGCTCAAGTCGAGGCAGTGATTTTATGTTTTACAGGTCAAAACACTAGATTACTCAATTTAGTCCATATATGCACATTTTTTAATTGACCCGACAAAATAACACTAGATTTACTCGATTTAGTCCATATATGGACATTTTTAAATTGACGCGACAAAATAACACTAGATTTACTCGATTTAGTCCATATATGGACATTTTTTAATTGACCCGACAAAATAACACTAGATTTACTCGATTTAGTCCATATATGGACATTTTTTAATTGACTCGACAAAATAACATTAGATTTACTCAATTTAGTCCATATATAGACATTTTAAAATTGACCCGACAAAATAACACTCGATTTAGTCCATATATGGACATTTTTTAATTGACCCGACAAAATAACACTAGATTTACTCGATTTAGTCCATATATGGACATTTTTAAATTGACGCGACAAAATAACACTAGATTTACTCGATTTAGTCCATATACTGACATTTTTTAATTGACCCGACAAAATAACACTAGATTTACTCGATTTAGTCCATATATGGACATTTTTTAATTGACCCAACTATGAGGAAGATCATTAACACTTCCACCTCTAAATATTGCTAATGAACCCAATAGATGCTCTCATATGCCATATCAAAATGTGTGAATCATATCTCACATTACTAGATCACAACGTATAAGGATGGCATCAGGTTGCTGTGCTCTTGCTTATAATTACCTTCCGTCTCTGCAAGACATGTTCATAAATGTGGTATTGAAGAGACTGTATTTTATGGACCAAGCCAACAATCATTACATATGTTCAATCATGTGTTAGATAATGAGGCACCGTGACCAGACAATTAAAAGACTAAAAGCAGCCAGTAAAACTTATTTCTTCTTTTTTCCTTTCTCATTTGCCTTTCAGTGTTGAGGGGAGATATAATTTGTGGTCTTTTGATCTTCTGTTCGCTTCTGTTGCTGTTATGTTTCCTAGTGCTTCTAATATTCCGTTGATCCACCTTTTTCGTGGTCGACCCTTGGGTCTGGTGTTTATTGAAGGCTCGGCTTATTGAAGCAAAACATATTTAATTGCATATTGTAGGGTCCGTGATCAATAAGTGACTAATATCCTGCTCCATATTGCTCAATTTGCCTCACAATAAACTAAATGGTCTGATCGAACAAGTAGGAATCAAGAATACAGACCCTTAAATATAAATGCTGAGGAAGGAAACATTGGATCAAATGGTGCCAATATAGCAGCTTGTTGGAAACTACAAAATAATATTCAATTTGCACCACTGTAATGCTCTTTTATGGTCACCTGAAGAGGAGATATAATCATCTTGTGGGGCTATATTTACATTAATTATCTTCTCCCTATCCTATTCCGTTATCTAAACAGAAATAATAAAAGGTCTTAAATAATAACAGACCACATTCTCCCTTGGCATGTTGTAAGGGGAAGTTAAAGATAAATGTGATAGTACTGCTCTCTTCATCATATGAAACATGTCACTAACTGAAAACATCAGTCAGATTGAAAGGTTTAGATACTCTTAATTCACTAACCAAAAACATAAATCTGACTAGAAGGTTTAGATACCTTAAATCCTTAACCAAAAACATAAATCTGACTAGAAGGTTTAGATACCTTAATTCATTAACCAAAAACATAAATCTGACTAGAAGGTTTAGATACCTTCAGCTGTGATTTATGACGCAAGATGATCTTTATGAGTCAAGTAGTCATAGAATAAATACAAGCTTTAAGTTTATCTTAGCTGAAGTAAACAAATGTTTAGCTGATGCTGCAATTGAAAGTCCTGGATTTCTTCTTTCTCATGCATATATTAGACATCAATCTGAACAATTTTAAAGAATGCATTGGTAAATTCAAGGCTGGTGACATCTCCATACAGCTTGTCCAGGTGATGGGCACAAGTGCGTTCTCTGTTCTTCATATGCTTGGCATGATTGCAGTAGTTGTTTCGTAGTTATTTTGCCTTTGCTACATTCCTCATATGTTCTGATCTTTAGAATGTTGGATACTTCCTTTTCTGATGGTCTCTTTGAAGTAAAAAAAATTGTTACTTGTTCTTTTTTGTTCAGCTGGTTGTAAGTATAATTTTTCTAGAAATTCAGGTTTTCTGTGTTTCGTTTGTTCATCTATTTGTTTATAATAAATATAGATTTTTCACAGGTTATTATTGTACCTGGTTAGTGCAGTTTACCACCCACTCATCAGTGTTAATCACCATTGTGTGACCATGTTTTGAGAACATGGCCCAACCACAAGAGTGAGGTTGGTCAATATGGCGGATAGGCGACAGGGAACGGGTGAGGCACTGTCTGAAAATTGTTCCTTCTTGCAGTTTTCATATTCCAAGTCCGGCTTGCTGCTAGAGCTACTGAGTAGTTCCCTGTGCACACTGTGAGCTGTGTGTTTAATCCTGATGGTGTTTCTATATTCAGATTACTTACAATGAATGATGATATCATACGACAAAGGACAGTTCAGATGCGTTCACTGTCGGTGCTATAATACGCCTTATGTCTTTTGATGTGTGCTTTGCAACGATAGAGACTGCAACTGCCTTTCTTTGTTCGGATATTCAATGAGAAGTTAATTCGGATGTTTCCATTGGCATGTGTGGTTGAGCAATTATGGATTTGGGAGACTTCGAGTTCTTTTTCTTACTCTGCGTTCACCTGACAGTAAAAGTTAAAAAAGAAAAGTACCCCTGTCACGCCAAGTGGCGTATAGGGAATATGGTGTTAGTGACCATACATTTTACAGACCTTCGGCACATGATTTTTGGGGTAATGTGGTCGGTATTACACCCATGCCGCTTTACTTTCCCAGAAAAAAATCCGGTACCCATTATTATTATTCTGTTATTATAAATAATAATTTTTATATTCTGTAAAATTAAAGACAATAGTAGTATCTGAGTATCAGTATCTAATGCTTTATTCTTGGCACTTTGTTGTCGAATGATGAAGAATCTTAGGTCCTAGCTAAACTTAAAACTATATAGGAGGAGATAGTATCAAGCTCTGTTACCCTGTGTGAACCGGAAGCCGTCGGATGGGATCAAACCCTACCTCTTGTCCTTTGTAGTCCAGTTCACTAACCACTGAGCTATTGCGGCTCTCTCACCTGACAGTAGCTTTGATATTATTCTTTAAAAGAACTTTGAGCGATTTAAAAAATATATTGTGTTGTTTTTGTTTACAGCAGATTGTTCTTTGTGTGCCTTTCAAACAGGCGCATCCAACTTTAGCAAGCCATTCTCGGACGCTGGATTGCTTTCCCTTTCAATCCCTGCTCACTTGATCAGAGCTGACTAGTCTATAACTAGACAACCACAAGGAGGTGGGATATTATCTTAATGTGCTGCTGGTCGTTGATCCAGACGCAAACTATCAGTTATGAGCCATTGACCACTTCTTTCAGTACAGAGTCTGTCTAGCACCTGGGCCCCAAAACCTTCATTTGACTACCACCATCTTTAGAATCTTTTCACTAACACCATATTCCCCATATGCCTAGCAATATGTGGAGGGAATCTTTACTTTACTTCTTTAGAGTAATTAATGTGGCAGCGATAAACTGAACAAGAAGAAGTCTAAAAAGAATGATAGAATACACAATGATGGTTATAATAGTGGTAATGTAGTATATTCTGTCTGCTACACGTGTTTTAACAACAATAATAACTTTAATAAAAGTAAGGCACCCTTCACGTCACGTGACGTAAAGTAACTATGGTGTTAGTGACCATACATTTTACAGACCTTCGGCACATGATTTTTGGGGTAATGTGGTCGGTATTACACCCATGCCGCTTTACTTTCCCAGAAAAAAATCCGGTACCCATTATTATTATTCTGTTATTATAAATAATAATTTTTATATTCTGTAAAATTAAAGACAATAGTAGTATCTGAGTATCAGTATCTAATGCTTTATTCTTGGCACTTTGTTGTCGAATGATGAAGAATCTTAGGTCCTAGCTAAACTTAAAACTATATAGGAGGAGATAGTATCAAGCTCTGTTACCCTGTGTGAACCGGAAGCCGTCGGATGGGATCAAACCCTACCTCTTGTCCTTTGTAGTCCAGTTCACTAACCACTGAGCTATTGCGGCTCTCTCACCTGACAGTAGCTTTGATATTATTCTTTAAAAGAACTTTGAGCGATTTAAAAAATATATTGTGTTGTTTTTGTTTACAGCAGATTGTTCTTTGTGTGCCTTTCAAACAGGCGCATCCAACTTTAGCAAGCCATTCTCGGACGCTGGATTGCTTTCCCTTTCAATCCCTGCTCACTTGATCAGAGCTGACTAGTCTATAACTAGACAACCACAAGGAGGTGGGATATTATCTTAATGTGCTGCTGGTCGTTGATCCAGACGCAAACTATCAGTTATGAGCCATTGACCACTTCTTTCAGTACAGAGTCTGTCTAGCACCTGGGCCCCAAAACCTTCATTTGACTACCACCATCTTTAGAATCTTTTCACTAACACCATATTCCCCATATGCCTAGCAATATGTGGAGGGAATCTTTACTTTACTTCTTTAGAGTAATTAATGTGGCAGCGATAAACTGAACAAGAAGAAGTCTAAAAAGAATGATAGAATACACAATGATGGTTATAATAGTGGTAATGTAGTATATTCTGTCTGCTACACGTGTTTTAACAACAATAATAACTTTAATAAAAGTAAGGCACCCTTCACGTCACGTGACGTAAAGTAACTATGGTGTTAGTGACCATACATTTTACAGACCTTCGGCACATGATTTTTGGGGTAATGTGGTCGGTATTACACCCATGCCGCTTTACTTTCCCAGAAAAAAATCCGGTACCCATTATTATTATTCTGTTATTATAAATAATAATTTTTATATTCTGTAAAATTAAAGACAATAGTAGTATCTGAGTATCAGTATCTAATGCTTTATTCTTGGCACTTTGTTGTCGAATGATGAAGAATCTTAGGTCCTAGCTAAACTTAAAACTATATAGGAGGAGATAGTATCAAGCTCTGTTACCCTGTGTGAACCGGAAGCCGTCGGATGGGATCAAACCCTACCTCTTGTCCTTTGTAGTCCAGTTCACTAACCACTGAGCTATTGCGGCTCTCTCACCTGACAGTAGCTTTGATATTATTCTTTAAAAGAACTTTGAGCGATTTAAAAAATATATTGTGTTGTTTTTGTTTACAGCAGATTGTTCTTTGTGTGCCTTTCAAACAGGCGCATCCAACTTTAGCAAGCCATTCTCGGACGCTGGATTGCTTTCCCTTTCAATCCCTGCTCACTTGATCAGAGCTGACTAGTCTATAACTAGACAACCACAAGGAGGTGGGATATTATCTTAATGTGCTGCTGGTCGTTGATCCAGACGCAAACTATCAGTTATGAGCCATTGACCACTTCTTTCAGTACAGAGTCTGTCTAGCACCTGGGCCCCAAAACCTTCATTTGACTACCACCATCTTTAGAATCTTTTCACTAACACCATATTCCCCATATGCCTAGCAATATGTGGAGGGAATCTTTACTTTACTTCTTTAGAGTAATTAATGTGGCAGCGATAAACTGAACAAGAAGAAGTCTAAAAAGAATGATAGAATACACAATGATGGTTATAATAGTGGTAATGTAGTATATTCTGTCTGCTACACGTGTTTTAACAACAATAATAACTTTAATAAAAGTAAGGCACCCTTCACGTCACGTGACGTAAAGTAACTATGGTGTTAGTGCCCATAGTTTTTACAGACCCTCTGCGTATCAATATGGGGTAATGTGGTCGATATTACGTGTTGCTGATTTACTTTGCCAGAAATAAATCCATGCCTATTTCTATCTTATCTTTCGTTCGCCCGAAGTATTGTCTGCATCTGCAATGTCGTTTCCTGTATAAATTTTACTGTCTTTTGTAATTGTTGCAGTGGCCCATATAGTTTTGTCTTTTGTATTTATGGGCCAATGCATTTTCCTCAGTCTACTATATTCAGTGCAGTCTTGAAGTATGTGTTCAGCGGTCTGGTGCGCCTGTCCACATGTACAGGTAGTTGAGGTGCCGATCTTGAATTTTGTATACATGTGACTGTGGAGTCGATTGTGTCCTGTTCTGAGGCGTATAATGATAATTTGTTCCCATCTATTCATATTATGAAAGGCATCCTGATTTGGGGCTTGTGGTCCTTTGATTGATTTGATTATCTGTTTCTTATGATGGCATGTAACTGGTGCATCTGGTTGTGTGCCATGCCCATTTAAATCTGGACGAACCTAGAAGCTGTCGATCGAGTAAGAACCCAACCTATTATTCTAAGTATTGGAAAGGAGAAATGAAAAAAAGAAAATAGTGTGGTAAAAGCTTTACATCATTGATGGAATACACAAAATGACGTTTCGGAGGAAGGAACGGAAGGAGGAAGTATGCAGGGAAGATTTTATGTTTCTCGTACTAGTTCCAATTATTTTGTTTCGGAGGCTCCATTGTTAGTTAGCTATGTAGGACTAGTTTTATTTACTTACATATTTGTGTTTGTTTGTTACTGCTGAAGGCCTATTGCGCCGAAATGTATAAATTTGTGTTCTCCATTTCTATGTTCTATTTTTTTTTTTCATTTCTCCTTTATATTCAGCTTCACTGCAGCTTCACATTTTTATGCATTTCTTTGCCTTGACCCCTGCTTTTTGTATTCCAGTTAACCACTGTGCTGTTGCAGCCCCCTACTCTAATAATCCCCACTCACAGATGTTTGATGTAACCTCAAAGCAACATTTTACGTTGTTTATTATGGATGAATTTATCCTGAGCCTGGTACATTCCCTCATTCTGAAAATTGATATTTCATGGAAGTGGTTTAAATTTGTGACACCACTCACAAAATGTAAAATTTCTAGTTAAATATTCTTCTATGAATAATATTTTAGTAGTTAGTGCTCATAAAAAAAAAGATCAAAGAGATTCTGGGGATATAATATTCAATGAATTTGTTAACCTCAGACGGAAGATGAACAACAGAGGTGAGATGCAGAATGGCTCAGGCAAAAGCAGCTTTCCAAAAAATGAGGAAGATACTATGCAATACATTTTTGACAATAGAAGCAAGAAAAAGAGTTCTTAAATGTTATGTAGAGCCAGTTTTAATAAAGCAAAAAGACAGCTAATTTCCAATATTAGGAAGAAACAATCATTATTTTTGGCCGTGTAATGAGAAGAGAACAGCTGGAATATATTGTAACAACTGGGAAAATTGAGGGACGAAGAGAAAATAGAGGGAAGCAAAGAGAAAAGATACCAGACAGCTTAAAAGAATGGCTTGGCAGAAAGTCAACAATAGAAATGATAAATAACTGTCGAGATCGAATGTTGTGGAGAGACATGATCGCCTACTCCAGCAGCCCCGGTACTTGATGATGATGATCAATACTTAAGTATCTGTGACAAACAGCTGTGCTCTCTTTATTTCTATCACTCCCAATTTCTTTGTTTTACCACGCTAATGTCACCCCGGGCGTGCCTTCACTACCCCTAGCACAACGCCAATGAGACTAGCGCTGGGCGTGTGATATTGGTTTAGAACGGGGGAGGCCTAGCGTTGAAAGGAGAGTCACTCCGGCTGTTCCCGGCCAAAAACAAATATTTGTAAAGATCACCGAAAAAAAAAATTGTTGGAACAAGCAATATAGTTTTTGTACATCAGAAATAAGGTCTTTGGCAGGAACAAACTTCAGGCGTGTCTTAGTAAACCATAGGATTGGTGGATGCTGGGTTATTTGGCAAGCCTTCTTATGTTCTTTAAGTGGGCAGTTTTGTGATCTCTAGTGAGGGGAGGTAATCGCGTTAATTATGTCTGACAGGGTTTGGTGACTTCTGATGTGTGTAGCATATACCAAATGTATACTGCGCCAGGGCGTTCCACAGGGAGGGGTACTATCTCTAACACTTTTTCTGATCTACATCAATGACCTAGTTACTGAACTACCACATGGCATCAAAGTGACAATGTATGCAGATGACTTGGTGAAGTGGTGCACAGAGGAGTATGCATGCAACTGTGGCCTCCAAATTGCTACAAAGAGCTATGGATGCACTGAATTCATGGACAAATAGATGGTGTATCAGCATCAATACAGACAAATGCAGTACTACACTTTTCACTCTCTCCCAAAAACAAAAAGCAGGATCCATCTACATAGACAATGAGCCTGTGAAAGAAGACATACAAGCTACATATCTCGGAGTTACATTTGATAACAAACTATCTTGGGAACAGGAGATAAATAAGGCAACCCAAAAAGCAAGGAGGAAATTGGCTATTCTAAGAAAGCTGTGTGGAACCACATGGGGTGCGAGTGGGAAAATACTCAGTAAAGTTTACCAACAGAGTATACGCCCACATTTAGAATATGGATCATCCGCATAGCACTCAGCATCAAACACCACACTGCAAGAACTGGATAAAGTACAAAACCAGGCACTTAGGGTCATCACAGGAGCAATGAAATCAACACCAATATTGGAGATGGAGAAATTGTGGAGGATACCAGCACTGAGAGAACGGAGGGACACAAAGGTGCTGATACAAGCAGAAAAATTTGCTTGCATGCTGAGACATCCAATAAAAGACCGATTCCAAAATCTTGCATTGGGACGACTTAAGAGAAGCAGTTTTATCCACCAAGCCAAGTGTATTAGTAGACAAACACCAGACATGCCAAGAGTTGTTAACCCCCTACTGCCCATACCAGAACAGACTCTCTGGACAGAGGAACCAGGATTATCAATACAAATACGGACAGAGGTGAAAGGAATACTTGACAAAGAGAAATAGAATAGTCTACAGCGAAAAACAATAACTCTCAGTTTCTTGGATCAAAAATACCCACAAGACCTATGGATCCGTGTGTACACAGATGGATCAGCACAGAATGCAGTAAAGAATGGGGGAGCAGGTGCATATATAGAGTACCCAAATAACACTAGGGATGTGAATAAAATAACAACAGGGAAATATTGTCACAATTATGATGCAGAAATACAAGCAATAAAGTTGGCAATAGAAAAACTGCTGAACAGTAATCTTAGCCCACAGCCTGTAGTGTTTTTGACAGATGCTAGATCAGTACTCCAGGCACTACAATCCAGAAAATTACCACATCTGCAGACCTTATTGACTGAACTCTGCAAGCACCACAGGGTTGCCCTGCAGTGGATCCCATCTCACTGTGGAATACCAAGAAATGAGAAAGCAGATCAGTTGGCAAAGGAAGGTTCAACAGGCACACAACTAGATACACTGGTTACATACCGTCATAAGAAACAGATAATCAAATCAATCAAAGGACCACAAGCCCCAAATCAGGATGCCTTTCATAATATGAATAGATATGAACAAGTTATCATTATACGCCTCAGAACAGGACACAGTCGACTCCATAGTCACATGTATACAAAATTCAAGATCGGCACCTCAACTACTTGTACATGTGGATAGGCGCCCCAGACAGCTGAACACATACTTCTAACTGCACTTCTAGACTGAGGAAAATCCAGTGGCCCATAGATACAACACTACAGACAAAACTATATTGGCCACTGCAAGAATTACAAAAGACAGTAAAATGTATACAGGAAACGACATTGCAGATATAGACAATACTTCGGGCGAACGAAGATAGATAGATACCAAATGTAAACACATAGTCCTACACAATATCGCCATCAAATAGACTTGCTCCTGCTGGCGTGTGAGATCATGTCACTGCATAATATGTCTCCACATGTTGCTTACATCACACTAAGCATTTCTTAAACTATCTTGTATATCTTCATTTTTCTTCCCTCTATATCTGCTTACCTAAATTGTTCCTGTTGTCACAAAATATTCCTGTTGTATATTTCTCATATATGTTCTCCCTTCCCCCCACTCCACCCAGGAAAGATCTTTTTGCACCCCAACCTTACCTAAATTTAAGGTCAATAAGGCGGATAGGCGACAAGGAGCCATTGAGGCACTGTCTGAAAAGTGTTCCTTGTTGCATTTCCCTCATATTCCAGCTTGCTGCTGGAGCTACTGAGTAGTGCTCTGTGAACACAGTAAGCTGTGCGTTTCATCCTGATGGTGTTTCTATATTCAGATTGCTTACGATGAATGATGATATCGTATGACGGACAGTTCAAATCGGTTTACTGTCGGTGCTATAATACGTCTTATGTCTTTTGACGTGTGCTGTGTTTGCTACGATGGGGACTGCAGCTGCCTTTCTTTGTTTGAATCCATTAATGAGATGAGTTTTAATTCGGATGATTCCAATGGTTAGGGCGGTTGTGCAGTTATGGATTTTAATTCCTTTGCAGTGATGCCGGGGCATTCGACTAACTATAACCATACTCGGTATAAGTTGGTGACAAGTAATAATAAATGAGTATTATTCTAGAGGGAAACGTCCGAGGCGATAATCAGCGAATCAATTCAGAGGGAGAGGTATGTTTACAGAACTCGGAAAAGAATGACAAATAATCAACAACAGAAAAAAACAAAACAAAGAACAATATATGGACCGAAGCAGGATCGAACCCGTACTCAGTGGCACATCTCCTTGCCAAGCAAAGCCAAACGCTAGGGAACATTGCCACTCAGCCAACTATTTATATCGGTATTATATTCTATGGGTGTCATCATCATCATGTGCCATACCGGTTGGCGTAGGTGATCATGTCCCTCTACAATCTTCTATCTACAGTGCATCGCATCAGTTCTGTTGTTGACTGTTTTCCATGCCATGACACCAAGCTATCCAGTATTTTCTCTCTTTGTCGTCCGCAATCTCTCTTTCCTTTTATGTTGCCAGTTGTAACCAAGCATTCCAACTTTCCTCTTCTCATGATGTGCCCGAAAAATGTTGATTGCTTCTTTCTGATCTTTTTTAAGAGCTCCCTTTTTGTGTTGGCCTCTTTGAGAACTTCCTCATTGGTCATTTTAGCTGTCCAGGGAACTTTCAACATTCTTCTGAGAAATCCCATCTCTGTGGCCTCTAATCGTCTTTTCATTTGTTTGTCTAATGTTCATGATTCGCTTTCATAGGTCTGCTTCCTCATTTTTATTGACATAGATTTGTTGCATAAGATATTTTTCATTTTCTGAAATGCTATTTTGGCCTGAGTTATTCTGCTATTCTGTGGTTATAAGTTGTTTCTTTGAATAACATTCTGACTTGCCGATTAAGAATGTACTATTGATTTCGATTGCTTCATTCCTTATTGATACACTAACATCTGGGCGTAATACAGCCAACGAACATAAAACAAAGAATGGTATTATTTCAGCTTTACAGTGGGCGAAAAGATGAATCGATTCGACGTTGCGTTATTAATAATCCTTCTGTTCTGTTGGGATATAGCCAATATAATAAAAAACATATATTTTAAAATAAAAGTTTATCTACTTATATGAACTGCTTTGTGCGATGTAGTTTAGCAGTGATATTTTAGTGGCTGCATTTTCTCAAAAGTGGATGTCTTATTTCTCAGCGCCATCTGATTTTGAAAAAAGAAATAATGTTCCTGATACTAACTTCTCTACCTAGTAGCATCCAGTGTTGTTATTCTTGGAATTACGTTTACCGGATAATGATAATTGCGTTTATCATTTAGCTTAGCCAAGTCAGGACCTCAAGTTTCGTTTAGCTTAGCCAAGTCTGGACCTCAAGTTTCGTTTAGCTTTGCCAAGTTAGGACCTCAAGTTTCGTTTAGCTTAGCCAAGTCAGGACCTCAAGTTTCGTTTAGCTCAGACAAGTCAGGACTTTAAGTTGTCGTTTAGCTTAGCTAAATTTTGGCCTCAAGTTTCGTTTAGCTCAAACAAGTTAGGACTTTAAGTTTTCGTTTAGCTTAGCCAAGTTAGGACCTCAAGTTTCATTTAGCTTAGCCAAGTCAGGACCTCAAGTTTCGTTTAGCTCAGACAAGTCAGGACTTTAATTGCAGTAGTAGTACTTTTGGAATGGACAATCTTGTGATTATTATGTCGAGTCAGTTTCCTTCCCAATATAATTATGGTGTATGTGAAGTGTTAATAGGACATGCCTTCATGATTTTCTGGATTCTGACGGAGAAACTGGCAGTTGTCCATCCTGGTGCGCAGTACATCATTAGCGTTCAAGTTTTTTTCTTTACTCAATAAGTAATTGACGTTGCAAGCCGGGCCTCGCTGCTGAGACCAGGGGTGGTTACCGCAGAAAGAAATCATAAATAAAAACTGGTGCACCCGGGATTTGAGCCCACAACCTCTCTGTCTCGAAGTCGGCGTCCTGCCTCGAGACCAACCAATCCCCCATTATGCGAACGTGACTCTCTTGTTTTATGTCGTAGGTTCAGGAACAACATCTTAACACAAAATGAGCTGGTCGTATAGTCGGTACTTGTATATGAGCGTGTGTGCCCTGATTTCCCCCTATATAGCGATGCTGCTGGCAAACTGCATTTTCAGCAGATTGTATCAGTTGGTAGTATAAGACGTGGCCTGCTACATCAGCAGATTGTATCAGTTGGTAGTATAAGACGTGGCCTGCTACATCAGCAGATTGTATCAGTTGGTAGTATAAGACGTGGCCTGCTACATCAGCAGATTGTATCAGTTGGTAGTATAAGACGTGGCCTGCTACATCAGCAGATCTCACCGCCGCGGCAATCTGGTGAGTAGTACAAGATTATCTACTTCACTGGTCAATTCTTTGTCTCCGCTAACAACTATACAGACAACCACTGTACACATTTTCAACTGCCATATGTCACCATGAGACTTTAGAACCAGTTACCTCTAGGGTTGGGCTCGCTTTATAGATATATAATATCGGAGAAAAATGAACACCAGGAATTCTATCTTAGAGTAAATTACGTAAGCAAATTTGAAGACCCCTCGGATTGTGAGACCTTAAGCTGTATATTTTTTTTTAGCCTAGGCCTAAATCTGGCCCTGAATATAAATGCACAAGAATTTCAGAGGCTGGTTGTATGCTGCGATGTTCTATTGTATAGAACGGGATGGTAAGGGCTCCAGTAAACGTCTTCTCTATAAGTATTAATCAGTAAGACCAACAATGAACCCTCTCAAAAAAAGTCCAACACAAAAAGAGAGCACTGAAAAGAATATTAGAAAGAAATAATCGACATTTTTTTTCAGGCACATCATGAGAGAGATGATGAAAGTTGGAATACTTGGTTACAACTTGGAAAATACATGGAAAGAGAGATCGCGGACGGCAAAGAAGAAGTCACTAGATATCTTATAGTCGTGGCATAGAAAACAGTCAACAACAGAGTTGATATGATGCAATGTGGGCAGAAGATTGTCGAAGGACATGATCGCCAGCGCTAACCAGTATGGCAACGATAATGATAGTGATTAATATGTATTTCCATCTTGGAGGGTTTTATTCTAAAGTTCACTGTGGATCTCTCCCCCCCCCCCAAATGCCATCCCGAAAACGGTTAACCCAGCGTAGATGAAGTTTGGCCTCGAGGCTATGTCTTCATGCTTAAATATTCCATTTTTTACCAACAATTCCGTTTCCAATGCAGCACTGGGCGCTAATGGAGAAGTGATGAATGTGTGAAGCATTTATAATGTCCTTTTTTTTTTTTTTGGCTCGTAATTCTTTGTAAAGATTCAGCTCATAACATTCGAATAAGCAAAACGCTGCGTGATGTTGTGCTTGCAACAGATTAAAGACTGGGGTACACAAGGTTCAAGTTGTCACCTGAAGTGGTGTGTAATATATGGTAAATGTGTTTACACACATATACATAGGGAGCCGCGATAGTTCAGCGGTTAGTGAACTGAACTACAAAGGACAAGAAGTAGGGTTCGATCCCAAACGACGGCATCCGGGTTCACCCAGCCTTTAATGGGTACCGGATTTTTTCTGGGAAAGAAAAGCGGCACGGGCGTAATACTGACCTCATTACCCCAGAAATCATGTGCCGAAGGTCTGTAAAATTTATGGTCACTAACACCATATTACCTATACGCCACTTGGCGTGACGGGGGAGCTTTACTTTTTTACACATATACAGATATACTTACATACGCATACATAATACATACATCTATCTATCTATTGACCGTTCGAGCCGTAGCCGGCCCATAGGACGTAGACCAAGATACTCCTTCTCTTATCTGAATTTTTGTTTTAACAGTTTTCAATTCTTTTAAAGATATTTTATCCAATCTCGCCATTTGTCTCTGTACTGTGCAAGCAGCTCTATCTCATTGAGGGAGCCGAATCCTGCTGCTCTTGCCTCTCTCATCAATGTTCTTCTCAGTGTCTCTCTGTGTCTTCCTCTTTTCCTCTTACCTGTTGTTTCCCATATGAGGTCTTGCTATGCTATTCGGTTATTATCTCTTCTCATCACATGTCCAACATATGACCATCGTCTTTTCTTTATTACTGAAGATATTAGTGGTTGATTGGCGATTTCTCTAATTTCCTCGTTTGTTTTGAATTCGTTCCACGCGATACCAAGTATTTTCCTTAGACATTTATTTTCGAATACGTTCAACTTTGTTTATATATCTCTTGTTGTTTTCCAGTTTTCACACGTATACGTAAGGGTTGATAGTACATTTGATTTGAATAGTCTAAGTTTTGTGTTTGTGCTGATGAGTTTTGATTTCCACAACTTTTCAAGGCTTCTGAAAGACATTGCTGCTTTAGCTATTCTGATTCTAATTTCGTTGCTTGTATCCCCTTCTCGATCAATGTGACTTCCAAGATAGGTAAAGTAATCGATCTCTTCTACTGGTTACATACGTACGCTTACATAATACATTCAATCGTACATACATATATACGCATACATAATACATTCAATCGTACATACATATATACGCATACATAATACATTCAATCGGACATACATAATACATTCACTCGTACATACATACATACATACACACACACACACACATATTCAATCCTACATACATACATAATACATTCAATCGTCCTTACATGCATACACCTACGTAATTAATTCAATCATACATACATAACATATATAATACATTCGATCAAACATACATACACATATAATACACATATGTAAGGCACACACATACACACACTTACCTATGCACACAAACCCTATCATCGATCAACCACTTTACAACACACCACATTAACTGACCTGTTTCTGTCCTTATTGGTTGTCTTCTATTTAAATTTTGTGCAAGAATTTTAACCCTTAATATCACATTAGCACTCTTGATTCTACCTTGTTTGATTTCTTGTTTTATTTATCATCATCATCATCGTCAAGTACCGGGCCTAGTGGCGTCGGTGATCATGTCTCTCCACAACTTTCGATCTCGGCAGCTATTTATCATTTCTGTTGTTGACCTTCTGCCAAGTCATTCTCTTAAGCTGTCTGTTATTTTTTCTCTTTGCTCCCCTCTATCTCTTCGTCCCAAAATGTTTCCAGTTGTTACAATATATTCAAGTTGTTCTCTTCTCATTACATGGCCAAAAAATGATGATTGTCTCTTCCTAACATTGGAAATTAGCTCTCTTTTTGCTTTGACCTCTCTCAGAACCTCTTCTTTATTTATACGACTATCTATATTTAGTTTTATTTATACGACGTCCATATTCATTAGCTAGGTCTATAATGTTTTAATGTAAGTTCCCTGTTTTAAACTTATTACGGTTTTTTTTTACATAATTGTTTAGTTCTTTTTTTTCTATTCGCGCTTTTTATATTGTTCTTAAGAGTTTTTAAATGTTATGTAGAGCCAGTCTTAATACATGGATGTGAATCATGGGCAATATGGCAACATAAGAAAATCACTGGAGGCTGTAGAAATGTGGTTTTACATAAGAATGTTGAGGATACCATGGTCAGCTAAGAAGAGTAATGAAACCGTTCTGAAAGAGGCCAAAGCAAAAAGAGAGCTAATTTCCAATATTAGGAAGAATCAATCATTGTTTTTTGGCCATGAAATGAGAAGAGAACAACTGGAATATATTGTAACAACTGGGAAAACTCAGGGCCGAAGAGATAGAGGGAAGTAAGGAGGCAAAATAACAGACAGCATAAGAGAATGGCTTGGCAGAAGGTCAACAACAGAAATGATAAATAACTGTCGAGATCGAAAGTTGCGGAGAGACATGACGCCAGCATCATGGTACTTGGTGATGCTGCTTATATAGGGTCACGAATTCTTATTTTCAGAAGTAAAATAAAGTAATACAGAGTAACATCCACACGTAGATATTAAGACAACCATTAGGGGCTGTTGAACCTTAGAATGTGAAACTTGAGGTTGTCTCGAGTGTTTCACTGTTTACCTTGGCTTTTAGTTTTTCTTTCTTCTTTTGTGTTCACCTGGCGACTACTGTTTTTAATCCCCCCCCCCCCCCTTTCCTTAAAATGACGTTAAATTGGCGTATATGTTCTGTGTTATGGTTTACAACAACCTGCGATTTGTGCGCGTCGTCCCAGAACATCCGGCTTTCATGTGATACTTTTGTGTATCGGGTTTCATTTCCTCTTGATCCCCAGGGATTTGGTATTGAAACTGTGAAAAGGTAGAGTAGGATCGTTATAGTTTTGATTCAGTGATCCTGGCACAAAGAGTCGCCAACCGCGGTACTGACAGACGCCGATGCTGCCCCCATCTTGAGATCAATATATTTAAGGCTCTTATTTTCGCGCCCGGGTATGCATATTCTTCATTTTACGTTCAACGATTCACCACTCGGTGGCCGAGTGGTTAGTGCGCTCGCTTTCTCATTAGAAAGGTCCGGATTCAGTCTTCAGAAGTGGTGGGGTTTTTTTTTTGACCGATTCCAAAATGTCCTGATGATTCATGACCGACTCCGGGGTTCACCCGGACTTAAAAAATGGGTAGCATAGAATTTTCTGAAGTAAAGGCGGCCTGGTGTGATACCGACCACACCTTCCAAAAATGTGCCATGGTCTTAGAAAAATATGGTCACTAACGCCATATTCCCAATATGCCTAGCAAGACGTGGATGAAACCTTTCCTTTTTTAAAACTTGCTACAATAATTCATTATCGGTTCCACTGTGTGCAAGCAATCACAGGACGTGATGATCCTGTGATTATTGTGTCATCATCATGTACCGTACCGGTTGGCGTTGGCGATCATGTCCTTCCACAATCTTCTATCCACAGTGCATCGTATGAGTTATGTTGTTGACTGTTTTCCATGCCATGACACCAAGCTATCCAGTATTTTCTCTCTTTGTCGTCCGCGATCTCTCTTTCCTTTTATTGATTATTGTGTAGAAGCGGAAAGTGAAATGGTTATGCCACGTATCTCGACCGTTCTGCCACCCGACAATTTACAACAGTCAAGGCTGGCAACGGCCAAGGAAATGTGAACGGGGGATAAAGTTCCAGAGGTAGACAAAGAAATGAAACCTTCAAAGAATTGACAGGCCTCGAAGTCGCAGAGTCACAAAGATCGACTGCAGATTGTGATCAATGGAGAAGGCTCTATCAGTAGTTTCCCAACGGCCTTCATGGTTGCGGAATGACGGATTAGCGTGCGTAGTCGTAGAGAGTTCGTCTTTGACGCCGAACACCAGGGCTCGAAGTTCGCCCGTCCCCATCAGTTAACCCATCTTTAAAAATATAAGTTTGGTACCTACCTGGTCGTTGGTCAGGCATCAGGGAAGAGAGCTCTCGCTGCATTGGGTCGCGCTTTCTCAAAAGATGTGCCCACATATAGTAGAGGCGCTACACTCCACTCCCATTGATCTTGATCCTAGGGGTTGTAATGTTTTTCGCCACCCATATCTATTCTGTTCGAGATACTCGGTCTTATCTAATCAGTTTATGCCTGCCAACTTTGCTTCTCTTATACGTGTACTTTTCATTGTCTCTCTGGGTCTTTCTCTTTTCATGTATCCTGATGTTTCCCATAGAATAGCCTGTTTTGGAATTCTTTTGTTGTCTCTTTTCAGATTGAGTTATTTACAGGTCATCATCATTGCACTCCGAACATGTCCATAGATGCTCAGATCCCCTCCTCAGCAAGTCCCGCAGTGTCCAGCGATTGTCGACTCCAGTTCTGCGTTGGTTGATAAGTCTTCTTACACGTCCACTAAGTTTCTCGTTTCTGGCTGTGCCCATCTCTTTCATCCGAAGGAGTGACGTGGACTCATGGTTGTCGAAGTCTTTTCTCAGATCATATACGACGTATGCCCTTTTTCTCTTCCTAATTGTAGATGAGATCGTTGGTTGGCGCGGTCATTTCTCTTACCTCTTTATTAGTCTTGAATGCATTCCATTGTACACAGTCTTCTTCTTAGACACTTGTCTTCAATAACTACGGCATTAAAAATAATGCCAAGGGACACATTTACCTTTTTACTATCTGTCGTGTCCAAACATCCCGTGTGTTACCTCATTATGAGGGAGGTAAAGAATAGTGACACTGTGACCTTCCAGGCATGTCGTAAGAGGCGACTAAGGCGGTTGATCGATGGCTTGACAAGCTATCATTGTGAAAAGTATTGTTATGGAAACAGCGCCATAGATTTTACAGCAGTGATCTCTGCTATATGTGCCATTTTGGCACACAAGGTTTCTGTTTTTGAGATTGTGGTTCTGCCCTATGTGCCGTCTTCGGTTCGAAAGGACAATAGATAGATAGATAGTGTCCAAACTGGGTTACTGGATGAAGTTTGTCATTAGTGTTCCAACGACTATCTGGCTCACGGGATGAAGTCTGACATTAGTGTCCCAACTGCTGTCCAGGTATTGAGATGGGCAAGGAAGGAATGTTAGTAAGTAGTCGCGGTATAGAGGCAGTTTAAAATATCATAATCAAATACCATGCCTACTGGCGTAGGTGGTCATGCCTCTGCACATTATTCGATCTCGACAGTCATTTATTATTTCTGTTGTTGACCTTCTGCCAAGCCATTTTCTTAGCTGCCTGTCTTAACTAGTATTCTCAACATTCTTCTGTAAAACTACTTTTCTACAGCCTCCAAGTGATTTTCTTATCTGTTGTCCTATTGTCCATGATTCACATCCATATGTTAAGACTGGTTCTACATAACATTTCATCATCATCATCGAGTGTCGTCTCCGCAACAAAGGTTGGCTACCATGGATCGCCATTCCACTCTGTTTCTTGCTTTGATGGTGCAGGTTGTCATAGATTGACTTGTCCATCTTTTGATGTTACTCGTCCATGTTAATCTTGGTCTGCCTTTGCCTCTTTTACCTTGTATTTTCCCTTCCAATATTACATTTAGTAGGCTGTTGTGTCTTTTAGACATAACATTTAAGAACTCTTTTTCTTGTTTCCACTGTCAAAAATGGATTGTACAGTATCTTTCTGCTGTTTTTGCCTGAGCTATTCTGCATCTCAACTCTGCCTATAAGTAGAATGATGACAATCGGGTATCACCCGTAGCACACGATGTCCCCTGTAGCACATGATGTCCCCTGTAGCACACGATGTCCCCTGTAGCACACGATGTCCCCTGTAGCACACGATGTCCCCTGTAGCACACGATGTCACCTGTAGCACACGATGTCCCCTGTAGCACACGATGTCCCCTGTAGCGCACGATGTCCCCTGTAGCACATGATGTACCCTACCGAACGAGGGTATTCCATTAGAGTCGCCATTAACGTTGTTGTCGAGAATTCTATAAATGTGGCGACCCATGATTACACAAAGAAATTACGAAGGTGGTTTTCGGTTGCCTTCCGTCGGTTTGTTTACAGTTGACTCCATTAGCCTTTGACTAAAAAGTCTCACCCACAAGGCAATGCGGTTATTTTACTTTAAGGTACCCTTTCTTAGCATTTTAATCTACCGAGCACACCTGCAAAGCAGCAGGACACACGTAGGTTGTACTGTCTACTGCATATAGTAACAGGTAAAATTACCTGACCTGAGTTTAAAATATGGCGCAGGCATAATACTGACTGTGAGGTTCATAGCTCAATAATGACATCAATAACGTGGTAACTAACATTGTTTTTCCTCTACGCCACACTCGAACCATGGTGAGGGTCTTTATTACTTTGTTGTAAGTGAGTATTTTAGTACTTATTGCTGCTTCTCTGGAAGGTGTATATCATCATCATGTTCCATACCTGTTGGCGATCCCTTTCACAATTTTCTAACCACATTGCATCGTATCAATAGTGTTGTTGACTGTTTTCCATGCCATAACACCAAGCCATCTCGTATCTTTTCTCTTTGCCATCCGCGATATTT